>OX578147.1:4919046-5561546 GCA_951213105.1 Amaurobius ferox | reverse complement strand
ATTACACTAGGACTAGCCGTTCTCGAGATATTTTAGTTTTTCGTACTTTCCCTACGCCACCTTTGAAAATAAGCCCGGTTACCGAATGAGAACGAAAATTGAATAAAAGTGAAATAAATTTCATTAAAATAAAGAGAACGTGGATATAAGTCTGCAGGGAAAGTCATGTGCTGCCCACATCAGATTTTTTACTTTCCCTGCAATACATGGTAATGTATAGGGAAAGTATTGGAATCATACCGAAAATCACAACTCGAGTTTTCGACGGATCTACACGTTTCGAGACCTCTAGAATACGAAAAAACCATTTTTAGCGTGACGTCTGTGTGTGTGTCTGTCTGTCTGTCTGTGTGTCTGTGTGTCTGTCTGTCTGTGTGTCTGTCTGTGCAGATTTTGTATCCACTCTAATTAAAAAACTAATGGTCCAAATTTCACAAAATTTTGTAGGTAAGTCACTTGTGGGCGGGGCTAATGCTGATTAGTTTTGGGTACGATTCGGAATAAAAGAACCCGCCTTTTTTGTGAAATGGCCCGCAAAAGCTTGTATCCACTCTAACTGAAAAACTAATGTACCGAATTTCACAAAATTTGGTGGATAAGTCGCTTGTAGGCCAACCTGGTGCTGATTAGATTTTGGTACGATTCGGAAAAAAATAACCTGCCTTTTTTTGCAAAATGGCCCGCAAAAATCGTCAAAATCTAAACTAAAGAACTAGGTATACTCAAATATATCCATTAAATGCTCGTTTAATACGTAATTTTTAACGACGAAAATAATACGACCAACCCCATTACACTAGGACTAGCCGTTCTCGAGATATTTTAGTTTTTCGTATTTTCTCTACACCACCTTTGAAAACAAATCCGGTTACCGAATGAGAACGGAAATTGAATTAAAAGTGAAATGAATTTAATTAAAATAAAGAGAACGTGGATACAAGTCTGCAGAGAAAGTGATGTGCTGCCCACATCAGATTTTTACTTTCCCTGCAATACATGGTAATGTATAGGGAAAGTATTGGAATCATGTTGAAAATCGCAACTCGAGTTTTCGACGGATCTACACATTTCAAGACCTCTAGAATACAAAAAAACCATTTTTAGCGTGACGTCTGTGTGTGTGTCTGTATGTGTGTGTGTCTGTCTGTCTGTGTGTGTGTCTGTCTGTCTGTGCAGATTTTGTATCCACTCTAACTAAAAAACTAATAGACCGAATTTCACAAAATTTGGTAGGTAAGTCACTTGTGAGCGAGTCTGATGCTGATTAGTTTTGGGTATGATTTGGAATAAAAGAACCCGCCTTTTTTTGCGAAATGGCCCGCAAAAGCTTGTATCCACTCTAACTGAAAACCTAATGGACCGAATTTCACAAAATTCGGTAGATGAGTCATTTGTGCGTCACCCTGGTGCTGATTAAATTTTGGTGCGATTCGGAAAAAAATAACCTGCCTTTTTTGCAAAATGGCCCGCAAAAATTGTCAAAATCTAAACTAAAAAGCTACGTATGCTCAAATATATCCATTTAATGCTTGCTTAATACGTAATTTTTTACGAAGAAAAGAATAAGACCAACCCTATTACTCTAGGCCTAGCCGTTCTTGAGATATATTAGTTTTTTTCGTATTTTCTCCATGCCATCTTTGAAAATAAGTCTAGTTATCAAATGAGAACGAAAATTGAATTAAAAGTGAATTAAATTTAATTAAAATAAAGAGAAGGTGGATATAAGTCTGCAGGGAAAGTCATGTGCTGCCCACATCAGATTTTTACTTTCCCTGCAATACATGGTAATGTATAGGGAAAGTATTGGAATCATGCCGAAAATCACAACTCGAGTTTTCGACGGATCTACACGTTTCGAGACCTCTAGAATACGAAAAAACCATTTTTAGCGTGACGTCTGTGCGTGTGTCTGTGTGTCTGTCTGTCTGTGTGTCTGTCTGTCTGTCTGTCTGTGTGTCTGTGTGTCTGTCTGTCTGTGCAGATTTTGTATCCACTGTAACTAAAAAACTAATGGACCGAATTTCACAAAATTTGGTAGGTAAGTCACTTGTGGACGGGGCTGGTGCTGATTAGTTTTGGGTACGATTCGGAATAAAAGAACCCGCCTTTTTTTGCGAAATGTCCCGCAAAAGCTTGTATCCACTCTAGCTGAAAAACTAATGGACCGAATTTCACAAAATTCGGTAGATGAGTCACGTATAGGTCACTCTGATGCTGATTAGATTTTGGTACGATTCGGAAAAAAATGACCTGCCTTTTTTTGCAAAACGGCCCGCAAAAATCATCCAAATCTAAACTAAAGAACTAGGTATACTCAAATATATCCATTAAATGCTCGTTCAATACGTAATTTTTAACAACGAAAATAATAAGACCAACCCCATTACACTAGGACTAGCCGTTCTCGAGATATTTTAGTTTTTCGTACTTTCCTTACGCCACCTTTGAAAATAAGCCAGGTTACCGAATGAGAACGAAAATTGAATTAAAAGTGAAATAAATTTAATTAAAATAAAGAGAACGTTAATATAAGTCTGCAGGGAAAGTCATGTGCTGCTCACATCAGATTTTTACTTTCCCTGCAATACATGGTAATGTATAGGGAAAGTATTGGAATCATGCCGAAAATCACAACTCGAGTTTTCGACGGATCTACACGTTTCGAGACCTCTAGAATGCGAAAAAACCATTTTTAGCGTCACGTCTGTGTGTGTGTCTGTGTGTCTGTGTGTCTGTCTGTCTGTGTGTCTGTCTGTCTGTGCAGATTTTGTATCCACTCTAACTAAAAAACTAATGGACCGTATTTCACTAAATTGTGTAAGTCACTTGTGGGCGGGGCTAGTGCTCATTAGTTTTGGGTACGAGTCGGAATAAAAGAACCGCCTTTTTTTGCGAAATGGCCCGCAAAAGCTTGTATCCACTCTAGCTGAAAAACTAATGGACCGAATTTCACAAAATTTGGTAGATAAGTCACTTGTAGGCCACCCTGGTGCTGATTAGATTTTAGTAGAATTCGAAAAAAAATAACCTGCCTTTTTTTGCAAAATGGCCAGCAAAAATCATCAAAATCTAAACTTAAGAACTACGTATGCTCAAATATAGCCATTAAATGTTCGTTTAATACGTAATTTTTAGCGAAGAAAAGAATAAGACCAACCCCATTACACTAGGACTAGCCGTTCTCGAGATATTTTAGTTTTTCTTATTTTTCCTACATCATTTTTGAAAATAAGTCCAGTTTTCAAATGAGAACGAAAATTGAATTAAAAATGAATTAAATTTAATTTAAATAAATAGAACGTGAATATAAGTCTGCAGGGAAAGTCATGTGCTGCCCACATCAGATTTTTACTTCCCTGCAATACATGGTAATGTATAGGGAAAGTATTGGAATCACGCCGAAAATCGCAACTCGAGTTTTCGACGGATCTACACGTTTCGAGACCTCTAGAATACGAAAAAACTATTTTTAGCGTGACGTCTGTGTGTGTGTCTGTGTGTCTGTCTGTCTGTCTGTGCAGATATTGTATCCACTCTAACTAAAAAACTAATTGACCGAATTTCATAAAATTTGGTAGGTATATCACTAGTGGGCGGATCTGGTGCTGATTAGTTTTGGGTACGATTTGGAATAAAAGAACCCGCCTTTTTCTGCGAAATGGTCCGCAAAAGTTTGTATCCACTCTAACTAAAAAACTACTGGATCGAATTTCACAAAATTCGGCAGATGAATCACGTGTGGTTTACCCTGGTGCTGATTAGATTTTGGTACGATTCGGAAAAAATAACCTGCCTTTTCTTGTAAAATGGCCCGCAGAAATCGTCAAAATCTAAACTAAAGAACTAGGTATACTCAAATATATCCATTAAATGCTCGTTCAATACGTAATTTTTAACGACGAAAATAATAAGACCAACCCCATTGCACTAGGACTAGCCGTTCTCGAGATATTTTAGTTTTTCGTATTTTCTCTACGCCAACTTTGAAAATAAGTCCGGTTACCGAATGAGAACGAAAATTGAATTAAAAGTGAAATAAATTTAATTAAAATAAAGAGAACGTGGATATAAGTCTGCAGGGAAAGTCATGTGCTGCCCACATCAGATTTTTACTTTCCCTGCAATACATGGTAATGTATAGGGAAAGTATTGGAATCATGCCGAAAATCACAACTCGAGTTTTCGACGGATCTACACGTTTGAAGACCTCTAGAATACGAAAAAACCATTTTTAGCGTGACGTCTGTGTGTGTGTCTGTGTGTCTGTCTGTGTGTCTGTGTGTCTGTCTGTGCAGATATTGTATCCACTCTAACTAAAAAACTAATGGACCGAATTTCACAAAATTTTGTAGGTAAGTCACTTGTGGGTGGGGCTGGTGCTGATTAGTTTTGGGTACAATTCGGAATAAAAGAACCCGCCTTTTTTGTGAAATGGCCCGCAAAAGCTTGTATCCACTGTAGCTAAAAAACTAATGGACCGAATTTCACAAAATTCGGTAGATGAGTCACGTATAGGTCACCCTGGTGCTGAGTAGATTTTGGTACGATTCAGAAAAAAAAACCTGCCTTTTTTTGCAAAATGGCCCGCAAAAATTACCAAAATCTAAAATAAAAAACTGAGTATACTCAAATATATACATTAAATGCTGATTTAATACGTAATTTTTAACGATGAAAAGAATAAGACCAACCCCATTACACTAGGACTAGCCGTTCTCGAGATATTTTAGTTTTCCGTACTTTCCCTTCGCCGCCTTTGAAAATAAGTCCGGTTACCGAATGAGAACGAAAATTGAATTAAAAGTGAAATAAATTTAATTAAAATAAAGAGAACGTTAATATAAGTCTGCAGGGAAAGTCATGTGCTGCCCACATCAGATTTTTACTTTCCTTATATACATAATGTATAAGGAAAGTATTGTGACGGGGTCGAAAATTCGAATTCGAGTTTTCGACGGGAGAGCACGTTTCAAGCATCCCTGATCACGAATCAAACACTTTTGAAGTGATGTCTGTGTGTGTGTGTGTGTGTGTGTGTGTGTGTGAAAGTGTGTGTGTGCATCAGTGAGTGTGTGGAGACGATAACTGACGACAGAATGGATCGATTCGAACCAAATTCGGTACAAAAATCACAATCCGTAAACACTGGAAGCCTATTGTTTTTATACGTAATCGAATGTTTAGAACCCCCCTAAATTTTCGAATAAAATTTTGAAAAAATCGTCAAAAAATCAAAACCGCTTATAAAGTTACGCAAATAGACATTTCTTATGTAATTTTTCATTAGAAAACGATTGGCATAAATTTTAGAACGCTAACATAAACCGTTCTCGAGATATTGTACATTTTTCAAAAAAATTATGAAAAAGTCACATAAAAAAAAATTCCTATTGAGAAACATGTTCACTTTTCATATGTAATACCATGCGATAAATTGAGTGACATCATTCTCGTGGATCTAGCTAGTTCCATTCATGAAAAATATACTTTGAATAATACTTTTGTATTTAAACGCCAATAGTCATTTATCTGCTGTAAGAATAACTTTTTTCTTAGTGCATAACGCTTGGCGAGATTTTGGCGACGAATTTGGCGGAATGTCGACTTTTTTGAAATGTTGCCAAATTAATGAAAATCTCGCCAAATGGATAAAAATGATGCTAAATCAATGAAAATGACGACTAATTGTCGAAAATTCAATATCTTGGAAAGAATATTAGTATCTACTATAAGAAAAACCTATTTTTTTACTGTAAAAGTAGTAAATTCATCACATTATATAAGGAAAGTCATGTGTTGCCAACATCATATTTTTTAAGATATGGTAATAAGAAAACAGTCACGGACATGGTGTATACTATTTTTATATTTACATATACTTTTGTGATCGCAATATGTAAAAATGTGCGCATATAAATATATAGAATAATTAAATTAGCTAGTATGATATAATATAGTATTAATTAAGTGAACCTAAATAAAATTTTCTGAATTTTTAAAGTCATGTATAGGTAACCAACTAGATATGTATTATATGCATTTCCAGCTAAACCTTAAACTTTGCTGTCTCGAAAACCGGCATAAAACGGAAAACTTTTCAAGACGGAAGATTCTTCATATCCCCTAAAATTCCGTTTAAAACAAGTTCGATTGTAAGGACAGTCATGTGCTGTCCACATCCGATTGTTAATTTTATGTGACTGTTTGATAAATTTATTTGAAAAATGTGCAGTATCTCGAGAACGGTTTATGCTAGCGTTCTAAAACTCAAGTCAATCGGTTTCTACTGAAAAATTACATAAGAAATGATCATCTATGTAACTTTATTGAAAGTTTTGATTTTGGGATGGTTTTTTTCAAAATTTCATTTTGAAATTTGGGTGTCTTTCGAACATTCGATTGTGTTTAAAAATAATAGGTTTCCAGTATTCATGGATTGTAATTTTTGTACCAAATTTCGCCTGAATCGCTAAAGTCGTTCGTGAGATATCGTCTCCCCCCTTCCCCCCACACACGCACATGCACGCACGCTCGCACGCACGCACACGCACACGCACGCACACACACACACACACACACACACACACACACACGTGGTCAAAAACGTTCGATTCGCGTTCAGGGAAGCTTGAAACGTGCTCTCCCGTCGAAAACTCGAATTCGAAAGTTCGACTCCATCGCAATACTTTCCTTGTACATTATACTATGTATATAAGGAAAGTAAAAACATTAGAACAAACTACTGCAAAAATGGTGGTGTAGTTTTTGTCTTTTAATTCTGATAAAAATGGTTGCTTTCTGTTTCCGAAACCGGTTGAGACTTTCAATCAACCGCTTATGTCATTGCTAAGAAGTATTTATATTTTAGATTTATTTAAGACAATACTTTGAGCGAATTTATACACTACCCGACGCAGAAAATTCAACACTATGAAAGAGCGAATAGAGTGTGATGATAAAGACACACAGACAGAGATGGCATATGTAAAAAATCTGATGTGGGCAACACATGACTTTCCTTGCATAATGCAATAAATTTACTCCTTTAACAGTAAAAAAATAATGTATAGGATCCACGGTTTGTATTTACGGCAATGTATAAGATCCTGTGTTTTTAACGTTGAATTGTACATTTGGCAATTTTCCGGATGACAACATGTAATACTATTTCAAAGTACCCAATTAACTTATATTTCACACAACTTTAAATTAACAATTATCAATATTGATAGCATCCTCATTAAGCGATATAGTCCATATATTAAAATATTTTAATAAATAATTCATAAAATAAGCGTCATTTTCATTAATTTAGCGGCATTTTTGCAATTTTGAAGAACTTTTCGTCAATCTGGGGCGAAATATCGCCAAGTTGCCGATACTTTGCTAGATTATTCGCCAAGTTTGTCAAATACATCAACAAGTGCTACAGGCAAACGAAGAGAAAAACATTTCTTATATACTAGAATGTATGTTCATGATATGACAGAAATCAGAATTTGTGAAGCATTACTTCTCATCTGCCATAATTTTTTTCAAGTTGGCGGCAATTTTGCCACTTTGGCACGTCCCATACATGCTCGATCTGGAGACAGCGGAGGCCAAGAAAGCACCTGGATAACTTGCAAGGATTGTCTGCTGATGTTTGCAGTGTGCGGTCGCGGGTTATCTTGCTGAAAAACAGCATTTTGCAACAACTGACGGTAGGGAAGTACCACCGGCCACAGCACCTCATCCACATATCGTTGTGTCGCCATTGCGCCTCTGATACGAACCAGAGGTGACCAGCTATCGAAGCCGATGACACCCCGAACTATGATGCCACGTTGTCGAACAGTATGGAGTTCAACAGTCGAGTCAGGATTGGATCTGCTTCCACGTCACCTCCAGACTTTCACACGGCGACTGTCATTCGACAAACAGAACCGAGACTCGTCGCTGAACACTACCCTGTCCCATTCAGTCGTCCATGAGGCTCGAACTTGACACCATTGAAATCTCTTATGTGGGTGTCTAGTCACCAATGGCAGGCTTCGTAAAGGACGGCTTGAGGGCAAGCCGCTTTTGACCAATCGTCGAGAAACTGATCTCGCTGATATTGGAACATCCAATGTACCCTGCAAATTCTGAAGAATGTCGGCAGTCGTTTGTGAGGCCGCCATCGCAATGCGTCGATCGTGCTGACGTACGTCTGGGTAGACCTGCACCACTGCGACGATTCACATACCTTTCTTCAATCCACTTTCTCCAAATCCTTTACGCAGTGGGCGCATCTACGCGTGTTTCAGCGGCAATACGCCGGTACGATTATCCAGACGTACGTAGGCTTAAAATGAATCCCATCGCATGATTGTCAAAATGCTATACATGGTAATGTATAGGGAAAGTATTGGAATCATGCCGAAAATCACAACTCGAGTTTTCGACGGATCTACACGTTTGAAGACCTCTAGAATACGAAAAAACCATTTTTAGCGTGACGTCTGTGTGTGTGTCTGTGTGTCTGTCTGTGTGTCTGTGTGTCTGTCTGTGCAGATATTGTATCCACTCTAACTAAAAAACTAATGGACCGAATTTCACAAAATTTTGTAGGTAAGTCACTTGTGGGTGGGGCTGGTGCTGATTAGTTTTGGGTACAATTCGGAATAAAAGAACCCGCCTTTTTTGTGAAATGGCCCGCAAAAGCTTGTATCCACTGTAGCTAAAAAACTAATGGACCGAATTTCACAAAATTTGGTAGATGAGTCACGTATAGGTCACCCTGGTGCTGAGTAGATTTTGGTACTATTCAGAAAAAAAAACCTGCCTTTTTTTGCAAAATGGCCCGCAAAAATTACCAAAATCTAAAATAAAAAACTGAGTATACTCAAATATATACATTAAATGCTGATTTAATACGTAATTTTTAACGATGAAAAGAATAAGACCAACCCCATTACACTAGGACTAGCCGTTCTCGAGATATTTTAGTTTTCCGTACTTTCCCTACGCCGCCTTTGAAAATAAGTCCGGTTACCGAATGAGAACGAAAATTGAATTAAAAGTGAAATAAATTTAATTAAAATAAAGAGAACGTTAATATAAGTCTGCAGGGAAAGTCATGTGCTGCCCACATCAGATTTTTACTTTCCTTATATACATAATGTATAAGGAAAGTATTGTGACGGGGTCGAAAATTCGAATTCGAGTTTTCGACGGGAGAGCACGTTTCAAGCATCCCTGATCACGAATCAAACACTTTTGAAGTGATGTCTGTGTGTGTGTGTGTGTGTGTGTGTGTGTGTGTGTGAAAGTGTGTGTGTGCATCAGTGAGTGTGTGGAGACGATAACTGACGACAGAATGGATCGATTCGAACCAAATTCGGTACAAAAATCACAATCCGTAAACACTGGAAGCCTATTGTTTTTATACGTAATCGAATGTTTAGAACCCCCCTAAATTTTCGAATAAAATTTTGAAAAAATCGTCAAAAAATCAAAACCGCTTATAAAGTTACGCAAATAGACATTTCTTATGTAATTTTTCATTAGAAAACGATTGGCATAAATTTTAGAACGCTAACATAAACCGTTCTCGAGATATTGTACATTTTTCAAAAAAATTATGAAAAAGTCACATAAAAAAAAATTCCTATTGAGAAACATGTTCACTTTTCATATGTAATACCATGCGATAAATTGAGTGACATCATTCTCGTGGATCTAGCTAGTTCCATTCATGAAAAATATACTTTGAATAATACTTTTGTATTTAAACGCCAATAGTCATTTATCTGCTGTAAGAATAACTTTTTTCTTAGTGCATAACGCTTGGCGAGATTTTGGCGACGAATTTGGCGGAATGTCGACTTTTTTGAAATGTTGCCAAATTAATGAAAATCTCGCCAAATGGATAAAAATGATGCTAAATCAATGAAAATGACGACTAATTGTCGAAAATTCAATATCTTGGAAAGAATATTAGTATCTACTATAAGAAAAACCTATTTTTTTACTGTAAAAGTAGTAAATTCATCACATTATATAAGGAAAGTCATGTGTTGCCAACATCATATTTTTTAAGATATGGTAATAAGAAAACAGTCACGGACATGGTGTATACTATTTTTATATTTACATATACTTTTGTGATCGCAATATGTAAAAATGTGCGCATATAAATATATAGAATAATTAAATTAGCTAGTATGATATAATATAGTATTAATTAAGTGAACCTAAATAAAATTTTCTGAATTTTTAAAGTCATGTATAGGTAACCAACTAGATATGTATTATATGCATTTCCAGCTAAACCTTAAACTTTGCTGTCTCGAAAACCGGCATAAAACGGAAAACTTTTCAAGACGGAAGATTCTTCATATCCCCTAAAATTCCGTTTAAAACAAGTTCGATTGTAAGGACAGTCATGTGCTGTCCACATCCGATTGTTAATTTTATGTGACTGTTTGATAAATTTATTTGAAAAATGTGCAGTATCTCGAGAACGGTTTATGCTAGCGTTCTAAAACTCAAGTCAATCGGTTTCTACTGAAAAATTACATAAGAAATGATCATCTATGTAACTTTGTTGAAAGTTTTGATTTTGGGATGGTTTTTTTCAAAATTTCATTTTGAAATTTGGGTGTCTTTCGAACATTCGATTGTGTTTAAAAATAATAGGTTTCCAGTATTCATGGATTGTAATTTTTGTACCAAATTTCGCCTGAATCGCTAAAGTCGTTCGTGAGATATCGTCTCCCCCCTTCCCCCCACACACGCACATGCACGCACGCTCGCACGCACGCACACGCACACGCACGCACACACACACACACACACACACACACACACACGTGGTCAAAAACGTTCGATTCGCGTTCAGGGAAGCTTGAAACGTGCTCTCCCGTCGAAAACTCGAATTCGAAAGTTCGACTCCATCGCAATACTTTCCTTGTACATTATACTATGTATATAAGGAAAGTAAAAACATTAGAACAAACTACTGCAAAAATGGTGGTGTAGTTTTTGTCTTTTAATTCTGATAAAAATGGTTGCTTTCTGTTTCCGAAACCGGTTGAGACTTTCAATCAACCGCTTATGTCATTGCTAAGAAGTATTTATATTTTAGATTTATTTAAGACAATACTTTGAGCGAATTTATACACTACCCGACGCAGAAAATTCAACACTATGAAAGAGCGAATAGAGTGTGATGATAAAGACACACAGACGAGATGGCATATGTAAAAAATCTGATGTGGGCAACACATGACTTTCCTTGCATAATGCAATAAATTTACTCCTTTAACAGTAAAAAAATAATGTATAGGATCCACGGTTTGTATTTACGGCAATGTATAAGATCCTGTGTTTTTAACGTTGAATTGTACATTTGGCAATTTTCCGGATGACAACATGTAATACTATTTCAAAGTACCCAATTAACTTATATTTCACACAACTTTAAATTAACAATTATCAATATTGATAGCATCCTCATTAAGCGATATAGTCCATATATTAAAATATTTTAATAAATAATTCATAAAATAAGCGTCATTTTCATTAATTTAGCGGCATTTTTGCAATTTTGAAGAACTTTTCGTCAATCTGGGGCGAAATATCGCCAAGTTGCCGATACTTTGCTAGATTATTCGCCAAGTTTGTCAAATACATCAACAAGTGCTACAGGCAAACGAAGAGAAAAACATTTCTTATATACTAGAATGTATGTTCATGATATGACAGAAATCAGAATTTGTGAAGCATTACTTCTCATCTGCCATAATTTTTTTCAAGTTGGCGGCAATTTTGCCACTTTGGCACGTCCCATACATGCTCGATCTGGAGACAGCGGAGGCCAAGAAAGCACCTGGATAACTTGCAAGGATTGTCTGCTGATGTTTGCAGTGTGCGGTCGCGGGTTATCTTGCTGAAAAACAGCATTTTGCAACAACTGACGGTAGGGAAGTACCACCGGCCACAGCACCTCATCCACATATCGTTGTGTCGCCATTGCGCCTCTGATACGAACCAGAGGTGACCAGCTATCGAAGCCGATGACACCCCGAACTATGATGCCACGTTGTCGAACAGTATGGAGTTCAACAGTCGAGTCAGGATTGGATCTGCTTCCACGTCACCTCCAGACTTTCACACGGCGACTGTCATTCGACAAACAGAACCGAGACTCGTCGCTGAACACTACCCTGTCCCATTCAGTCGTCCATGAGGCTCGAACTTGACACCATTGAAATCTCTTATGTGGGTGTCTAGTCACCAATGGCAGGCTTCGTAAAGGACGGCTTGAGGGCAAGCCGCTTTTGACCAATCGTCGAGAAACTGATCTCGCTGATATTGGAACATCCAATGTACCCTGCAAATTCTGAAGAATGTCGGCAGTCGTTTGTGAGGCCGCCATCGCAATGCGTCGATCGTGCTGACGTACGTCTGGGTAGGCCTGCACCACTGCGACGATTCACATACCTTTCTTCAATCCACTTTCTCCAAATCCTTTACGCAGTGGGCGCATCTACGCGTGTTTCAGCGGCAATACGCCGGTACGATTATCCAGACGTACGTAGGCTTAAAATGAATCCCATCGCATGATTGTCAAAATGCTGAAACTGACTTCGGCGTCATCGACCAGTTCAGAAAAATATTTTTCGTAAACGACAGACAGTAACAACTGTTGGCTCATCTGCCGTTTCCATCCCTTTTATTCCGCGCTCTAATCACGTGACCCACTTTCATTTCAGATCATTTGCATACATTGTTCAGCTGCACTTGCCTCGCAATTTACATAATTATGCGGCCAAAGCTTCATGATGCTGCATTTTCTCTATCGGGTAGTGTATATAATTTCGTTCCTTGTTTCTTTGTTTTCTGTACCCATTTCCTAAATAAAAATATTTCTCCATTTTTCTAAATAATCTGAAATTGCTGCAACTCTAAAAACTTTTCGTTTTTTCGTATACTTCTCTCTTTTGTGCCCCTTATATTATTTAAAAAGCTGGAAATGATCCACTGCAGAATTAGAACGTACCATGTTATTTTAACCGATTTATCATTTCTTTGTTATTTCGAATTGTACTGCATCTATATCTTAAGTGCAGTTTCTAAATTCCAAGCAAGTTTTATTTTTAACTTGCTTGGAACTAAAACATTCCCTTTCATTTTCTAAGTGAAGTTACTCTCACATTGTTCTTTTGACTTTAATTTTATTCCTGATTCATTTTTGATAAAATATAGGCGAGAAAAATTGAGTACAAATTGCATACTATTCTTACGTTTTTCAATCCAATCTGTGTACACCTTAATCACATATCCCCTCCTATATGTGTTTTGTTTATTATATAGATTACATTTTATATTTTCTAATGCATATAGAGTATGCAATTTCATCCAAAAATTGAGTTTGTGGCTTTCGTGTTTGATATTCAAAATATTACTTCTTATCTGCTTTTCGCTCTTGATTCTGCCGGAAATCTGAATTAACTTCTGAACTTTGTGGAGATGGAACACCGAATTTCGGGTCTTGTTCAAAATAACATTTTTAAAAATGCAGGGATACGAAGAATATTTTCTTTACGGTGTTATTCACATGAATGGAAGATAAATAACCTTTATTTTATAGCAGAAAGTATATAATAACTGAATGAGATCAAAATTACGAATTGAGTCGTGATAAATATAAATGTAAAGGGTAGAATATTACGGGAATTATTGCGGCTAATTAAGAGAAAAGTTTTTATCGAAAATACGGGTAAAATTATCATTAAAAACAAAAAGTGGGAACGAGCAGTAGACAGTTTTTTTATTTTTAGATACTCTGTTTCATATGGCGTCTCATTCTCGATTCATTGCGTGTTAAACTCTTTTATAGTTTTCTGGATACATAGACAATTTTTCTTTGATTTTGACGACACTTTTATTGGCTGCTTTGTATTTTATGATCTACTGTTATTTATGTATTTTGTAATTCAAATATTTTTTAATTGTATCGGATTTTACGAAGATCAATATGTAAATCTTCTTTCGAGGTTGCGGGTTGTGCATAAGAGCTCATGTTCGTCCCATATTAAAACAATTTACATTGCCGCTGGTGAAGGACGTATTTACGTCCGAAAGCGCCCTGGATTTGTAATTTCATGTATGTCATATATGGTGCTGCTATTAAAAACCCTTTTTAAGTATTTTTTAATTGTATCGGATTTTATGAAGATCAATATGTAAATCTTCTTTCGAGGTTGCGGGTTGTGCATAAGAGCTCATTTTCGTCCCATCTTAAAACAATTTACATTGCCGCTGATGAAGGACGTATTTACGTCCGAAAGCGCCCTGGATTTGTAATTTCATGTATGTCATAGATGGTGCTGCTATTAAAAATCCTTTTTAAATATTTTTTAATTGTATCGGATTTTACGAAGATCAATATGCAAATCTTCTCTCGAGGTTGTAGACTGAACATAGAGTTCATATTCGTCCCATCATAAAGAATTTACATTGCCGCTGATGAAGGACATTGTTACGTCCAAAAGAGCTCTGGATTTGTAATTTTATGTATATCAAGATGGTGTTACTATTCAAAACTTTTTTTACTTTCCTTATATGCATAGTATAATGTATAATGAAGGTGTTGTAATGGGGCCGAAAATTCGAAATTGAGTTTTCGATGGGAGAGCACGTTTCAGGCATTCCTGAATACGAATCGAATATTTTTGAGGTGATGTCTGTGGAGCCGATATCTCACAAACGAATGGCACAATTGGAGCGAAATTTGGTATAAAATTGCGATCAGTGAATACTGGAAGCCTATTGTTTTTAAACACAATCGAATGTTTAGAACCGCCCAAAATTTTGAAATGAAATTTTGAAAAAAATCAGATAATCAAAACTCAGTAAAATTACTTTAATAATTATTTATTATGTAATTTTTCATTACGAAACGATTGATATAAATTATGGAACGCTAGCATGAACCGTTCTCGAGATATTGCACATTTTTCAAATAAATTTATCAAAAAATCACATAACATGGAAAATAAAATATTAACTATTGTGAAATATGTTTACTTTTCATATGTAATATTATGCGATAAATTTGTTATCATCATTCTTGTGGATCTAGTTCATTCCACTCACGAGAGAAGATACTTTGGATAATAGTTTTGCATTTGGACACCATTAGTCGTTTATGTACTATAAGAATCTATTTATCAGTCTATAACACTTGGAGAAATTTTGGTGGAAAATCGCCAACTTGGCGAACTTTTAAATGTATATATCATGTTTATCAATGCATATATCATGTTTTTAAATGTATATATATCTTTTTTAGATGTATGAATCCAATAGCTTGGAACGAACATAAGAATGAACTATAAGAATAACCCATTTCTCCATCCAACCGTAATGCCAAATTAACGAAAATGTCAAATTGATAAAAATGATGCTAAATGGGAGGCAATGTTTTGCAAATTTTTATTTCCGTCATATGACGGTCATACTTTATAGTATATAAGAAAGACTGTTCTCTCCGTTTGTTTGTAATACTTGAAGATACATTCGGCGAACTTGGTAAATAATCTAGCGAAATATTGCCAACTTGACGATATTTTGCTTCAGATTGATTAAAACGTCTTCAAAATTGCAAAAATGAAGCCAAGTTAATAAATTAATAAAAATGACTCCTAATTGATGAATTTATTATTAAAATATTTTAACATATGGACTGTATTGCTTATTGAGGATGATATCAATATTGATAATTGTTGATTTCGAGTGGCGTGAAATATAAGTTAATTGGATACGAAGTACATGTTATTCGGAAAAGCGTCTAATGTACAATTCAACGTTACAAACACGGTACCATGGATTTTTTTTTTATCATTTTTTTATTGTAAAAGAGGTAAATTGATTGCATTATATGTATAAGGAAAGTCATATGATGTCCACATCAGATTTTTTACCAAAAAATTGGCTGCCTTTATTATATCGTTTTAGAATTGTTACTAAATTGTCGTGCTTCCATACATTTCGATAAGGGAAGGAAATTAAAAATAGAGGTCTTAAAGTAATGTGGACCCGAAAAATCCGTAACCGCAAGTCGAAGCGGGATCCAGGAAAATAATGCAAGTCTAAAAATATAAATATGCATAAATCTAAGGATAGAGAAATGTCAAGGGGTTATGCTTCACAGTCGGCATTGGAGTAAGGACGGCTTGGTTTTTTCCCCCTAGACTTCGGTTGTCGTTATCTGAAATTTCAAACAGGAGAGTATGTGCAACCTTATATAGAAATTTTGAAGCTAATTCATGAATTTCTTTTTGAAATAGATGGGCGTTTTTAAAGCTTAATGGATAAATATACGGAATAAAATTTCTCACTTCTCTTCCTGAGACAAAGCCTCTTGTGGTCGATGGCTATGTTGGTGTCTGTTACGCAAGCTTGCCTGTGAAGTTCGCAGTGGTTCGGGTAGTACCGTCCATCGGTACCACAGACGGGTTTCCTTCGTCTGGGGCACATCTTGTGGCACAGGCAGACCGGGTCACCCTCGATGTTGACCGTACACTCCCTCCAACGACCACACGTCGTCCGACTGCAGCCCGATTCCACTTCTGAAAAGAAAAAAGGAAGCTAAAGCAAACAACCGACAGAAGTAAGTAAATTAGAGATAATATTCAAGTACATCACAACAGCCAGATATCTTGTACGGTTACCAATGTCAGAAAGCATGATCCCACAATTCGTTTTTATAAGTGTATTGATATGTATCAATACACCTACCAAAATGGGCCGTCGTTTGACTGCCCTGCCCCTGCCTTAAACAGAGGACGAACTGTGTAGGATGGTTAAAGTTATATGGTCATCCATCCCTCGGGAAATTATCCTCACGCTCATTGCATCTCTTCCTCGAAGGGTTGCTGCTTGTATCGCCGCAAGAGTGATTACTGATCACCCTGTCCATGCCATTACTGAACTGTATTATCCTTCTGGAATTAACATCAGTTATTCATATATGCCATCTCTGTCTGTGCGTCCTTTATCATCCCACTCTATTCGCTCTTTCATGGTGTTGCAGTTTCTGTGTCGATTAGTGTATTATAAATTTCTAAGAGGAGACTTATTTTATTTAAAAGTACACAATATTATTAATAAAATTATCTTGAAAGGTATTTAAAAGCAATAGCATGTTTTTTCTTGAGATATTAAATTAAGGTGAGAATGTAACTTTCCTTATATACATAATGTATAAGGAAAGTATTGTGACGGGGTCGAAAATTCGAATTCGAGTTTTCGACGGGAGAGCGCGTTTCAAGCATCCCTGATCACGAATCAAACATTTTTGAGGTGATGTCTGTATGTGTGTGTGTGAAAGTATGTGTGTGTGTGAAAGTATGTTTGTGTGTGTCAGTGAGTTTGTAGAGACGATATCTCACGAACGAATGGAACGATTCGAATGAAATTTGGTACAAAACTCACAATCCGTGAATACTGGAAGTCTATTGTTTTTAAACACAATCGAAGGTTCAGAACCCCCCTAAATTTCCGAGTGAATTTTTTTCAAAATTTCACTCGAAAAAATCCAAAAAATCAAAACCTTTAATAAAGTTACGCAAATAGACATTTCTTATGTAATTTTTCCTTAGAAAACGATTGACACAAACTGTAGGACGCTAGTATTAACCGTTCTCGAGATATTGCACATTTTTCAAATAAATTTATCAAAAAATCAAGTAAAATAAATAAAAAAAATATTAACTCTTAAGAAACATGCTCACTTTTCATATGTAATATCATGCGATAAATTGGATGATATCATTCTCGTGGATCTAACTCGTTCCATTCACGAAAAAGATATCTTGAGTAATACTTTTGTATTTGAACGCCAATAGTCATTTATTTGCTATAAGAATAACTTATTTCTCCGTCCATAACGCTTAGCGAGATTTTGGCGACAAATGTGGCGGAATGTCGCTAACTTGGCGACTTTTTGAAATGTTGCTAAATTAACGAAAATATCGCCAAATGTATAAAAAAGACGCTACATCAATGAAAATGACTATTAATTGAAGAAAATTCAATATCTTGAAAAGAATATAAGTATCTACTATAAGAATAACATTTTTTTAACTGTAAAAGTAGTAAATTCATTGCATTATACTGTAAGGAAAATCATGTGCTGCCCACATTAGATTTTTATTCATGAGAAAATGCAAATTATCATTTTATTTCACAGTCTAATATCTGTAATATATTTCATTAAAAAATGATTGTTGCATGAATGTATAACCCATAAATACTTTACTTATTTTCACAAAATTTATAAAAGACATTGTGTTATATGTAGAACTTTCGATTTAGCAACTCTTTCACATAAATTAAAATAGTTTCTTGAATGAAGCGAAGAATAAATTATTCTAGAACAATTTTAATAATTTCAATAAATTAATGCTAAATATATGGTAACTTACTATCTGTGGCTTCCACGGTTAGCGGTCATTTATTTTCAGCAGCCACACCTAATGATAGATGTCAATATTTAAATTTTCACTTCAATAAGTTTCATCCCGTTTCAAATCCGAATTCCTGACTTAAGACTAATACTAGAATTTCTTCACGTAGAATTCGCGTTTTAAATCTATAGACAATCAAAAGTTAGGATGGGTAGTTTTCACAAATAATTAAAAAAAATTTCAATTTTCAATTTTGAAATTTTCATTCCAAAATCCGTACCTTCTGTTTGATACAATTGTGAGGTCTAAATAACCTTTCGATTGTTATTTTCCTCAGTTTGCATTATAATTTATGCTTCTTTAAACTAACCATCCTAACTGGTTTGGTTCTTAGACGAATCACCGATCTAATCAGCATTTTCTGCTTTCCTACAAAAGAATAGGAATATATTTGGGATTGTGGGTTTTTAGTGTTCTTCAGTAGAGTGTTCTTAGAATGAAAGAGGGGTTTTTGAGTAGACGATGAAGGATTCGAGTAGTGAGTGGAAGAAAACCCCATTCGATACAACGATGAATAGGAGGAGTCTAGTATTCGGGGTGTGGCCGTAAGACGGGGCGAAGTAATAAAATGCCGGGGTGAGTATATAAGCTTTGTAAATGTGTATCCATGGAAGCATTACCGCCAACCTAGTATATTGTAATGCTTGTATATTTGTCATTTATTCTGGGCGTGTTCAATAACAATTAGTATCTATGTTGTCCGTTGCTTTAAACATCAAGCTGCTGTAAATTCTGTGAAGTCCCCAATGAACTGAGTTATATTTTAAACAGTGCCGTCCTGTGTTATTGCCCTTGGACGGAAAGGTCGAAATTTCAAGTACTCTAAGTTTGAGTTAAGTAAGTCACTTTTGACAGATTAAGTAAAAATCCTCTACAAAGGCATCTAAAGAGAATGAAGAAACATTTAAACTTTACACAATCCTCTATCTTTTACACTCAGAATTCAAATTTTAAATCTATGAAGGATAAAAAATAACAAAAGTATTCGGAGTTTAAGAAACTTTTTGCATATAATTAAAAAAAAATATATATATATTTTATTTTTTACTTTGCCAACTTTCATTCCAAGATACGTATCTCTCATTTAAGATCAATATTTACTTTGTAGACCTATAACTCATGTTGTAAATCCATACAGACATCATAACAAAATTGATCAGGCACATTTAATAGTGTAGAGTACAGTACAATGACTTACAGACTACTTTTTAAAGAATCTACTAATAATTCTTTTGCTTTAGCTTGCATGCTTCCAACATCTCCGTTGATGGAACATGTTTATAAATTTTCTCATTTTCTCCCTTCTCAAATAGTGATTTTTATCTCTAAAATGTATTTTTTCATTACTAAATTTCACTTTTTATTCGCCATTATAAATATTTAGAATGTTTTATTCTTAAAAGAAAGGTTTGTTTTCAATTTTTATAAAATATTAAAAAAATGAAAAATATGCATGTTTTTAATGGCAGAAGTCGAAAATAATGAAGAAGCATCCTATAAAGTAAGAGAAAAGTCAAAATATGCATTATAAGATATTTTAAGGAGAAGAGTCTTGGAAATATTTAAAGTGCTAACGCAAAGTTTTAAAGCACATTTACATATGTTAAGAACAACATGACAACGTTCAGTTTATAGATTTAATAAGTAACTAGAAGAAGTATTTTTAAAGCGTTTGATTGGCATATTCTAATGGATGCTGCATTCGCCCCCCCCCCGTATTGCCAATACTATCATCTGTCGACTGGTATTTGCAATTTTTAGCAGTCGTCAAAATGGAGTAGCTGATAACTTTAAGAATAGCAAGAGCATTTGCTGTACGTTGCAATTTTTAACATATTTCATTTTAGTTATACCATGTAAGGGTCCGATTAAGCCAAAGAGGGACCTAGGGCCTGCCTGGTGGTATTTCGGGGCCCCCATACACTCTGAGCACATGAATATCATGTACCATTTCCGAGACCGCAGGGAAGGTCCTTTTGTACATATAAACTTCTATACTTTTTATTTCAAAGCAGTGAAGAATTAAAAGAATTAATGTATAATATTTAAAAATATTGACATATTTGTAGGGAGGCAAAATGCCTACATTTTGAAATTTGAGAGAAAAATATCAATAACATTTTCAATGAATTATTTTCGTAATTTTATTTTTATATTTTAATTTTAGGAAGATTTACTTCATGAATATTATTTTTTCTCAAAATGTAAAAAGTATTTCTGCTTAAAATTTATCACATACAAATTATCACATACAAATTCATTATTTACACACCTTAATTTTTTACCCTTAAAATTTTGGGGGCCAGGGCCGCGGCCCTGGAGGCCCGTGCATTAATCAGGTTCTGACCATGTAGCCTGTTTCAAATTTAAGAGAAGTTGATCGCAGGCTGTAATGGCAAATTGATTCTGCCAGTAAGAGGCGTTGCCAACGCTAACAATCTAGTTGAGCGAGGAAAAGCTAGAACCATACTGAGGTGGTTTCTACAGCTACAAATACTGTACAAAAAGTAGATAGAAGTTCAAATCAAGGTTCAATACCTTACACTTTTGAGTAGGTTAGACTGTCTGGGTAGAAAGAGAGGTCAAGATGTCCCAAATGCATATACAATATAAACAAAATGTATTTATATGTTTATTTATTGTCAAATACATTTAAAGAAGATGATTTTGTAGCTTTACGTTGTGTATGACATCGGATTCTGAAAGCGAAGCTGGATATTAGACTCATTTTAACTTATTTACAACTATGGATATTATAATACTCCCTTTCGTGTTGTGACTACGCAGAGAGTGATTGAGAGCTGTTTTTTGTTATAGTAGATATCTCTTGAATAAATCAGATTTTTCAATTCCTCCTCACGGGACAGAATGTCCTCGGGTCTCATCAGTTATATTTTAATTAAACGGGGTACAAATGAGTACATAACATTCATTTTAATTCTTAAATAAACGATTTCATGATGAATGTTAGAATATGTGAGTTTCAACAAAGTCAATAATTTGTCGACATAAATATTTTTAGCAGTGTATATATATATATATATATATATATATATAACTTGTGTTAATGGACTTGTGTTAATGTGTATAACTTGTGTTATATGGACATGTCCATATAACACAAGTTTATCGATAAAATCTATCTTGTGTTTCAGAAACAAGCATTTTTGTGTTCATTTCGAAGGGATATATGGACTTGAAGAGAATTTTTTTGAAATGAACTTAAGCCTAAAGTTCTTCCATGTGCAAGCTTTTTTTGCTTGATTTTTTTGTTTTCCTATTTTCATTTCTCATTTTTGAAATTTGTTGATTGCCTTTGTCTTTATGACCTGCATTACGCTTTATTATTTCCTCTTTATGTCTTAATTTCTTTTATTTCTTTGTATTTTGTTGAAAATTTTGGAATAGTGTATTATGAGTTACTACATACATTCTAACACTGGATTTACTAATTTATATTTTTATTGAAAGCATTTTATTTATTAGCTGCATTTGCGCAATAAATTAAATGTATATTGCATTGTCATTCACATTCTTATACTACGCTGTTTAGTTTATCTAACTTTTCATTTATGAACTATCCTTATTCCTAATTCCTTTTGTAGGCTTCGTATTAAAGAAATATTCTATATATATATATATATATATATATATATATATATATATATATATATATATATATATATATATATATATATATATATATATGTATATATATATATATATAAACTTCTGATGTTACTTATCAAAAATAAAAATCATAAATGATTAAGCATTGCTGAAGCTCCATTTAAAAAAGGTTATATCTAGTTACATTTTTTTGCTTAAAATTAAACGAAGATGAATTATCGCTGTAACTTTTTCGCAAAAAATCCTAACAAAACATGGATTTAATCCAGAAAATAATTTTTCGTGCTTGGCATTGTTCCAAAGTTGTTTACTCGTTTTTTCCATCACTAATAGAGGATTTTCAAAATGTACGAGTATTTTGTCATGAAAATGCTTGGTGGTATCAGGAATGAATAGAAAAAAAAAATGCAATTTTATGATTTATAGTTTGGCGGTTTAATATGTAACTTTTTTTTTTTTACACAGAATTATGCTATAACACGGATAATTACATGGAAGTAGTTGTTACATAGACTATTGATCTAAAGTGCGAGTGATGAAATATGCAACTACGTTTGTGAGGTCTGAGTAACTTGTCAATTATTATTTCCCTCAGTTTCATTATAATTTGTTATTTATTCCAACGATCCTAACTGGTTAAGTTATTTAGACGAATTACCGGCCTAATAAGCATTTTGTGCGTTCCTATTTTTACAGTAGGATAAGCTTCGGGAAGAGGGTGTTATTGAAGAGAGTTCAAGGCGTTTTGACGAGAGTCTGACAGGGTCGTGATTCAAGCAGTTGGCTTGGATTGAGTGTGGTTTTTGTCTGGCGTGAGCTCGTGAGCTGATAATGGTTAAATATATTGTCGTGATGGAGACCAATGGTGAGAATAATAGCTATAGGATTACGTCCTTTTAAGTGTGAGCACCAGGTTAGTTGAGTGTCGTACCATGTATAAGGTGAAATTTAGTCTGGACGTGTGCAATAATATTTATTATCTAGATCTGCCATTGCTTTAAGGGGACGGTGGACGTTGAAATGAGCAAAAATTGACTAAAATTTTCTTTTTAAATATATAACATTATTTTACACATTTAACCTTTTGCTTACGGGTGGGACAGCGTCCATCCGAAACGAACCCCCCCCCCCCCCCCAAAAAAAAAAGACAGGTATTTGACATACCCTATCCCAAACAGTTCGATCCGCCTTTGTAGACATTGGCGTCCATGGAAATCGCCGACAGAAACATTGCATCTGCTGTGCTAAGCTTAATGGGCAGTGAAAGTGTTAAAACGCGAATTTGATGATAAAGCAGAAAGTAAGTCTCTACCTCCATGTTTTAAATATCCATATTCTAAATTTTTAAATTAGGATGACATTTCAATATTAATTTTCCTATTCAGCTGGATCATGGAAGTGGTCTCGTCTCTAACTTCACGAGCTGAATACAGTTTTCCTTTCATTTCTTCAGGCATTAAAGAAAGTCCCATGACCACGCAATTGCATTATGTTGTCTAATGCAATTGTAATGTAAACGCCTTCAGCCTGAGATTATAAACACGAATAAGCAGAAACGACCAGTCTTTGGGAGGCTATTTCTTCAGATCCGAGAGTTAATTTGATAAAATGATTTCAAATTTGGATTCAGCATGGTCTAATGAGTATGCATGAGTTTGTTCAGACTTTGGGGTTGTATTTGGTGCTCTGATATACTAACACTGCGTATTTAGAAAGGTGACTTCACAGTTCATCGCAGATCATAGTGCACATTAAGGAAGGATCGGTATCCTATTTTTAAGGGGATGAGATAGATGAAAGAGGGACATGATCATCGTAGTTTCGCAACTCCCTGAGATAGGAACCCGTAATCATGCAACAATATCCCCCATGGGAAAAAGAAAAATGGATAAAAGTATATTTTTGTAACCCATTATTAAAAATAAGGAAGGGCACGAAATCTATGAACCCAGTATTTCACTAAATATCTCGAGGTTGGAACATAAAAATTTTCAGGATTAGGGAGGATTTATGTAGGGAAATTATGGGTGAATAGTAAGAAATGATATTTCTGTAACCTCAAGGGGATCACAGAGTTAATGCCTAATTTTCAAAATGAAATTCAAACTATAAGGGCTTAAAAACTGTAGGGGTTGATATGATCGTCGCCTCTTTTTAGCTATATCCAAGCCAAGAATTATTTCACTGGGATATTTCCTCGTGGGTGTTATAGTAACCAAATATATTTTTTCAAAATAGAAGGCGTGAGATGATCGAAGGATATAATACTCATGCCTCTCACAAGCGCTCAATCTAGGAATCTGAAATTTTACAGCTATGTTTCTCAAAGGTAATAGGTAAACACTAAGGAACTATATTTCCGAAATACATATTTAAGGGAGTGAGATGAACAAGGGATAGGATCACCCTATCTCTCCTGTGATTTACTTTAACCTGAGGTCTTTGTCGCTTTGATAAATTTGCAGTTAAAATCATCATGACTAAATCTCGTTCGAAGAACGGGCACTCAGTAGCACATATAATTGGGAAGAATCATAATAGAGTCAAAAAGGGAACTCTTGGATTAGGATTTAATACACGTTTCGATTATCCCTGAATACGTATGAACTATTTTTTAATGCCTGGTTGCTTTTAGGCAAGATATATCCAGAATAATTGGATTGATGTAAACAAAATTGGGTATTATTATTTCAATTAAATGAAAGGCTATCGGCTTCCGAGAGATTTAAGAGAAATGCCTTTTCCATTATTCTAAACTTTAAAGGAAAGCTGTAAAATAATTTTGTGCAAAAGGTTATTAAAATTGCCATTTTATATGTAACTTTCTCCTACTAGTAACTTGATTAACTGTTTCTTATACAACACTAAATGGCGTTGTTATAAACATATTAAATGCTTTTGATATAAAACAAAGTCATAAAATTATTAATATACCTCCTCCTACGAAATAATGTTGAATAAGCAATTTTGACCAGAAATGAATGGATATCATTGATTAAGAGTTATTAAGAACTATTTTTAAGAAACAAAGAAATTTTACTTTTCCACAGTGAGAGAAATATCTCTCGAAAAGCGCTAGAAGATTTCTACGATAGTAAAAGTTTTCCCACAAAATAAAACGTTTCTAATTGTCTAAATTAATTTCTTTACTTTTTAAAAGGATCGCTTTATAGAGGCGTTTGCGGTAAAATAAGAAGTTTCATGACAGTTATTGTGATTATATTATGCCTACGTCTTTTAAATGGACATCAGAGAGGATATAAAAATAATTTTTTTTTACTGTTGATATAGAATTATATTTTTTACATGATATTGGATACGTTTTGTTGATGAAGAATATTATATATCTGTACCTTTTTATGTTAAACTTCTTGAGAAAATCATTTGATTGCATACAATTTTTACGGAATATGATAAAAGCAGGATGACATAACGTAAAAGAGAAATAGTTTAACCTTATTACAACAGATGGCAGCACCAGTCCGTTGTAATTTCTTATTAATCTTTCTGGTAAATTAAAATTTGAAAGGAAGACACTAGTCCCAAGAAATGCAAAGCGAAATTTTTAAACCTTTAAATTTAGCCTATCGATTTAGTATTCAATGAAATGAAACAGATGGAATTGAAATATCACTGATTCATTGTTGCTCTATTTATAGGCGTACCGCAACGATATGATACATTGTACTGTTACTGTGTAACAATTTGTGTCCTATTACTTTCCCCATAGCCACCTTTATTAGATAGAGGTGGTTATGGTGAAAGTAATAGGACATTTTTCATTGTTTTTTTTTGATATTGGAAATTTCAACAAGAGATTATCGGTGACTTTAAATAGTGATTTCAGTGACTGTTGATTTCAGGCTGAATGGTTTTCTGGGAGACGCGAGCAACCGTTTTCGACCTCAAGTTACTGAAACCATGATCGCCCATAGAACCAGACCCGCAGCCAGGAAGGGGATAGAGGGGACTAAGTCCCCCAAGAGGTATATTCAGCACCCCTGATAAAACATTACATTTTTAGCAGTGATATGAAATTTCATCCATCATATATCATCCAAATTTTGCATAAAAAATTTCTTTATGAGATTTTTTTTTGTAAATTACTTCGTTTTAAAGATTTTTTAATTTAGCAGAATTTGTGGTAATACTGATGATCAATTTATTTACATATTTAATTAAAAAATTAAGACAATATCAATTTGTGCTACTGTGATACATTATAGAGTTAAAATAGCGTTAACTTGAAATAACTTTCAGAATTTTTCTTCGTTTAATTAATAGCTTTGTTACTAGTTAATGCTTATATTGAAATCAATTGTAATTTTTATATATTAATATTAATGTGTAGTAGAACAATATGGATTTTCCTAATCAAATCTTAGCTTACAAATATCTATAGTAATGTACCTATAGTAATGTATTATTGCTCAATCTGAAACAGGCATTTGTTTGGGTTAATTGGAATTAAATATTCAGACCTGAAGATGAATTTAATTCTAATTAATCATCGAATTTGGGCCGGTGCTGTTCCTTTCTCTTATAGACAATATGGCCGTGGTTTTGCATCTATGGTGATGTTAATATTACTTGAAATTTTTTATTATTACATTTTTCTAATATATATATATATATATATATATATATATGTATATATATATATATATATATATATATGTATATATATATATATATATATATATATATATATAAAGGGGTGCCCCAAAAATATTGACCTTGGCTTTTATTCCTTAATTATTGATCTTAGACATATATAATAAATTACAAAGTTACGTGAAAAAAGATACAGAATTTTATGAAATCGATTAAAATTTTCAAGGGAATTAAATTTTAAGAAATACAAAATTTAAATTTTTATACGGCCCCGTATAAAAATATTTTTAATGAGTAAAATGTGCCCCATACACTAATAAGGTGATGTACAAAATTTCAGCATTCTCTGGGACTTTTTATCATAAAATGCTGAAATATTGTACATTACCTTATTAGTGTACGGGGCACATTTTATTCATTGGAAATGTTTTTGTATGGGGGCCGTATAAAAATTTAAATTTTGTATTTCTTCAAATTTAATCCACTGAAAATTTTTATCGAGTTCATAAAATTCTGTACTTGCTTTTATATATATATATTGTTTTTATATGTTTGTATATATATATATATATATATATATATATATATATATATATATATATACATTTTTTTTATCTTTTGGTGTTTGTAGTCTGTGTTTGGACGTTTATAGTAATGCACTATTATCCAATCTGAAACTGGCATTTGTTTGGGTTAATTAGAATTAAATACTCAGACCTGAAGATGAATTTAATTTTTTTCAATCTTCGAATTTGCCGGTGCTGATCTTTTCAATTATTGGCATTATGATAGTAGTTTTGCTTCTATGGTGATGTTAATATTTCACGATTACTTGATTTAATTATTTTTATTATTATTTCTTTCTAATATATATATATATATATATATATATATATATATATATATATACGAGGATCACACTGAAATTTTTGAGATATGGTCAAGTGGTACAAGTTAGACTTACCAACTTTTAGTAGTGTTCAAAGTACTCCCCTCCCCTCCATCATTAATGCACTTGTGTAGGCGAATTTCAAAGATTGAATGCTTCAAAGATTAAATGCTTCAAAGATTAAATGCTTCAAAGATTAAATGCTTCAAGCCATCCATTTTTTGCAATCAGTGAAAAATATGTTTTTATAACTTCGTCAATCTCATCCTCGGAATGAAAACGACTCCCACATAATTTTTTTTAGATTAAAAAATAGACAAAAGTCACACATAACAAGATCAGGAGAATATGGTGGATGTTCTATCCCTTTGATGTTTTCTTTGTTCAAGAAATTCGACTGACATTCTTGCTGAATGAGAAGATGCATTGTCATGGTGAAGCATGCGTCACCTAACATTCACTTCCTGAAGAATTTCTGGAAGACACTTACTGGTGTACCATATAGCTGTAACTGTATTCTGTCCCTCTAGCTTTATGGCTTTGACCAGACCTGCACTTCTGAAGAGCACGGCATACATTACTTTTTTTATTGTAACTTTCTGCATCATTTGGTAGGAGCAGCGATTATCATCAATTAACATTTCTCGAATGGCCGACACATTTTCTGGGACTACAGCTGACAAAAGTCTTCCTGTGTGTTCTTCATCCAGGTGAGAATTTCGACCTCTTCTAAACTCTGTAAACCATCTAAATACAGTGGCACGACCAGCATTTCCATATGCCAATTGTAGGCGTTGAAGACATTCTTTTTGATTTATCCCCACTTTAAAATAGAGGGAAAATCATAGCTTGATAATGCTCTCGCGTCAACTCTATTTTCTTTTCTTTCAAAATTTATTCTACGATAGTTAAATTGTATCTGTTGCCACAAATTATCGTCTGCGAACATAAAAGGGTTCAAATTTAAATATCCTACTAATAATTTTTTTCTAGCGTATATCGTCTGCCCCTGTCTCAAAAGTTTCAGTGTGACCCTCGTATATATATATATATACGTTCAAAATATAACATCAATACATCCAAATGAATAATTGTAATAGGCATATAAAAAATGTTCTTTCTTGTCCTCGTTTATACTAAACATTATACATTCAAAGAGAAAACTCACACAGAGATAAATATAATTTTGGAACAGTTCCAAAATCCTCCGGAGGCATGATAAGCGTTAAATGTTAATTAAAATTTACCGGGATAATTTTTCATTTCTTAATTTCGAATTTAAAAACAACAACAACCTCTGTGAAGAATATTTTTGGTAAAGAAAGTGATATTGTTCTTTAAAGTAGCTTAGTTCGCAGTTTTTGATCTTTGAAAAATAGTTTGCTTACGCGATGCATAGCTGAGTGTATACTTAATTTTTAATTCTATATTTATATTCATTAAATTGAGTTTGATAGCACAAAAGGATACATGATACATATACTTCAAATTAAATTGAATTGACAGTCTTGAAATATTTTTTTTTTCATTTGTCGTCTCGACGTTATTTTAATTAACGCCAACTCGCCAAAACCCTCTAATATAAATAAAAGCCCCCTTCCCTTATATATCCCCTTTATAAGCTCCGGCAAAAGTATATTTTTTAACACTTTCCAACATAGCTGAAAAGTGTTTATGACTTTGTTCATTCTATCTGGCTGTCTTTCCGTTCGCACGATAACTCCCTTAAAAATAACTTTATCAAAATGAAATCTCAGTATGTTGTTCAGCCGGTCTGTGGAACCTATGGGAATATAAATGGATAATATCACCCAATTAGTTTTGGAATGAACCCGGGTTGAAAAAATGAAATACATTGAACTCTGTGGGACCTAATTTTTCAAACATTTTAGAAGCGAATTTAAAATTAACAAATTGCTTCGAAAGTTTTAGGTAATATTCAAATTATTCCATAAAATATATAAAAAAAAATTCAGCGAAATATATTCAGTAGTTTTTTAAATAAAAATTAAAATAATAATTACACCCATATTATATGAAGAGATCACGTGATCCACTTCAAAATAAAATATGGCATCCATCTTGTGTCAAAATCATGATTTTTTGTTGGGAATTAATTTTCCTTCAACTAACTGTAGCTTAACCTTAAGTTGTAACTGTGGACCGTAACTGGAGAAAGGGTGAGTATAAATGAGTGTGCAATGAATGGTTACGGACGACTGAGACACAGACAGAGAGTAAAGCATTATGGTAGTGGATATATGTATGCTATGTATTGCGGCAGGATGTGAATTCTAATTTATTATGTAACCTAAGATAGGTATTTAAGTTTGTTAATAAATTGTTATGTTATCGAAGATGTCTCTGCATATCACTCAAGAAACGCTACATTTTTAAAGTTCTTTTTAATTTATATTTAGTGTTGTATTCGTCCTAAAACCTCTTTATTTTTGCTTAATTTCTTTGCATCTATATTATGAAATAACGCAATTACATTATATTTGAGTTCAAATGATCATCAAACTTTGATTATTTCGACAACGAAGCATAATTTTCACTTATGAAGCATGTAAACACATCAAGCTGTGAGATGAGTTGTATAAGAATTGCTGAATTTCTTTAACGCAAAATTATTTCACTCTGGAGTCTGTAATATAGCTAATATGAATTAAACCTTCATTGGTTTTACATAGAGAAGCAGACGATTTTTTAGCAGAGGATTTTTCGATGAAGTTTTTAGCATAGAGTAAAATTACTTTTATCTCCATGATTTTAACTTTTTAAGTAAAATAAATTATTGTAGTATTGTTATGAATGAAAGAAATGGAATAAAAGTGTATGAATGAAATATTTACTACTTTTACATAGAGAGCCAGGCGGTTTATATTTCAATGACATCATTTGAATAAAGTTAATTTTCACGAAGTTTAAAGTTTTCAAATATAATAAATTATTGTATTATTGTGATAATTTTAAAAATATTCCCGCTAAATGTATCGCGTTTTAGAGATGTTTAAATAAAATTGCATTTCAGTTGGAAAGTGTTTCATATTCAATGCTTTATGCATGATTGATCTTTCTTGTTTTCGAACTTGCTCGCGTAGCATGGTAATTTGAAGGGATTGTACTCTAGGGTTATACATGGGAGATAGGGGTACAGTAAATTATATTGGAAGCGAAAAAAATAACTTCCCCCCCCCCTTATAGAACGTAACAAAAGCTTCCATTTTTTTTGGCAAAAGTTATGCCATGCTGTTATTTTTTGGAAAATCTTTGCCTTGAAACACATATTTATCAAAATCTGCTATTTTTAAAAAGCTTAGATTATGACTGATATGGATTCAAAATCAAATTCGGAAGGGGGCGGTAGGGGATTTACTAAGCATTTCCACTCTCTTTTTTCGTTTTCAGTTCAAAAATTTTCATTTTAAATGAAACATATATTCCTCAAAATTGGCTATAAATAGAGCTTAGATGATAAGTGATAAAGATTCAGCATTAAATTCTGGAGGTAGGATGGTTCGCGCAGAATTTTCAGTTCCGATTTCTTTTCCACTTTTAGTTCAAAAGTTTTCATTGAAACATTTTTTCTCAGGATTGGTTACAGAGTTTAGATAAGGATTGATATGGATTCAGCACTAAAGTCTGGAGGAGGGTGAAGGGATTCAATAACTATTTTCCCTTCCGAGTCTGACGCTGTCCCTTCCGATTCAAAAATCTCGATTTTTCTTAAAACATGTATTCCCAAGTATCTGCTATAGCTTATATGATGACAGTGGCGTAGCGTCCATTGAGGATCAGAAGCTGAACCTCCCCTGTTTAAAATCGAATTTAAACAGAGAGTATCTAATTTAAACACATACTTTTATTCATTATATTTTTAAAAATAATTTTGCGAATATATATGACTTTTTTTTATAAAACTGCTACACTTTGCTTACTGATGAGACGTTTCAAAGTATTTTTCTCATTAAAACGCATATTTAGAAGCTGAAATCATCTGACCTTTACAGTTCATTGAAAGAAGAATGGTATTAGAACCGTCCAATTCTTAAACTCCGTCCTGGTTGATAAGCTAGAACTATAAGCTAGCTTTCAGAAAAGTGTGGCTATTGCATCCCCCATTTGCAACCCTTCATAAACAGCGTAACTTAATACAATGATTGGATGTGGGATGTGCGTTTCATGAATGAAAATGTATTAGGCAAGGCTAATGGATCCGCCATTTTGGGTCGAGCATGGTTCTATTAAATAATCTTCGCAGAAAAAAAGTCATATGTAATACTATAATATATAAGGCATTTCTACAAATAGTATGGCATTCACCTAAATTTAAACAATATCAAGACGAAGAAACACGCTAATAATGACTACCATTGAAGTTAAATAGTTTGTGAAGTGGACTTAGTCACAGCAACAATATGGCGAAGCATCCGTTTGCGTATTTGGGAGTTTTAGAAAGAATAAATCTGATTTCCCATTAAAAATCACGTTACACGAGAATCCCAGTTAAATAAAAGCCATTGATAAGTTTCTAGTAGATTTCTAGCATATTGTGGTTAAGATATATTTAAGTTTTCAAAGTACTTGTAAATAATTAATATACAAAATTGTTGACATTGTTGACTGCAGTGATTTTCAACAAAACTTATGTTCCAGATGTATTTCTCACCCATTTTCAGTGCACTCATTAAAACGCATATCATTAAAACGCATATCTAGAAGCTGAACATCTAAATGTAAACTATTTCAAGACGAAGAAACACAATAATGACTACCATTAAACTTTAGTTTGTGAAGTAGACTTAGTCACAGCAACAATATGGCGAAGCATCCATTTGCGTATTTGGGAGTTTTAGAAAGAATAAGTGATTTCCCCTAAAAAATTACGTTACACAAGAATCTCAATTACACAAAAGCCATTGATAATTTTTTAGCGGATCTTTAGCATATTGTGGTTAAGATATTTTTAAGTTTTCAAAGTATAGTATATATATATATATATATTTGTAAATAATTAATATACAAAATTGTTTAAAGACTTTGTTGACTACAGTGATTTTCAACTAAGCTTATGTTCCAGATTTATTTCTCATCCATTTTCAGCACACTCCTTTGAATTGCTTTATTTTGTTAGTTCTAGCTGTTTATATTTATAAAACTGATACATTTTCTCTATCATTTTCTAATAATATTCAAATGCATTTCAACTTCATGTATAGGAGTCTATAAAACATTTTTCTGGGGGGGTGTTGCAAACTCAAACTCAAGCATATGGTGTACAACATCGACTGGCTTGATGCTCGCCTTTGTTATATTTAATGTCCAAGGGGGAGTGTGCCCCCCCCTCACCTCCCCTATTGGCGACTATGCCTTCATATTTAATAAAATGATTGTAAAAGTTCATCTAATTTAGAAATAAGGAAACATTTAAAATGTTATATCTTGCATGTAATTATCTTGCATAGGTAATATTTTAAAATCTCGTGCATTCCACCCACTCTTTGCATTTTTATGTAAAATTATTTTATTTTATTCACCAATAAACAAAACTTATGAAAATGCAAATTCCAATATAAATTTCACTTGGAATATCAAATTTATTGCCAAACTTTCAACCTCTCCAATCAAAAATCTCACGCTACGTTACTGGATGATGCCCGTTATGGATTTAGCTTCAAATTCTGGATGGGTTTGGGTTTTACTAAGGATTTCCATTTCCGTTCCAAATACTTTTCTTAAAACGTATATTTCCCAAGACTGGCTTAAATAGAGCTTAGATGATAATTGGCATGAATTCAGAATTAAATTTTGGGAGGAGGCCGGGGGTGGGATCACTAAAGAATTTCATTTTTGAATTTTTTTTTTCTCCTCCGGTTCACAAAATTTCTTGCAACATCTATTTTTCAGAATTGTATATTTTATAGTATCAGTATTTTCTATTTGTCACTTCAGCTAATAAGTGAAGCATCTTTTTTTGTTAGATGCATTGTGGGAGACATCAAATGTTTTTAATTAAATTGATTTGCTTAATATATATATATATATATATTTATAGTCTATTTAAACTTGTTACACACTCCGTTAATAGTATCAAATTGAAAATTATCAATATGTATAGTGATTTAGATATTAATAATAAATTTTTGAAATTTCCATATATTGTGCTTATTCCTAAATTTCATAACAAACCTATTAAATTTAAAACTGTAACTAGTGGTCATAATACATACTCTACTACTGCTAGTAAATTATTACTAAATTATTTAAATGTACTAAATAGTAATTTACGTGATTCTAGTAATAACTACATTATTCTAAATAATAGTAAAGAATTAAAAAATAAATCAATATCACTAGGTAAAATAATTGGATTTCAAACTTTTGATTTTAAAGATTTATTTAATAATATTAAGATCACTGATCTTTATGATGTCATTTTAGCTTTATATAATGCTTGTATTACTAATCATTCTCTTCTAAATTTACCAATTTTTCTAAACTTTCTCTATTTTGTTCTTTTCTATAATTATATATTTCAAGGTAATAAATTATATTTACAAGTCTCAAGGGTTCCATAAGGTGGCTGTAGTAGCAGTATGTTAGCTAATTTATACCTATATCATTATGAAAAATTCTTTACTTCAACAGATAATAAAATTTACAGGTATGTAACATTCTCTTGTATTTACATTACAATATAGTTTCATCTATTTATTTTGCAGCTTTTACTGTAGAATATCACATTTTACTGCCATTGCGCAGTACGGTTTTTATTACTCACTTTGGCAACAGTAGATCTCTTCTTTACTCTTTAGCGAATGGCAACATTGGTCTAGTCATATTTTGCTCGTCTTGGTTGTACATTTGAGGTGTATTTTAAGGTATTTATGTTTCCTATCTATTTTTTCAATCTTTATGCTTGGCGTCCTAACAACACATGTTTATAGATAAAATCTATCTTGTGTTTCAGAAACAAGCATTTTAGTGTTCATTTCGATTAAATATTAAGACTTGAAAAATAATTTTTTCGAAATGAACTTTTCTTAAGCCTGGAGCTCTTCCATGTGCGAGCTTTAATGCTTGATATTTTTTGTATTCCTATTTTCGATTCCTCACCATTGACTTTTGTTGATTATCTTTAGCTTTTTGACCTGTAATATATATTATATTTTCCTCATTTTGGTTGAATTTCATTTTATTTCATTGTATTTTGTAGGCATATTTTAAGATAGTGTATTATGAGTTACTACTGCCATTCTATGATTGGATTTACAATTTTAATATATATATATATATATATATATATATATATATATATATAAATTTGCTGTATAGCATATCGAAATAATTTTACAGCCATTCATTCAGAAAACAAAGAACGAATTCGGTATTTCTACTAACACTATGTCTGTGATGTTGTTCCTGCTCTGGTTGATTGCCAAAATCTGAAGACAAAGTTCTTAACTAGAGTGGCCTAAAATTGAAAGCCAAATACTAACATAGCACTCCCATTCGAATAATCGCAGAATGATTGAGACATAAACTAGTGATTCCGTTATCGTCTGCACCACTACCTTTTGTAATTTTCCCAGTGTCGGTTTTTCTTTTCAACAAATGGCATCGATTTTGTGATTAAAAGAACATTAGGAGCGAATTTGAATTTTCGTTTCCATTGTTCTACGTTTGGAGTACTTAATTTCCTCTCACGCAATGGAGAACTGTATATCTTGACTTCATCATGGCGTCTTTCTGGAATTCTTTGGGACCGTTTCTTTGGATTTTTTCTCTTCTATTTTGCAGAATTTTGCGTTTTATCATTCTCCGTTAATTATGCGAATATTAAGTTTCTTTTTATCTATGAAAAGTTTTGACGATGGCGTGGAAAAATGAGTGAATTATACCCTGTTCTAATTATATTTATGAATCCTTAATGGCTTGCGACTGGGAAAAAAAAATAAGCTCAGTTAGTTTTGGGATGCTATTTATCAGTTCTGAAGAGACATTTTTCTTTTTGATTGATATAGTTAGGCGATAGAATTTTTGAATGAATTACTGTTTTAGTTAATGGATACTTAATTGAATAATACAAAAAAATCTAATTATTTGCAAATAGAGTAAATATCAAACAGTTTTAATTATAATTTTAATCTTTGACTATATATTTATGTAATATAGCATTTAAGATGATTTGTTGTTTCAAAATATTCTGATGTTTATCAAGTGAGGACAGTGGCGGACAGAGGTTAATGAAGCTTATAAGCTTTGCTCTCCCAGCAAAACAGAGGGCCCCCTAACAGCATTTTTTTTCACAGTAATGTAAGGTTTACGTCACACTGTGACTTTGGGACGTCACAGGATGGTCGTTTGTGACGTTGCATATTAACTTGTAACGTCACATTGTAATTGCCATTGTAATGTCGTCACATTGTTACGTGTGAATTAAATTGTGGAAACGTCACAGAATATAGTCACAATGAAGTTATAAAGTTAATAATACGTAACGTCGCAGAGAAGTCACAAATATGATGCCACATTGTGACCCAGGTGTCACGTGACTACAACGTTACTGTCACACATGTGACGATCTTTGCTGTGAGGGTTGGTACCAAATTTAAGAAACGTTTTAGTGAAAAGGGATTTAGAGTTATGAGCGATTTTTAGCAGCTCTAATCAATTCTAAAATTGGATGCATATTATTGAAATGTGTTATATTATGTTAGTATGTATAAACAAGTAAGTATGTATGTGGGTCCAGCAATTGTGGGCAGCATCGGACATGCTCCCGCGCAGCTAGGTGTATTGTTATTGAATGGATTGGGGTTATTGTTATTGCATATATCGTACACCAGTTGCATGCGCCTATACAGAGGAAGTATTTATAGTTAGCAGTGGTTGGTAAAAGTTACCACTAAAAGAGTGATAGCTTAAACATGACCGATAGCTGCTGGCACCACAACTAGTAATTATCTTAAAGGGAAACACATGTATATTTTTTTATTTCAATAGAATAATTGTTGTAAAGATAGAAAATGCTTGACAGGACTTCATTTTATATTTTGACGTGACCAGGGATTCCTCTAGTTTGAATAAAATAGATTATATCGTATATGTAACTTTGTTAATTCGACCTCGTTATTTGGGGCAAGTGAATACGTTTAAAATAGGGTAAATTGATATTATGGATTAACTTACCCCAATTACATCTAATTAATTATTTCTGTTTGTTGTCAAGACACTGTTTTGGAATTGCCTTCACCAGGTCTTACTGACAATTCAGGGGGGAATATCGAAATCGAAGTACGGAAAAGGCAAAATGTTAATAATTCCGAGTAAAATGTTATACGCTTTATACAATGCTTTCTCATTATTTTTATTCTTGATGTTAATATCATCGGAAATAATAATTTTCACTTTATAAAACACTGCTCATGGTTTTTGTTGCTAAAATAACGCTTTTCCTTATCAGCGTAAACTTGCCCCAGGCAAACGTATCAAGACAAATTGATACGTTTCCACTTAGCCAGTTAAATAGTTTTTCATGGGTTTCTTATTTTAATCTAATAAATTTTAATTGGCGCAATCAATAAAGGAAAAACGGAATATATTTTAATATTATTAGTAAATAAAAAAAAGTATCAACTTACCACGGTATCTTCTACTACTATCATAATTTTAAGACGCATCTCAGGTTTGATTTTTATTTTAATTATTGAGAAAATTGAAGTGTGTTTTTTTATAATTGCATATTTTACATTTCTTTATGTTATAGGCAATTCAACTAAGACGTTGCGAAAAAATCTCCAGACTGCCCCTTGATAAGGGTTGCCATTGTAATGCTCTTGCTAATGTGGTAAACTCGAAAAAGTAGATGGAACAACCCAAAGAATAGTTAAAGAAAATATTTTTGCCCATCACTACTTTACCTATTCGCGTAGGGGAGACCGGTTGCTGTCTAATGGGATTTTTTCTGACCACTGAATAACTCCCATATCTGAAAGCAGAATTATTAAATTAAAGACGACCAACATAGGTTTAATAAGTCATTTAATAAAACTCCTTTCTTCGACTTACATAAATGTACAAAGCCAAAGCACTTTCGGACATCACCATGCCCTCCATCAATGGCGAATTCGCCACTTATGAAGGGCCTTTAATGGTTGTCTTCAATTTAATAGTTTATTAAATAGTTTAATTTAATAGTTTATTAATGAATTTAATAGTTTATTACTTTTGGTTGTCTTTAATTTAATAGTTTATTAAAGTTTAAGTGTATCCATTCATTTATCAAAGCAGAATGTTGCGTTAGTTTACTGAAGCAAATGTGTGCGTTTTTCATGCCAATCTGTACAAACGGCTGTAATCACAAACGCTATCACACTGTGTGAGTTGAAATGGCAAAAGTAAAATAAGTTATGGTGAGCAATATTTATGTCGGAATTTTTATTTTTGTAATATCAATTGCATATATTTTATGCACATTAGTATGCGCTATGTTAAAGTGTGCTTAGTGGTCTATGTTGTGAAGGGCATTCATTAAGTCTATTTCTCTCAGTGTTTCGTTTCACAGGCCATGAGAGTTTCAGAAAGGCAAACGAGACTTATTTACTATATGTATAGGTATTAGTTAATTAAGACTACAAAAAACTTCAAGTAAGTCAGAACACTGTGTTTCAGCCTTCATTTTGCCTGAACAATTAAAGCTCTTTCCCAAAGAAAGGCCCATAAAACTTATTAGAGAAGACGGTTAACTGCTATTCATTACTAAAACAAGAACATGACTTTCTTCATATAATGCAATGAATTTACTACTTTTACAGTTAAAAAAATATTATTCTTATAGTAGATACTTATATTCTTTCCAAGATATTGAATTTTCTTCAATTAGTCGTCATTTTCATTGATTTAGCGTCATTTTTATCAATTTGGCGAGATTTTTGTTAATTTGGCAGCAATTAAAAATGTCGCCAAATTGGCGACATTCCGCCAAATTCATCACCAAAATATCGCCAAGCGTTATGGACGGAGAAATAAGTTATTCTTACATCAGATAAATGACTATTGGCGTTCAAGTACATAAGTATTACTCAAAGTATCTTTTTTCATGAATGGAACGAGCTAGATCCGCGAAAATAATGTCACCAAATTTATCGCATGGTATTACATATAAAAAGTGAACATGTTTATCAATAGGAAATATATTTTTTTTATTTTATATAACTTTTTGATAATTTTTTTAAAAAATGTGCAATATCTCGAGAACGGTTCATGTTAACGCTCTAAAGTGTATATCAATCGTTTTCTAATGAAAAATTACATAAGAAATGTCTATTTGCGTAACTTTATTAGCGGTTTTGATTTTTTGACGATTTTTTCAAACTTTCACTCGAAAATTTAGGGGGGTTCTGAACATTCGATTGCGAATAAAAACAATAGGCTTCCAGTGTTTACGGATTGTGATTTTTGTACCAAATTTAGTTCGAATCGGTCCATTCGTTCGTCAGTTATCGTCTCCACAGACTCACTAACACACACACACACACACACAAACTTTCACACACACACACACACACACACACACACACACACACATACACACACACACACACACAGACATCACTTCAAAAATGTTTGATTCATGATCAGGGATGCTTGAAACGTGCTCTCCCGTTGAAAACTCGAATTCGAATTTTCGACCCCGTCACAATACTTTCCTTATACATTATGTATATAAGGAAAGTAATAAGATAAAGATAATATTAAATCAAGAAAGCAGGCCTTATCAAGAGTAAGATTGCTAATAAAAAGAGAATTACAACGAACAAAATAAACTAAGATAGTCTCAGCCATTTCTTACCTCTACTGATTACTATTTGCCTCTACTTCTCAATTATGCAAAAATATATATTATAAAAGAATTTGAAAGACCCTTGTTCGATGTGAGCCTTACGGTTTTAGCTATTGATGGGTACAATGAAATTGATTCCGATGATAATTTGGGATTGCAGTTTCACCATGTTTTCAAATACCCAGAATTTTTACGAATAATAAAAACGATGTAATTGTTTTTCTGTTGCGGTTTTATTCGTCTTTTAGTAGATGTGTGTATCTTTTAGTAGATATGTCTAAATTAAATGGTTAGTGAACTTACTACTTACTACGAAACTGGGATTAGCTGACTTACTTGCACCTGAGTATATCTTTGGTCATTACTATTGTCTGATGTAAAACCAAAATGGTTTTTAGATAAATTTCAGAAGTAAGCAAATCTGGTTATTCTTTAAACTAAAATTTTTCCAAAAAATTTTGAACAGTAAAATTAAGAAAGAATCCAAGACTCAAAGATAGTATCCCCCCCTCCCCCCCGACCACTCCGGGTCTTCCGTACTATAGCGTATGGTAGTGTTTCTCAAACTTTTAACGCTCATATACTCTTCTTCAGAAACTGTTTTTATTGGTGTTGTGTACCCCTTTATCACTATTGACCATATTATTGGATCACTTTTCTTTAGATACTGAACTTAGCGACGTATTTTTTGAAGATTATGATGAGGTGGAGGCTGTTTTTTGAAGAGTTGGCTATTTGTATGATTGCTTTAAAAAAATATTATATCAATAAAAGATAGAATTAATAATGTATTTTACTGTCTATCTGCACACTTGGTGATGCATTTGGCGCAATATCGCCAAATTAACGATCATTCAATATCTTTGAGAAATTAATTTAATTTCTTTGATATTCTTTGTTATTTTGTGGGAATTATTAACTTAATATTATTGATTTAAAAGATAAGGAGTTTCACCGCTCGTAGGATAGACACCTTTTCTTTAGAACGGGAGGAATTAGGAGTCATAAGGTACTGCTGTTTCGTTAGGTTTGTATAAAGTATTTTATTACTTTCCTTATATACATAATGTATAAGGAAAGTATTGTGACGGGGTCGAAAATTCGAATTCGTGTTTTCGATGGGAGACACGTTTCAAGCATCCCTGATCACGAATCAAACATTTTTGAAGTGATGTCTGTGTGTGTGTGTGTGTGTGTGTGTGTGTGTGTCAGTGGGTCTGTGGAGACGATAACTGACGAACGAATGGACCGATTCGAACCAAATTTGGTACAAAAATCACAATCTGTAAACACTGGAAGCCTATTGTTTTTATACGCAATCGAATGTTCAGAACCCCCTAAATTTTCGAATGAAATTTTGAAAAAATCGTCAAAAAATCAAAACCAATAATAAATTTACGTAAATAGACTTTTCTTATGTAATTTTTCATTAGAAAACGATTGACATGAATTTTAGAACGCTAACATGAACCGTTCTCGAGATATTGCACATTTTTCAAAAAAATTATCAAAAAGTCATATAAAATAGAAAAAAAAATATTTCCTATTGAGAAACATGTTCACTTTTCATATATAATATCATGCGATAAATAGGGTGACATCATTCTCGTGGACCTAGCTCGTTCCATTCATGAAAAAAGATACTTTGAGTAATACTTTTGCATTTGAACGCCAATTTATCTGCTGTAAGAATAACTTATTTCTTCGTCCATAACGCTTGGCGAGATTTTGGCGACGAAATTGGCGGAATGTCGCCAACTTGGCGGCTTTTTGAAATGTTGCCAAATTAACGAAAATCTCGCCAAATGGATAAAAATGACACTAAATCAGTGAAAATGATGAGTAATTGACGAAAATTCAATTTCTTGAAAGATTATAAATAGCTACTATAAGAAAAACCTATTTATTTTACTGTAAAAGTAGTAAATTCATTTCATTATATAAGGAAAGTCATGTGTTGCCCATATCATATTTTTTTTTTAGGGCGTCGTATAGTAATTATGTTTTGTTAAAAGGGGCCATAATATTGATTGTGGAGATGGGGGTTGAGAATTGCGTGGTTTGTGTGTGTTGGTGTCCAGGGATTTTAGAATCACAAGAGCTGCACGTGGGCGGGTGGAAGGAAATTCTATACATAACGTCGTGTATACCTTCATATGACAAGCTCAATATTCAGAATTTAAATATTTAAGCATTTGTCATCGAAAAGTTAGATCCATTTGGTACTGTCCGATCATAAAATAAATTCGCTGTTCGACTCTATTGCTATTTGCATGAATAACTAGATTTCAATTTTAGTCTAATGTAACCCATTGAATCTAGGATACGATTTCTATTGTTTAAATGGGTCCAATAACTGAGGGTTTTCACATGAAATCAACGAATCGTGGCGCTCGCTGCCCTGCTTTTGCAAAGGTCAATCTGTTAATTAATTGAGCCCGCTCGAAAACAAATTCACGGTGCATCGTGATTAATTAGAGCCAGCTACTGTGGAGGAATGGAGAAAAGATAGATTAGTTTCCGTTTGGCTAGAACGAAATGGAAGCATTTAGAAAAGTAGGACAAAATACGATATAGAATAAACATATTTTGCATTATACTGGGTTCCTGGGAAAGTCCTTTCTATCTAGGAACTTCAACGAAAAAGACAATGATAATACAAAATGAACTTTATTTAAATGACATCATCGAAATATAAATCGTCTATGTAAAATCAATTAATATTTCATTCATTTCACTTATATTTCAGACTCCAGAACTAAACAATCTTGCGTGAAAAAATTTTCAACAATTCTTATATTTCAGACTCCAGAGCGAAACAATCTTGCGTGAAAAAAAATTTCAGCAATTCTCATACAATTCACCTTACAATCGCTCGATTTGTTTACATTCTGAATTGCTATAATAAAGTGTATAAATTAGGTTTCGTTGTAGGAATAATCAAGTTTAGTGATCATTTAAAATAAAAAAAATATTGCTATTGCGTTGGCACAGAATGTAGATACACAGATAATATTAAAAATAAAGCTGTTTTATGATGGATGCAACATTAAATACAAATTTAAACGAATTTTAAACATCTACGGTAAGAGGGGTTAAAATAGAAGCCATGTTTTATTTTGCAATGAGTCACGTGATCTTTTCATATAATATTGGTGTAATTATTATTTCAATTTTTATTTACAACTACCGGACATATTTTGTTTAAATTTTTTTTTAAACATTTTATGTGATAATTTGATTATATCCTAAAAATTTCGAAGCAATTTGTGAATTTTAACTTTACTTAAATGTTTGAAATATTAAATTAAATAGGGTTCAATGCATTTCATTTCTTCAATCCGGGTTCAATACAAAACTGGGGGAGTGATATTATTCATTTTCGTTCCCAGACATTCTATAGGCCTTCTCAATAATATACTAAAATTTCTTTTTGATAAAGCCATTTTCACGGCATTTATTGTGCGAGTAGACAGACAGAAGTTATAAACACTTTTCAACTATGTTGGAAAGTGTTAAAAATGGATTTTAGTACGAGAAAGTCGTTTTATAATTACTTTCCCTGCAATACATGGTAATGTATAGGGAAAGTATTGGAATCATGTCGAAAATCGCAACTCGAGTTTTCGACGGATCTACACGTTTCGAGACCTCTAGAATACGAAAAAACTATTTTTAGCGTGACGTCTGTGTGTCTGTGTGTCTGTCTGTCTGTCTGTGCAGATTTTGTATCCACTCTAACTGAAAAACTAATTGACCGAATTTCATAAAATTTGGTAGGTATGTCACTTGTGGGCGAATCTGGTGCTGATTAGTTTTAGGTACAATTCGGGATAAAAGAACCCGCCTTTTCTTGCTAAATGGCCCGCAAAGGTTTGTATCCACTCTAGATAAAAATCTAATGGACCGAATTTCACAAAATTTGGTAGATAAGTCGCTTGTGAGTCGCGCTGGTGCTGATTAGATTTTGGTACGATTCAGAAAAAAATAACCTGCCTTTTTTTGCAAAATGGCCCGCAAAAATCTCCAAAATTTAAAATAAAGAACTACGTATGCTCAAATATATCTATTAAATGCTCGTTTAATACGTAATTTTTAACGAAGAAAAGAATAAGACCAACCCCATTACACTAGGACTAGCCGTTCTCTAGATATTTTAGTTTTTTCGTATTTTCTCTACGCCATCTTTGAAAATAAGTCCAGTTATCAAATGAGAACGAAAATTGAATTAAAAGTGAAATAAATGTAATTAAAATAAAGAGAACGTGAATATAAGTCTGCAGGGAAAGTCATGTGCTGCACAGATTTCTTTTATTTGCACTGCATTTTATGTTGTGATCCAGTTTATTATTGCTTTTGCGCAAAGTAGAATTTTTGATATACTAATATAATAAAACCAGTCGGGTAATAAACATTTCAAAATATTGTACAATATTAACTACTTTTGCCTCTCCTCTTTAAAAATGCCCCTTGTTTGGATAATTATATCTACAAACATTATGTGATATTCGATACTTTACAATCCCAAAATCAGTTTGCCGTTCAATTTCATTGCCATATGCAGGGTCTGATTTCACTTTATTTAATCTAACGCAATAAATTGGAACCAGCATACCGTTCCCATCGTTTTAATTTGTCCAATAGCCGAGCGTTTTCATATGAAATCAACGAATCGGAGAGCTCGTTTCTTGGCAAAAGGCGAAAGCCAATCCTTTAATTAATTAGACCCGTTCGAAAACAAATTCAGGGTGCATCGTGATTCATTAGAGTCAGCTACTGCGGCGGAATGGAGGAAAAGATAGATTAGTTTCCTTTTGGATGGAATAAAAGGGAAGTATTTTGAAAAATATGACGAAATAGAATAGAAAATAAATTTGTTTAGTTTCATATATCAACGAAAAATATTTGTAGAGTGAGGCGTTATCAGTAGTGTTCTGAGATTTTCTGAGGCGACGAACTTTCACAAAAAACCTCAACTGAACAGTTAATACATTGACACATCATCTGAAAATTGTTAATCCAAAAAATCGATATCCGACAATTCATTTTTGTTTTTACAAGTTCAAAAAATAAAATAAACTACGGATTCATTAAAAGACTAACATATACGTTAGTCTTTTCACTTTTTGTTCTGGAATAGAATTTTGGACCTCCGCATCAACAATATTTTGGGGATCGTTGTATGATATGAAATATTCGAAATTACCTAGTCATGGTTGAAATGGATAATCCGGCCACGGTTATATAACAAAGCGCACCATGGGAATTACAGTATCATGATTTCTATATGCTCAACTATAATTCGATAAACAGGTTATAGCCAAAAAGTTGTTAAGAACATTATAAGCTGATACACAAATAAACAGAATGGATACACGTCAATTTTAATAAAATTTTAAATAAAAGACAACCAAAATAGGTTTAATATGTCATTTAATAAAACGTCTTTCCTCGACGTACTTAAATTTACAAAGTCAAACCGCTTTCGGGCATTACCATGCCTTTCATCAGTGGCTTCGTCACATTCCTACATGGACATTGTTTGCCACTTCGTTCAATAACGTTGACGGGATTGTTCTCGGCTCCCAGAGTACGGAAACAGCTGAAACTCGGCACACAGAATATTCTATTTTCACGACATTATGTTACGTCCTGACTGTGCATTTGGCTTTTTCATGCGAATGACGGATGGTTCAGCGTCTTCAGATAAATTGTTCTCCTGATTTTAGCGCGTCGATCCATGTATAAAAATCTAATGTGGGCAGCACATGACTTTTCTTATATAATGCAATGAATTTACTACTTTTACAGTAAAATAAAATAGGTTATTCTTATAGTAGATACTTATATTCTTTCCAAAATATTGAATTTTCGTTAATTAGTGATCATTTACGTTGATTTACCAACATTTTTATCCATTTGGCGAGATTTCAGTTACTTTGGCAGCATTTAAAAAGTCGCCAAGTTGGCGACATTTCGCCAAATTTGTCGCCAAATTCTCGGAGAAATAAGTTATTCTTATAGCAGATAAATGACTATTGGCGCTCAAATGCAAAAGTATTAAATGCAAAAGTATCTTTTCTCATGAATGGAACCAGTTAGATCCACGAGAATGATGTCACCAAATGTATGGCATCATATTACATATGAAAAGTAAACATATTTTTCAACAATTAATATTTTTTTTATTTTATGTGATTTTTTATTAAATTTAAATATAAATTAATTTAAATTCATTTTATTTAAATTTATTTGAAAACTGCTCAATACCTCAAGAACATTCGATTCTGCTTAAAAATAATAGGCTTCCAGTATTCATGGATTGTGACATTTGTACCAAATTTCATTCGAATCGCTCCATTCGTGATATATCGTCTCCACACACACACACACACAGACATCATAACGAAAATGTTCGATTCCTGATCAGGGATGCTGGAAACGTGCTCTCCCGTCGAAAACTCGAATTCGAATTTTCGATCCTGTCACAATACTTTCCTTATACATTATTGCATATAAGGAAAGTAATAATACTACATAGGTTTGAACGTAAAATACGTAAAAAAATGAAAACTAAAAAGTAAAAAATGAATTATTAGAATTTTTTTTAATGTCCTATACAACAGTGACGCATAGAAAAGTAGAAAATAAATTTTAATCACACATAAAATTGAATCTAATTGAGGGTGTTGTAGTCAGTTTTAATTCAAAACAATGCTATATTATTAAGAGTTATCTCCAGGTATTAGAGATTCTCCTTTTACCATAGGAGAGCGTATTATCTGTCACAAGATTCAAGCAGTTTTCATAAAACTGGGCATGCTTATATTTTATTATAAAGACTATAAAAGACCATCCATTTTCAGTAAGATCGAGTCACTAGAAAGCCATATTACTTTCCTTATATACAATAATGTATAAGGAAAGTATTGTGACGGGGTCAAAAATTCGAATTCGAGTTTTCGACGGGAGAGCACGTTTCAAGCATCCCTGATCACGAATCGAACATTTTTGAGGTGATGTTCGTGTGTGTGTGTGTGCGAAAGTATGTGTGTGTGTGTGTGTGTATGTGAAAGTATGTGTGTCTGTGTGTGTCAGTGAGTCTGTAGAGACGATATCTCACGAACGAATGGAGCGATTCGAATGGAATTTGGTACACAAATCACAATCCGTGAATACTGGAAGCCTATTGTTTTTAAATGCAATCGAATCTCTCTAAATTTTCGAGTGAAATTTTAAAAAAATCATCAAAAAATCAAAACCTTTAATAAAGTTATGCAAATAGACATTTCTAATGTAATTTTTTCATAGAAAACGATTGACATAAACTTTAGAATGCTAGCATGAACCGTTCTCGAGATATTGCACATTTTTCAAATAAATTTATCAAAAAATCCCATAAATTAAAGAAAATATATGAGCTGTTGAGAAACATATTCACTTTTCATATGTAATATCATGCGATAAATTGGATGACATCATTCTCGTGGATCTAACTCGTTCCATTCATGAGAAAAGATAGTTTGAGTAATACTTTTGTATTTGAACGCCAATAGTCATTTATATGCTATAAGAATAACTTATTTCTACGTCCATAATGTTTGGCGAGATTTTGGCGACGAATTTGGTGGAATGTCGCCAACTCGGCGAATTTTCAAATGTTGCCAAATTAACGAAAATCTCGCCAAATGGATGAAAATGACGCTAAATCAATGAAAATAACCTATAAGAACCTATAAGAATAACCTATTTTTTTGCTGTAAAAATAGTAAATTCATTGCATTATATAAGGAAAGTCATGTGTTGCCCACATCAGATTTTTTTCCCTATTGTATCGAAATAGATTCCTTTATAGAAACGTCATTTTTTTGATAAATACATCAGATTTGCTCTATTTTAAAAGAAATGGACCCTTTTCAGTGTTTCTGTCTCTTTGCTATACACTTAAATTCTTTATCATTTTGTTTAAAAACCAGATTCGAGCGATTTCAGGATTTTAAATTCGATCTCTTTCCTCGATCGCAGCAACACTCTCATCATTCACGATTCATAGGTGCGGATGAAGCCCCTTCCTCTTTAAATTATTTATTCGCACCGCTTACTTCACACAAGAGGATAATTGATCGGACTTAAATACGAGGCGAAGGGAGTACCTAATTGCATCCAGTGGGTCTAGCGTCTCTACCTAATGGGGATTTAAACGCGACCGAGAGCCGCATAAAAAACTCATTCCGACGCCTACCACTCATACATACATGGTTTATGGATGAGGGTTAACGGAATGGTGGGTTTGGCGATAAAAAAAATTCAGTGAAGAAGGGACAATTTTCCTCATAGGAATATCAGTATACTTTCTTACAATGTGATAGATTTTCTTTCACTGCTCTTGTAGTGCATAGTTTAAAGACTGGGCTGCAAAAAAAAGCAATGCAAAAGTAAAATATTACGACGAAAGTCAAAACTTCGATTTCTGGATTTCGATAGATCTACACGTTTTGAGTGTCCCCGAATATAAACCAATAGTTCCTGTATCGAAGAAATTTATAACATAAGTTACAGAAAATTAAAAAAAATATAGCACATCACAGAGAAAAGTGACGCAACTCAAAATTTATAGCTTTTGATTCGTTGTTACGGCTAAGTTTGTAAAGTAGTTGTCTTTCTCGGCTTTTGCTGATTACGTACGGATGAGTAAACTTATATTGCGGGATTACATATTCGTATTTATCTCTGTCAGCAAATTGACTTAACACCCTATTAATGTAATTGATATTCAAACCTTTCTGTCCAAGGGCAATAATACAGGACGGCACTGTTTTAAATCAAACTCATTTTATTGTGGACATCCCAAAATTTACAGCAGCTGGCTGTTTAAAGCAACTGATGACATAGACCATACTTTATTGCACGCACCCAGAATAACTTACAAATATATAAGATACTACAATTTACTCGCCTGATGATAACTCTTAAATGGAGACGAGTTTAAAGCTTTTATGCTTATCACTGGCATTCTTTTATCTCACCCCGTATTGCGATCAAACCCCGGATACTAGACTCTTCCTAGTCACAGTGGTATCTAATTGTATTTCCTTTCACTAGGCAGCCGGCCAAATTTCGCACTCATCCACATTGTGCCTTTTCCGGCACTCCCACTTATCTACGTCAAAATCTTACTAGAATCATTCAACCTTCTTAGATCTCTCACGATCCGAAATTTCACCTTAGGAACGAAGAAGTGCTGATTAGCTTGGTGATTGGTCTATCAAACGAACCAGTTAAAACGGTTAGTTTGAGGAAACATAAATCATAATGCAAACTGAGAGAAATAATAATCAAAAGGTTATTTAGACCTTACAAGTTGTGTCAGGATTAATCAATCGAGTAGCAAAAGTGCATCGACTTAATTCTATAGTGGGTTCACCAAATATAAATATAGGGATTGGCTAGATTACATTAAACGCTGTTATCTAAAAAAGATTTATCACATTGTCTTACATAATAAAGAAATGTGTTTGTCTCTCTCTTTGTCTGTGGTATGGTCTTCAGCGGGAAAGCTAAGAGTCGCGCGGACATGAAATATGGTGCACAAGTACTTCAAGACCGGGACAGTGTATCTCCGTAAAATATTTTAGAATTCGAATTAAATTTTTTTCTTGTTTTACCATGATTTTGAGCGATTTTCACAAGAATCGGTTCCTTAGTAACCGAAAATATTCTCACAGAGTTTCCATCTTGATACTATCGGGAAGACAAGAGTGAATAACTTTGTGTCCAATGGTGTTTGAACCGCATCCGTAAGGCGATTCCTTCATATTTTTCTACGACTAAATCGTCTAAGGTAGTAAGTATAGTATATATTTTGTTAGGGGGTCGTAGAGTAATCAATGATCAGGCAGTGTATGTAGTTTGCGTGAGTCCGGGAAATTTAGGAGAGTAAGGACAGCAGGCGCACGGATGGGAGGACATATTTTACATAATTTTATGCTATCCCTGCTCACAGAATCAGATTAAAGGAGTTTCCAAAATTAGGATCGAGCTCCAATTTCAGATAACAGAATGAATGGACCGGCTTAGCGCTTTTTTTATGCGTTCTTTAACATAGAAAAGATGTAATAGCAGCAAGAAAACAAACTCGCTATGTTCCGTAATTTTATGAACCCCGTCACATGTAGAGCCATGTATTTAGTATATGATGTTTATTTCTAAATTTATGAGAAATCTGTACGGAAAGTCACACGATGTCCACATCAGCTATTTTTACTTTTCCTGCAATACATGGTAATGTATAGGGAAAGTATTGGAATCTTGCCGAAAATCGCAACTCGAGTTTTCGACGGATCTACACGTTTCGAGACATCTAGAATACGAAAAAAACTATTTTTAGCGTAACGCCTGTCTGTATTTCTGTGCAATGTATGTATCCACTCTAACTCAAAAACTTATGAACCGAATTTCATAAAATTTAGTAGGTAAGTTCCTTGGGTATGACCCTGGTGCTGATTAGTTTTCGGTACGATTCGTAAAATCAGAACTTGCCTTTTTTTGCGAAATGGCCCGCAAAAATGCGATGTATCCACTCTAGCTAAAATACTAATTTACCAAATATCACAAAATTTGGTAGATAAGTTATTTGTTGGATACTCTGGTGCTGATTAGATTTTGGTATGAATCGGAGAACAAAACCTGCCTTTTTTTACGAAATGACCCTCAAAAATCGGCAAAATCTAAGAAAAAGCTACGTATGTTCAAATATATCAATTAAATGCTTGTTTTATACGTAATTATTGACGAGGAAAAGAATAAGAGCAACTCTATTACTCTAGGACTAACCGTTCTCGATATATTTGAGATTCTTCGCATTTAGTTATGCCACTTTTGGAAAAATGTTCAATTACCAAATAAAAACAGAAATTGAATTAAAAATGCAAATTTAGTGTTATTTGGTGCAATTAAACTCGATCTAATGAATTATTAAAGAAATAAAGAATATCTGAATTGGAGTTTGCAGGGAAAATCGTGTGCTGCCCACATCAGATTTTTACTTTCCTTGCAATACATGGTAATATATATTACTTTCCCTGCAATACCTGGTAATGTATAGGGAAAGTATTGGAATCATGCGGAAAATCGTAACGATGAGGATCCGTCGAGTTTTCGACGGATCTACACGTTTCGGGACCTCTAGAACACGAAAAAACTATTTTTAGCATGACGTTTGTGTGTGTGTGTTGAAGACCCAGACCGTCCGGCTCATCCAAGGACTTGAGCAAACTAGTTGGACGGCCGTGTGTGTGCGTGTCTGTTTGTGCAATGTATGTATCCACTCTAACTCACAATCTAATGGACCGAATTTTATAAAATTTGGTAAGTCACTTGGGTATGACCCTGGTGCTGATTAGTTTTTGGTACGATTCGAGAAAAACAGAACCCACTTTTTTTTACGGAATGGCCTGCAAAAATTTCCTGTTTCCACCCTAGCTAAAATACTAATTGACCAAATTTCACAAAATTTGGTAGATAAGTTACTTGTGAGAAACTCTTGTGCTGATTAAATTTTGGTACGATTCGGAAAAGAACAACTTAACTTTTTTCTACGAAATGACCCCCAAAAATCGCCAAAATCTAAAAAAAAAAAGGACTATATATGCTCAAATCTATCAATTAAATGCTTGTTTTATACGTAATTTTTGATGAGGAAAAGAATGATACCAACTCCATTATTTTAAAACTGATCGTTCACATGATATGAGATATCTAGCATTTTTGTTACTCTGCTTTCGGGAAAATGTCAAATTACCAAATAAAAACAAAAATTGTATTACATATGCAAATTTACTGTTACTTTGTGCAATTAAACTCAATTTAATGAATTATCAAAGAAATAAAGAAAAATGAACTTGAGTCTGCAGGGAAAGTCATGTGTTGCCCACATCAGATTTCTTAATTTATACCACGTCTAGTACAAAGAGTTTTAAAGTTTCTTCACAGGTATAGCTACCTCGGAAAGTGCCGTTCAAAATGAAATTATAAATTTATTATCTCTTAACTGGCATCTGCGGACCCTACCTCCTTCAGATTTCGCCGGATAATGATGTGGAGGAAAAATATTGCCCGAAGCGGAATTCCACGCCAGATTTAGTAACCCTTTTTTCCTCCATCAGCCATCTGTCACGCCTCGCCCGAAGGTCCTAACGACGCCATTTTTCTGTCGCCATCACCGATTTCGTAAAGGAAAAAAAAATATATCTGCCAAAAATGCCAAGAAAAAGTTGGAAAAAAGAAAACATATTTAGGGGAAAAAGAGGTTTTTTTTCCTTTCCCGTCAGTTCCCGAACGACGTGACATATTTAATTTATGAGATACCGCTGTTAGGAATCGAAAAGATTGGAGGAGAAAATATCCACTCGGGCCCGCCAGGTGGTGCTGTAGTCAGGTGTCTGCTTGTTTATGGATACGGCGTTTTTCGTATCGTCGAGGAATAAGTTGTTGAAAATTATGTGTTGCCCTTTTCTCGTCCTAAATTATAGTTTTAGAAAGTTAAGATGCAACTCCTATTTTTTTTTCGGAGTATTTCATAATTCCATTCTTACATTTTCTACAGTACTTACTACTTTATTATTTTGGGGTTTATTATGACTATAAAGCTAGAAAACAAGTCAAAATGTTGTTATGAATCTGAACTAGAGATAGGCAAACATGTGGTGTATCGACGCATATCATTTTCTGATGCATCTATACTGTACAAATATCCCCGATATTGTATAAATATTGTTCCTTGTATCGATATTGAATAAATATTTTCTTTGTATCAATACTGCATCGTATTGGTCAACGATATTCTGATCTAAATATTTAAATTGTTTGAATATTTCATTTTAAACTTTAAAATATGTAATGATTAAATGAAAAAATATATTTAAAACATTATAAAAGATAACAATAACACAAATCAAAAAATCATCTTTGCTAAAATAAAACAGACGACGGGAAATTGAGATTATATTAATTACTAGCAGCAAACCCGTTCTTCGTACGGAGTATATAATACAAAGAAAATTATGATTCGCAATCATGTGCAAATTCTGTTAAAATATTAAATTTATTGTTCCTAAAGAGAAGTTTAAGAATATCTGTTCTCACTATGCAAAATTATCTTCACGGGCAAATCTGAAGAATAAAACATCCTGGCCCCTTTTGTAAGCAAATTTATAAAAGAACTGGAATTGAATCAATATATGCAACCTCGTACTACTTATATTGCCGCAGATTAGAAAATATGCCAGTGTGTTAGTAGAAGATTACCCGTATTGCAATATGAGTCTCGAAATTCTTTGCCAAAATAAAAGAGATGACGTAATAAATTGAAAATATCAATAATCCCCTGACTCTTTATACCAGAAAGTCGTAATGGATTCCAATATATGCCATTATATATCAAAACATATGCCAACATACCTGCACTACTTATATTCTCGTAGATTAGAAGATATACCCGTGTATTTGTAGAAGATTACTCGTGCAACGTACAATATATGAGTTTAAACAATTTTTGTCATAATAAAACAATTGCATAATAACTTGAAAATATCAATAATCCCTGAATCAATAATCCCCTAAAATATCAATAATAATAACGTTTAAACCTGAAGACCGTAATTGAAATTATCCCGTCAAAAATGCTATAAGAAAAATCAAATCGTTCTTTTCTAAAATATATTTTTGTATCCATTTATTTATTATTCAAATCGAAAAATAATAATTAAAATTAACAGACAGATTTAATTTAATTGAGTTTCTGAGCAACATGATATAAGATAGAATCTTCCTCATAAACTGCGAAATTAAATAACCATTTTGATTTCTTTATACTTTTCATTGTTCAGTAAAAGCTTGTGAAAAATAAGCCATGGAGATAGATTTCCCATTTAAATCATGTTTCAAACAATTCATGTTTTCAGAAAGTGACTAATTAGCGTAAAAAATCTCCCATCAAACTCAGAAATAAAGTTTTAATTTACTTTCAAACGATTTTCAAGCTTTTCGTTTGGGTAAACCACGGAGTTAGAGAGTAGAACTCCTAGGTAAAAGTTTCGTTTTTCATTAATATCTCAATAACCCCTAGTCTTAGATACTCGAAACTTTGACTAAATTTATGGGAAGCTATTTCAAGGCTACCCACAAAATTTTATCAAATTCGGTTCAGCCGTTCTCCCGTGATGGCGGGACAAACAGATAGACAGACAGACATATTTTCAATTTTATTTATATAGATTCCCGCATCTTATATCCCAGGGCCGTAACTGATATAATCCTATAACACCGTTCATTTATAAAATTTATTTTTATATCCAATTCTTTATCGTTTAATTCGTATAAATTAAATAAAAATCATCTGCCATATAAAAGCATTTGATTTAATTAAATTTAATTCCTAAACAACATATGATATAATTTTCTTCAAATCTATTTTCCGAATTATAATCGTCTGCATAATGGAATTTCTATGGATGGTTCAATTTTGCGTTTTCTTTAATAATGTATTGAGATGCCTCAGTTCTAGAAACTCGAAACATGGAAAGGGCTACTAAATGTCTCTATTAAAATGTATCCATTAAATACTTGTTTTATACTTACTTTTTGATGATGAAAAGAATGACTAATCCCATTACACTAGGACTAAATGTTCGTTCTCCAGATATTTTATTTTATTTTTTAATTTTTGCCAATTCGCCTTTAAAAATACGCCCACTCTCTAAATGAAAACGAAATTTGAATTAAAACTACAAATTCAGTGTCATTTTAAATAATTATCCGGGTTGTTTTGTGCAATTAAACTCACATTAATATATTATGAAAAAAATAATAAGAAAATCAATTTGTAGGGAAAGTTATGTGCTGCCCACATCAGATTTTTTTTTCGAACGCAATTTGCGGGTATTCTCCTACTCTGACAGTCTAAAAATTCAATGTCTCCGACACTTATCGATTGGAAATTTTATTCCAAATTTTATTAGATTTAATACATTTGTTCAAGAAATAGTGTGCTTATAGTCTCAAACTGACAGATTTACAGACATTATTGAAAGAGAAAAACGATTGATTTATATTCAACAAAGCTGTGAACGTGCTTATTCATGCAAATCCAAAAATCGAATATTTAGTTCCTCAACACAATACTTTCCTTTACTTACTTTACTGACTATGACCACCCAGGCCATTTTATGCAAAGCTGTTATTTCGCAGATATTGTTGAATCGATGTAAGAAGGGAAGCTGAAAGCATGCAAATACTAACTTCTCAATAAATAATGGATAAAATGGTAAAAATGAATAAAACAATCTGATAGACTTCGAAGGAGAATGATAGTGGTCACCCTGAGCAGTGGTGCGAACATTAGCAAAGGCAACAAATATAGTTTTTACATAATGGACACTAGCAGGGCCGTAGTCAGGCAGGGGACAAAGGCGGCTAAGCCCCTCCAAGAGATATACTCAGCCCCCTATATCAAAATATTAAATGTTTAACAGTGATATGAAATTTTATATAAAATGCCATTCAAATTTTGCATAAAAGATTTGTTTGAGATTATTTTTGTATAAATTACTTTGTTTTAAAGATTTTTTAATTTAGCCTAATTTGTGATTATACTATTGATCAATTTGTTTACATATTAAATTAAAAAATTATGGCAATAGTATTTAGGATACTTTTGTATTATTGCGGGGGTTCACTGTTAACCATTATAGAGTCAAAATCAACTGATAAGTAGGTAAGAGTTAATATTAAGCATTAATTTGTATTAACTTTCAGAATTTTTCTACACATTATTAACAGCTTTATTACCAGTTAATGCTTACATTAAAATCAATTGTAATTATTATATATTAACACTGATATATAGTAGGTATATGGATGTTAATAATCGGCTCTTAACTTGCAAATATAAATATGCGATAATTTGTTAATAATTTATATGAATTGAAATATATAATAGTAACTAATATGGTTTATAAATGTAAATGATTAATTGTGTTTTTGGGGAGCCTCTTCTTTAAGACTGTTGAGCTCTCCTTGAATTTCGATCTAGTCCCTCTTCAATTTAATCTCAGGCTACGGCCCTGAGGCAAAAAATCAAGTCTGAAGGAAAGGCGTGCGGTTCCTTAGCGGCTATTGAATGCTCGAACTGAGCAGAAAGTTAGCAGATTTCTTCAGTCCAACACAGAAAACCAACGGTTTGTCACTGAATCAGGAAATAAATCAGATGTACATTTTGCCACATATTACATTAAATAGGCTACAGTATTAGAAGACATGTATTATAGGGAAAGAAACAAATATAAATTTACAATAGCTAGTTTTATTCAAGTTATAATTGTGAGACCAGAAACAGTTTTCACATTTGATGAGACACTTTATGTGTGGAATTTACGGTGGCCGAAACGGCAAACAAAGCTTGTAGTCTGGCTGGCACCAAAGTTTATGACGACGTGAACCTAAATGTCAAAAGACTATAAATTTAGGGGTGCCATACCAGAGGGGCTGAGCTGGGCCTTGCTATGTGGAATGATGCCATTGGATAAGGAAGAACCAATGAGCGTCAAAAAGAAGTAAAGACGGAGTTACTCCCCCCCCCCCACCGAGGGAAAAATAGACATTTGACGAACAGAGAACGAGATCAGACATGGGAAAATACAGTTGGATTTTGACTTAGGAGACAAGAGCAGACCAGAAATAAGACAATCATGATTTTTGACTTAAAAAATGAGAGATACTAAAATGACTTTAAGAAAGATGCTGGTGAACAGTTGTTCAGAGTTGACTGGTGCAGATATGCTATATGACTTGTGGATAGAACCGCCTAATAGCATGAAATAAGTGGAGTATGTGAGTTAGCAGTATTCAATGAAGCTACGAGTGGGCATTATACTTCGAGTTGATGCGTGTAACTACAGACGAGATTGACCAAGTGCTGCTAACAAGGCCCAGAATGAAGGTATGTGTTCATCAATCTTCCACAGGTTAACAAATACGTTAGGTATATGGTTCAGGGTCTCACATGCTCTCCTCTCACATTCTATCTTAATAAATAATTAATAGGAAGAGTAGTTAATGTATTGGAATTGAATAGGTATTTTGTATCTTTAATAAATGTTATTGTTAAGTTTAAATTGGTCTAATCTTTGTAATAATTTAATAATATTCTTTTACAGGACTCACACGAAAAGTAAAATAATTGGAGGGTTTATAGCGGCACAACATAGCAATGTACATTAATATAATTCCACTAAATATGAATTTACGGCAATGTGAAGATTTAATAATAATTACTAAATGAATTTAAGAATTAAAAGTATAACTTCTTATTTTGGTTGCCACAATAATCACCAGATAGAGTTATATAATAGATAAGATAACAAAGTAGGATCGCACAAGTTGTTTTTGAAGGTATGTTATTGCTGTTGTTGCTATTCCCAATGGCTAAGAAAATGCCAAAACTAGTCTAAGACTAATGACCAGAGTAAAAGAGAACGATTGCACTTTCTGTTGGTTCAACACCAGGAACACCATGGTAAAAGTCTGACTTCGTCTGATGGCACTCAGTTTAGACCGGAACCCAGTTAGAGAGGCAGTCACAGGGACTGTATCATCCTTCCACTAGCCTATCCTCTCTCAGATGGAGTTTCGGACCTACGTATTTATCATACACATACTCGACGCAGACATGAGGATAGTTTTGGATGGCGTCTAGGATCGAATTCGCGACCTCCGAGTGCGATTCTCTTGGGTTATTCCGACTTCTTTTAAAATGTATTCCTATTTATTAGTATAGTGGTTACGCCTTTTCCCGCCAGGGATTTAGCTACGCTAAACCTTTTAGTGAGCTCGCCGGTTAGGGCAGTGGAGTGGTTACGCCTAGAGTTGTCCCATGGAAACCATCTACGACCATACCTAAATTCGAGGAGCAGTTTCTTTCGAAACATTATAAAAGAAACACAATTTGAAGTGATGTCTAGGACACGGAAGATTAGATCTTTTTCTGTCACTCTTTTGACGATGGAAACAACCGGGAAACGCTACCCTTAAAAACGTGCACCCTAAAAAATCCAATTCCGAAGAAAAACTGCGCTTTGCCTCGGTGACAGATAGGAGGGAGAGAGCTATGTATAATGCATGGAACGGTCTCATTCGAAATTCTTCGCGCGATTCCCAAAATATTCGCCATGCGTTACTTCCATTGAATTTTCGAATGTAACTCCTGAATCGTTCCGATCGATGAGAATTTATTGAGAGTGAGAATTTATTATTCGCTGAAAAATGGCTGGAGTTTACGGAGTCTATTATTAAGTCAATTTCAGCGCTTTCGACAAATTTGAAGTACGCGCTTGCGCTAGATCGCAGTCATTTATAGGTTTAACTGAGTAGTATATCAATTATTATTTACATATAACGAATGCTTTTATTATAAGCGTACGAGCATTGTTCAGAATAATAGATTTACACAGAAGCATGGTTTTGATCAGAGACAGATAAGATATAAAAATGTCGATTAGAAAGCTATGTACAGTATTGTTACAATTTACCCTCTGGAATTGTGGGTGTGCACTCAGGATGCAAAAACGAGTCCAAAATTCTGGATAACTAACACATTTATTCACAAGCACAACCTAAACAGGAGCAATATACAGTCAAACAGCACTTAAATGCTTTACTCATTTCACAGAATAACTGATATTATTCTCAAAACATTGACGAAAGTCATTTCATAAAACAGCAGCTACTATTTTCAAAACATTGACAGTTCAATGTAGCTTGTATTCACAGTTCAATGTTCTTGTATTCACAATTCACAGTTCAATGTAGCTTGTATCACGTCAACCGCTCTCCAACGGAGTGGTGACTCTTTTTATAGACTCTCTATAGAGACTTCTGGAATTCTGCATATCTCATAGAATATTGGTTATATCGCAGTCTTTCTCAAATCTTTGAAAATTTGCCAAATGTTGATAAATGGGCGTTAAATCACCAAATTGGGAAACCTTTCTTTGAACTTCGTATGTCAACCCTACGTTCACGTCATGGGAAAGCATTTACAGGTGTTTTCTCCGTCTGGTCTTTGAAAGAGACGAGAATGAGGAGGGGGGAAATGAGATGCCGAAGCATTTTTCAAATTCGCAACAGTATACGGTACAATTGGATCTCTGCAATCGGGGGTAGAACACTGGATTTTTGCATCGTGCACATATGTTCTACCATCTACATTTTAACCCTGTAAGGAATTACTTTTATAAGTTTTCACCTTTTCATCGAAACAAGACTGAAAGAAGTGCTCAACTTCTGCCGGTTGTTAACACGCAATTTATTAGATAAGATGCCAATTGTACATCATCTTGGACCCCAAAACAACCATCTGTACGGTGGAGGAAAAACTGTATTACTCCTCGGCGTTTTCTCAGCTACGTCAGTCGAATCTTGTAAGGAATTGCTTCAAATAATTCACAATGGTACTCAATTTGAGAGTGTTCATATTCCATATTTAAAAATAAGCGTCACGTTTTTCAATCTAAACAAAAAAAGTCTGATGTGGGCAACATATGACTTTCCATATAATGCAATGAATTTACTACTTTTACAATAAAAAAATAGATTTTTCTTATAGTAGATCTTTATATTCTTTCCAAGATATTGAATTTTCGTCAATTGGTCGTCATTTTCATTGATTTAGTGTCATTTTTATCAATTTGGCGAGATTTTCGTTAATTTGACAACATTTAGAAAAGTCGCCAAGTTGGCAACATTCCACCAAATTCGGCGCCAAAGTCTCGCCAAGCGTTATGGACGGAGAAATAAGTTATTCTTATAGCAGATAAATTATTGGCGTTCAAATACAAAAGTATTACTTAAAGTATTTTTTCCCATGAATGGAATGAGCTAGATCCACAAGAATGATGTCACCCAATTTATCGCATGATATTACATATGAAAAGTAAACATGTTTCTTAACAGTTAATATATTTTTTTTTAATTTATGGGATTTTTTGATAAATTTATTTTAGAAATGTGTAATATCTCGAGAACGGTTCATGCTAGCGTTCTAAAATTCATGTCAATCGTTTTCTAAGGAAAAATGACATAAGAAATGTCTATTTGCGTAACTTTATTAAAGGTTTTGATTTTTTGATGATTTTATTAAAATTTCACTCGGAAATTTAGGGGAGTTTTGAGCATTCGATTGTGTTTAAAAACAATAGGCTTCCAGTATTCACGGATTGTGATTTGTGTACCGAATTTCATTCGAATCGCTCCATTCGTTCGTGAGATATCGTCTCCACAGACTCACTGACACGCACACACACACACACACACACGCACACAGACATCACCTCAAAAATGTTTGATTCGTGATCAGGGATGCTTGAAACGTGCTCTCCCGTCGAAAACTCAATTTCGAATTTTCGACCCCGTCACAATACTTTCCTTATACATTATGTATATAAGGAAAGTAATATATAAAATGATAACTGTTCCGATTTTCTTCTAAATTTTTAAATAAAAGAAGAAAAACATGAGGCTTCCAGAATGTACAATCTCGATAAAAATTAGTAATTTCAACCTTCGAATTCCAACAATTGCAAAAATTTTCTTTGAATATCGTGTCCATTTCATTCCATATCTCTATCCACAGCACACACACACAACACAGCGCGCGCATGTTCACACACACACACACACACAACATAGCGCCTTGTAAAACCTTTGAAAACTTAAACTGAAAATTTTAACTTGCATCATAATAATTTTCTTGTATATATAATACTACGTATGTAGTAGAAGAAAGGAAGATTTCAAATATTAATGCCTTTAAACAAATAAAAAAAAATAAAGAACTATATTTATTAAAGTTAGCTTTAGTTCATTTAGAATCTAGTGAAAATTATCCGAAATATATCTAATTGAAAACACAAACAAATTTCTATTTATCACCTTACGAAACTGAATTTATAACTTTCAAACGTAGAACAATGGCAGCGAAATTCCAAATTCTTCTTAATGTTCTTTTAATCATAAAATCGATGCCATTCGGTTACGGAGAAAACCGAATCTCGGTGAAATACAAAAGGTATAAGGAGGCAGACGATAACAAAACACCCGTTTATGTCTCAATCTTCCTGTGATTATTCCGAGTGAAATGTTACGGCGCGCCCTTTTGTATTCACTTTTATGCACTGTTTCGTGAAACGGAATGGAATTATGTTTGTGACTTTTGGCAACACACCAGTGAATCACGGGAGCATTTCTGCAAATGGTGGAAATGACGCCAAAGGCGGGAACAAAGGGAAAGAATAAATTTTTATTCACAAGAGGTGGCCGGGGAATTAGTTGTTATCTGGAAAAATCAGCTATCTCTTTTGGTAACAATGGAACACGTTATAATTAGCAGTAAATGAAATTTTCTTGCGTAATTATCTAAATAATATATTCATTCATTTATTATTGGACTGTCTTTTGTAATGAACATGTTTAATAATTTCCTGCAGAAAAAATGTTTTGGAATAGAATAAAGAGGAAAATATAGTTTTATTTCATTTCTGCTATTTCATGATATTCAACACATTTAAGTGTTATTATATAAATATGACTTGTATAACAAATGGCTTTTTGTATATACTGACATTAGCTATTATAGAATCGTGCGATCAAGAGGTAAAAGCACTATTGTATGTCAAAGTGATAGAGACACTGAAATAATGAATTAAGCTACGATACAGTGGTATCAGACATGCCCACTTTTTTTCCAGCTATTTTGTTGATAATTTCGGCAAACTGATAAGAAAAGCCACAATTACAAGCGTTCATGAAAATTCCAGCTTCATTTCTGAAATATTCAGCTATATATAAAAATACAAAAATAACGTCTGTCGAAGCGTTATTTTTGTATTTTTGTATATATATTATCCTAACTGTCAGGAATCTTATTCCCCATGCTGGTGGGGGTTTCGATCGTCTCCGTCGGCGCTCCTATTTGGGACTGGAGGCAATTGGCCTCGCTCGACTGGGTGATGGTCTGCTGTCCCCTTTGTGTCGCGGGCTGTGCGTGCGTTGTGTGGTGGAGTCGGCTGTTTTCTCTGTCCGGTGGGTTCGGGTATCCCGATGGCTTGCTTCGTGCTGGGGGCATTTTTTCTTTCCGACCGGGGATATATGCCCTATAAACTCTAGGGTCAGGCCCTCGGTCTGGGTTTGCACTCCCCATTATGGACAGCTGATTCCCCTGAAACTTTCAGTAACATGCTCGCAAATGTTTTACAATACATAAGAGTACTGCGTGATTAATTATCAGCCATTGAATTACAAATACATCATCAGAAATAGTTTTTACATAACTAAAGTAGCTACTTACCAGGAAATGACCAGAATTCTGAACTTCTCCTCTCAGGATGGAATTAAGCCACCCGGGTGTTCCAAGGATTAACAAGAAATTTCCCTAGCATTTTTAAGATTAATTTTCGACACACAATAAAACATAATCAGTGGTAAATGAGGTACCAAACAAACTGCCGGCACGAAAGCATGTTTATATTTATCATATCAAAAGAAGTTAATAAAATTTAGTAATTTCAAACAATCATTAAAACAAATTTCTTAATTCAATATTTAATTTCTATTTCCATACACAGATCAGTTTCTCATTTCAAAACTAAAAGTATAGAGCCATTCAGACTAAAATAGCAAATGTCAGTAATGATTTGAAGTTCTGGAACCTTTAATTCAATATAAATAAAAAGTAAATATTGTTACGAGTTCTTTAAATACTAAATTTTCCCCAGAGCAAATGAGTTTCATATTTATTTAGGGTGTTCGGAAAATAAAGGTCCTTAAAAGTCATTTAACGATCTTTATTTCCGCGAACGTTAGTCGTAGATATATACTTCTAATTAAAAAAATATTTCAAATGAGGTAGCAATTTATCGTGCATCAGTAAAAAAAGATTATATATATATATATATATATATATATATACGAAATCTAACTTTTTATACGGTCCCCAAGGATCCAATTAGTAAAATTTTATTTATATATTAACATGTTAAACTAAAAAATTTCGATTCTATTAAGAGCAAAATTTACCAAGATATGGAGCAATGAATTTTCTGACTTCAATCATTTTTCCATGTCTGCGAATCTATCATTTCGGGTTAGAGTTGATAGACCGTATAAAATTAAAATAAAGCATTTTAGGATATATGTTTTACATTTCATTTAATGGCTTATTATTAGGATTTTTATCATTGTGTCTCAGAAAGTCTTTTAACACTTATTAATTTATTTCGAAGGAGGACTACAGACATGCAAAATATGGCTATTTGCTGACAAAATGACTTAACAAGCCAACTTGTGTACAGCACCTAAATTCTCTATTAAAAAGTGTTGAAACTTTGAACTAATATATCTCTGATAATTTTGCTTCGTAAAAGAATCAAACTTTTTGAGTTTTACATGTTAATGTAGGAATAAAGTTTTAATAATTAGAACTTGGGGAGGGAGGGAGACGAATATTTGGGACGAATATTTCAGAAAAATGCATTTTATGATTTAAAACTATTATACGATAACTTGTTATTTCATTTGAAATATTTTTGTAATTGGAAATATATATCTATGACTAGCCATGTATTTCGGGTATGTCAAAGCAGGCGCTCGGCTCAGGTTCCGGACACACTGTATATAATTGTAAATTTTATTTATAGATTGAAGAGAAGTCATCACAGGAGAGACATTGCAAAATTGTGACACCATCACTTATTTACTTTGTAGACATGGAATTTATTAAATATATAATTTCCGATATGTCAAAATAGGCACTCGGTCCCATACTGAGTCCTTCTTTGGTGAATGTACGTAAATTTTTGCTGACTCTCATTATGATGAAGATCATACGGCGTTCGCTAAAGACAATTTTTGAGCTTAAACACTTGAGAAGTACATGTGAAAGACATTTCAGTGAATAGTTAAAATCCTCCTAAAACGTCTCAGGGGGCGAGGGGGAAAATTTGAGGGTGAATGTAAAATAAAGGGGCGAGGGTGAAATTTTGAAATTCAGCTTACGTCCTCGCATGCACGTCTCCCAAACAAAGCTGATAAAACAAATAAAAAGAAGAATAAATGCATCAGGGTAGCCTGCAAGTGACTTATCTAAAAAAAGTTGAGAAATTCGTCGTGTATATTTGGAACTAGAGTGGATGCATGTATTGCACTGACACAGACGTCATGCTAAAAGTGATGCATTCGTATTCTAAAGTGCCCGAAACGTGTAGATTCGATGAAAACACAATTTCCAATTTCTGACTCCATTTCAATACTTTCTTTACGTAATATTGTGTATTGTAGGGAAGTCAAAAAAGTGTTTATTCACAGTACAAATGAATAGCACCAATGCCTTTAACTTATTAGTTTTGGAACAGTAAGCAATCCTTTGAACGATATCTTATGTAATCTAAAACATGTATTCTTCCGTTTAAATATTCACATATGACTAGTACAACACATTACTTTCCTTATATACATAATGTATAAGGAGAGTATTGTGGCGGGGTCGAAAATTCGAATTCGAGTTTCCGACGGGAGAGCACGTAGCATTCCTGATCATGAATCAAACATTTTTGAAGTGATGTCTGTGTGTGTGTGTGTGTATGTGTGTGTGTGTGTCAGTGAGTTTGTGAAGACGATAAATGACGAACAAATGGACCGATTCGAACGAAATTTGGTACTAAAATCACAATCTGTAAACACTAGAAGTCTATTGTTTTTATATGCATTTGAATGTTCAGAACCCCCCTAAATTTTCGAGTGAAATTTTGAAAAAATCGTCAAAAAATCAAAACCGCTAATAAAGTTACGCAAATAGACATTTCTTATGTAAGTTTTCATTAGAAAACGATTGATATAAATTTTAGAACGCTAACATGAACCGTTCTTGAGATATTGCACATTTTTAAAAAGAATTATCAAAAAGTTATATAAAATAAAAAAAACTAATTCCTATTGAGAAACATGTTCACTTTTCATATGTAATACCATGCGATAAATTGGGTGACATTATTGTCGTGGATCTAGCTCGTTCCATTCATGAAAATGATACTTTGAGTAATACTTTTGTATTTGAACGCCAATAGTCATTTATCCAATAGTAAGAATAACTTATTTCTCCGTCCATAATGCTTGGTGAGATTTTGGAGAAAAATTTGGTGGAATGCCACCAATTTGGTGACATTTTTAATTGTTGTCAAATTAACAATAATCTCGCCAAATGGATAAAAATGACGCTAAATCAATGAAAATGACGACTAATTGAAGAAAATTCAATATCTTGGAAAGAATATAAGTATTTACTATAAGAATAACATTTTTTTAAACTGTAAAAGTAGTACATTCATTGCATTATATAAGTCATGTGTTGCCCGATCAGATTTTTTTTAGATGTAGCCAAATCATTGTTTCTTTCCTTTAAATATTCACAGCACCTTGTGGAAATGCTGAATACATTGACTTTGTTATTCTCCTCAGAATCGTCATTTATTTCACCAAGTAGGTGAAACTCAGCCAAGAGGAAATCAAGCATTAGAAGAAAACCATTGTTTATATACAGGGTGTCCCAAAAACATTGACATAGGCTTTTATTAATTAAATATTGATCTGAGACATGTATAATAAATTGCAAAGTTGAGTAAAAAAAGTACAGAATTTTATGAAATCGTTAAAAATTTTCGGGGGATAAAATTGGAAGAAATATAAAATTTAAATTTTTATATGGTTCCCGTATAAAAACATTTCCAATGAGTAAAATGTGCCCCATACACTAATAAGGTGATGTACAAAATTTCAGCATTTTATCGTAAAAAGTTCCAGAGATATGTTTAAACAAAGTTGGTGAGGGATGAATCACACATTAAAATGTAACTGTTTACAGCAAGAGTGCAAATGACGCAACGTAGAAATGCATCATAGGCAAATAATTTCTGCCTCTTATCTTTCATGGATCTTTGGCATGGATGGAAAACATTTTGAACAAGCTTTGTAATCTTTAAGTTATTATTTCTACACAGTGTAGATACTTTTGTACTAATAAATAGCAAAATTATTATTTATTTATGTAATCATTGTTTTTTTTTCGTAATTTGTCTGTGACCCCTGAAACGCGATCTGCCGACATGATTTTTCCCCTCTGAGAACCCATGTCGATGCAATGAAAAGTGGTTAAAGTCAGCATTTTTCTCTTTTCATATCTCTGGGACTTTTTATGATAAAATGGTGAAATTTTGTACATCACCTTATTAGTGTATGGGGCACATTTTACTCATTGCAAATGTTTTTGTACGGGGGCCGTATAAAAATTTAAATTTTGTATTTCTTAAAATTTAATTTCCATGAAAATTTTAATCGATTTCATAAAATTCTGTATATTTTTTTACGCAAATTTGTAATTTATTATATATGTCTAAGATTGATATTTAAGGAATAAAAGCCGAGGTCAATATTTTTGGTACACCCTGAATACGGAAGGAATCTATTTAACTTTTTAATTAATAAATGTAAAAGATAAGAAAGATAAGATATTATTTTGTCAGGTTTATATGCGAGGCGTGCATGTGAGGGCGTAAGCTGAACTAGAAAAATCCGCTCTCTCCCAGTTTTACATCCCAGATGTGTTTTAGAGGATATCATTTCTTCTTTTGAAGTTTATAAAGAGGATTTCATATTTTTTTAGCTGTATATGCTGCAGATGTCTATGTCAATTTGTTTTGTTCTGGTGACATGTTACGGAATAAATAGATAATAATCATCTGACTATATTATTTATTAAGACGCATAAATATCATTAATGTACTTTACAAATAGTAATATATTGGTTACATAATGATATTGTTGAGCAGACCTTAGAACACCGACTTTCGTCCACATTTACATTTCTGACAATGTTTCGCTGCGTTTCACGTCGGTTTTGTCAATTTGGCATTATTTTAAGAAAGTCCCAAAATTGCCAAGTTTGTCGTTAAGTGACGAATACCCCTGACAGATCTTATCAAATCATATTACTATACTATTTTTAACTAAATCGCAATTAATTTACGACACCTAGACACTGAACGCAACTGTCCCATGAACAGTGAAAATCGCTTTATTTTCAATAAAAAATATTAAATAAAAAATTTCCGCAAAGCGACGGGAATTATAAACTAAATTAAATTTAATTAATATTTTAAATATTCTTATTAGTTGAATTTTTAACAATTTAGCAGAATTTTTGTCGATTTTGCGTTGTTTTGTTAATTTTGCGACATTTTTCAAAAATTTCAAGGTCACCAAATTTGTCGTTGTGTCAGACAGACAGACTTTGTTGAAACAATTTTAACATTTTATGACTTTTGTCCCTTTTAAATCTTTTCAGATATGTCCGCAATATCTTGAGAACAGCATATTTTCAACAAACATTATATGTAAAATGGATATTTTTGTAACAATTTTTAACAATTATTTTTTCCTAATGATTTTCTGAAAGTCTTAACACAACAGAAGTCAACACACATCACATGCGTAAGTATACACATATATATATATTAAATAGCAGCTGTTTTTGTATTTTTGTTCATAATTATGCTTTTGTAACAAACTTCTTTTTTTGAAATGCTGGGTGATTTCCTTTGTTGTGATCTTTACAAATAGGCCTCTGCCGTTTAGAGTGAAATAGTCGTAACAAATTTCCTTCAAATAGCCTTTTTATTGTTCGATATTCTATTTCACGGATTTACTCAAAAACAACACGCATCACACGCACATGTCCACATATATATATTAAATAGCTGCTATTTTTGTATTTAATAGTTTTATGTTATGTAGCAATTGTAAATTTTCGTGAGAAAACTCTTTAAAACATTGAGGTCATTTTCTTGATTTAAACACCCAGAAAGCCAACAGGCCTCCGATATATATCGATTAAAATAATCGTAAAAAATTTTACTTGAATTTTCAATTTGTTTGAGAGATATAGTGTTCGCAGAAACACGCATACATAATTGAAAATAGAGTCGATTCGTAGTCAGGAAGGCCTCAAGACATGTAGATACATCAAACGCTAACCCATCACAATACGCCCCCTTTGCATATACTTATAGTGTAGGGAAAATAATATTTACAGAGTGCATCTCAAAGTGTTGGAGTTTCAAGATTTCAACCACTATTTGGGACCCAGACCTTCTAAATCTATTTACCAGAGGATGTATACTCATCTAGAATGTTGTTACCATTAAATCATACTATGACAATTATACCTTGTACGAAGAAAAAACTTGACTTTTCTATATTCAATGTATTTTACATTTTTCTTTTACAATTTATTTCATTATATTTTTTATTTATTTATTAATAATTGTAATTAATAATGATGTAAATAATAATCATTCTTATTGAGCGTTAAATCATTAATAAAGTGTTAGAATTAATAGTTTGTATTAAAATTAATGTTCGCCATTATTAATAGTTAAAATTATTAATAGTTAAAAAATATATATTCTCCATTTAGAATATCCTATGTCCTCCTCTATTAATATATCTCTATTAAAATATCGTATGATATTGTTTACTATATCCAAAACTAAATTAAAGTCCATTTTTCTAATTAAAGTCTATTTTAATCCGTCTTAAAGCCTATTTTTGATATATTAAAAACTATCTATATATATAAAGAAGAAAAGTATGTATGTATATATGTATGTATGAATGTATGATGCAACAACACGAGAGAACGGTTGAACCGAATTTGATGAAATTTGGTGGGTAGTCTTGAAATAACCCCATTTAAAATTTAGTCCATGTTTCGACACCAGCGGTTGTTTCGATATTAATGAAACACAAACTTTCCTTTGTCTTATCATCACTGGAGAACAGCTGCACCGAATTTAATGAAATTTTGTGGGTAGCTTTGAAATAGCCCCCCATCCCACAAATTCAGCCCAAGTTTCAAGTTTTTAAGACCAGGGGTTGTCGAGATATTAATGGAAAACGAAACTGTTTCCCAGGAGTTCTACTCTGGGAAAGATTGTTTACTCTCTAACTCCATGATTCCCAACGAAAAAGGTTGAAAATCGTTGGTTTAAAACGCTAAAGTCAATTAAATCTCCGAGTTTTGGGGGAGTTTATTGAACGTATTAATCACTTTTGAACTCGCAGGTTTAAAATATGAATTTAAATGGAAACTCTATTACCATGGTTTATTTTTCACAGATATATTCAACAAATTTTATTAATTTGAATAATAAATAAATGAATATAAAAATATCTATCTATCTATCTCTATATATAAAGAAAAGTATATATGTATGATCCAATGGATCTGATTGGCCACTCTTTGGCCAATAAGATCCATTTTTTTTCTTACATAATGTAATGAATTTACTTCTTTCACAGTGAAAAAAAATCTGATGTGGGCAACACATGACTTTCCTTATATAATGTAATTAATTTACTACTATACAGTAAAAAAAGTAGGTTTTTCTTATAGTAGATACTAATATTCTTTCCAAGATATTAAATTTTCGACAATTAGTCGTCATTTTTATCCATTTGGCGAGATTTTCGTTAATTTGGCAACATTTCAAAAAGTCGCCAAGTTGGCGACATTTCGCCAAATTCTTCGCCAAAATCTCGCCAAGCGTTATGCACTAAGAAATAAGTTATTCTTACAGCAGATAAATGACTATTGGCGTTCAAACACAAAAGTATTACTAAAAGTATATTTTTTCATGAATGGAATGAGCTAGTTCCACGAGAATGATGTAACCCAATTTATCGCATGGTATTACATAAGAAAAATGAACATGTTTCTCAATAGGAATTTTTTTTTTATATGACTGTTTGATATTTTTTTTAAAAAATGAACAATATCTCGAGAACGGTTCATGTTAGCGTTCTAAAATTTATGTCAATCGTTTTCTAATGAAAAATTACATAAGAAATGTCTATTTGCGTAACTTTATTAGTGGTTTTGATTTTTTTGACGATTTTTTTCAAAATTTTATTCGAAAATTTAGGGGGGTTCTTAACATTCGATTGCATATAAAAGCAATAGGCTTTCAGTGTTTACGGATTGTGATTTTTGTACCAAATTTGGTTCGAATCGGTTCATTCGTTCGTCTGTGATCGTCTCCACAGACTCACTGACACACACACACACACATACTTTCACACACACACACACACACACAGACATCACTTCAAAAATGTTTGATTCGTGATCAGGGATGCTTGAAACGTGCTCTCCCGTCGAAAACTCGAATTCGAATTTTCGACCCCGTCACAATACTTTCCTTATACATTATGTATATAAGGAAAGTAATAAAAGGTAAAATGCAGACGATTGTTTTGAAAACAAGTCTTATCACGTATGCAGACCTGGTTTCATCCAGTGAGAGGTAGCAAAATTATTGTATTAAAACCAGAAATTAGGGCCACCACAACCAGAACGAATTAACGTGAACTAGCCAGAAAAATTTATCTGAAATATGGCTCAACTCGACATTCTCATACCAGAAATCATTTCTTTTTTTAACTTTACAAAATTTTTTTTGGAAAATTGGTACCGTGAATGCAAATGATACAACTACAGCGTATTATATTCCACGTTAAAGATCTTGAACAAGTCTTTTGATTGGTACCACATTTGGGGTACCAACATTTGGGGTACCACCACGAGGGGTAACTTGCCCCCAAGGGGGATAATGAAGTCACGAACAAAACAATTTTATCTCGTGCATTTTTCACAACAATGATTTTTATAACTGTTAAGACAGACGGACGGACAGACAGACGGACATCACTCCAAAAAAGTCCAAACGTGTTCAGGAAGTCTTAAAACATTAATTGGCATCAAAATCTCGAAATCGAAAATTTTTGTTAAAACAATACTTTTTCAATACTAATGAAAAAGTGGAAATGGACGCTGGAAAATGGAGAAAAAAAACAACTTAAACTGATTCAAACCATATAACCTTCTAACACTTTCTTGAATCGGTTATTTTTTCCACTATCTCAAATTCAGTACTTCTTCTACTATCGAGAACCTAATACTGTTTCTACTAACTCAAATCTAATACTAAAAATCTGATGTGGGCAACACATGACTTTCCTTATATAATGTAATGAATTTATTACTTTTACAGTAAAAAAATAGGATTTTCTTGTAGTAGATACTAATATTCTTTCCAAGATATTGAATTTTCGACAATTAGTCGTCATTTTCATTGATTTAGCGTCATTTTTATCCATTTGGCGAGATTTTCGTTAATTTGGCAACATTTCAAAAAAGTCGCCAAGTTGGCGACATTCCGCCAAATTCGACGCCAAAATCTCGCCAAGCGTTATGCCCTAAGAAATAAGTTTTTCTTAAAGCAGATAAATGACTATTGGCGTTCAAATACAAAAGTATTATTCAAAGTATCTTTTTTCAAGAATGGAACGAGCTAGATCCACGAGAAGGATGTCACTCAATTTATCGCATGGTATTACATATGAAAAGTAAACATGTTTCTCCATAGGAAATATTTTTATTTTTATTTTATATGACTTTTTGATAATTTTTTTAAAAAATGTACAATATCTCGAGAACGGTTCACGTTAGCGTTCTAAAATTTATGTCAATCGTTTTCTAATGAAAAATTACATAAGAAATGTCTATTTGCGTAACTTTATTAGTGGTTTTAATTTTTTGACGATTTTTTCAAAATTTCATTCGAAAATTTAGGGGGGTTCTGAACATTCGATTGCGTATAAAAACAATAGGCTTCCAGTGTTTACGGATTGTGATTTTTGTACCAAATTTGGTTCGAATCGGTCAATTCGTTCGTCAGTTATCGTCTCCACAGACTCACTGACACACACACACACACACACACACACACACACACACAGACATCACTTCAAAAATGTTTGATTCGTGATCAGGGATGCTTGAAACGTGCTCTCCCGTCGAAAACTCGAATTCGAATTTTCGACCCCGTCACAATACTTTCCTTATACATTATGTATATAAGGAAAGTAACAATGTATAAGATTCACGGCCCTATATGTTCCGGTGTAATTTTTATCAAAGGTTTCCATCGTGAATCCCGAGAAACGCCGGGTTATCGCTGCTAGTTTAATATATCACATGATATTGTTTACTATATTCAAAATATCCCTCTGCTAAAATATCCTATGTCCTTCATTATTAATAGTTAAAATTAATGTTCGCCCCTCAAAATTATTTGTACCCAAACTGTAGTTTTGCTGTTAACAAAGTGTTTAACTCCCAATTTATGTTGTAATTAATAACTACTCTTATTAAAAAATCTATAATTGTAATTAATAATCAATATTTATTTATTCATTAATATTTGTAATTAATAATTGCAAATTCTAATTTATTTATTTTATTAATTTATTTATATCGTGTATGAAGAAAGATACTTTGCCTTTCTATATTCAATGTAATTTTACACTTTTCTTTTGACTTTCCTTATATACATAATGTATAAGAAAAGTATTGTGATGGGGTCGAAAATTCGAATTCGAGTTTTCGACGGGAGAGCACGTTTCAAGCAACCCTGATCACGAATCAAACATTTTTAAAGTGATGTCTGTCTGTGTGTGTGTGTGTGTGAAAGTATGTGTGTGTGTGTGTGTGTGTGTGTGTGTGTGTGTATGTGTGTGTGTGTGTCAGTGAGTCTGTGGAGACGATAACTGACGAACGAATGGACCGATTCGAACGAAATTTGGTACAAAAATCACAATCCGTAAACACTGGAAGCCTATTGTTTTTATATGCAATCGAATGTTCAGAACCCCCCTAAATTTTTGAGTGAAAGTTTGAAAAAATCGTCAAAAAATCAAAACCGCTAATAGAGTTACGCAAATAGACATTTCTTATGTAATTTTTCATTAGAAAACGATTGACATAAATTTTAGAACGCTAACATGAACCGTTCTCGAGATATTGCACATTTTTGAAAAAAATTATCAAAAAGTCATATAAAATGAAAAAAAATGTTTCTATTGAGAAACATGTTAACTTTTCATATGTAATATCATGCGATAAATTGGGTGACATCATTCTCGTGGATCTAGCTCGTTCCATTCATGAAAAAAGATACTTTGGGTAATACTTTTGTATTTGATCGCCAATAGTCATTTATCTGCTGTAAGAATAACTTATTTCTTCATCCATAACGCTTGGCGAAGTTTTGGCGACGATTTTGGCGGAATGTCGCCAACTTGGCGACTTTTTGAAATGTTGCCAAATTAACGAAAATCTCGCCAAATGGATAAAAATGACACTAAATCAATGAAAGTGACGACTCATTGACGAAAATTCAATATCTTGGAAAGAATATAAGTATCTACTATAAGAAAACCTATTTTTTTTACTGTAAAAGTAGTAAATTCATTACATTATATAAGGAAAGTCATGTGTTGCCCACATCAGATTTTTCAATATATTTTCATTTATTATTAATGCACCACTTCCGCTCTATCCAAACGGAAACTAATATATCTCTTCCGAAATTGAGTTCAAATGAATCGTACTGCATCACGAATTTGCTTAAAAGCCCCTCCAAATTAATGAAGGAATTGACTTCCGTGAGTGCGATGAGGCGAACTCTGAGCGTGGCTCATTTCGCCTGAAAACGCACAGCGATTCGTCGAATGCAGAGTCTGCAACTTGTCCGATTTAGATGGGGAATAGCTTGAGACAAAGCTAGTTTAGCACTAGAGAAACATAAGAAAAACTGCGAACCTCCGATTCAGTTACACAGTCAATACTATTCATCATGTAAAACTAGAATTTTGTCATTTAAAAACCGATTAGAATCGACCTATTCCTTAAAAATTATAATTATATTCGACGCTCTTCTGATATCAATAAAAATGTATTCGAAATAGATATACGGAGTGATATTTGTTACTATGGAAATCATTTAGTCAATAGACGCGCATGGACACAAAACTGAACTGATATCCATTCATAGCTTCTGCAGTGTTTTCAAGTTAACTGCGCCGCAGGTATAGTTAATAAAGAGAAAGAGTTTTATTAATCGCAACTTGACGATTTTTACTATTTTCAACGAAAAATCGTAGGATAAAAAATGCGGGAAATTGTTGTTAAATACGGTTTTTTTTTTGGCTTATTTGTTGAACACAAAACGTAAATTTTTGAAATAACATACATTTTCGAATTTTAATGGTATTAACATTTTTACGTTTCGAAATTCACGATATTTAATGCTGAAATTTAAAAATAGTTAGTTAATGTTCTTTAAAAAAATATTAGCTCATTATTATTTTAATTTAGGGACTTCCATAGTTTATTTTTTAAATGAATCAAAGTTCCAAACTTTGAAGTATATATATATATATATATATCTTTTTGCAATCACGGGTTTCAATAGCGTAAATAACTAAAAACAAATACACACCAAACCATGAACAAAAAGTAAAGAACTAGGTTATGTGATGGAGTGAAAGTCTATAAATTCATACTGGCTCTCATCTTCCAAGTAACGTTTGCAAAGTCCACTTCGACTATAAGGACTTGCAATTCTATCCCAGTAGCTCAGCGGTAGAGCGTAGGCTGGCCAGTAAGAAGGCTCGTGCTTCAATTCCCGGTTGGCGCAGCAAGGTTCTTTACAATGGCCCCCAACAAATTAACCCTGTAGGTTACTGCGAAGACATCGGTGGTCTGAAAGCGACCTCAGTACGATTAACACGGATTCAGAGAACTCTGGGATATTGATTACCGATTTCAAATCGGGAGGTCAATGACCATGCAGAAATCTTACTTGGAGGATAAACATAGAATCAAGAGACTGACCTTAGGTAAAAATAGCAGGAGGTGGTTAGTCAGCTTGTCAGTTTCACGCCAATCTAACATTCATGTATCAATTATGTACAGCGTCCTTACAATGGCGCCCGAACAAATCAACTCTGTAGGTGAGTGCAAAGATGTCGGAGGTCTGAAAGTGATTCTAGTACAACTAGTACAGATTCAGTGGACTCCCGGATATGGAGCACCGATTTCAAATCGAGAGGATAACGAACACAGAGGAAGCTAACTTGGAGGATAAAAATAGCATCAGGAGGCTAACATGAGGTAAAAATTAAAAATATAATACAGGAGATGGCCAGACAGATTGTCAGTTGCACGTCAACTTGACAGACGGTAGAGAATGCAGAGTTCACTTTGACAATAAGAGCCTGCAATGCTGTGCCAGTAGCTCAACGGTAGATCGTCAACTGGCCAGTGCGATCATCCCTGCTTCGATTCTCGGTCGGGGCAGCAAGGTTCTTTACACGTTCATAGACATTACAATCAAAGAGAGCGGTGTAGTGAGAAAGATGGGTTCCGTTCATACTCTCATGGAGGTCGCAGAATATGCAGTTGGGGAGAGGCGAGACAGTCGCGTCTCGTGACGAGTCAGAAAATTTCCACTGCCTTGTTTCTAAGTTGATCCAGGATGCTGCAGATTTGATTCCATCAGAGTTAGAAATAATTAATATAGACGTCAAACAGATATTGCCGAAAATCTCTTTGGAACATTTAAGCAGTACAAATTTCCATTCACATCAGTTATAAACTTTCGATCGAAAAGAAAAAACAAATACTTTTGAGAATTTTTTTCTTTTTCTCAAAACTATTGATAGTCCATATTTTGCCTGAAAAGCATGTTTTAGGACTCCTTGAACTTTTTGCCTGTACTTTTAGAATACTTTTTGCCTGTTTACTTGTACCTGTTACCTGTACCTGGTACCTGAATACCTGTTTGCTTGTATGAGTCTCTGAGATGTGCACACGATAACTCAAGAACGAAGAATATTATTATGAAATTTTATGTAGACATACATTATGAAAAAAAAATGAAATTAGATAGATGTTTTAAAATTCGCATAAGAACATGAATTAGTCGAAATTTAACAATTTCTTAGTATAATTTCATACGGGAATTCTGTATAAATTATCATTTTATGCCATAATTTATAATGGCAGTACAATAATTCTCAGAAAACTGATATTATACTTCATGCAGGAAAAATATAGTTTGCACTATACGTAAATAACGGTAAATAATTTTTTGTATTAACTCAAATCAGACAAATACATTTCATTCATCAGCTTAAGAGACCTGCTGCCAACTTGAAATAAAATACAAACCAGTTTAAGAAAATGATTACAAAAATAATCTAAAAAAAATCTGATGTGGGCAGCACATGACTTTCCTTATATAATGCAATGAATTTACTACTTTTACAGTTAAAAAAATGTTATTCTTATAGTAGATACTTATATTCCTTCCAAGATATTGAATTTTCGTCAAAAAGTCGCCATTTTCATTGATTTAGCGTCATTTTTATCCATTTGGCAACATTTAAAAAGGTCGCCGAGTTGGCGACAATCCGCAAAATTCGTCGCCAAAATCTCGCCAAGCGTTATGGACGGAGAAATAAGTCATTTTTACAGCAGATAAATGACTATTGGCGTTCAAATACAAAAGTTTTACTCAAAGTATCTTTTCTCGTGAATGGAACGAGTTAGATTCACGAGAATGATGTCACCCAATTTATCGCATGATATTACATATGAAAAATGAACATGTTTAACAGTTAATATTTTTTTTAATTTATGGGATTTTTTGATAAATTTATTTGAAAAATGTGCAATATCTCAAGAACGGTTCATGCTAGCTTTCTAAAATTTATGTCAATCGTTTTCTAAGGAAAAATTACATAAGAAATGTCTATTTGCTTAACTTTATTAAAGGTTTTGATATTTTGATGATTTTTTTAAAATTTCATTCAAAAATTTAGGGGGGGTTCTGAAAATTCGATTGTGTTTTAAAACAATAGGCTTCCGGTATTCACGGATTGTGATTTTTGTACTAACTTTCATTCGAATCGCTCCATTCGTTCGTGAGATATCGTCTCCACAGACTCACTGACAGACACACACACAGCCATCACTTCAAAAATGTTCAATTCGTGATCAGGGATGCTTGAAACGTGCTCTTCCGTCGAAAACTCGAATTCGAATTTTCGACCCCGTCACAATACTTTCCTTATACATTATGTATATAAGGAAAGTAAAAATAATCTTTGATGTTGATACTTATTTCGATACGAGTGGAAACAATATATGAAAGTCATGCAAAAGAAAGTCGAATGATGTCTCCAACTCCGAATTTTTTTTTTTTTTTACGGGTTATAAATTATTTTACCGCAAATTTCATTATACAGTAGTTTGCTCTATCTAAAGGGAAACTAATATGTCTTTTCCCCCAATTCGACAGTCGGGCTGTCTGGATTTCATTCATTCCGATGCGTGTGAATTCGTGTTTATGATCTGGCCAAACTAATTCAAGGATTGACTTCCGCATGCGAGTGCCATGATTGGTTAATTCGTGCAAAAACGCTTAGCGATTGGACGAATTAAAACAGTGGAAACCGAATGCAATGGATTTAATTTTCTAAATTGGATTTAACTGGGGGTAATAAAGTGAAAGCATTACGTGCGGATGATAAATTCAAATGGCATACACATTTTGTGATTGTACAGTGAAGCATGCCTTTCGGTCTTAGTAGCTATAGCATTCAAACTAATACATGTATCAGTCGCGTTTTAAATACATTCCTACAACAGAGAGAATGGGGTCGGAAACTGGAACTTGAGTTCCCACGTTTTGGCCGTTTTAGAATACGAATGAACCAGTTTTAGTGGGACGTCTGTGTGTGTCAGTAAAATGCATGTATCCGAACACGTTCTGTGGTGCAGTTTACTTCTCAAAATCTAGTCTCACAAGTTCAAGATTTTTCCGAAGAGATTTTATAAAACCAGAAAAGTACGTACGCTTCGTGCGCTACGTTCGTCCAAGTACACCTCGACCATGAATGAGAAACAGAAACCGGCGGACATCAACTACCGTAGATCCTTCCAACAGCTCATAATATCCACAGACACATGTGAGCAATACAACCCTTCCATTCAATATTACTTTTTCTTATACCACTTCCTGTTAAAACATACCAACTATACCAACACCTAACATAACGCAATTAATTTACTTTTCTTTAGCTCCTCTAGCAAACCAATTTATCTCATTTAATACCTCAAACATTTTATCCAAGTTTTTAATTTCTAGTCATACCGTGGAAAAAGGGGGACTAACACTCTCCAACTTTATGGACCCTAAAATTCAGCTCCAACCATTCTATCTTTAAACAAAGTTTGCATTAATTGCATTGTTTAAAATGCAAATTTTAAGTTAAAGCAGTAAGCAAGCCTCTCTAACTCCATGGCTTAAATATTCATATTCTGAATTTTTAAATTGGGATGACTTCTCAATATTAATTTTTCTATTCAGCTGAATCATAGAGGTTGTCTCATCTCTGACTTCATGAGTTGAATATAGTTTTTCTTTTATTTCTTCAAGAATTAAATTCTCATGACCATGCAATTGTATCATGTTGTAGCAACGTCTTCGGCCTGAGATTATAAACACAAATTTAGCAGTAAAGGACAAACTTTGAGAGGCTATTTCACCAGATCCAAGGATTCATTTGAAAAACGGATTTCAGATTTGGATTCATCATGTTCGAATACATGAGTCCTTTTACAACCCATGGAGTTGCATTTCGCGCTGTGACATAGTGACACTGTGTGTGTTTCGAATAGTCAAAGGCACTTTTGCCTTACTTTCGTACTGATCAGGCTTTGGAATGATTGTGAAAAATAGAACGGGCATTTAAAAATGGTTCTGTAAAAATCGTCAAAATCTAAAATAAAGGCTTCAATTCTTCTTTTAAACGTAATTTCTGTTGATAAAACAAACCAAACCACACTATTTCTCTAGCATAAACTGTTCTTCAGATTTTAAAATATTTTCCAGCAAATATCACAAATACATTGTAAACTCTATTTAAAATCACTATTAATGACATACACCAAAATTTTGCACATTAGAGTGTCAACAGCGGGGTAGTCCAGTGGTTAGCGCGCGGGAATTGCACTCTGTAGGCCCGGGTTCGATTCCAGCCACTGCCAAAACTGCCGCCGTGTTCACGCGGAGTACGATCACGTTAAACATGTGGGTCCATAAGTCCTTCCGAGAGGTTGGTGGTAGGGGAAGGAGGGTACGGTCCCTGTGGATACCTCCCCCACTGGGTTCCGGTCTAAATTGGGTGGCTCTTCCCGGCCGTCCAAACAGTTACCTTACACCTTTTTGGTAGGTCGGACGGTCTGGGTCTCAGCAACAACATTAGAGTGTCAAAGTGCTTTCGGACTTCAAAGCGTCTATCATTAGTGGGAATGTTAATGAAATGATAGACATAAGCCTTTATATACAGCCGGAAATTGCGAATACAAAATAATTTGCATATGGAAAGTTGGATAAATCGAAATTAAAATTATCGTAATTTACAAATAAGTATATAAATAATTCAAGCAACTATAATAATTCAAATCTACAAACTATGTACTTTAAACAGATATGTACTAAAATTTAATAGATTCGCACTAAAAAAAATTCTTATAAATGTTCTCGCGGTACTTATCACTTTTTTTTTAATTTTGGCAAGCTGAAGGATGTCTTAGAATGGGTTAAGTGGTCAAATAAAAAAAATATATGCTAAACTGCAAATTTGATATAATTTAAAACAAGTAATTACTTTGTGTGGTAACTTATGCTATGAAACTTGTATGAATGCATCACAGAATATAAGAATAAATGAGAAAAAACAAGTTTTTTAATGTCTTGCTCTACACATCAACACTCGTGTGTGAATAAAATACATTTTAATCACACATGTAATTAAAATAAAATTTAATCACACATGTAATTAAACCCAATGGGGGGTGTAGGTAGATTCAATGCAAATCAATATTATATAAATCTTATCATTGTCCAAAACTAGTGAGATCCACGGACATTCTGCCCTATAATTAATAAACAAAAAACACGCAAGGAAGTTTTCTTCTTTTGTTGAGTTTGTTTATTGAGTTGAGTCGTATATATCAAATAAAAACTTATAAAATGATAAGAAATGAAAGAACATCATGGTCTTACTTTCAGTATTGAAGGTGAATATACGCTCATAAAGCGTATAATATCGTAATATGAGCGCTTAATAAGCGTATACGCTCATAAAGCGCTCATAATATACGTCATACGCTCATAAAGCTCCATGGTTTCCTCGCAGTTTTTTGTTGTAAAAAAAGTATAGTCATTGTATTAAGTAGGGAACGGGCCACCCGCATCATGGACTCACTTTCAGTATCGGATGTTATACGCTCATAAAGCTCCATGGTTTTCTTGTAGTTTTTTGCTATGAAAGAAGTATAGTCATTGCGTTATGTAGGGAACGGGCCACCTATATCATGGATTCAATTTCAGTATCGGATGTCATACGCTCGTAAAGCTCCAGAGTTCATGAAATGTTTACCCGTGATTGAAACACGTTTGCAACCTTTTGTAGCAGCGTTACCCAGAGATAGATAGATAGGTAGATAAATCAAGGTATTTATATTATTAATTGATAGGATTCAATAGGGTTGAAGAAAAGTGAGGGTATAGGCAAATGAAAGAGTCTTTGCATTTTAGATAATGTTAAAATTTATAAATATTGCGTTGAATTGAATCGTCTACGCATTCAATTTGTTTTAATTTCGCGTGCGATTAAAATTTATGTTCTACTTTGCAGTGTCCTGCTGTTGTGTAGGGAAGGACATTAAAAAACTTTCTTTTTTATAATTTATGTTTTAGTTTTCATTTTCTGACGTAATTTAAGTTCAAATCTATGTAGCATTATACATTGATCAAACCATTAGAATCGGGAGAATATTTTATCCGAAGTATATTGAACCGTCATTAAAAAAAAAAAAAAAAAAAAAAAAAAAAACATGAAAAGGGCAGAAACAGAGACATGACGTACGTAAATAATGTAACGACTTAACGTAGTTATGTGAAAAATTTAATAGCTGAAAATATTCAGCGAGATGAAACAGTTTGCCGGTTTTCAGAACGGTCGCGAACGAGCCAGTCAAAGATGTTAAAAGACCACTCGAAGTTAATTAGAGGGGTATGAAAGAATGAATTATGCGCTGTCCGCATCCGTTTTTTACCTTTTTTATGTACATAGTATACAGGATTCTGTACACTTACAATAAAGTATCAAAGTAAGTTACTGTTACTTAGTTAAAAAGTAATTTACATACTGTTAGTTATTTGCGATAAAATCAAGTAACTGGATATTACAGTTATACTTTATCGACAATAAGTTACTTTATCAGATACTTTAAAAATAAAGACAACCAACAAATTTTGACCATAATTAAAAGTATTTAATTAAAATATATTTTTAGGACGTACTAAAATTACACAGCCATAGTGCTTTCGGGCATTACTATACCCTTCTGAGTGATTCGCTACTGATGAAGGGCATAGTAATATTAGTCACTCGTGGGTGACCCTGGTGCTGATTAGATTTTGGTACGATTCGAAAAAGTACCTGCCTTTTTACTTTCCTTATATACATAATGTATAAGGAAAGTATTGTGAAGGTATCGAAAATTCGAATTCGAGTTTTCGACGGGTGAGCACATTTCAAGCATTCCTGATCACGAATCAAACATTTTTGAAGTGATGTCTGTGTGTGTGTGTGTGTGTGTGTCAGTGAGTCTGTGGAGACGATAACTGACGAATGAATGGACCGATTCGAACGAAATTTGGTACAAAAATCACAATCTGTAAACACTAGAAGCCTATTGTTTTTATATGCAATCGAATGTTCAGAACCCCCAAAATTTTCGAGTGAAATTTTGAAAAAATCGTCAAAAAATCAAAACCGCTAATAAAGTTACACAAAAAGACATTTCTTATGTAAGTTTTCATTAGAAAACGATTGACATAAATTTTAGAACGTTAACATTAACCGTTCTCGAGATATTGCACATTTAAAAAAAAATGATCAAACAGTTATATAAAATAAAAAAAAATATATTTCCTATTGAGGAATATGTTCACTTTTCATATGTAATACCATGCGTTAAATTGGGTGACATCATTCTCGTGGATCCAGCTCATTCCATTCTTGAAAAAATGTACTTTGAGTAATACTTCTGCATTTGAACGCCAATAGTCATTTATCTGCTGCAAAAATAACCTATGTCGCCGTCCATAACGCTCGGCGAGATTTTGGCGACGAATTTGGCGGAATATCGCCAAGTTGGCGACATTTTTAATTGTTTCCAAATTAACAAAAATCTCGCCAAATGGATAAAAATGACCCTAAATCAATGAAAATGACGAGTAATTGAAGAAAATTCAATATCGTGGAAAGAATATAAGTATCTACTATAAAAATAATATTTTTTTAACTGCAAAAGTAGTAAATTCATTGCATTATATAAGGAAAGTCATGTGTTGCTCACATCAGATTTTTTTTTTTTGCGAAATGGACCGCAAAAATCATTATATCTAAAAATAAAAGACTACGTATGCTCAAATATATCAATTAAATGTTTATTTCATACGTACTTTTTGACGCCGAATAGAATAAACAAAAACCAACCCCATTACTCTAGAATTAACCGTTCTTGAGATATTTTAGTCTTCTGCATTTTCGCTACGCCATCTTCGAAAATAAGTCCAGTTACCAAATAAAAAAGAAAATTGAATTAAAAGTGCAAATTCAGTGTCATTTAAAATAATTGAATTAAAAGTGCAAATTCGGTGTCATTTAAAATAATTATGGGTGTTATTTTGTGGAATTAAATTCAATTTTATGAATTATTGAAGAAAGAAAGAGAAGGTGACTATGAGTCTGCAGGGAAAGTCATGTGCTGCCGACATCAGATTTGCAAACCGGATTGCCTCTATCCAAGAAAGAAAAATGATTGTTTCCTAGCCCTACGCGAGAGCTAGCTGATCTGCCATGACGGTACCCTAGAGGAAAAACACCATTGTCAGAGTATCCTGCTGATTTTGAGTCTAGAGTCAGAAGTTAACAAGAAATAATTTGAAAGTACGATAAAATAAATATCGTTCATTTCTATTTGAAAAATAACTGTAGTAAACGAACAAATAAGAGTTTTATTATAACTCGATTTCAGTGAAAATAGATGGCTTTTGTGTTATTACTCATTATAACAATCTGATAAGAGCAGCACACGACTTTGAAATTACTTTAATAATGCAAATTACCTAATGCATTACATAATGCTTACATAATGCAATTACTTTATTTTCCCAGCGAAATAATGAAGTGCAAAATCCACGGCACCATGTTTTTAGTTTTGAATTATACGTTAATGTTGGAAGCTTTTCTGGATAACAACATGTAAAACTATATTTCGAAGAAACAAAGACAACCCAAAAATTGGCCACAGTCTTATTAAAATCTCCTTTTCACGACGTACTAAAATCACAACTTTCGGTCATTACTATGTCCTTCAGCAGTGGCCACTGATAATAATTGACTGAAAATAATTGACTGAATTTCACAAAATTTGGTAGACTAATTACTTGAGGGTTACCCTGGTGCTGATTAGATTTTGGTTCGATTAAAAAAAAAAGGGGGGCCTGCCTTATTTTGCGAAAAGGCCCGCAAAAATCGTCAAAATCTAAAATAAAAGTCTATGTATGCTTAGATGTATCAATTATATGCTTGCTTTATGCGTAAGTTTTGGCGATGAAAAGACCAAGACCAACCCTATTACTCTAAGATTATCCGTTCTCGAGATATTAAATTATTTTGCATACACCGGTTTTAAAAATATTTCCAGTTACCAAATGAAGACGAAAATTGTATTAAAAGAGTCAATTCAACGTTACTTCAAATAGTTATGCGTGTTATTTTGTGCCATTAAACTCAATTTAATAAATTATTGAAGGAATAAAGAGAACGTGAATATGAGCCAGTAGGGAAAGTCATGTGCTGCCCACATCATATTTTCTTTTATTTTAAAGAACAATTTTTCCAGTGAAATGCAAAGTTTGGTACACTGTTTGGTACATTGTTTTAATACTGCTCACCCGTTGGTTACTCAATAACATTCTTCAGTGTTGGCATCGGAATGTATTGAAGATATTTTGCCCCCGTTTCCTTCAATTAAGACGCACTAAAACTTTAACGACCGTTTAAATTATTCCATCGCCCCAACCGCGCAGATGCCTATGAGACCTGCGTTCATTTTGATAATGGAGGCAGCCGTGTGACTCAAGTGCAGTTTAAGATGGGGGAAGCTCGCTTAAAAATACAATTACTTCCTTAAACTAAGTATTATAACGGAAAATGCATTTTAGCATGCATTTTTAAACACAATTTAAATTATGCATAGCGTTAAATAAACTAATGAGATGGCTCATCTCTGGTTATAAACTGCGCAAAAGCGTAGTATCACAAAATAGGATGGGTTACTATAAGGATTTCAAATTAGCCTATATTTTCACCAAAGCTAACTTGACAGTAGAGAGGCATAGAGAAAAAAAGTGTAAGCTTTCTCTAAGTTATATAGGGGGATTCAAAACTCTCTATACAGACTTTAATGAGAGATAGAGAACACTAAAACAAACATTCTTCGTCAGTGAATATACAGGTTGATTATAAAAGATGAGCCAAACTTTGCGAGGTGGTAGTATATATCAAACCAAGCATTTTCGTCATAGTTTACCGGGTTGGAAATGAAACGTAAAGGCGCTAGTGGGCGCTTAATGGTGAAACCGATGAGGTGAGGCGAAAACGCAAGAATGACTTAGAAGTTACAAAATGACATTTAATACACAATAATTACAGTAATGGCTCAAAAGAGCTACCGCCAACCTGAATGCACGTCTCACAGCGGCGATGGAGGGATTGACGAACTCTCTCGAACAGACCAAACATGTCGCGCACTTCGGCAGCAGCGGTAGAAATTCTGTCGACGAGTTCCTCTTCAGATACAAGGAGAGTCTCATTGACGAGACTCTTGCGATATCTCCACGAAAAGAAGTAAATACATGGCAGAACGGGCGGTAGTGGGGGCCAAACTTACATTTTGACGAAAAATGCTTGGTTTGGTGTGTACTACCATCTTGTAAAGTTTGGCTCATCTTTTTTCAATTACCCTGCATATTCATAGATGTCACCCTTTTGTACTGTTGGGTAGCTCGTAAATTAGCAATTTTTCACCATCGTAATTCGTGAAGCGGACTTCGAACCCTATGGAACCTAATTTTTCAAACATTTTAAAGCAAAGTTAAAATTCAGAAATTGCTTCGAAAATTTTAGGAAATATTCAAATTATGCCATAAAATGTATAAAATAAATTTTAACAAAATATGTTCGGTAGTTTTTAAAATAAAAATTAAAATATTAATGATACCCATATAATATGAAGAGATCACGTGATCCACTTCAAAATAAAATATGGCACCCATGTTTTTTCCCAGTGTCAAAATAACGATTTTAGGTTCTTTTAAATTTATATTTAATGTTGCATTCGCTCTAAAACCGCATTATTTTTGCGTATTTTCTATGCATCTATATTCTGCGTTAACGCCATTACAATATTTTTGAGTTTAAATAGTCATCCAACTTTGTTTATTTCTACAATGAAGCCTAATTTTAATGGATGCAGAATGTAAACAAGTTATTGTAAGATGAGTTGCATAAGAATTGCTGAATTTTTTTCACGCACAATTATTTAACTGTGGAATCTGGAATAAAAGTGGATGAATGAAATATTCACATCTTTTACATAGAGAGCCGGACGATTTTATAGCAATGCTTTTTTTGATGAAGTTTCCAAGTAAAATAAATTATTGTACTGTGATAATTTAAAAAATATGACAGCTGAATGTATCGCATTTTAGAGATGTTTAAAAAAATTGCATTTCAGTTAGAAAGTGTTTCATAATCGATGCTTTAAGCATGATTGATCATTCTTGTCTATAAATTAGTATGCGAGAGTAGAAATGACTCTCTATTCCTTTAATAGAAGGCTTCTGGGACAAATTATCACGAAACAGAATTTCCGTCGGCGAGAGAGATATTTTAGCTTCTGTTTTACATAATGATGAGTATCCGGAAATTTCAGAGGCCGTTTAAATTCTGCCCGACACGAGCGGCGCAGATGCCGCGTGTTCATTATGATAATTGAGCTCCTCTTTCCACGCATAAGTAGTGATTGATATGAAAATGCTTGCATTAAAATTTAATTACATTTTTAAACAATTCTTTATAATCTAGAACAGTTTTAGATGTTGTTGCTGTTGAGACCCAGACCGTCCGACCTACCAGAAAAGTGACAGTTTTAGATGCGAAACATCTTGACACACACCGTACTCGATTTCAATATTCGACTTCATTCCATCGTTCGACTCTTCATTCCTTCGGTCGACTCATTCCATCGTTCTATGAATGGGGGGAAAAAAAGTCAAAGAAAACTTACAGTACCAAAAACACCTAACGGATTTATTTCCATAATAAAACACGTATAATCCTTTTCTGGCTGACATTGCGTTTTTTTGAGGGTCTCTGTATTATAACTGTCTGATGGGGTGGTGATGATATTTTATGGCGACGCAGAAATGTTAAATTCTTCAGAGAGCCAGCCCATCGTATGGACAAGTGCATAAGGTTATTGAACAGACTCCCATCTGTCCGTTTGCTATAGTACTTGTGTTTCTAAAATCTCCTGGACACCATGCGCCTCGTAAAATTAATATTATTAATTACTATACGTCCTCTTAACAAAGCATAAAAACCCGTAACAAAATGGGATACCCTTGAACCCGTAACATAATGTAAATTTTATATGAGCCACTAATAAAACGTATCTGTCCCATGAAGAACAGAAATTAGCTTTATTTTGAAGTAGATTAATAACTAGAATCTAGTTTAATAACGTAGTTTAAGATGTCATACGTTATTTCACATTCCAGCTAATGTTAATCGGAATTTTTTGAGAAAAGTTTCTGTTTTATACGTTATTGAATTTAATTTATGTTCAAATGGAATTGATTTGTTTGCTATGTATGAAATTTTTTTTAAATGTATGTTTGAGGATTTTGCTTTGATGTATGAATCTCTGTATTTGTAATTGGGCTTGTTCCGTTATGCATTACTGATAGAAATAAATAAATAAAATGTACTCGGCGTTGCCTGGGATTTAAAACGAATATTAACTAAATTCATTCGTTCAATTTTTCAAATTGCATTATCGCACCCCGCCGGCATTTTAAAATCAGAAGTAAAATTAACTACTGCGCAAACCGCACGTGAATGAATTCTTTAGTTTCAGCGCGCGTGTAGCCATGCGCAGCAATTTGCCACGCATGCGCATAAAGGCCCACTGCTCCCTACAGCTACGCACAATTTGTGATCCGCTAACTATAGAAAGAACGAAATCTAAAACATTGACTTTAATGCTTTTGCTTAAAATTAGCAGAAAATCAAAAAGTAGAGTAATTAAATAAGTAAACTTTTTTTTTATTAGAATGCGAAGATATACAGCCAAATTTTTGCAAACTGTAGAATTTAGTTAATATTCCTTCCTTAGATGCGACAAAATAAGAAAACAGAATAACACGCATATTTTGATGCTTTCAAAAATAAATAAATATAAAATAAGTAATTGTCCTACGGATGCAGTTCAGAAATCATTAGAAATAATGTTTTTCGATTTTATTTGCCATCGATTAGAAACCGATATGCTTGAAAATCACTCAAAATCATGTATGTCTCAGTATAAAATAACTCAATTCGAATTTTAGAAATATCTCACAGAGGTCAATCGTACAGAGGATTCAACTAACCCAGTACCGAATTTTGTGGCTGTCTGAGACTTTTCCGCTACAGAAGATACACGTAAGCAGACGTACAGACAGACAGATAGACATTTTTTATTATGCAAGATTAAGAGAAATCGTGGGTTATCAAAGAAATTAAATTACATTTTCAGAGATATTGAATGATCACCCTCTGGGCGACACTCTGTAAAAGTCGCCAAGTTGGCAATATTTCGCCAAGCTGTCCAGGTTTATCAGCAAGATTGATAGATAGTTTTTTTTATACATATGTTTCGCATATGTCAATCACGTATATCTGGAGGAACACGCGTAATAATTTTTCAACAACAACAAAATTAATTACACAATAACATCTAGCAAAGTAACAGATAAACTATTCTAAATTTCCCATGCAATTAGAAAAACGTTTCAACAACAAAAACTCGAATTTTCCACTCTACATTCTCAATCGTATTGTAGTAAACGTCTGAGCTTCCTTATTACGTGATTTTATAGAAAATAGAGATTTTGTTGTTACTTGTTAAAAAAATCTGATGTGGGCAACACATGACTTTCCTTATATAATGCAATGAATTTACTATTTTTACAATAAAAAAATAGGTTTTTCTTATAGTAGCTATTTATAATCTTTCCAAGAAATTGAATTTTCGTCAATTAGTCGTCATTTTCACTGATTTAGTGTCATTTTTATCCATTTGGCGAGATTTTCGTTAATTTGGCAACATTTAAAAAAGTCGCCAAGTTGGCGACATTCCGCCAAATTCGGCGCCAAATCTCGCCAAGCGTTATAGACGGAGAAATAAGTTATTCTTATAGCAGATAAATAACTATTGGCGTTCAAATACAAAAGTATTACTCAAAGTATCTTTTCTCATGAATGGAACGAGCTAGATCTACGAGAATGATGTCAGCCAATATATCGCATGATATTACATATGAAAAGGGTACATGTTTCTCAACAGTTAATATATATTTTTTAATTTATGGGATTTTTTTGATAAATTTATTTAAAAAATGTGCAATATCTAGAGAACGGTTCGTGCTAGCGTTCTAAAGTTTGTGTCAATCGTGTTCTAAGGGAAAATTACATTAGAAATGTCAACTTGCGCAACTTTATTAAAGGTTTTGATTTTTTGATGATTTTTTCAAAATTTCATTCGACAATTTAGGGGGGTTCTGAACATTCGATTACGTTTAAAAACAATAGGCTTCCAGTATTCACGGATTGTGATTTTTGTACCAAATTTAATTTGAATCGCTCTATTCTTTCGTGAGATATCGTTTCCACAGATTCACTGACACACACACACACACACACATACTTTCACACACACAGACACAGACACCTCAAACTTGTTTGATTTATGATCAGGGATGCTTGAAACGTGCTCTCCCGTCGAAAACTCGAATTCGAATTTTCGACCCCGTCACAATACTTTCCTTATACATTATGTATATAAGGAAAGTAATAACATTACTCAGTTTTATGGAAATCACACGATTCTTTATGAAACCCCGCTATAATAATGAATCTATTTAATTCCATAATGATTTATTTTTAATTTTAGAACGTGCAATATCTTGAGAACGGTGTCTGTTATCTTGCAATAAAAGCGATATCATTGGTTTTTAATTAAAATTAATATAAGGTGATTATGTGTCTCAGAAGTTTTAATAAGATTTATATGTTTAGTGTTTTTTCAATTTTTGAAAGAGGAAATGCACATTCCTCTATTGACTTCGGGCTTGTTGGTTCTTTAGTTTCTTTACCAATGCTTTTTTATCTCTGTATTGTACGAAAGGTAAAAATGATTTCTTCCTTTCCCTATACTGGAAACTTTCAAGGGTAAATTATCATCCAATGGAGTCCGGGTTTTCACCAGTTAAATGAAATAGATTTTGCCGCCTGTCTCTATAATTGAGAGTGCTCGAATACTTTAATGGTTGTTTGGGTGTCCCAGTGTTCAATTTGATAATGGAGCCAGACGCACGCCGGGAGATTCTCCCAAACTGCAATCACTTTCTTAAGTGCAGCTGTATAATTTATTCAATTTAAATGTTTAAGAACCTAAGATTTGCATTCATTTTTGCACGTATTTATTGTATAATACTCCCAAATATCTATTTTGTTATTTATGTATAGTGAAGAATGGGTGATTCCGTTTATTTCCACAGAATTACGAATGTAATTATAAAATGGCGCCGATTTAAAAGTGTTTGAAGAGCTATTACAGTATATGCGTAAAGAAAAAAAAGAAAATATTTTAACGGGATCCAAATTGAGAAATTTAGTAAATTGAAAAGTTTGGAGCATCCTGTAGCATGAACAACCTTATCCTGGAGTTTTGTATTATGGTAAAAATATCATCTCATTATTTCTAATATTATTCAAATTTGATTATATATATATATATATATATATATATATATATATATATATATATATATATATATATATATATGCATATATATATATTTATATATATATATTTATATATATACACTCATGTCCAAAAGTTAAGCATAGTTGCTGTTTATGTGAAAATTTCAGGAAATCTACATCGGAATGGAAGTTAACGCGGTATGCGGGTGCAATAGGATTATAGATGAAGAAAACAATGCAAAACAAGGATAATAACGACTTTTATTATCCAAAGAAAAGGGGTGAAAGAAAAAAGGTCACAATACGAGTATCAACCTCAGTGAAACAGAATGATTAAAGCAATGTGATGCTGCTGTTTAATACGGTATGTGGGAACCTCGAGTAGTCAAGCATGATGCACAACGATTTCCTATACTTTCGATGAGAGTTTGGATGAGTTGTGTGCTCAAAGAGTTCAAAGTCTCACGGAGATCAGTTTTCAATCCCGGAACGGAGCTTGGTGGGTAGTGGAAGGCTGCAAAATGTCTCCCGAGCATATTCCACACATGCTCTATTGGATTCAGATCAGGAGAGTTGGCAGGCCACTGTAGGTGCTTGATATCTTCAGGTTGAAGGAAGTCGTCGATCAAGGCCGCATGGTCAGGAGGCGCGTTATCATCCATGAATAAGATATCAGGACCAACAGCACCTCGAAACAATCTAACGGTAGGCTGAATGACTTCGTATCTGTACCGGCAACCGACCCCGTGTCAAAGATGTGGAGATCTGTGCGGCCGTCCATCATGATGCCTGCCCAGATCACGACTCTCCCAAACGGAAAACGATGTTATTCCGTGATATTTCCTGGGTGAAAACGCGTTCCACGTTTTCTCCAGATCGTGGTACGACGAGAATCAGTTTGCTGGCTAAACCTGGACTCGTCACTGAACATGACATTGCCCCACTGTTGTCCACTCCACTGCACATCTTCCAAACTCCAATGTAAACGCCCTCCTTTCTATGCAGACGTCAGGGGGATGCAAACTGCTGGTCGTCTGACATAGAGTCCAACGTAGCTGAGTCTTCTGTAAACAGTTTGTGTCGAAACAGTGACTCCTGTGGCGAGGCTGAACCCAGTTGTCTGGCAGAACGGTTCCTCTGACGTCGCGCAGTTATCACCAAATATCGGTCGTGCCGAGCGGTTGTTACCCTTGGCCGGCCTGGTACTGGTCGTCGGGTAACATCTCCAGTGGTTTGGAACCTCTGCCACAGTCTGGACATCACACACTGAGGCACATTCAGAATTCGAGACGCCTCGGTTTGGGATCGACCGGATCCCAGCATTCCAATAATTCGTCTCTTCAAAAACATGTCCAGTTGGCATCTTTGTGATATCTTTCGCCTTTTTTGGTTGTTAACAACGCTCCTTACACAGCAATTGCGATATTCTGCCTCAACTGGCTATGCCGCTCGAGGCCGTTTTATACTCGTTCTGACGTGCGCCGGTGCTTTGCGCATGTCGACGTTAACTGAAGTGTTTTGCATATGCACAGGGATTTACCTTCGTCCCACGATTCTCCACAACTGATTGTGAACCATTGTATCCATATTAACTCCGAATTTTGCGCATTTTAGGAATTATGCTTAACTTTTGGACATGAGTTTGTATACATATATATATATATTAATTATATATATATATATATATATTATATATATAATCAAGCATTAAAGCTTGCATGTGGAAGAGTTCTGGGCTTAAGGATAGTTCATTTCAAAAAATTTTTTTTCAAGTCCTAATATTTAACGAAATGAACACAAAAATGCTTGTTTCTGAAACACAAGATAGATTTTATTTATAAACGTGTGTTATTAGGACGACAAGCATAAAGATTGAAAAAATAGAAAGGAAACATAAATACCTTAAAATACACCTCAAATGAACAACCATGACGAGCAAAAAATGACTAGACCAATGTTGCCATTCGCTAAAGAGTAAAGAAATGATTTACTGTTGCCAAAGTGAGTAATAAAAACCGTACTGCGCAATGGCAGCAAAATGTGATATTCTACAGTAAAAGCTGCAAAATAGATAGATGAAAATATATTGTAATGTAAAAACAAGAGAATGTAGAAGTAAGGCTAAAATAAGATACTAAGGAGAGAATATTAAGAATTTTAGGCTAATCGAAATTTATTAACTATACCATTTACTAAATATGCTGGACATTCATATAATTTACTGGTAATTTTGAGGTTATTAATATGAAAAGCATGAAATTTTTTATCTGATACTCTATAAATTCTAAAAAGTTGATTAAGTATAATATCTCTAAACAATTGAATCGAGTTGCAGGAATTAAAAGGTAATATTTGATTAATATTGAATTTAAAAAAAATCTTTTTTATCATATAAATTAGTAACTATTCCCCCCCCCCATTAGTAGGTTCTATAATTAGATTTAAATCCAAATAATTAATATTTTTGCTAATAGTAGTTTCATTAGGTATTAATTCCAAATTATCCGGATGGAAATCTATATCTATGACATAATTATCAGTAAATACTAAACAAATCAGATTATCTACATATCTGTAAATTTTATAATATGTAGAAGTAAAGAATTTTTCATAATGATATAGGTATAAATTAGCTAACATACTGCTACTACAGCCACTTTATGGAATTCCTGAGACTTTTTTTTTCCCCAATGGCAGAGAATAAGACATACATTATACAGACAGAACAGAACTCATATAACGTGAAAAGTCAATATCTCATCATTTGGCCTCTAGCGTTCCAATACTTCTCTAGCTCAGAAGTTCCACGCAGCGCCGGGCACCTTCCGATGTGGATCCTGTCCATTTCTTCATTTAACCCACAAAGTGGGCAATTTGGGTTGGAAAAAATACCAATACGATAAAGATGGCTCGCTACGCAATCGTGACCAATTTCGAGCCTAAAATTGGCCACTGCTTTTACCCGTGGCCTCCAGCACTTATATTCCTCCAGCACTTATTAGAGACACGCATCATAAGTTCTCTCCATGTTTGTTCCAAAAATTTTCGAATATATAGTTTCACAGAATGGAAGGAACAATTTGTAGATATCTTTTGAACTATTTCTGTACTTTTTTGCAAGTTTATCGGCCTGGTCGTTTCCGTAAAGGCCACAATGTCCGGGGATCCATTGTAAGGCAATCTCTTTACCCCCTAGTCTCAATTTCTCATTCAAGGATTTTCTCGGAGATTGGACAAGCTCCTGATCCAATAGCCTGAAGTGCTGCCCTTGAGTTCGAGAGAATGACCACTCTGTCGTAGCAGAAATTTGGGGCATTAATCTGTCTAAAGGCTACACAAATACCCATCACCTCACCATCAAAAGCAGTTTTCCGCGTACCCACGGGTATGTAGAACGAAAACTGGGCGGAAAAAATTCCCGCATCGGCATTTGGTGAGCCCTCAGTAAATGAACCATCCGTGTAGATGTGAAACCAGTCCGGTTCAGGGTAAAGTGTATGTATAGTCTCAAGGGCTAAAATTTTTAAAATGTCTTGAGATGTTTGATTTTTCAAAGTACGATGAATAAGATCTAAAGTTAACATTTCTCCCAGTCAAGTCCAATGGACTACGGGGTCTCAGAAAATCCCGAAAAGTCTTATTTTCTAATTTAAGGTATGACCTAAGTTCTATCACCTTCTGCAGGAATCCATCCTGGGTTGTAAGATTCCTATGGTCATTTCTATAACAATTCCAGAAAGGGATCCCAATTCTCATTAATTTTTCATTCAGCAGCACGGCTTTCTCTTCGATAATAACTTTAATAGGTCTGTTGTTTGAAAAAAGCAACATTGCATCTATAGGGGTAGTCTTAACTGCCCCAATAATTAGTCTTAAAGCCTGATTTTGTAAGGTTTCCAATTTTTCTATTAAATTTCTTGGGACTGTGATCAAAACCTCACAACAGTAGCAAATAACCGGTAATATGAAGGTTTTATACGTTTGGTTAAGTGTTGACCGGGAACAACCCCAGAGACAACCCGCCAAACGTTTTAATACTTTCAATCTTTTTTCAATTTTTTTCAATTATGGAATCTGTTTGGAACTTCCAGCTCAAGTAAGAAGTAAGCTGGAAGTAAAGAATTTTTCATAATGATATAGGTATAAATTAGCTAACATACTGCTACTACAGCCACCTTGTGAAATCCCTGAGACTTGTAAGTATAATTTATTACCTTGAAAAATAATATTATTGAAAAAAACAAAATGGAGAAATTTAGGAAAATTGGTAAATTTAGTTAGATGAGAATGATTAGTAATATAGGCATTATATAAAGCTAATATGACATCATAAAGATCAGTCATCTTAATATATATATATATATATATATATATATATATATATATATATGTATATATATATATATATATAGATATATATATATATATACATATATACATATACATTATATATATATATATATTATATATATATATATATATATATATATATATATATATATGTATATATATATATATATATAGATTATATATATATACATATATACATATACATTATATATATATATATATATTATATATATATATATATATATATATATATATATATATATTTGTGCAGAGAAAGAAGTATGGTGTGTGATCCCTAAATGGGATTATTCCGCCTATGATGAATCTGTAAGCTTATGTTTATGAATAAAATAATGATTATATGTAAAGGAGTGCTCTACATGTAAAAATTGTGAGAATACTACACACGAATGGAGGAAGTGGGTTTTATAACCATTGTGAAAGACTTTGTGAGTATAACTGTATAGCCTATTTTAATTATCTTCACTTCTAGAATCATCTCTAAATCTTTATATGCTTCAAATTCATTATGAATTCTGCAATAAAACAATGCAGTTTAAATGTCTAACCTATTTTAAACATCTCCAATTCTAGAATCATCTTTAAATCTTTATATGTTTCGAATTCATTTGTGAGTGAGCTACAGTGTAAATTCATTTATGATTCTTAACATTATATTCAGCAAAACATTAATTTACACAAGCTAATATATGCCATAAAAGGAAATTTGATTGAGACAATGTATCAACATACAAGTGCTGGAGATTTTGTTATTATTGTGCGTTACAGTGAAAATTCATCTATCCATACATATATATATATACACATATATATATATATATATGTATATATATATATATATATATATATATATATATATATATATATATGATTCTTAACATCATATACAACAGATTTCTTTACATGAACTAATAGATATCACAAAAAGAAAATTGAATTTTTATAAGATATTATACATCATCCATAGATAATTTTTGAAAAATAATCTTTTTTTTGTCGAACTTAATAAAGAACATTTTGTTAGTTGAATATGGCTTTTTTGCAATTTCTTTTTGAACAAGATTTGATTTTCGAACTAAGTCTTGAGTGTGACTGTTTGCGTCATAATTCATTTTTTTTATTAGTTTTATTTTTAGATCCTGAATACAGGTATTTTACTTAAAGTTATAAAATTTATTCATGTGTTAAAGAAATTGTGTATTTATAATTTTAAGGCGCCCATATGCAAAATGGTTGCATATATTAATTTTAAAATATATAATGCGTTATATATACTTTTATTCAAAATTCAATTCCAACTATACGGTCCCAATCCATTAAGTTATTAACTTTTAATTTAATAATTTTTCCTTTTAATTGCATGTGGGTGCCGACCCTTAATCAGGTGTTTGGGGTTTGGCTGCTAAATTAACGTTTGCATTAAATTAATTTTCCTTGAGCAGTCGTATCACAACACTTATAAAATGAAACTTCAATTTTTTAAATATTTTACAAAATGTTGACTTGGAATATTTGTACATAAAAATATTTCATATATATATATATATATATAATTGAAGATTTTTATGATTACTTGTAATATATATATACCCGAGAAATACCAAAGAAAATTGCTTGTAAACTGAAGGTATAGGTAAAAAATTGCAAATCAGTAGCCAAGTGTAGCACGATGAGCTAGGCAAGAAGTTTGGAAATTGAATAAATGGAATCTAGTGAATATAAAAGGAATAAAATGAATATGAAAAGCATTTCTGAAACCATGTACGTTATCAAGGGCCATATATGTTTCATTAATGCTGATTCTACGTTTCTGTGTACACAACTGTAAAATGTATTACAGAAATAATGTACATGGCCCGACGTAGAAGAAAAGACAAAGTGGATCAAATACACAAAAATATCAAACATGAATATAAAATATTCTGTTACACCAGCTTGTGGCTAATTATTGAAATGAGGATTGTGCCGATTATTAATTTTGTTTAATAAATTATACATGTAATCTGTTCTAAAATTTACTGCTATGTACATTGCGTTGGTGGCCGCAAAACCCACCCATTTTTGTGCTTAACGGGATACTAAGTTAACAAACTAAAAAATAAGGTTAATAGTAAAGGAACAAACATTTATTTGTCACATACTTAATTTACACTCTTTAGTTTACAAATTAAAATAGTATCACAATAGTGGAATACATCTCAAGGGTAGTTCGTGGGGTGTAATGTCAGATGAATTGATATTTGGTTGGAGCACGTGGTGGGATGCATTAATTAGCTTTTCCTTAAAAACACAAATTTAGACAAAAAGGTTATCCTCATATAGTTAATTGTACGGTACCTGATCTTCTTTCATATAACTTGGGTAACACCGATGGCTTTGTCACACTTTACACTTGCAATACCAGATGAACCTGAGCTCTCCTTCGAATTCCTATATCAGAGACGCACACACAACTCTTAACACTGCTACCGCCGCTTACTCTTCACTAGTCCAACTCCAACAGCCTGCCTTGACCAATTCTGACTCTTCCAGCAACTCTCACGTATATCCCTTTTTCGGTCGGCGGTCTACGTGCTGGAATGTAGAGCTGAGGGCTAATCCGTAGACATGGGGTCGCCGTCTCGGTTGCCGCCAAACGGCTTAGCGTGGTATGTAAACATGGGGCGTGGTATGTAAGATATGGGGCCACCTGTATACTATCGCCCATCTGCTTAGCGTGGGAATAATCCGTCCGCATTCCTGGTTCCATCATTTTAATCCTTCCAAATATTTAATACTTTACATTTCTGGCATTACATTCTCACCCCCCCCCCGCGAAAAAAAAAGACCAAAATTTGTTCTCACACAGTTTCACCCCAGTGGTAAGAAATTGAGTTCACAATGGTTCATCGCAAACACATAAGTTCATCCATCATGAGAAAGGCTGAGTTCCACTTTTTAGCCTCGTACAACTCATAGCTTTGCTAGTTCTTTGTAGTTTCTTGATAGTTCCCTGTCAAGTTAGTCCATTATTCATAATTGACATAATGTACCATAAATTACATGAGGATTACCAACATTCAAATTATTATTAAATTGTAAATTTTGATATATATTATTTGCAATGCATAATTTTCATTTCTCCTGTTACAGAATTATTTACATAAGACATATCATTACATAACAGCATTCATTACTTTATTATTATTATACATTTTCTTGTTATCATTTCATTTTATAACATATTGTAGTAGTGCAACTATCAACTTCCGATTCTTGGTTATGGTTGAATTCCATACCACCATATTACTTATAAATTACTTTGTTATTTCACTTTTTTTTTTTTTTTTTTCTTAGAACTTGCCATATATGTAATGTCAGAAATACATAACATACTTTTTGAAATATACTTATATCCACAATTTAAAACATAAAAACATATACATATACACTCAATTATCACTTTCTATTTATGACATTAATTACAAACTTTTTAATATATTTTTCATATTCTTTGTTTTATGAAATTACTATTTACAACAATTCGAGGGCGAAAATTATACCCTCTGGCATTATAACAAGCCTCATCATCATTTCTATTATTTCCACAGTTTAATTGCTTTTCTTTAGTGACCTTCCCTTCCTTAGTTTGACTTTGATAATTATTTCTAATCACTTTCTCATTTTGATTTTTTTCTTTGTCCTGTGTGTGTGTGTGTGGTTTGATTCGCTTTCGTCACTATCTTTCAAATATTGTTTTCGCTCCGCTGCCATATATAGTTTATTTATGTGCACTTTATGAGTTTTATTTTCATCACTTTTAAGACATATTATAACATTATTATTTCGGACTAATTTCGTAATTCTAAATGGTCCATCATATCGATCCTCTAACACCCTTGGTTTTAGGAACTTTTTTAGGTACACTGTCGCTCCTATAAATATATCGTTTTTTCTCATTATTTTATATTTTTTTATTTGTTTGTCATTTATCAGCTTTTGTTGTTCCGATGCGTCTTTCACGACTTTGTCTATATTTTTTAAATGCTGTGCCCCATATTTTTTTATAATTATTTACACCACTATACATTACATCTATTTCTTCCTTACTTGGTATGTTTGTTTGTTTAATATTTTCAAATGGCAATGATAAATCTCTAAGATAGAACAGGAATGAAGGCTCAAATCCTGTATTACTGTTAATAGTGTTATTCACATAAAACTTAAACTATTTTAAAGATTCATCCCATTCAAACGTAGTCTTTGACAAACACATTATACATTGTTTCATGTCTCTGTGTATTCTTTCACAACGACCTAAAGAACTTGGGAAATAAACCGAACTGTATCGCCTTTCAATATTTAATGCATTTGTAAAATCTATGTATTCTTTACTTTTAAAAATTTGAGCATTATCGCTTTGAATAATAATTGGAACTCATTAAGTTGTCACGAAGTTTGTTAGCTTATTCACTATTGTTTTAGCAGTAATGTCTCTGACTGCATAGGCCTCAAAGTATCGTGCAAACATGTCTACAATTGTAATTACAAAATTATTTCCTCCATTACTGCGCGGTAGTTTTCCTACGCAATCCAGTTGTAAATATATTCCTGGTTTTAATATTTCTGGCATAGTCTGAAGTCTGGCTGGTGGTATATTTTTGTGTTTTACTAATAAGCATTGATTACAAGACTTACAGAAATTTTCCACGTCTTGGAAAGCCCCTATCCTGGTCACGGCACCAAATGTGCCGATTATTAATTTTGTTTATTAAATTATACATGTAATCTGTTCTAAAACTTACTGCTGTGTACATTGCGTTGGTGGCCGCAAAACCCACCCATTTTTGTGCTTAACGGGATACTAAGTTAACAAACTAAAAAATAAGGTTAATAGTAAAGGAACAAAGATGTATTTATCACATACTTAATTTACACTCTTTAGTTTACAAATTAAAATAGTATCACAATAGTGGAATACATCTCAAGGGTAGTTCGTGGGGTGTAATGCCAAATGAATTGATATTTGGTTGGAGCACGTGGTGGGATGCATTAATTAGCTTTTCCTTAAAAACACAAATTTAGACAAAAAGGTTATCCTCATATAGTTAATTGTACGGTACCTGATCTTCTTTCATATAACTTGGGTAACACCGATGCTTTGTCACACTTTACACTTGCAATACCAGATGAACATGAGCTCTCCTTCGAATTCCTATATCAGAGACGCACACACAACTCTTAACACTGCTACCGCCGCTTACACTTCACTAGTCCAACTCCAACAGCCTGCCTTGACCAATTCTGACTCTTCCAGCAACTCTCACGTATATCCCTTTTTCGGTCGGCGGTCTACGTGCTGGAATGTAGAGCTGAGTACTAATCCGTAGACATGGGGTCGCCGTCTCGGTTGCCAAACATTTATTTATCACATACTTAATTTACACTCTTTAGTTTACAAATTAAAATAGTATCACAATAGTGGAATACATCTCAAGGGTAGTTCGGGGGGTGTAATGCTAGATGAATTGATATTTGGTTGGAGCACGTGGTGGGATGCATTAATTAGCTTTTCCTTAAAAACACAAATTCAGACAAAAAGGTTATCCTCATATAGTTAATTGTACGGTACCTGATCTTCTTTCATATAACTTGGGTAACACCGATGCTTTGTCACACTTTACACTTGCAATACCAGATGAACATGAGCTCTCCTTCGAATTCCTATATCAGAGACGCACACACAACTCTTAACACTGCTACCGCCGCTTACTCTTCACTAGTCCAACTCCAACAGCCTGCCTTGACCAATTCTGACTCTTCCAGCAACTCTCACGTATATCCCTTTTTCGGTCGGCGGTCTACGTGCTGGAATGTAGAGCCGAGGGCTAATCCGTAGACATGGGGTCGCCGTCTCGGTTGCCGCCAAACGGCTTAGCGTGGTATGTAAACATGGGGCGTGGTATGTAAGATATGGGGCCACCTGTATACTATCGCCCATCTGCTTAGCGTGGGAATAATCCGCCCGCATTCCTGGTTCCATCATTTTAATCCTTCCAAATATTTAATACTTTACATTTCTGGCATTACAAGGATGCAAAGTATTATAAAGTAATATCAAAAGAATATAATGAAAATAAAATGAAAATATATCTACCCCTAGTACTGTGGCACTTCTGGAATAGCATGTGTATTACCAATCATCTCAGAACAGGTTACAGTGAATTTTTAGTTACTGACTAAGCAGTTTTCGCAAAGCAGGTTAAAGTGAATTATGCGAATTGTTTAACTGTTAGAAGAAGACATGGAGATTATGAATTATATATATATATATATTAGAAATATGTAATAATAAAAACAATTTATGTATTAATAAAAAATCAAGTAATATTAACATCACCATAGAAGCAAATTCACGACAATTATGCCGAAAAGAGAAGAGAACAGCACCACCCCAAATTCGATGATTAGTCAGAATCAAATTCCTCCAAAGGTCTGAGTATTTAACTCTAACTAACCCAAACACATTCCTGTTTCAGATAGAGCAATAGTACATTACTATAAATACTCTAACTCAGAATACAGGCATCAAAAAATGAAAAAATGATAGGATACATTAAGAAAATAGGATACATTAGAAGATATGATACATTAAGAAAATCTGTATCACTATGCAGCACCCTTCTTCGTTCACCACGTGTATACACGATCAACCTCAACAGCTTAAATTATCGAGAAGCACCGGAATGAACAAGTCGAAATTCTACTAGGGAGGCAGTACGAACCTTCACAGTAATACTCCCAGACCCGTCCAGTGAGTCTAAGCTGGAGACCGGACAAGCAATTCAGAATATGAACAACCCGTATACGCAATTCTGAATATGAACATGAATCAAACATGAAAATTCTTACTAAACAAGTAATTCATAGGAAAACTGGATAAACGAGAATGCCACTACCCACCATTATAAGGGCGCTCAAATCGTAGTTTCAATACTGGCAAAAGATACAATTTTTTAGCGAAAATAAAATTCAAAACATTAATGTTAATGCATTTTATTTTCCGATTTTTTGATTTTTCTAAATTTTTTTACTTAGTTTATTAATTTCCATTTTTATTTATTTATATAATTAATAAATAATTATATATATATATATATATATATATATATATATATATATATATATATATATATATATATATATATATATATATATACATATATATATATATTTTTTTTTTGTATGTATATTAGCCACAATAATTGGGAAAGTTTTCTAGGATGTTATCGAGTGGAGTTGATACACTGAGTTGATAATTTAATAACGAACTTGGGAGGATATGCATTATTAGTCGCTGTACTCAATAATTCCATAAAATGTGCTAATTTAGAATCAATGAAATTTGTAATGAATATTATAAGAACCTGGTTTATTATAATATATCTAAATACGGATATATGCAAACAAGAGTCAAAATGTTGATTTTTTGATGTATTAAATTTAAAATCCTGTCTTTTATCATACAAGTTTATAACCATATTACAATTTTGTAAATTTAAATTTAAATCTAAAAAGTTTGAAACATTAGAGTCATTATTACTTGCATTTAATTGTAAATTTTTTGGATAAAAGTTTAAAACTAAAGGGATATTATTTGGAAATACACACACACACACACACACACACATATATATATATATATATATATATAAATATATATATATTGAATATTAATTTTGGAACTTTTAAAAACAAAGCGAACACGAAAGAAAGTGTTCCATATGAAATTGTAAGGAAACAAAATGTTCCACTGTCAAAAAGTTAGTGAGTCACTGTCCTACAGAGGAAATTATAAAGCTAACTTGGCTGTAAATAAGTATAGGAAATACTGTTAGCCTACTATCAGCCATATAATCCATTTATTAAATGTTGTTAATAAGGAGAAATTAAAATTTGGCTGTATTAAACTAATGACTCGAGTTCCAGTCAATCGGTTCCTAAAGGTGAAATTCAAAATTATATATGTTTTCCATATTTCAATAAAATGTATTCTAAATTGATATGCAATATTTCGCTACTATTGCAGTCATCTAGTCAATGTACTAGTCAATATGTGTATAAAACACCCGAAGTAAATAGGCGGTAATAACTTTTACAGTGTTACACACATTCGTTTTCTAGGGTTCCTTAGACTTTCTAAATCCATCATAAACTCGATGTTTAGTTTCCAATATTCGATTTTTCTTTTATAATACGTTACTTAAACGTTTACCTTGCGTAAGTTTTTATCCAACAGCTAGAGAAGCGATAAAAGTTCGGTAAAAATCGTGCTTAAGTAGGAATTGTCAAATCTCTTATCATCATGCTTAAGTTCGGAATAATATTAATCCTCCCGATTTCTTAAGTAGTTCATTATGGAAAGATAATTAATCGTTATGAGCATTCGCTGCTACTTGAATACGCTCGTTGTTGAGCAAACAACCAATCAGATTTTTTGAGGCATTAACACTTCATTCTTTGAGACTGTTCTTTCAAGATAACGACGAAATTAGCGCTTATAAGACAGATTATCCAGAAACAGAATTGGAACGGATCGTTTGGTTTGATCAGGTTTTAAAAAATAACACTTGTTCGTTCGTCACTGGAGGCTAAAGTTTTCAACATGGCGACTACAAAAATGCGAAATATAACTTTTTACACTTTACTAGATAAAAATTCTATTGAGGATAGCACCACTATTCCTACAAATTTATTCAATGTTTTCCTTAATCGGTTATTTATATTGGATAACATGAGTTTTATCACGTAAAATAATTATGGCATGAACATTTTTGATATTCAAAAAATTTTTAAATCATTACATTTTCATTTCATTTGTTGGTGCATTTTAAAGGACGTCGTTATAATTAGGGAAAAAATTTAAAATCTTCTTAGAACAATTTATTTTAATGCTATGGGGTCTCGATAACATTTTAGCTATTATTTCCCTCATTCTAAGTTCTTTTGCACCGACAATCTTTTGTTTTTAGGTTTAGTTAAGATGACCAATCAGAGGCCAGCCACTCAATTTCTGTGATCCTGTAGTTGAGGCAGGATAAAACTTTCGGTTCGAATTGGAAAGAGACAAACGATTCCTCAATAGTGGGTGTGTTTGGTGAAGAGAAGTTGTAGCGTCGGGTATCGTAGGATCCTCCTGTTGGAAGCCGGGAATGCTGGTGGATATTAATCAGAGGTAATCAAGTATGACTACGGAATAGTTTGATGCCTTTTAGGTAAAATTTGTTTGTCTTTTAGGCAATCTTTGCGTTATTTTATGTAGGTGGGAAGCGGTAGAGGGCACCACGCTCGATATGGATACGACTTTTTTTCAATGGGCTCTGCATAGATGTATTTTAATTCTGCATAAGTTCAATGTTTAAACATAAAGAAGCTGCATATGTTTTTCTTTTCAGTAAATTAATAAGTTTGGATTTTAAATCATAGGCTCTGTGTGCTTCTTCTTAGACGTTAGATGCGTAATTGATTATTTTCCAGAGAGTTCGAATTGTGTCACTTTCAAGTACATGTTTTAATCCATAAAAAACAAATGAACTTAGCAGTATAGATAGTGGGTTTTTTTTTTGCTATAAAATGATACAGTAAAACATTTTTTTTCATGCTAAATTTAAGCATATTTTTACTTTTGTTGCGCGTTTTCGGAATTTTATGGGTCAATTAAAAAAAAAGGTTAAGAGTATATTTCTTTGTTTCACATAAAAATATGATCAGCATCAGAGAAACTCTTTACTCATTAAATGCCATAAAAATCGGTGGAACAGTTTTCATACACGTCAAGCATGACCACATATTTGACCTTTGTGGCTATAATCTCATTCAGTTATAGATTGACTATCCCTTATAGTTATATACATATTCTATTGGAGTATTTATTGTATTTTAAGAACGATTTTAATTATTTTCTAATACTCCCTGGAACTTTAGCACGTCTCTAAAGAATGCCATTAATAAAATGGCTCCACGAAGAATTCGATATCTGTACATAGCAGATCATCATTTTGCGCCTCATTTGGCGGAAAATGGCGGACCATCGACTTTCGTCGCCAAATTAAGTGCTAATACCACCTTCTGGTGCTAATTCTCTAATGAATGAAAACGCGCGTCCCATTTTATCAGGGATTAATTAATTTTAAAAGTCATTAATGGATTCTTCGATTAGAGCGTGGCTAATGAATTATTGATTAAGGCATCTTAAATAAGGCCGCGGAGAGGATGTTCTAAATCGCTGAATTACTAGCAAATATTGGTTACTTTTTGTTATATTTCTTTTCGTAATTAATTTTATTCTGAAGGAAGATTGAAAGCTTCCAATTCGCTATTTTTTACCACTAAAATATGTTCCTAACACGAGCTTTCAGAATATATAAAGTTAAGTACATAAGCTGGATATAATATATTAAAAATTTGTATTTGAAAGGAAATGCATCAAAAGGAAAATGTAAACAAATTTTCATTAAAAGTAAATTTTTGTATGTTTATATTTCATACCATAACAAGAGTTTGCCCAAATACATAATTACGCGTCGGGCACACATGAAATACTTGTTTGCATCTCGAAATTTTATCAGTTCGCAAAATTATGCAGAATACCTTAAGAAAAAGAAACAATGTTATTTTTTAGAGTTTTCCCGCTTTCTGATCATTTAATTGCTGTATACATGTTTTTCCAATTTTCACATTACCATATGCTATTTCCATCCTTTAAGTTTGCAACAAAAATTTTTGCATCGATAAATAAACCTATTTTGAAAATGTAATATGTTGTTTGGGCTTTAGTTAGTTGCTATGCAGCTGCTCTTCTTTAGCACGCTTATATAAGAAAACTTTTGTTACGATCGATAATGCATATTTCCAAAGAATATTAAATTTCATAATAATGCATACTACATGATAATGTACATGCAATCTTATTGTTTATTAAAAAATTAATTCTTACTGTTTTTGTAAATAGAATACGTTTATTTTATTGACAAATATAGGAACAACAAGATGGATGCCATATATCATTTTGAAGTGGGTCATGTGATCTTTTCATATCATGGTCACGTGATCGTTTCATATAAGATGTGTAATTATTATTTTAATTTTTATTTAAAAAACTACTGAATATATTTCGCTGAATTCTTTTTATATATTTTATGGAACAATTTGAATATTATCTAAAATATTCGAAGCAATTTGTGAATTTTAAATCTGCTTAAAAAATGTTTGAAAAATTAGGTCCCATAGGGCTCAATGTATTTCATTTTTTCAACCCGGGTTCAATCCAAAACTAATTGGGTGATATTATTCATTTATATTCCCATAGGTCCTACAGACCGTCTGAACAACATACTAAAATTTCATTTTGATTAAGTCATTTTTACGGCAGTTATCGTGCTAACGGACAGACAGACAGACAGACAGACAGAATGAACAAAGTCATAAACACTTTTCAACTTTGTTGTAAAGTGTTAAAAATGTAACTATTTAAAAAAGGACTAAATAAAATATAACTGTATTTGCGTAAAAAAATTGTGTTAATAAAACATTTAAATATATATATATAAGGATATATTATAAATGGGTTACAGATGCAAAACGAATGTTATTCAGATTAAGAAAAGCAGGAAAAACACTTCTGGCGTTGATTCCTACTCACTAGACAATGCTGTACAACTTAATTGGCGTTTTCGTAATTAATCGGCGTTTTTCGTCTCTCTCGCTTTCTTGCCAAGTCCATCATCCCAACTTTTTAAATTTTTCTCCAGGAGCACCGCAATAAGTTTACACTCAGTGGACAACTTATACTCATGAATCTTTCTCTGCAAAGTTACTGGGGTACTAAAGGATTTTCTATGTACCTTATATGTATAAATTGTTTGCAGCAAGATAAAAACAAACACCGTATGACGCGAATATAACATAAGTATTAATGTTAGTGTTCACGGAGACAATTGCATAACGATTGGTTTGCTTTCTTATTGTAATTCTTTAATTTAAAAAACGTTGCCTTCTCTCTATAGGCGCCCATAAACAATTTTTAAGAGAGGGGGGGGGGAGCAAATTCAAGGAGAAGACGTCTAATATGAACTAGCTTGATGCTTGCTTTTGCGATCTTGAATGTACAGAGGGGGGGGGGGTAAGTACTTTCTACCCTCCCCTATGGGTGGTGTCCCATAGACATCTATAGTATATTGGTGCCCATACTTCTCTCTGGGAGGTTTCGGTAGAATAGGCATCATTCTGCGTCTCACTGAAACCACCGATGCATTTATTTTCGTCGCCAAACAATTGCAACCTTTGGTGTCACGAAGCTGATTTCTCTGAATGAATGCCAGAACGCGTCCTCTTTTATCAGAGAATAATTAGTTTTAGGAGTCATTAAAAGATTCTTCGATTAGAACAAAACCGATGAATTATTGGAAGGGATTCTGCCTCGAATAAGGCTTGAGGGAGACATATTTCCGTTATACACTTAATGTACGAAATTTTTATAAGACCAGTCCCTAATGTGGCCCTACTGAGGGGACGGCATGTCGATTTTATGCAAAAGCAAAAATGGTGATATCCTGTCCTCACCCTATTTCCCCCAAACAGGCAAATTATAAAATGTAATAAGAAATTATTTTTTATTACAAATACCATGCATTTCGGGCTTTAATGCTTGCAAACGTTTAAATTTGAGGTTGATTTTTGACAGAAAGTGCAAAGCAGTCATTAAACTTTTCGAAAAAATTCAGGGTTGGAGACTCTGTAATACTATGCAATAGTTGACGAAAGGAAATTATCAGAAAATAATTACTTTTAGGGAGTCATTAATATATGTATTATTTGAATATAATGGAGCTAAAGAATTACTGGTTGAGATTCTGTCTCGGATAAGGCTTAAAGGAGAAATATTTTTGTTTTAGACTTAATGTACTACATTTTCATAAAGCTAGCTTCTAATGTAGTTGAGAACCTAATGCAGAGAGGTCAACATAGCTTTGACGAGAAAGCATTTTTTTTTTTTTTTGCAAGTTGTTTAAAAATTACTTAATATTTATTAAGAAAAATAGTGTTGAAATTTAATTGTTCTAAATAATTTAATTTTCAACAAAATTTTACTTTGTATATTTTAATAAAAATAAGATTATTTTGGGGTTAGTTGTATCGACATTTGGTTTGCCCTAATGTTACACACATATCGTCATGCAGACAACTATCTTTTGAATTCTAATTTCGCTAAAAATGTAAAGTGTTTTTTTCTTTCCGTCAAAAATCAATCTCAAATTTAAACAGACTGCATGATTTGAAATTCCCTTATAAAAGCGCCCCATTGGAAGAGGCGTTTTTATCTATTGCTGCGGAAGCAATTATTTTTTGAGAAACTGCGTCGTAAATACAAAATCATCTCTAGTTCAGCAAACCGCAACGGTGTACCAGTTTTGTTCTTGATTGCGCTCTTTAGTACCGAATGGATATTATATAGTTACACTACCCATACCATCCGACTGACCCGGAGATTTAGAGTAGCAATTAGACGGCCGGGAGTAATTTATTACAATTTTGTACCTTACAAGTGAATAATAAATTTTTTACACTAAATAAGGCAAGAAACAGCAAAAAATAAACCAATTTAAACAATATAAATCTAAAATCAATTTTTGCAGTTGAACAATAAATTAGAAATACCAAAATGTACATAGTAGAAATCATACATGGATATGAAATAAACCAAAACATAAATTTTATAACATGTTAAATGAGCACAATTCCATTAATCAATATAAATTTTGAAAATCCCAAACGATGCCATTCCCAGACCAGTGCTTAATTAATCTGATCAACAATTTCTTTAGCTTGCTAATCGAATGGTCATTAACTGTGCTGACAATAAGAAGACTTGCTGCATACCGGATTATTATAGAAATAAGTAGTGACAAACAACATTAGTCGTTTTAAGCAGCCAGAAAAAAAATTTGATAGATTGAGAACCGGGTTTCAAGGCAACAAAATTACAAAATCTGTTAGGAGACGTTTTAAGTCAGTCGCAATAGGTGTGTGAGACACCAGGAGGCAATTATGCAGATTTGATAGTTACGACTATTTACGATGAAACAAAGCGCAGACTTTTAGGCACCGTTTTATGACAGTCTTGTCCCGGAAAGTCATGACCCCAATAAATTCACGTCACACAAATTGCATGTGTGGTTGGGGCCTCTTAGGGCCAAGACATAAACCAAATTTCATTGGAAACTGAAGAAACCAATGATGCGAAAATGCAATATAGTACTGAGGAGCAATCAGTGAGAGCAGGGAGGGCGTATCTGGACCTCAAGCAAAATGATGTGGCAACAAGGAGAAAAATTCAACGAATAATTCATTTGATTATTCAAAAGCTAGAGATAGTGTCGTGATAGAATTCAATGATCATCCAAAACGTGATGAGAGAGTGTCGTGATTATACAGAATGATAATAAAAATGTTCAGAGCGTCGTGTTTTCAAGCAGCGTAGTGAGTCGTTATTTTAAATATCAAAATGTTATAGAAAAAGACTGACTCTAGATGTCAGAAATAGAATAGGTAAAGAATCCAGTCATGCTGAGCAACAGACCCAAAATATAGAGGCATGTGCCAGTCTCCGTATATATGAGGTCAGTTGTTAATTTGGAATAGGATTCAAACGACCTGGTCTCACACGGTGTTTTTCTCCTCCTTAAGCGTGTGTCAATAAGTTGATAAGCGTGTGTCAATAAGTAAGTAGCGTGTGTCAATAAGTTTTAATTATAATAAATATAGAGAAATTAATAAACGATAACTTATTTTAAAGGTTTAAAATGTGGATTTTAATGTGTAGTGTTTTAATTAATGGTTATGTTATGGAACTCGTGCAAAAAGGTAATGGTGGTTTATTGAGGATTTTTTTCCTAATTATGCGCACAATGTGTTTTATCTACCATCACAAGAGGTTTATAAAATAGCAACATATAAAATATTTTGTTGAGTGAAGCATTGGCTGTTTGGGACTGTAGAATTATAACTAGAGGAAAAACGTTTTTACATTATTGATCAGTTTGGCTTCAGCTAGGTACAGTTGACAAATATTTCTTACGTTACTGATTGCTGTAATGGGTGTTAGAACGCCTCCTATCAATACTTTTAGCGACTATAAATGGGATTTTTGAATATCCTGTTCTTCTCGAACTCAATTTTGCTACACACTTTTATGGAAATTAGCAAATTTAGTCTTACTCCGTAACCGGTTCCAAAAGTTTCCAAAAAACTAGCAAATATTATAACGGTCAAGTTGTTATAGTCTCAGAACTCGACGACTTTAAATTGAGAAACCTTGAGCCAGCTACGTGGCAGAGCTGAATTTGCTAGTTTTCATAGAAATTCGCAAAATTGTGGCCTATAAGCAATTTCCTTGCTGCCATTGCTGTTATCCATTATGCCACACTGACGAGCGCATAATAAGCGGTCCACTCATTCGGCTATCTGCAATGGAAATATATTCCAAAATTTTGGGAACATCACCTACTGGCAGGCTCTATGAATCTATTCCAAGTCATTGCCATAATTGTTACGCGCGGCATGACATTCCATGGAAATCATTCATACATTTCCTTTACATATATTATGCAAAGAGAATGACAATATCTATTGCTTACTATGCAACAATTCATAAGCAAAAACATTTTAATATCTGAGAACAATTTTCGTCCGTTCCATGCGCCATTTTCTCCTGGCTTTTGATGACGTGGCTGTCTCGGTGTCTTGCAAATCGAAAAATATATTAAATCTCGATACCCCTTTCAAAAATTTCGTGAAAGATATTAAACTCCGAAACAAAAGTTTTGTGCGCGCAACAATTGATTGTGCATTTTTAGGCATAGGAAAATAGATGTCCGCGTTGCAAATATGATCTATAAAAATCATACGGGGTCAACGCATGACTTTTCCTACAGTTTAAAAATTTCGATATTGTAGAAAACGTTTTGTATAACTCGATTTAGACGAAACTCGATGGTGTTTTTGTGGTTATCAATTGAAGTAAGCAAACCCAATTTTATGGAAATGGTTTCATTCTTTCGAGATAAATCTCATTTCCCGTGGAGATATTAAAATTTACAATATCTCGCGGACAGCTCAAGATAATGTCTATAAAAATGGTTTCAGTTCACATTCTTGGTTAAAAATATTTACTATGATTCCACACTTTGCAATAGTTTCATTACTTTACATTTTTAAACCTTCAGATCAAAGCGTGCATTATCTCAAGCACGGACGCTTGTTATTCTCCAAAAAATTATGCCATTCGATGCTAAATAAAAGCGCGGCAGGTCCACTAGGCTGTGAGCAGGTTTTCGTCCCGCGTAGCGGTTAAGTTGCCCGGCCGCATATGTATCTATAAAAATAATTCAAGATAACTTGTTAGAGGGTCAATAACTAGATTTTTAATAAGAGCCTTTTAAGCTCAATTCTTGCAATCTTTTTTAGAATGTCACCAGTAAAGTATCTTTAGTCGAAACCGGTTGGCAGATATTAAGGGGACAGTGGACGTTGAAATGAGCAAAAATCGATTAAAAAAAGTTTTTTCTTTAAATATATAACATTATTTTACACATTTAACTTTTTGCTTACGGGTGGGACAGCGTCCATCCCAAACGAAGAACCGCCTAAAAAGACAGATATTTGACATACCCTATCCCAAACAGTTCGATCCCCTTTGCAGGCATTGGTGTCCATGGAAATCGCCAACAGAGACGTTGCACCTGCTACAGCAGGTGCAATGTTCGGCTGTCGGCGATTTCCATGGACGCCAATGCCTGCAAAGGGGACCGAACTGTTTGGGATAGGGTATGTCAAATATCTGTCTTTTTGGGCGGTTCTTCGTTTGGGATGGACGCTGTCCCACCCGTAAGCAAAAGGTTAAATGAATTTTTTCGAAACAGAATTTTCAAAGGTTTTACATTTTTAAAATGCTCCATGCGTTTTAATTTTTGTTTGAGATGCATGCAATTCGGCACCTTTCATAAGACACCTTTCATACTTTTTAATAAATCTGGGTATGCATTTTATAATTGGACTTTGTTAAGGTAATTAAAAGTGAATAAGAACCTAATTAAATGATGAAAATTAAGTTTTAATACAGAAAAATATTTAAAAAAATTAACTTTCTAAGGGATTTAAAAATGAATACCCAAATTTATTCATAATGTGTATTTGAGTGACTAGAACGTAAAATTAATCAAAAATGTGAACAAATGGCACGCAAGGAGTGTTTTCAAATTTTCGTTAAAAAATCTAATTTAAAAAAAAAAAATACGAAATTATAACAAAATTGAAAAAAAAATTAGTGGTATTTTATATAGTAATGTTAAGAGGAATATTTATACAAATTTTCATGTTTCTAAGTCAATAAATAAATAAAAAAAAATTCAACGTCCACCGTCCCCTTAACACAGAAAGCTAAGGCTGACGTTACCATTCAATAAAAAATGGCTGTCTACTTTTACTACTTCAGCCCCAACTCATTTTCTTTTCTTCTTTATCGCCTACTGCAACCCTTCGGGTCGACGCCCATTTATTTTGTTTTTCATAGTCCCCCTTCGATCCTTTGGACATTTATAGGCAGTGAAAAGTTTGAAAGAGCCCTTTTTCTCTCTAGTCCTTCCCATTAAGCGACCCCTACTTTGTTTTATTTCTGTGTTTCCTTCTGGGAATATTTATTTGCAAAATTATTCGTCAGAGGTCCAGATAATGTGTAACATGGGGCTAAATTTTAGATTTTAATTATTGATTTTCAAACTGTTTAAATTCGTGGTATATTGTTTCGCTGTGTGTGAATATCACGGCACACCAGTATAGTAAGTACACTAGAGGCGATACCACTACCTAGGTCTACAATTACATGGAATCCTAAGGGTCCAATGTAGGACTCTTATGAAGGTGTAAAGAATCCTTTTGCCCCAATTATCAATCGAACCACTGGTTATCATACTGGCCAGCCGATGATTGAACGCCACTGTAAAGAACCTTGATGCCCCAACTTGGATTTAAACGACGGCTCTTCATATTGGCTTGCCAATGCACTACTGGGATGGATTGCAAGCTGTTATCGTCGAATGTGGACTCAACAAAGGATCCTTTAGGATCCAGTGTAGGACTAGCTACTACTAAGGTCAATAACCCGAATTGTTCAAGAAATATCTCGAATGAGTCGAATGTTCCCGAATACTAGCGGATCGTATATAAACTAGTCAATACTCACAGTGTATTAATTAATAAATAACGCTGATAAATATATTTAATACCCATTTTATATTTTTTTTCATTTCCCCATTTTAGTTAACTATTTTTGCTGTTTTTCTCTCGACACAGACATGTAATTTCACGGCATACCTTTTCAGAATCGCTGCTTTGATAATTGCAGAGCAAACTACCTCGGTTTGGTAATACCACTGCCCGATCACAATGTTTTAAAATTTATATTCTTGATTCAGGGACGACCTAAGAGATCCTGAACTTTCAGGTCTATTCAGCTCAAAACAATGTTTATAGAAATGTGTCAACATTAATTTGTGCAATTTTGTGATCAGAATTAAAGTGAAAACTTTTTCTAACATTCACATTTACAGAGACGAAATCTTACAGAGTAATTTTCTGTAATTAATTTTCATTTATGCATATTTCAAAACTTGATTACTTCAATCTTGGGCCAAACCTAACCCAAAGTCCTTCACGATAAACATGGCTCAACACGACTCAGAAATCGATCCAGGGGTCGATCATGTATTGAAGGTAATTGAAATTATAATTAAAAAATATACTGCAAAATGATCGAGCATTTTCAAAAAAGAATTTTGCCAATATATATATATATTTTAAAAGACAATAGAAGTAGCAAAGATCTTATACATATATCGCATAATAGAAAGGGAGAAAAAGAGGCGATTTCGAACTTTTTCACTGGCTATAAATGTCCAAAGAAGGGGCTAACAAAAACAAAATGAATGGGGATCGAACAAGGAGGGTTGCAAGCGGTAATGATAAAAAGAAAACAGCCGGGGCCAAAATTGTAAAAATGAGCTATAATTTTTCTTGCGTAGTAACCGCCAGCTTTATACATTCAATGTTAATGTTTGTCATTACTATAAGGTTCTTTTTAGGGCGCTTTTGGAGGTTCCTTATTGTTTAAGCATTTTATGGAATGAAACTTTCTTATGCGATATTAAGGGAAAGATTGTGGCACAAAAGGCTTTTATTAAAGAAAGTGAAAATTTATTTTCGCAAATTGTATATGGTTACGGAAAGAAAAGTTACAGAGTCAGAATTTGGATTCTGTTTTACGACGAATGAACACATTTCTACTGTAAATAGATTTATCCCTGCATTTTCAACTAAAATCGGGGAAAAAAAAGATGATTTTCGTTTACTTGAGAAATGTATCTCTTAAAAATGCCCCGACAAAGTTTCTAAGCTGTATATAAATTATTTTCTAATAAACAGTAGTCTTTATTTCCAACAAAATGTCATTTAAATATTATTTCTGATTACATTCATATTGCTGATTACCACATGCAAACAGCAATGATTACATGGAGTCGTCACATGTAATCATTGCTGATTACATGTGGCCACTCCACAATGGAGAAGTCATCTGCGAATTCCATGTAGCTGCCACTAAGACTCTGATGGAAGCTGTAGAAAATGGTTATTGAACATGAGAATGTGAAAATAGAGAAAATACGAGAGTTTTCAAAGATTATTTACGCAAAAAATGAGCTAGTGGAAAATAAAGAAGGTTTATCTATTTATAAAACAGCTGAACTTCTGAGAGAAAGTGCTTTTAAAAAAGAGGTGTTATTTAAAGTTCAGGACATTAAAAAAAAATATATGATGTGCTTTTTACTAAAATCCAAGCAGATAATATGGACTAATTTCAAGACCAAACAGTGCATTTTTTTCTGTTTCTGTTTTTCATATATTGCACTTCTTCTAAAGACTATTTTTTCAAATACTAATATATTTTGAACGACTATTTCTTTTCTAGAGACTATTGTATATGTTCTATGATTGTAAGTACAGATTTTTGAATTGAAGAAAAACGTGATTTTAAAAAAAACAGTCAAATAAAAATTTTAGCTGCTTTTTCTTTGCATTTTTCTATAGTTTTTCATTATTTCATTTTTTTTTTCAAAAAGTACAATAAATATAAAAAAAAAACAAATTTATATGTACTTATATCTGCTTAATGAATATTTGAAAAAAAAAATCCAGTCTTGCAAACTGAATTATGAGAGAGAAGTAGTATAATAAAACTTGAATTAAAAAAAAATAAAATGAAATAAAATAAAATTTTGCATTTGAAAAAAAAATTGCTTGTTTTCGATTTTCTTCTCTCACTTATTTGGTATCCTGTATAATAAAATATAACATCTAATCCGTGTCTGTGTGTTAAGGTTAGGTAAAGGTGTTTATCAAGTCGAAGGCGTTGCCACAGCATGATGCAATTGCTTGGTCATGGAGATTTTAATGCCTAAAGAAATTATTAGGGAAACTGTATTGAGCTCATAAAGTTAAAGATAACGACATCCCATTACCTCCACGATTCAGTCGAATAAGAAAATTATTATTGAGAGGTTATTCAAATTTAAAATGTCAGAATTTGGATATTTCAAACCATGGACTTGGGGAGACATGCTTCCTCCTTATCTTCAAATCCATGTTTTAAACAATGAAATGAATGCAGAATTGATTTATAATTAGCTTAGTTTGAGCCAACGAGCTTATATACATGGAGATATATATACTCGCATATACTTATATACTCGCATATACTTATATACTCGCATATATTTATATACTCGCATTCTGGCAACATTATCCGCCATAAGACACCGTTCGCACTGCCTGTGACGTCAAAAGCAGTTAATTTATTTGTTAGTGTGAAAATTGAAATCAAAATATATGAAATCAAAGCAAGATATACGAAATAAAATTAAAATATCAATATATTCATTCAATAGCAAATAGCAAGATCGTAGAGTTGAGGTGGTAATGCTGACGACTGAGGTGGTGCTGTTGACTGCAAGTGACGTCACGTCCAGGAAGAAATTTAACTTATGTCACCGGCGTCAGTATAAATCATAACAATGATTCAAAAAGCCCCTTTTAAGGAACTAGATTTTGTAGTGATAAGTCCCCTTAAATAAAACAAACACAGCGTAACCTGCTCCGTAAATGAAGTAATGGAAGTAGATGATCGTTTTGGATATGCTTGGATTTCTTTATTCACTGTGAACAAGTCTATAGCTGAAAGCCAAACGAGATCCTAATCATGCCCGGCTTGAAAAATGAGAAAACTACAGAACCTTGTTGTTGTTGAGGCCCAGACCGTCCGACCTACCAGAAAGGTGTAAGGTAACTGTTTGGACGGCCGGGAAGTGCCAACCAATTTAGACGGGAACCCAGTGGGGGAGGCATCCACATGGACCGTACCCTCCTTCCCCTACCACCAACCTCTCGGAAGGACTTACGGACCCACATATTTAACGTGATCGTACTCTGCATGAACACGGCGGCAGTTTTGGCAGTGGTTGGAATCGAACCCGGGCCTACCGAGTGCAACTCCAGCGCGCTAACCAATGGGCTACCGCGCCCAGTTGTGGCAGCGTGTAAATTCGGCGCGCAAACCACAGGGCTACCGCGCCCGAAACAGAATCTTATGTAGAAGCGCTATATAGAGTGACGAAGCCGAATTAAAATAAGAAAAGAATAAAATGCGGCAAATATAAAAACAATGTGTGGAACGGAAAAATAATTACTCAGCGGGAAAATAATAATTAAACATATGGTCTTCACACATGAGAAAAATAGTATCAAAGACGATTTATTAAGCGAGAAACTTGTCCATGGATTCTTTCTTTCTTTCGAACCAGACTGTCCGACCTACCCGAAGGTATAAGGTATCTGTTTGGATGACCGGAGCAACGCCATCAAATTTAGACTTGGAATCAGTGGAACAACATCCAAAATAGAAAACATCCACAGGGCCATACCCTCCTCCTACTAGAAACCTTTCAGACTTTTGGACCCACATATTTAACATGCTCGTACTCCGTGTAGACACAGGGATAGTTTAGCTAGCGCTTGGAATCAAGCTCGGCTCACATGAGCGCAATACTCGTGCTCTAACCACTGGGCTATCCCACCCTCTAGTCTATGGATACTATTATCTGCAATGTGAGTTCTTTCCTACCTTTGATAACGGCTCAAGTGGTTCAAATGCGTTCGATATAAGTACTTGTAAGCGAACACTCATAAAAAATGTATTGTTTGCTTGTTTCCAATAATGATTATGCTATAAAAGGACATAAAATCTATGAAATATGAATGCATGAGAATGTCATACACTATATATTTCAAATAACGTTTTCAAAATTTCCCATCAGATAAATAAAGTATAAAAACAATTTTCAGTCTCGTTGTATTAGACTCAGAATTTCCGAGGGAAAAATAGCCCCTTCACCCACAGGATTACATAAAAAACCCTTTTACAGACATCTCCATACAGCCCCATCCCCATAACCGGGACGCTTAAAAGTACGCAAATCAAGCAGGGTGTGACATGGTAGGCAATGTTTTGAGAAAATTAGGTTGGAAAATATGAAACGACGTTTTTTGGATGTAGATGATACTACGGTCATATTTTTGTGTTTATCGTCTGTAGGGAGATAGGTTAGAATTTTGTAGAGTAAGAAAGTTTAGAATAATATATAATAAAACATAATTTCATTCGATATATCGTATATAAACAGATATGGATTATAAATTTAGCTTTTTGATACGAATTTTCTTTGCCAGCGCCTATGATATATTGTCATGAGATATGGATTTATGCCGTTCACATTAAATATCTGATTCAATATTTAAATAAGGTTCACTGAACAAAAATAACCATTGTTGTCAAAAACTTGCGTGTCCAGCGCATGACGTTCACTATATTAACAAATTAGGATGTTCTTGGAATTTAATAGCAGTTATTCTACCTTCCTTGTGATTTGATCTCGCTGAAAATTAGTAGGCTTTTTATGTTAATGATTAAAATAATTAGTCGTAGAAATATCTTTATTTTTTTGTAAATTAGCGCATTTTCTGTGGAAAAATAAAAATTCTAATATCTCTAGAACCGATCATGATAAATAGTAAACAAGGATGTCCATTTATTTCTGGTTAAAAGTACTCGGTGAAAATATTTATTTGAGTGAACTTATTTATTTTATGATTTCCATTTTAGATGCAATATCTCAAGAACAGCTCATACTATTGTAATGTAAATGACATTAGCTTTTAAATAGAAAAATTACACATAAAAAAGGCGTTAGGGCCAACGGCCGTACCGTGCTGAAAACACCGGTTCTCGTTAGATCACCGAAGTCAAGCAGCATCGGGCGCGGTTAGTACTTGGTGGGTGACCACCTCGGAACGCCGCGTGCTGTTGGCCATCTCGGGTGCGGTATCCCCGTGGTTTGCGCGCTAGATTTGCACGCTACCACAAAATGCCGCCGTGTTCATGCGGAGTACGATCACGTTAAACATGTGGGTCCGTAAGTCCTTCCGAGAGGTTGGTGGTAGGGGAAGGAGGGTACGGTCCCTGTGGATGCCTCCCCCACTGGGTTCCGGTCTAAATTGGGTGGCACTTCCCGGCCGTCCATACAGTTACCTTACACCTTTCTGGTAGGTCGGACGGTCTGGGTCTCAACAACAACATAAAAAAGGCGGGGCCAACAACCGTACCGTGCTGAAAACACCGGTTCTCGTTAGATCACCGAAGTCAAGCAGCATCGCGCGCGGTTAGTACTTGGTGGGTGACCACCTCGGAACACCGCGTGCTGTTGGCCATCTCGGGTGCGGTATCCCCGTGGTTTGCGCGCTAGATTTGCACGCTGCCACAAATGCCGCCGTGTTCATGCGGAGTACGATCACGTTAAACATGTGGGTCCGTAAGTCCTTCCGAGAAGTTGGTGGTAGGGGAAGGAGGGTACGGTCCCTGTGGATGCCTCCCCCACTGGGTTCCGGTCTAAATTGGGTGGCACTTCCCGGCCGTCCATACAGTTACCTTACACCTTTCTGGTAGGTCGGACGGTCTGGGTCTCAACAACAACATAAAAAAGGCGGGGCCAACAACCGTACCGTGCTGAAAACACCGGTTCTCGTTAGATCACCGAAGTCAAGCAGCATCGCGCGCGGTTAGTACTTGGTGGGTGACCACCTCGGAACACCGCGTGCTGTTGGCCATCTCGGGTGCGGTATCCCCGTGGTTTGCGCGCTAGATTTGCACGCTGCCACAAATGCCGCCGTGTTCATGCGGAGTACGATCACGTTAAACATGTGGGTCCGTAAGTCCTTCCGAGAAGTTGGTGGTAGGGGAAGGAGGGTACGGTCCCTGTGGATGCCTCCCCCACTGGGTTCCGGTCTAAATTGGGTGGCACTTCCCGGCCGTCCATACAGTTACCTTACACCTTTCTGGTAGGTCGGACGGTCTGGGTCTCAACAACAACAACATAAAAATGGCGTTTCTTTATTAATAATTAACATAATTATTTTCTTTAATAGTTTTTCGAATTACGAAGTCGTTTCTTGGAATAAACCAATTAACTAATTTTTTCAATATTATCTGCTTGTGCCTAAAAAAATTTAGTTATTCAATTGAAATCTAGTGTGACGTATGCAATTGGTAAATATAAAAAAACCTATTGATTTTCCAGGGGATCTGTCCAGATGAACGCATTCTCAGGACAGATCCTTTGGAAAATCAATAGGTTTTTGTGTTTACCGATTGTATAAATTCACACTATATTTCAATTGAATAGCTCAATTTTTTTAGACACAAGAAGATAACATTGAAAAAAATTGTTCAATCGTTTATTCATATTCAAGCATGATCCAAGCATGTTTATCCATACATATCCGATAATCAGATTTTGGACACAATTACAATGCCTTCCCTTTAAATATACAATGTATTTCAGGTACAGTCCAATATTTAGCTTGCCCATCAAAATGTATGAAACAAAAATCGCGTTTTACACGTGACCACCAGGCCATTTTATGTAAAGCAGTTATCCAGCAGATATTGCAGACGTTAGATCTTTGAATTAGCATAAGGTAAATATGAAGATACGCAGTGCTTAACGGAGTGCATTAGTTATGAAATGATGGGTAAAAGAAAGCGATTTAACCTTGTGTGTCCGACTTTATACAGTATAATATCGTGTTGATCATAACTGTCTGTAAATTAAAACCGCTGGCATAAATCGTTGTATTATTCAATCGTCAGATATCCAATGCATCTAATCTGTATAGCTAAATAGCTTAGGTATTGCATTAAAAATCTCATGTCTAAGAGGGGATTGAATCACCGACCTTTAGATTAGATAGATGATTCACTGAGACAAATACATAAACTTAAGTAATACAATCAAGCCAAAATGAAGAGATAATGCAGTGTACAGCTGTTTTGAGGATATATTGAATCCATTTCTCCAGAAAGATGACATGGACATAAATGGAAGAAATAGAGGAGAGTATGTATATCCAAGTCGTGGATTGAAATTTCCCTTAAGAGAGGCAATTAGAAAGCAGAACGAAAATAGCCCAGTCATCCCAAAACACAGAGCAGAGCAGGGAACAGACATCATGACTAAGTTCCTTTTCATTCCGGTTTTTGATTTGCTCTCTTAGGTGAACCCTGAATTTACCGATTTGGATACATATCAACTTCTGTTTTTCCATTTGTGCTCATCCCCTCTTTTTGACTTCGGATGTATTTGTTTGTCTAGCACCGAAGAAGGAGATTCAATGTATTCTCAAGACGGCTATTGCATTGATAGTAAATTTGTATTTAATTACACTGCTTCAGTTTTCCTTATCTTTTGCACAAAGTGCTTTTACTTATTCATTACCGATACAAATATCCTTTCTCCTATATTCAAACGTGAAACTGCACTCTATTTATAGATTCTCGGACCAAAAGAGTTTTTTAACCTTATATAAGTTGTAGGAAATGAGAAAATACAATTTCTTTTGTAAAACTTTAATTCATCCTGAATGCCAAAGCTAAAGAACAGTGTAAAATGAAATAAGTATTCTGAAAAATAAAATAAATTCGAAAGTAGCTTTTAAGAACTTCTCCATCCTCTTAAACACCTCAGGACTACATGGGGATGTCTAGAAGAAATTAATGATCCGAGGCCTAAGTGTTAAACGATGATACTTCCTCCCAAGAAGATAAAAACTACCTTCTGTTCTTACCCCGCAGGTCGCCCAAATCTTGCATAGATCCTGTGATCTTAGAAATGGCTGAGGCATATTTAGAAGAAGCTGCAAATTCGTTTCTAGAAAACTTTTTTTTAAATTGTGGAATTTCTCGTGTAAGTCTTATAAAATCTTCAATATGTACTCAAAGTAAATATTTAGTAACAAATATTTTGTTCAATATTATACTAGCTGAGCCTGTTGCAAAAATTTCGCACCCGAAAATGAGTCACGAATATTTTAAATGACATTTTTATGTAGAGTTTTCGGTGTCCGTTTTCATTTAGGCACTATTTCCCTTTTAAACTGTTCAAGTGACCTAGTACGTGACATAGCACAGCTAATCACAGGCCATGTTAGAAAAGAACTATTTTATAAAAGGTTTCTCTTGCTGAAAAATAAAACCAAGAAACCGCCGTATTGTATAGTTCGAGAAAACATTGAGAATAGATATAGCACATGTAAAAGTGCCAGTATTCAAATTTGAACATGCTATCGATTTATGCAAATATTTTGGACTGATGTATGATGACAGTCAAAACATTTAGTTTCGTTTAAGAAATAAATATCATGAAAATTGGCAAAGCAGAATCCGAGACTACGCAGGGGACAGCTATAAAATCAACGCATAATCCTAATACAAATTGAAATTTGAATGCGTTACCGAGTTAGTTAAAAACTAGCCGAATACCCGTTGAAAATCAACGGTCTCACAATAACCAACCCCCGAGTAATGTAAATTTTTGAATAATTTGTGTTTCACATTTATTCGGCAAAATGAAAATTTTGGTGTGCAGAATTTCCTAAAATATTATTCGAAAACTGCAACTGCGCACTTTCTTCCTTTCTAACTGTCTATCCGTACAGCAAATTAAAGTCTCTTATCTCATCCCGAAGCATGCAATTTTATCATATCACCTTTGGAACGTTTTTCTGTGGAGCACCCTCTTAAATGAACATTTATGTAAAACTTGAAAAACTTTTACATATTCATAAGCTTTTTATCAGATGATTGTCTCATATACCAAATATAAAGCCTCTATCACATTTAAAGGGAAACGTGTCGCATTTATTCGGAAAATCGAACATTTTGATGTGCGACGCACCATAAAAAGCAAATATTTGAAATCTGAACTTGCACACTTTCTTCCTTTCGAACTATTTACATGTACACCAAATTTGAAGTCTCTATCTCATCGCGAAGCATGCTTTTTCTATCATTTCACCTTTCGAATGCTTTTGTGTCGAAACCCCAGACGACTCATACCACCTTACACATACATACCACCTTAGGGTATGAGTATCAGTTTGAGTAGTCGGGTATGCTTTTGTGTGGAGTACCGACCTCTTTAAAAGAATATTTTTGAAAAACTCTATTCTTTTTTGGGTGTTCTATCAGATGATTTGCCCATATACCAAATTTTATCAAGCCTTTAACACATTTTAAAATGGGCGTTTCTCATTTATTCCGAAAATTAAACATTTTGGTGTGCGGGAACCCCCTAAAGTAGAAAATATTAGAAAAATAAAATTGCACACTTTTTTCCTTTCCAACTATCTACTCGTACACCAAATTTGAAGTCTGCATTGATTGCGAAGCATGCTTTTTCTATCATTTTACTTCTCGAATGTTTTTGTGTGAAGTACCCACCCCCTTAAATGAATATTTTTGAAAATCTCCATTCTTCTTGGGTCTTTATGATTATCGTACATACCAAATATTAAGCTTCCATCATATTTTAAAGGAGGTGTTTCCCATTTATGTGGCAAATCGAAAGTTTTGGTGTGCGTCACCATCTAAAGTAGAAAATTTTGGAAAACTGAAATTTTCACATTTTCTTCCATTTAAGTTATCTACTCTTGCACTAAATTTGAAATCTCTATCTTATCCCGAAGCATTTTTATTTATCATTTCACTATTCGAACGTTTTGCTCTGGAACCTTCCCTTAAACGAACATTTTTGAAAAACTCTTTTGTCTCGGATGCTTTCATCAAATGATTACCCATATACCAAATTTTAAGCCGCCATCAAATTTTAAAGCAGATGTTTCTCATTTGTTCAGTAAATCAAACATTTCACCTTTTGAACGATTTACCTATATCTCAAGTTTGAAGTCACTAAGCATGCTTTTGTAACATTTCAATTTTCCAACATTTTGGTGTGGAGCACACCCTCTACCAAACATTTTCAAAAAATTCGATTTTTTCAGGGGTTTTTTGTCGAACAATCGACCCGTGTACCAAATTGCAAGTCTCTATCTATTCGTGAAGTGCTTAAAAAGCGTGAAACAGACAGACAGACAGATAGACGGACGGACGGACACTTGGCAATTAGTTTATATATAGAGATATTGGGCACAACTGCAGGGTAAGACCTTCTGCTTATTAGAAAATTGGCCAAAAAAAGTAGATAGGTCGGTTGATTCCAAGAACTGACCATGGATAGAAATGTAGTCAAAAGAATTATACAGATGAATTGCAATTTGGTTTTTCTGAAAGATGTTAGAGTTATAATACAGAGCTTACAAGAAGCACCTACAAATGTGTTCAAAAAACATCTTGTGTAATGTAATGGCTTACAAGAAGTGCCTACAAATGCATGCGATAAATATCTTCTGTAATGTAATGGCTTTCATGTTTTATATATTTTCAACGAATAAATCGTAAACGCGTATAATTACTTAAAAATGGTGAGTTATATGCAAGGTAATTCCTTACATAGACGGAATAGTGTATAGCCTGGAGCAGGTCTGGGGACGATTTCGGAGGCTTAGATACGATAACAGGCTCCAGTCCAGAATTCGTCTGAGCTCGAAGTAAGTCCTTTTAGACATTTTAACTTCATTTCAGACAGTATTTTTAGCGAATTTTAAACAATAGGCGCTGGTTCAGACATAGTGGCTGGCAGGAGTTGCGGTCGCCATAGGTCTTATTTCAGAGAGTAAAGATGTAAGGCATTTCAACTTCAAGCCATTCTGTTCGTAACAGGAGTAGTGTAGCTGATAGCGTACTGTCCTACCGCCACGAGAAAGTCCCCAGACAGCAGACGTTATGGTGACGGTCGCTATGGAAACAGGTTATTCCACTGCATTTTAGGTGTGACGGAAAGCGCTTTTTTGGATTTGGCGCAGATAGAACCGACGAAAGTCGCATTTCGCTTTGTACTAGGGTCAATGCTAGACGCTCGCATTCTGTGATTTTTAAAACTGCGAAGTAACTTGTATTGTGTTGCACACTTTGTGGATTTTGTCTAGTTGAAAAATGACTACATTTAAAAGTAGAAAGACTTTGCATTCGCAAGCATGTGCAATAGTCCACAATGTTACGGCATTTTTTGAAGAGGAAAAACCGCAAATTCTCTAAAACTACCAATTTTAAATGCAATGAAGAGAACTGCGGAAGCGACAGAGGTTTCAGCGTCATTAGTTAAAAAGATAAAACGTGAGGGGGAAATCGCTTAATGACACTGAGATGAGTATTTTATCTATTTGAACAATTTACAATTATTACTTAAGAAGCTATTTTAAAAGTAACACAAAATGAATGGAAAAAACACTGTGAACACATTGAAAAAATAGAGAATATTTATTGAAAAAAAGATGGACTGATAGAAGTTATTGTGAAGAAATTAGTGATAAATCTGTCGGATAGCGATTCAGACTCTTCTTCATGTAAAAACATTTCAAGTGATTCGGACATAGTAGATAATAGTTATTCCAATGAATGTGAATGAATATTTTATAATTGATTGAAAAATATGAAAAGAATGAATATTTTAAAGTCATAATTTTGCTTATTTATCATTTATTTTTTCCTTTTTGCTGGCTAATAATTGTGTAACTTGCTGATTAAAATCTGTAATAATTTTCATTTAATTTGAAATTTAGTTTTAAATAAAATGATATAAATTCTAGTTTTAAATTGTAAGCTTTTCTCTCCCAAAATCGCCCGAACCTAAAGGAAAATATCTAAAACTACTTTGTTCTAATAGATTGACGGCTTTCCGTAACCGCTGTCGCCTATAATAAAAAAATATTTTCTGACTTTAAATGACGAGAAATTTTTAAGTTAATTTATAATTTAATGTCATTTAATACGAAAATTTTGTTTAACTGTCGGATAAAAAACATCTACTATTTTCTTTTAGTACATCATGATAAACGAAACGGATTCTTCGCTTAACGAAGTGCGCTTGATTTGCCAAATGTTGCAGTCGATTTTAAACCTTTCTCCCTCCTTTCTTCGACTCGTCTACTTGCGGCAACCCTGTTCAGAGACTTTCTCGTGGCGGTAGGACAGTATCTAGGTATAATCCAAAAGGTTTGGATTCCACACCCGGTTTCAGCCGGTCTTGCTGTCAAAACAAGCGTAAGCATTTAAAAATGATTTTCATATATCTCCTATCAAATTTTTCTTCAAGCATATGATTTGAAAAAAATCGAATATTATCTTTTTATCCAATATCAATATATATATATATATATATATATATATATATATATATATATATATATATATAGCTTTGACTCAGTGGACGGGTCTAGGAGGGCCGCTGTGAACGTATGTTCTGCCTCCTGGGTTGTATTTCGTCATGTTCATTCCGGTGCATCTCGATTTTATTCCTACTGTTATGGTTGATCGCCGCACATAACGTGGGGAAAGAAGAAGGGTTCCTGCCTCATGGTAATAATAGATTTCCTAATTTTTCTTATCTTCAATTTTTCATCTTTTGGTGCCTGTAGTCTTGAGTTTGGGCATTTTATAGTAATGTACTATTGCCCACTCTGAAATAGGCATTTGTTTGGGTTAATTAGAATTAAATACTTAGACCTGAAGATGAATTTAATTCTGGTTAATCTTCGAATTTGGGCTGGTGTTGTTCTTTTCTATTATCGGCATTATGGCCGTGGTTTTGATTCTATGGTGATGTTAATAATTCCCGATTTCTTGAATTGATTATTTTTATTATTACATTTTTCAAATATATATATATATATATATATATATGTATATAAAGGTTTTTTAATTTAGATTCCTGGCTCTTTAACGTAAAAGAAAGTAACAAAGCAGACTCAAGTTAAATGTGTGCCTTAAAGGATGAAAAGAAAGCGAAAACAGCTTTTACAGAGTTCTCCATCACTCTAAACACCCGGGGTGCCTGGAAGAAATTAATGATGTGAGGCCAAGGGTGTTAAGCGATAATGCCCCCGCCCCCGGAGATAAAAACGAGCTTCTGTTCTACCCTGCAAGGTCCTTAATCTTACACGGATCCGGCAATCTCTAAAATGGCAGAGATATATTTTCGAGGCGGCTTCCAAATTCTATTTTGTAAAGCATTTATTTGAAAAATATTCTGGATTATATTCTAAAGAACAAGAGAGTGTTTTTGATAAATACATGCAATATGAGGTTAATTTACAATAATTTACATTATTATTGTTGTAATTGCCTGATACCTCTTTCCCAGTTTTAATACTTTTGATGCAGAAAAGCAAAATGTACAATCATCTATTGTCATTATGGTGAGGCTCAAGTTGCATGAGTTTGGAGACAAATTTTGCAAATGTAGCGATAATTTAGATAAAATGTTGCCAACTTGGCGACGTTTGGTAATTTTGGAAAATTTGAGAATTGGTAATTTGGTAAAGTACGTTAGTTAGGAATTTAGCCAGATGACTAGGGTTTTCAAGTATTTTTAGGGTAATGATGATACTTAGTGTTCAGTGTGTGATGTTATGTGATAAGAGAAATAATCTGAATTTTGAACACGTCAATTCTTGGCATAGAAAGTTGCGATAAGGTAAAATAAGATCTTAAATAAGGTACAAATCTGGAGGTATACATATAACATTAAAATTTAAAATAATGAATGAATCTATTAATATTTTCAAAAAATAAAAACCATAGTTTCTTTTATTACATGTATGCAATTTAAATGTAGGGAAAATGTAAGTATTAAAGTATATGCAACTTAAATGCAGGAAAGACAACGACATACCGCATTTGGAAATTTTCGCTGCTCTGGTTTTCGAGTTATTAAAATAATGGAGAGCATTTCCATAATAGGCCCAGGACAGACTAGCTCAAAATTGATTAGAATTAAAATATACCGCAAAAAACAACGGAGTGCTCGATTTGGCCTTTCTGGCTGCTCCCGTTCTGGAGTTATTCCCCTAAAACGAGGGCATTCCTATGGCGGGTTCAAGATGGACTATATCCCGAGAAGGTTCAAAATCAAAATAATTAAAAAGCAGCACAACAGTGAATGATATACTCAATTTCATGTTACTGTGATGAATGGAACCTGATTAGTTAGGTTCTTAAAAATTTGAATCACACCGACAAACAAACACTAGATCAAGTTACAAAAAAAGGTTCTTAAATCATAAGACAAGAGCTAGTCCACAAACTCTGGTCTCCAATACTATATACATAATTCCTTGAAAAGTCCTTAAGAACCCTAAATAACTTCAAAGTTAAAGATCCCTGAGTGTACACCTGCAATTAATGTCTATCTATAGTAAAATGATTATGCCTGATCGAATAAAAATAATTACAGCGCTCCTAGAGGGAAACTGAAGAAATATGGAATACGAACTCGGAAACTAAGTGATGTACAAGAAAAATGTCATTAACAAAGTTTTAGAGCAATGTCTTAATGAGTTGGAATTGATACGAAATTGATTTCAGAAGGCATGTATTGGACACATAGAGTCAGTTATATGCGAATAACTGTCCTAGTCAGAAATGACACAGTAAACAATACTTACATGCACAGGAATATAGTACAGACTCTATTCAAAATGACCTTTGTTAAAGACAATGCATGTTTGAATTCGATAAAGTAAATGTTACACTATAATTATTTACAACTAGCCGTCTTGGGTGACCAGCCTATTCGCTACTGTTGAAAATTCTGATCGTGGCAAACTCGCTGGCGCCATAACCCCATAGCGTTAACAAAATTTGTTTTAGTTTAATGACGTTAAAGCCATAATTCAATCATTTAAATTTTATAATGACCATATGCAACGGTCTTAATTCCATCATTTAAAATATAACGAAATTTTCTAATAAATATAATAATTTCATATAAATATAGTAATTGCACTCTGTATACTGTTACCACCACCCGATGTATACAATACATCACCACAATTAAATCCACCATAATTCAATCATTTAAATTTTATAATGACCATATGCTAAGCTCTTAATTCCGTCATTTAAAATATAACGTAATTTTTTAACCCAATACATGCCAAAAACCGTCGCCATAGAAACGCTGTACGTCTGCGCGCGCATGTGGGTAAAAAATCGGAACTTCTGTCGCCGTTTCACCGATAAATTTAAAATCATTACTTCCTTAAAATCCGGATTTTGCGGCTATTTTTTAGTATTTCTTGACCAGATTGGGCTTGTAAGAAAGCCTGATCTTTGAGCTTTCTAAAAATGTAAATTATTAGTCGAAATTGTCGACAGTTTTCCCGATGCGAGGATTTAAAAACGAAAGTTCGTTTTTTTGAGCCGAAAGTGACTTTTGTTTTAAAATCTTTACAAAATATTAGAATTTATCCCTGAGATTTGAAATTGATATATTTTTACTCGCTATTGTCTGCTCTTTCCGGTCGTGTGATTTGTTTTTTTCTATGACGTCTGAGTGGTGGAGAAAAAAGGGGAAAAAACGGTCGAAATTGCATAAAACATTAAATAACAAAAAATATTACTCAAATTTTAAAAATCGGTTTTCACGTGTCACCTTCCCACCCCCTGGGTTTCCGATTGCCAAATTTCATAGCTCTGCGACGCGCGGTCGCTGAGCTTTTGAAGTTAACATGAAGCATGCATTGAATTGCTTTTTGAAGTTAACATGCAGCATACATTGAATAAAATATTACTTACCAAAATGTCAAAGACATCAATAAGAGTTCAATTTATTCTTACCTGGAAGAAAAGTAGGAAATGTTAGGAAACTGAAGAGGTACACTGTTAGGGTAAAAATTAAAATAACCAATTATGCATAGAAATATAAACTAATTGCATAGCAATTGTGTCATTGAGTCATTTTAACAAAAAAAGAATACAATGCAACTGCTATATATATATATATATATATATATATATATATATATATATATATATATATATGTATATATATATATATATATATATATATATATATATATATATATATATATATATATATATATATATATATATGAATTGAAAAATTAAACTTTGTTAAGTACAGCAATTAATCGATGAAAGGTATTAACTGGTTTTGGAGAAGGAGAAAACACAGACTCCTTCTTAAGGATAGAAAGAAGGGGAAACCACCTCCGTCAAGCAAAAGAGGTTTATTCCGCTAAATATTTACATACGTGAGCCATACACAATAATTAATGAATGCAGAGTCATATTGCTTTTCGTCCTTAAGAAGGAGGCTGTTTTGATGTGAATAACATCTATGGTAGGAGTTTCTCTAGCGGACAAACTAGGGAGGTTTCTCCAGCGGACAAACTAGGGAGGTTTCTCTAGAGGAGCGTTATGAAAAATGTAATCACTTTAGATGCTCATTCTCCCGAATCTAAGAGATAAAAATGTAAATATTTTTTCTTATTTTGTAGGAAATAGGGTACAGATTATGAATACATAAAATAATTTGAACTTTTTTTCGAAAACAAATTAAAAAGTAGTTATTCAAGCGTTTTTCGTTTTTCTAACTTTCACTCGACACATATGGTAAACTATAAAAAATAGATATACATAGTAAATGTAAAAAATGTGCACTAGAAAATTAAAATCCCTATTTAAAAAAAAAGTTCTTATAATTTTGTAGTAATCGTCTTGTCAAGTTGCAGAAAATTGAAAATTTTCCATTTTCAAGCTTGTAAAACTTATATCTCAAAAAACTAAAAGAGCTAGATTTGAAAAATAAGTAAGAATTTGTTCTTTATAAGACTTACAAGTATACATAATTAGATTTTAGATCGAGATCTATTTAAAAAAATTTTTTTTTTCATTCTTCGTACTTTCATTTGAAATATCTTTGAAACTATAAAATATTGATATAAATAGTAAGTGATAAAAATATGTATGAGGGAATTTAGTTTCTAAATCTATATTTATGTACTTTTTAAAAAAAAACTCTAATAGTAATCGCCTTGTCAAGTTGAAGTAGTATGAACATTTTACGTTTTTCGAGTTTGTAATGCTAATATATTAAAAACTGAAAGTGATAGCTGTAGACAATAAACAATAATTTGTAGCTCCTTGAAAGCTCTATAAGTGTATATAATCAGATTCTGAATCAAATTACTTTTTTTGATATTAAAAGAGTTGAATTCTTTTTTACAAAATGTTCACGCAAAATCATTTCGGCTCCATCGGACTGTAACCATCGCCGATTTATTTTGTCTCAGCAATCAGTTGATATATTTTTTTAACCATTAACTGTTATTACTCCGACTACCATTAACTTTTTACTCTGGCTAAATAAAACTCGACTAAATGTAAAAAGTAAATAAAGAAAGTATAGTAAAATAAGGAAAGTATTATAAAATTCATGTATCAATTATGTAAAGTGTCTTTACAATGGCGCCCGAACAAATCAACTCTGTAGGTGAGTGCAAAGATGTCGGAGGTCTGAAAGTGATCCTAGTATAACTAAAAGATTCAGTGCATCACGGATATGGAGCACTGATTTCAAATCGAGAGGATAACGACCACAGAGGAAGCTAACCTGGAGGGAAAAATAGCATCAGGAAGCTAACCTGAGGCAATAAAAGAATAGCAGTAGGTGGCCAGTCAGATTGTTAGTTGCACATCAATCTGACATTAGAGGGTAGAGAATGCAGCGTTCAGTTCGACAATATGAGCTTGCAATTCTATCCCAGTAGCTCAACGGTAGAGCGTAGACTAGCCAGTACGATCATGTGCTTCGATTCTCTGTTGGGGCAGCAAGGTTCCTTACGCATTCATAGACATTAGGAGCAAAGAGCGGTGTAGTGAGAAAGATGGGTCCCGTTCATACTCTCATGGAGGTCGCAGAACAGGCAGTTGGGGAGAGGCGAGACAGACGTGTCTCGTGATGAATCAGAAAATTGCCACTGCCTTGTTTCTATGTTGATCCAGTATGTTGCAGATTTGATTCCACCAGAGTCAGAAAGAATTAAAAAATATATTCACTAAGTTTGCATTTTAATAGACTTCAAACGGATATTGTCGAAAATCTCTTTTGAATATTTGAGTAATGCAAATAGCAGGTGGTGGTCAGTCAGATTGTCAGCTGCTCGCCAATCTGACATTAGTGGATGGAAGATGTCGAGTCCACTTCGATAAGAGCTTGCCATTTCGTCCTAGTAGCTCAGTGTTGGCTGTCTAGTACGAAGATGCAGGGTTCGATTCTCGGGTGGGGAAGAAAGGTTCTTTACAAGAGATTTGTCCCTCTTTCAGGTTATAAGCATTAAATACGAATCAGAATTTCCCCAACTCTGTTTTCCGCTTTCAGATGGACTTCAAGCCGAGCCAAACCAAGCCAAGACAAGCCAAGACGATACATTTCGGAGTGCCTGTGCGTTAGCACCTATTCCCACATCGAAAATAATGAATTGTCCAATTTTGTAATGCTTACGTGATTGAAGATCTTTTCTCATTCCTGTACAGGATATAATAGACTGGTACTGACGATGTTGCTGGAAGATGATGTTGTCTTAGTATTGGTAGATTGCCTAGAAGAGGTAATGGGTGCGGGGTGAAGGGAAAGCTCAGACTTGGTAGAATATACCACAGTCAAAATTAAAAGTTAAGTTTATAAAGGCGACAAAAAGCATAATACATAATTCAATTAAAAATTACAGGAAACAATTAAAGTGGATTATAAGCGGGCTGGCGCCAAAAAACAGCTAGCTAATAAGCAAACGTGCCATGTCAGTGGATTTTGATCTAATGAAGAATAGGTGCAGCTGTGATTAACTTCATACTCCCATTACATTCTTCTACGGGTTCAGTTAACAAACACAATCTATACCGTAGAGATGAGTTTACGTCCTATCATTGAGGTTCAGATCGCTCTGCACAACTATACCCGTAAAGATGAGTTTACGTCGTTATCATTGAGCTTCACAGAGATCAGATCGCTCTGCACAACCGAATAATCGCCGCCTCCGTCCTACAAACTACTCCAAGACATTATTTTCACCTCGAAGCTTATGAGGCGTGAGATTGCCTCTCTCTGATGGATCAAGGGGCGGGAGTTCTCCAGGGGTCGACACAAAACAGGACGAGAAAACAATAAATTATCTTTTAAGTGAAATATAGATCTTTGGAAGAGTTGCTAGTAAAGGTTATTTCACTCGGAAGATGTTTTATAAGATTTCGGTTCATTTTGAGACACAATCATCCACCATTTTTAAACATATGATGTGCGTACACGACTTTCAATACACATTAAGAAATCTGATGTGGGCAGCACGTGACTTTGTTTATATAATGCGATGAATTTACTACTTTTACAGTAAAAAAATGGGTTATTTTTATAGTAGATACTTATATTCTTTCCAATATATTGAATTGTCAATGAGTCGTCACTTTCATTGATTTAGCGTCATTTTTATCCATTTGGCGGGTTTTTCGTTAATTTAACGACATTTAAAAAGTCGCCAAGTTGACGACATTCCCCCAAATTCATCGCCAAAATCTCGCCAATCGTTATGGACGGAGATAAAAGTTATTCTTATAGCAGGTACATGATTATTATCGTTCAAATACAAAAGTATTACTCAAAGTATCTTTTCTCATGAATGGAACGAGCTAGATTCACGAGAATGATGTCACCAATTATATAGTATGATATTACATATGAAAAGTGAACATGTTTCTCAAGAGTTAATATTCATTTTTTTATTGTATGGGATTTTTGATAAATGTATTTAAAAATGTGCAATATCTCGAGAACGGTTCATGCTAGCTTTCTAAAGTTTATATCAATCTATTTTTAAGGAATAGTTACATAAGAAATGTCAATTTGCGTAACTTTATTAAAGATTTTGATTTTTTGATGATTTTTTCAAAATTTCACTCGAAAATTTAGGGAGGTTCTGCACATTCGATTGTGTTTAAAAACAATAGGCTTCCAGTATTCACGGATTGTAATTTTTGTACCAAATTTCATTCGAACGAATCCATTCGTTTGTGAGATATCGTCTCCACAGACTCACCAACACACACACACACACACACACACACAGATATCATCTCAAAAATGTTCGATTCGTGATCAGGGATGTTTGAAACGTGCTTTACCGTCGAAAACTCGAATTCGAATTTTCGACCCCGTCACAATACTTTCCTTATACATTATACTATAAGGAGAGTAATAATAAGATGCGGAGTCTTGCGGGAAAAAGAGCTCTCAAAGCGAGTGAGTTTCGGTGGTTTTTGAGCGGCAGCGAACACCGGTTGTTGGCGCATGTGAACGAGTATAAAAAGTGTGTTCGAAGCTGCAGATTACAAACGAAGACGTGTCCTCTAAAGTGAGAATCCCTGCCAAGGCAAATGCCTTAAGCTCTGTGGTGTTTCACCACGGTCACAGCAACACACCATTTAAGAAGCCATACACACTTGCCTCGACAATATTCTGTCACTGATTTGGCAGTCCATGCTTCCTCCTTTATGCAACACCTGTCGGTACAGAGCTTATCATCAAAGGCGTGTGTGTATGTGACCGTTCCCTTGAATCAAAGCATATTTAACCGTCCCTATAAAATATCTGGAGCCCATTACTCTAAATTATCACGTATTCGAAAGATCCTCACTTCGTAACTTCGTCCACTTAGTTATGTCATATTCGTTAAGATATGCGTATAACTATTGAACTTAAAACCATTTGAAGTTGCGTTTTTTATAAAACATTGATTCATCATAAAAAAAATATTTCTGGTATATAACAAGCATTTGATTTCACATTTCAATTTTAATAAATAGATTTAAATGAACTAAATCGACAATACATCATACAAAAATCTGATGTGGGCAGCACATGACTTTCCCTGCAGACTTATATCTACGTTCTCTTTATTTTAACTAAATTTATTTCACTTTTAATTCAATTTTCGTTCTCATTCGGTAACCGGGCTTATTTTCAAAGGTGGCGTAGGGCAAGTACGAAAAACTAAAATATCTCGAGAACGGCTAGTCCTAGTGTAATGGGGTTGGTCTTATTCTTTTCTTCGTTAAAAATTACGTATTAAACAAGCATTTAATTGATATATTTGAGCATATGTAGCTTATTAGTTTAGATTTTGACAATTTTTGCGAGCCATTTTGCAAAAAAAAGGCAGGTTAATTTTTTCTGAATCGTACCAAAATCTAATCAGCACCAGGGTGACCTATACGTGACTCATTTACCGAATTTTGTGAAATTCGGTCCATTAGTTTTTCAGCTAGAGTGGATACAAGCTTTTGCGGGCCATTTCGCAAAAAAGAGGCGGGTTCTCTTATCCCGAATCGTACCCAAAACTAATCAGCTCCAGACTCGCCCACAACTGACTTACCTACAAAATGTTGTGAAATTCGGTGTATTAGTTTTTTAGTTAGATTGGGTACAAAATCTGCACAGACAGACACACACACACACACACAGATGTCATGCTAAAAATAGTTTTCGTATTTTAGAGGTCTCGAAACGCGTAGATCCGTCGAAAACTCGAGTTGCGATTTTCGGCATGATTCGAAAATTTTCCCTATACATTACCATGTATTGCAGGGACAGTAAAAACGTAAAGCATGAAACAAAGGCTAATAACAAACTATGACCTTATAGGTTATCAATGGAGATGCAGAGATAACGACTCTAGTAATAATAAATTAGGAAACTAAATGTCTTGGGATCCAGAGTATAAATAAGGTCGTCATTATGTATATCCAATTTATGTGTTATTACATGCGATAGAACGAGTCACTTTAATTTCCCTGCAATACATGGTAATGTATAGGGAAAGTATTGGAATCATTCCGAAAATCGCAACTCCAGTTTTCGACGTATCTACACGTTTCGAGACCTCTATAATACGAAGAAACTATGTTTAGCGTGACGTCTGTGCGTGTGTCTGTCTGTGCGTCTGTCTCTGTGTCTGTCTGTCTGTGCAGATTTTTTATCCACTCTAACTAAAAAACTAATGAATCGAATTTCATAAAATTTGGAAGGTAAGTCATTTGTGGGCAAATCTGGTGCTGATTAGTTTTGGGTATGATTCGGGGTAATAGAACCCGCATTTTTTTGCGAAATGGCCCGCAAAAGCTTGTATCCACGCTAGCTGAAAAAGTAATAGACTGAATTTAGTAAAATTCGGTAGATTAGTCACTTGTGGGTCATATTGGTGCTGATTAGATTTTGGTATGATTCGGAAAAAAATAACCTGCCTTTTTTGCAAAATGGTCCGCAGAAATCGCCAAAATCTAAAATAAAAAACTACGTATGCTCAAATATATCCATTACATGCTAGTTTAATACGTAATTTTTAACAAAGAAAAGAATAAGACCAACCCCATTGCACTAGGACTAGCCATTCTCGAGATATTTTAGTTGTATCGTATTTTCTCTACGCCACCTTTGAAAATAAGTCCAGTTTTCAAATGAGAACGAAAATGGAATGAAAAGTTAATTAAATTTAATTAAAATAAAAAGAACGTGAATATAAGTCTGCAGGGAAAGTGATGTGCTGCCCACATCAGATTTTTGTTACGGAAATAGGAAATTTTGTGTACATATGAAAAAATCTGATGTGGACAGCACATGACTTTCCTGATATAATACGATGAATTTACTTCTTTCACAGCCTGATGTACAAGATTGTAAAGAACCTCGTCCCAGCCGGGAATAGAACCTGGATCTAGGAACTGGAAAGGCGACACTATACCATTCAGCTACTGGGGACGAAATTGCAAGCTCTTATTGTCGAAATGGATATATAAGATCCATGACACACTGTATTTAACGTTGAAATGTACATTTGTGGCTTTTCCGGATGACAACATGCAAAACCTTTCCGTACCCAATTAACTTATATTTCGGGCAACTCTTAACTAATAATTATCAATATTATTTTCATCCTCAATAAGCAATATAGTCCACATATTAAAATATGTAAATAATAAATTCATCAATTAGGTGTTATTTTCACTAACTTGGCGTCATTTTCACAATTTTGATGATATGTTCGTCAATCTGGGACTAAATATTGATAAGTTGGCGATATGTCATTAGATTATTCAACGAGTTCGCTAAATGTATCTACAAGTGTTGCAGGCAAATGGGGAGAAGAGTTTTCTAATAGGAGTATACTAGACGATATGCCCGTTATAACCGGAATTAAAAATTTACAAAATATTACCTCCCATTTAGCGTCATTTTTATCAATTTGGTGATATTTTTATCAATTTTGTAGAACTTTCGTTAATTTTGCAATATTAAAAAAGTCGCCAAGTTGGCGACATAATATATTGAACTTTCATCAATTAGTCATCATTTTCATTGATTTAGCGTCATTTTTATCAATGTGGCAAAATTTTCGTTAATTTGGCAACATTTAGAAAGTCGCCAAATGGCGACATTCCCCCAAATTTGTCGCCAAAATATCGCCAAGCGTTATGGATGGAGAAATAAGTTATTCATATAGTCGATAAATGACTATTGGCGTCCAAATACAAAACGATTACCCAAAGTATGTTTTCTGATGAATGGAATCACTAGATCCACGAGAATGATGTCAACAAATGTATCGCATTATATTACATATGAAAAGTGAGCAAATTTCACAATAGTTAAGAAATTTTTTATTTAATGTAATTTTTTGATAAATTTATTTAGAAAATTTGCAATATCTCGACAATGGTTCATGTTAGCGTTTTAAAGCTTATGTCAACGTTTTCTAATAAAAATTTACATAAGAAATGATGATTTGCATAACTTTTTCAAAGGTTTTGATATTTTGATGATTTTTTCGAAATTTCACTCGAAAAAATTTCACTCGAACATTCGATTGCGTTTAAAAACAATAAGCTTTCAGTGTTAATGGATTGCAATTTTTATACTAAAATTCGTTTGAATTGCTCCATTCGTTCGTGAGATATCGTCTCCATAGACTCACTGACACACACACAGACATCACCTCAAAAATGTCCGATTCGTGATCAGGGATGCTTGAAATGTGCTCTACCGTTGAAAACTCGAATTTGAATGTTCGACCCCGTTACAATACTTTCCTTATACATTATAATATGTATAAAAGGAAAGTAAAAACTTGGATTTTGTTGAAAATAATAAAACTACAAGATCTAGCTGAAAAGAAATATTCTTTTTTCCCTGTTGCCGATTAAAATTTCGTAAAATACTCGTAATTATTTGAAAACTATTTTTCGATTATATCGAGCGATGGCGCTACCCCGGGAAAAGCAATATTTCTAATATCTCGAGAACGACCCGGGGTAACTACTGAACACATGGGTATGGCGACAGACTAATATATGGTATTATGGTTATGACCCTACCCTGAGTAATCCTTTAAACGGCATGGTATTTCAGTCTTGAGATTACCTTTTGCCTAATTGATCAAGGGGTAAGAGTTCACCACTTTCTTCGTATAGACAAGAATACAAGAATATAAGAAATCATCTCCTAAGTAAAACCGCGATATTTTGAAGAGCTTTTAGAAAACCTGTTTTACTTTTAAGGTATTCTATAAAATTGATAATTTGAGATAAAATCATTTATACTGCTATTAAAATAGAAAAATCTGATGTGCGCAGCACATTCCCTGCAGACTCAAACTCATTTTTTCTTCATTTCTTTAAGAGCTCATTAAATTGAGTTTAATTGCACAAAATGACACTAAATTTGCATTTTTAATTCAATTTCTGTTTTTATTTGGTAATTGGATATCTTTCTAAAGGCGGCATAAAAAAATGCGAAAAATCTTAAATATCTCGAGAACGGTTAGTCTTAGTAATAGAGTTGGTTCTTATTCTTTTCCTCGTCAAAAATTACGTATAAAACAAGCATTTAATTGATACATTTGAACATACGTAATCTTTTTTTAGGTATTGGCGATTTTTGCGGACCATTTCGTTAAAAAAGGCAGGTTGTTCTTTTCCGTACCAAAGTCTAATCAGCATCACAGTATCCCACATGTGATTTATCTACCAAATTTTGTGAAATTTGGTCAATTTGTATTTCAACTAGAGGGAATACATGAGATTTTTGTGGGCTATTTCGCAAAAAAAGGCGGGCTCTTTTTTTCCGAATTGTATCAAAAACTAATCAGCATTAGTGTCACACTCAAGAGTCTTACCAACCAAATTTTATGAAATTCTGTCCATAAGTTTTTGAGTTAGAGTGGGTATGTACATTAAACAGACACACAGACATACAGACAGACACACACACAGACGTCACGCTATAAATAGTATTTTCGTATTCTAGAGGTCTCGAAACGTGTAGATCCGTCGAAAACTCGAGTTGCGATTTCCGACTTTATTCCAATACTTTCCATATACATTACCATGTATTGCAGGAAAAGTAAAAAGAAAATAATAATACGTATGTCTAATCAATTGAAAATTAAATGTTTTCTTCAAATTTGTTACGTTCTTCTTAATTCTACAATTTTTTGTTCGGAATTTTTAAGGTTGTTTGATCGGATGTTGGTTGTGTTTAGTCCAAGATGCCATAGCCTTCGAAACCCGTTGCTTCCTTAATGGTTGTTATACTATTATTCTTCATTTTGCATTTTTTGATTTATTGTTACTTTTACAATAGTTTGCTCTATATTTTTTAAGTTCCGTTGATGAAAATAGAATATCTTTCAAAACTGGTCGTTTCTTGGATATTTTGTTATAATTCCGCAGTTTTTTTATTCATTAGTATTTTGAAGTGGTTTGATCGCATGTCATTGAAGTTCAGCTCATGTAGTTTTTCGAAACAGATTGTTTTTCCAATATTTACTTATTTATCGTAGTCTTTTCAAAACTGGTATTTTTACAGTAATTTGAACGAATTTTTCGTAGTTTGTGATAAATTTGCTTATTTAACTCCCGAAATATATATATTTTTTTACTTTCCTTATATACATAGTATATTGTATAGGGAAAGTATTGTGACGGGATCGAAAATTCAAATTAGAGTTTTCGACGGAAGAGCAAATTTAAAGCATCCCTGAACTCGAATCAATCGTTTTAAAAGTGCTGTGTGTGTCCATGAATCTGTGGAGACGATATCTCACGAACAAATGGAGCGTTTCGAATGAAATTTGGTACACGAATTATCTTTCATGAATACTGAAAGCCTATTAATTTTAAACGCAATTGAATGTACGAAACACTTCCAAATTATCGAATGAAATTTTGAGAAAAGTCATCAAAAATCATTACCTTTAATAATATTACATAAATAATAATTTTTTTTAATGTAATCTTTTATTAGAAAACGATTGGCATCAATTTTAGTAGCTGGCATGAGCTGCTTGCGATATGTTGCAATTTTTCTAATAAATTTATCAAAAACAAAAATTACATAAAATTAATAACCATTGTGAAATATGTTCACTTTTTATGTGTAATATTTATACGATAAATTTGTTAGCATCATTCTCGTGGATCTAGTTCGTTCCATTCACGAGAGAAGATGCTGTGTGTAATGGTTTTGTATTTTCACGTCTGACAATTTATCAACAGTCATTTATATATAAGAAATGCTCTTCTCCCCATTTGTCTGTAATACGTGGAGATTAATTTGGTGACTTATTTAACGAAATATCGCCAAGTTGGCGATATGTCTCCCCAGATTGACAAAACATATCGTTGAAATTGCCAAAACGACGCTAAGTTAATGAAAATGATGTCAAATTGATGAATTAGTTACTAAAAAATTTTAATATATGAACTATATCGCCTATTGCGGATGTTAACAATATTGATAATCGTCAATGGCTAGTTCAATGAAATATAAATTAATTGGGTACAGCTAAACGGTTTTACATGTTGTCATCGGAATAAAAGCCTAATGTACAATTCAACGTTAAACACATTGTGCTGCAGACCATTTCTTCATTCTGAAAGAAGTAAATTCATTGCATTATATATAAGGAAAATCATGTCATGCCCAGATCAGATATTCCTTTTACTTTCCCTGCAATACATGGTAATGTATAGGGAAAGTATTGGAATCATGCCGAAAATCACAACTCGAGTTTTCGACGGATCTTCGCGTTTCGAGACCTCTAGAATACGAAAAAACTATTTTTAGCGTGACGTCTGTGTGTCTGCCTGTGTGCGTGTCTGTCTGTCTGTGCAATGTAGTATGTATACACTCTAACTAAAAACTGCTGGACCGAATTTCATAAAATTTGGTCGGTAAATCACTTGGGTGAGACCCTGGTGCTGATTAGCTTTGGTAGGATTCGTAAAAACAGAACCGGCCTTTTTTGCGGAATGGCCTGTAAGAATTTCATGTATCCACCCTAGCTAAAATACTAATTGACCAAATTTCACAAAATTTGGTAGATAAGTTACTTGTTGGATATTCTGGTGCTAATTAGATTTTCGTACTCGGAAAAGAATAACCTGCCTTTTTTTACTAAATGTCACTCAAAAATCGCCAAAATCTGAAAAAAAAAAAAAACTACGTATGCTCAACTGTATCAATTACATTCTTGTTTTATAAGTAATTTTCGATGAGAAAAAGAATATAACACACTCCATTATGCTTTAGGACTAACCGTTCTCAAGATATTTGAGATTTCTTGCATTTTTGTTACGCCGATTTTGGAAAAATGTCCAATTACCAAATAAAAATAAAAATTGAATTAAAAATGCAAATTTAGTGTTATTTGGTGTAATTAAACTCAATCGAATGAATTATTAAAGAAATAAAGAAAATATGAATTTGAGTCTGCAGGGAAAGTCATATGCTGCCTACATCAGATTTTTTGTTATGTTTTTGTAACGTCGTTGTCAATTATTCACAAGGAGTTGTATAGTAATTTTTGGCATGTTTTGAGGAGTTAGCAGATAATTTTGCTCATATAGCTTTTGAAATATAGCTCAAAACTCATGTAGCTCACAGCTCATATAGTTCATAGCTCATATAGCTCATAGCTCATACAGCTGTTTTCCAATTTATTTTATTACAAGGTACCGAAGTCCTTAGTTTAACTCTCTGAGAATTTTCCTTAATGAAGTATTGTTTCCTTCTATAACTTTTTGAACTTCTTCAAAAATTGAAAAATCATTATGAAATAATTGGTTGGAAATTCTTAAACAAAGAGTTATTTTATGTGTAATAGTTTATTTAGAAGCGAATGCCATCTTTGTTGGATTGTTTGATACACCGTTGAGCTTTGTTTTACAAATCTTAGATAAAAAAAACATTAAAGTGGAGCATTATTATAAAATGAGCGGATGTTTTGTAAACCCTTTTAAACAGAAATTAATGAAAATTATTTAATAGGTTATCATAAACCGTTGAGATATTAAAATGTTTACTTTTTTCAACAAATGCTCTATTTCTGGAAAAACACAAGCAGTTTCTATGCAATTGGATACCATTTTACCATTGTGTTCGTTATCAACTATAATGACTTAACCGTGAACTGAGTGTTAAGAAAGCATTCCCATTTTATTTTTCTCTAGAACATCAAATCTGTTGATTTATCAGAAAAGTCAAGCATTTGACACCTCATGTTATTTTTACAGTTTGGGTGGAAAATTTCATATGTAGCGTCAAACAAGACAACCCTAAAAATAAATGTCTTCTTATAAACCCCACAAGAGTAATACTTGCCACATTTCGACCGACATTTATCCGAAATCGGATTATCGATGCGAGGAGCTTTTTCAACCTAAGGAATTTTGGTATGCCTTTCAAACCCTTTTCCAATGCTCATGCAATATTTATGATTGACTTTTCCGTGGCTTGGATCGTCGTTATGAAGGAACAGGAAAACTCTCTTGCTGAATATTTGATTTTAGGGGGTCCCAGGTCGCGATTCAATAAGACATAAAATCTTGTTTTTATATATATATATAATACATTGTAACTCGAATGCTTTTTACACATTTCCAAAAATCTGCTGTGGGCAACACATGACTTTCCCTGTGTAATATAATGACTTTCTTTCTTTCACAGTGAAAAAATGATGTAGCCAAGCCAGGACGATATATTTCGGGGCGTCTAGTGCGTCAGCACTTATCCCCACATCGGAAATAGTTATATGTCCAATTTTGTAATGTTCACGTGGTTGAAGGTGTTTCGTCATTCCTGTGCAGGATGTGATTGGAATGGTTTTATCCGATGTTGCTGGATGGAAATGTTGTCTTGGTATTGACCAACTGCCTAGAAGAGGCAAGAAAGGGGCGGAGCGAAGGGAAAGCTCTGCCTGTGTAGAATATACCATTAGTCCAAATTTAAATATAAAAATTACAAGACGAATAGAAAGCATAAGAATACAATTAAAGTTAAAAATTAAAAATTAAGGGAAAAATTAAAAGTGGATTGCAAGCGGGTTGGCGTCAATTTCTGCTAGCTAAAAAGCAATCGTGCCAAAAATGATGTATAAGATTCAAGGCACAATCCTTTAACTTTCAATTGTACGTTTGGTGCTCTTCCGGATGGCAAAATTTAAAACTATTTCGAAGTACCCAATTAACTTTACATTTCATTCAACTCTAAAACTGACAATTTTTAATATGGATAGTATCTGCAATAAGCAATTGAATCTATATATTGAATTATTTTAATAATTAATTCATCCATTTGGAGTCATTTTTATTAACTTAGAGGCATTTTTGCAATTTTGTCTATATTTCCGTCAATCTGAAGCAAAATCTCGTCAATTTAGTGATATTTCACTAAATGAATGACTAAGTTCGCCAAATTTATCACCAAGTGTTATAGAAAAACGGAGAAATTTTTTTTCAAAAGGAGAGATTTTTTCAAAATTTCGTTTGATAATTGGGAAGACTTTCTAATATTCAATTGCGTTTAAAATAAATAGACTTCCAGTATTCACTGATTGCAATTTTTGTACCCAATTTCGTTCAAATGCTTCAATCGCTTGTGAGATCTGCGTTCACACACAGACATTACCTCAGAAACGTTTGATTCGAGTTCAGGAATGCTAGAAACGTGCTTTCCGGACAAAAACTGGAATTCGAATTCTGGATTCCGTCACAATATTTCCCTCTACACATTTTATTATATATATAGGGAAAGTAAAAACCAATAGATTTTTTTTTGTATTATTCAGCAATGTTATATCGATATTCTGTGAGTTCTTAATTTTTCTGTTTTAAATGTGTTTTCATGCTGAATGTAAGTGTAAAATATTTTGTGTTAAATGTTCGTAAGCGAAGAAACCGCACTTTGCACGTACTTGTATTTTCGCTGCGTTGACATCCACTTTGAGAGTCCGTTGTATGTAGGTGTATTTCTTTCTGTTTGATTTTTTTCTTATTCGGAGCGCCAGTGAAAGGGAGTGCATTGAATGACGTGATATTGCTGTGACGTCATGTTGGTAGTGGTAATGAAAAGAGGATGCTAGCTTGTGCGAGGACATGGAACAAAGAAAGCAACCATGACGGACCTATACAGGGTCCTATCTAAAATTTAAATAATATAAAAATGTAAAAAGAAGATAAATTTAAACTTCCATCTCCAGCTATTCGATGTACGTCATGTTTGGTAAACCAACTAAGTTCATGTGTAAGTAAATCTTATTTCTAAAAAGATTCTAAGACAGCAATAATGTCAATACATAACAGAAATCTCATCGATATAAAAGAATGATTTGACTAATGATATTTTTACAAGTTTGTCCTAAGGTCTGAAATCTATTCATAACAGAATATATGATCTGCGTGAAGTGTATATGAATAAATATAAAGGATGTTGAAAAAAAATATGTTGTGTAATACATTTATGTGAATCAAGAACTAATTGAAAAATATTTTGAAACAAAGTGATATAATAATTAATAGCTGTTTTATGATGATTGGAATGTTTATATATTTTAACACGTAAATTAAATAATTTTTTTAATAGCATGATAGTAATTATTTTGTATACATGTCTCTGCCATTTTCTTAACTTCATAGCCATTTATTGATGGGTCTTGGCGCCCATTATCAGGGAAGGCGAACCGCTTTGTTATTGTTAAATAAACTTATGACGAACACTTCATTTATTACAGTATCATAAACTTTTACATATAGATTTACGTCGTACTTTTACAGCAATGAATTCGTGTAATTACTATAATAATTTTTGTGTTTGAAAAACATTAATGAGCAGGGAAAACATCTAAGAGCGCTGCAGTTAGTCTCATCTGGTAGATAATGGTTACTTTATTATACCGATACCCCACTTTTATCGCTCTATCATCGTTCAAAACAAAACTTATTTGGTCTACCTACAACTTTATCTGTCACCCTGTATAATTACTATAACAAAATATCTGCTTTTAATAATTAAGAATATTTTTTATTGACATGTGAATAAACATGAGTAAAATTTTGAATATTCATTTCAAAATTTATTGATTGAGCTCGAATCATTAGTTTTACATGTCATTATTTTAGTTTTTAATTACTAATACAGTTTAATAGACGGATTGCACAACTTCGCGGATGATTACAGTTTATTCTATACCTTTCTAATGTCAAGTTAACTTTGCACGAAGTATAAGACAATAAGTTAGCAATGGATAGCAAATAAATAGTTATTCGTTAATAGTGATTATAAATATCAGTCATAATTATAACATAATGTAATAGAGTATCAGTTGTTAGAACGAGATATTCATTTACTATTAGTTTGGAAAACCAATCAGTGGGGCATTTTCAGAAAACAGTTTTCCTGAAGGAAAACCAGAACGTTCGGTTTCTGAAGTGAAAATCTAAATTATTAGTGACAAAAATATTACCTTACGAGAGACCGGTGCGGAATGGGGTACCTAACGTTTGGAGCCAATTTTGAAAGTGTAAACGAGAAGGAAAAAATCAGAGTTTTTTTATTCAAACATTTTGAAACTTACATGAGGTATAAAAAAAATTCGAACAACGGAAAATATAAAAAATCGCATGTTGCACCATTCAGCTCCATATGCGTGACAGAACGGAGTTTATATCCACTTTCTGACTGACAAAGTTCGCAAAACGTCGCTCTCTATTACGGCCTATGAGTTATGAGTTCACATGTTACACTTAATACACGAAACTCAACGTTCGTTTGTGGTTGAATACAGTCCATTGCAATGCAATTATGTTGCGCAGTTTTTAAACACTTTAAAACATAGTTGACACTGTTTGTCAGCTTTGTGTTTAGTCGACGACTCGAAAATTTTTGTCCATGGCACCCTTTTAAATAACATATTTAGAAACACTAATTATCCGCATTGATATAATAAATTTTTGTACGAAATTTAAATTCCCTAGCTCAATCTTACAAAAAATCTCTCAAAGTTACACGTTCATTTGTCAATGCGAACACTTTTATCTATGACGCACCTAAAATAATGCATATTACAATACGGCAATCATCCCTGATTTTACAATGCCATCTATTCCCGGATACCTTCGGGTAGGGCGGTGTTTTTTAAAAGTTATCGTATGATCTACCTTTGTTCCAAATTTCAAGTCTTTCACCTAATAAACCTAAGTTTCACGATCTTTCGACAGAATTTGAATATTTGTGCCTATAACACCGTAAAATAATGAATTTTCGTAAATGGCTCTCACCAATGTTAATTTTATCATATGATCTCTATTTGAATCAAATTTAATGTACCTAGTTTAAAAAACCTGGGATTTCCTGTTTACTCGACAATTCGAACATTTTGGTGAGTATTATCATAGCCCTCTCTGAAATTCAATTTTTCTTGTTTTGTGAACTATAATTCCTCGGTAAAATTTTGCCCGACTTGCGTATTACTTACTGAATTTAAAGCCTCTATCTAAAATTACGTTTAATTCTCCGAAACACCCCTTAGAACAATTAATGCCGGCTTCCAAACCCCACTGTGATCTTTCTATTGGCTGGTTTAGGGCATGTTAGGTTTGGTCGAGTTGAGATAAAACTGTAAAGCTGGAAAGATAGACAGAATTACAGTATAGGTAAGCTATATAATATAGACTTCTAGGATTATAGTATAGATTTATTAGTTGACGAAGTGGAAAAAGAATATCAGAGAGGGTCCTACTACTCTCATTTTGCTTGGTGAGATGATCTGATGGACGCCTCAGAAAGATGGATGACGGAAATAAGAGAAACACGTAAGAAGAGGAAATTATTTGAAGAACTGAGTAAAACAGCTTCTTTTCTTCGTCTATTACATAATTTCGTAGTTTTTCATTCGAAGGTATGTTCTACAATAATTTTTGAGCAAGGTTTTTCATGTTAAGTGATGATGCTGCTCATGTAGCTTTTGAGAGCTGGTACTTTTATATCCACTACTCCCAATACATTCTCACAGTCAAGTTTGAACTATTCAGATGGTTAGCAATTCAATCACTCGTCGGCACGGCTTCTCTTAAACTGCACCGACTGTTCGTAGTTATGTATAGTCCATCATCAAAGCAAACTTATTACATATCGACCTCCATATAACGCAGTAAATGTAAGGCATACATATATTATCTGGTAACCTTTTGTATACGCGACAGTGATTTCAATCCCAGCACTCAGTCTTATTTTGGGAAAGCGTTTTAGGGTGATTCAGCGAGTATTAAAGAGATGGTTGATTCGTGTTCAGAGATAACAAAAACGTGTCAAACCATCAAAATTCACTCACTGCATTTTGATCTCATCACGGTGCTTTTGCTATGAATGTAATTAACTGCAGTGTGGCACAACTCGACTTTTTCATACCAGAATCTATTTTGAAATAGTTTGTGGTTTTTTTTTTATTGTTGACCTTTTTTTCAAATTTGTAAGTAAAATTTTGAAAAATCGGTATCCTTGGTTCAAATGATTACAAATATAGCGCGTTATCTTTCATTTTAAGAGGCTTGAAAATATTTTTAATTGGTGCCATACTTGATAAAGTTTCCCCTGTGGAGGTAACTTGCCCCTCACCAAGAGGGGGCTACTGACGTTACGACATCATAAACGTACACAAAATTTATGTCCCGGCTATTTTTCACAACGATTGAAACTAATAAGTCGAGCCACAAATAACCCATTTTATACATGATTATGTCAAATTCTGTCCTATGCTGCCGTTAAAAAATCTGATGTGGACAACACATGCCTTTCCCTGCAGACTTATATCCACGTTCTTTTTATTACTTTCCTTATATACATAATGTATAAGGAAAGTATTGTGACGGGGTCGAAAATTCGAATTCGAGTTTTCGACGGGAGAGTACGTTTCAAGCATCCCTGATCACGAATCAAACATTTTTGAAGTGATGTCTATGTGTGTGTATGCGTGTGTGTGTGTGTGTGTGTGTGTGTGTGTGTGAAAGTATGTGTGTGTGTGTGTGTGTGTCAGTGAGTCTGTGGAGACGATAACTGACGAACGAATGGACCGATTGGAACCAAATTTGGTACAAAAATCACAATCCGTTAACACTGGAAGCCTATTGTTTTTATACGTGATCGAATGTCCAGAACCCCTCTAAATTTTCGAATGAAATTTTAAAAAAATCGTCAAAAAATCAAAACCGCTAATAAAGTTACGCGAATAGACATTTCTTATGTAATTTTTCATTAGAAAACGATTGGCATACATTTTAGAACGCTAACATGAACCGTTCTCGAGATATTGTACATTTTTCAAAAAAATTATGAAAAGTCACATAAAAAAAAAAATTCCTATTGAGAAACATGTTCACTTTTCATATGTAATACCATGCGATAAATTGAGTGACATCATTCTCGTGGATCTCGCTCGTTCCATTCATGAAAAAATATACTTTGAATAATACTTTTGTATTAGAACGCCTATAGTCATTTATCTGCTGTAAGAATAACTTTTTTCTTAGTGCATAATGCTTGGCGAGATTTTGGCGACGAATTTGGCGAAATGTCGCCAACTTGGCGACTTTTTTTAAATGTTGCCAAATTAATGAAAATCTCGCCAAATGGATAAAAATGATGCTAAATCAATGAAAATGACGACTAATTGTCGAAAATTCAATATCTTGGAAAGAATATTAGTATCTACTATAAGAAAATCTTATTACTTTCCTTATATACATAATGTATAAGGAAAGTATTGTGACGGGATCGAAAATTCGAAATCGAGTTTTCGACGGGAGAACACGTTTCAAGCATCCCTGATCACGAATCAAACATTTTTGAAGTGATGTCTGTGTGTGTGTGTGTGTGTGAAAGTATGTGTGTGTGTGAAAGTATGTGTGTGTGTGTGTGTGAGATAGTCTGTGAAGACGATAACTGACAAACGAATGAACCGATTCGAACCAAATTTGGTACAAAAATCACAATCTGTAAACACTGGAAGCCTATTGTTTTTATACACAATCGAATGTTAAGAACACCCCTAAATTTTCAAATGAAATATTGAAAAAATAGTCAAAAAATCAAAACCACTAATAAAGTTACGCATATAGACATTTCTTATGTAATTCTTCACTAGAAAACGATTGACTTAAATTTTAGAACGCTAACATGAACCGTTCTCGAGATATTGCACATTTTTCAAAAAAATTATCAGAAAGTCATACAAAATAAAAAAAAAAATATTTCCTCTTGAGAGACATGTTCACTTTTCAGTAATACCATGCGATATATTGGATGACATCATTCTCGTGGATCTAGCTCGTTCCATTCATGAAAAAAGATACTTTGAGTAATACTTTTGTATTTGAACGCCAATAATTATTTATCTGCTGTAAGAATAACTTATTTCTTTGTCCATTATGCTTGGCGAGATTTTGGCGACGAATTTTGGCGGAATGTCGCCAACTTGGCAGCATTTTGAAATGTTGACAAATTAACGAAAATCTCGCCAAATGGATAAAAATGACGCTAAATCAATGAAATGACGGCTAATTGTCGAAAATTCAATATCTTGGAAAGAATATTAGTATCTACTATAAGAAAAACCTATTTATATTAATGTAAAAGTGGTGAATTCATTACGTTATATAAGGAAAGTCATGTGTTGCCCCCATCAGATTTTTTTAATTAAATTTAATTCACTTTTACTTCAATTTTCGTTCTCATTTGGTAACGGGACTTATTTTCAAAGTTGGCGTAGAGAAAATACGAAAAAATTTAAATATCTCGAGAACGCCTAGTCTTAGTGTGATGGGGTTGGTCTTATTCTTTTCATCGCTAAGAATTACGTATAAAACAATCATTTAATGGATATATTTGAGAATACGTAGTTTTTTATTTTAGATTTTGACGATTTTTACGGGCCATTTTGCAAAAAAGCCAGGTTATTTTTTTCTGAATCATACTAAAATCTAATCAGCACCAGGGTAACCTACAAGCTACTTATCTACCGTATTTTGTGAAATTCGGTCCCTTAGTTTTTCAGCTAGAGTGGATACAAGCTTTTGCGGGCCATTTCGCTAAAAAGACCAGGTTCTTTTATCCCGAACTGTACCTCAAACTAATCAGCATCGGATTCGTCCACAAGTGATGTACTTATCAAATTTTATGAAATTCGGTCCATTAGTTTTTTAGTTAGCGTGGATACAAAATCTGCACAGACAGACACACAGACAGACACACAGACAGACACACACCCAGACGTCACGCTAAAAGTAGTTTTTTCGTATTCTAGAGGTCTCGAAACGCGTAGATCCGTCGAAAACTCGAGTTGCGATTTTCGGCATGATTCCAATACTTTCCCTCTACATTACCATGTATTGCAGGGAAAGTAAAAATATAAAATTTCGAATAAATTTTGAAGTTTTCGCTCGAATTTCAGAAAAGTTCTATCTGCTTTTAGAGTTTTTGATAACAAAGCCGGATATAAAGTTTCGTGGAAATTTATCAGTATTTATGGAAGAAATCGACCACAGATATACATGCATACAGACAGACGGACGGACATCACTCCAAAAATAGTCAAACATGTTCAAAGGGTCCTACAACCTATATTGACATCAAAATTTTGAATTCGAAAATTGTCGTGAAAAAAATACTTTCTCTATACTATTACATAGTAGTAAAAATATAAAGACGCATCTATCAAAATTAGCTGTCTAACACGGAGAACGACGAGCTGAGGGTTTTATTTGTAACACCGAAAAATATTGCCACGAAAGTAGATGTCTTCATTGAACCCCTCCTAAGTGTGATATTTGCCACATTCCAACCCACATTTATCTTCTATCGGATTATCGATGAGAGAAGATTCATCGTTGTGGAGGTGTCGGTACTGTGGTCGACCCTCTAATAAAAGGGATATCTTCCAACGGTTCATACAATATTTCTTATTGACTTTTGGATCGTCGTTGTGAAGAAAAAAAACTCTGAATATTTGATTTTTTTTTTCAAGAATGGAATCTTAAGTCAGGATTTATTTGGAAATAAAAGATTACGTTCCTATCAATACAATTTTCTTTTACTTTCCTTATAATCACTATGTAAAAGGAAGGATGGGGTCAAAAATTTCGTCGCAGTTGGATTGACTTGCAGGTTTTGAACAACCATGATTACGATTCAGCAATTTTCCCAACAACATCTATGTGAGTCTGCGACCAGGGTATATGTCGAATAAATTGAGAAAATCTAATGTAATTGTATACGATTATTTCAATCTATAAACGTCAGAGATTGACTAATTTTCGGGTGAACCGAACAGGAGAAGGGTGTCAATATGTCGATTTGTTTTCTAAAAACGTTCAGCCGTATTTGCACCGATACGTTTAAAAGAAATATTTTGAATGAGGTTGGGGGTGTACGTTATCCCATTACTTTCTTTGAAAATAGTTATTTTATATTGGTAGTACTAAACGAACTGTTGGCATTAGATTATCTGAACATGCTCGTGATATCAAAAATAAAAAAAAATCTGATGTGGGCAACAAATGACTTTCCTTATATAATGTAATGAATGTACTACTTTTACAGTAAAAAAAATAGGTTTTTCTTATAGTAGATACTAATATTCTTTCCAAGATATTGAATTTTCGACAATGAGTCGTCATTTTCATTGATTTAGCGTCATTTTTATTCATTTGGCGAGATTTTCGTTAACTTGGCAACATTTCAAAAAGTCGACAAGTTGGCGACATTCCGCCAAATTCGTCGCCAAAATCTCGCCAAGCGTTATGGACGAAGAAATAAGTTATTATTACAGCAGATAAATGACTATTGGCGTTCAAATACAAAAGTATTACTCGAAGTATCTTTTTTCATGAATGGAACGAGCTAGATCCACGAGAATGATGTCACCCAATTTATCGCATCGTATTACATATGAAAAGTGAACATGTTTCTCAATAGGAAATATTTTTTTTTATTTCATGACTTTTTGATAATTTTTTTGAAAAATGTACAATATCTCGAGAACGCTTCATGTTAGCGTTCTAAAATTTATGTCAATCGCTTTCTAAGGAAAAATTACATAAGTAATGTCTATTTGCACAACTTTATTGGCAGTTTTGATTTTTTGACGATTTTTTCAAAATTTCATTCAAAAATTTAGGGGGGGTTCTGGACATTCGATTGCGTATAAAAACAATAGGCTTCCAGTGTTTATGGATTGTGATTTTTGTTCCAAATTTTGTTCGAATCGGTCCATTCGTTCGTCAGTTATCGTCTCCACACACACACACACACACACACACACACACACACACACACACACACACACACACACACACACACACACACACAGACATCACTTCAAAAATGTTTGATTCGCGATCAGGGATGCTTCAAACGTGCTCTCCCATCGAAAACTCGAATTCGAATTTTCGACCCCATCACAATACTTTTCTTATACATTATGCATATAAGGAAAGTAATATCCACCGCTTTATCCCAAACTGTTATCAATGATAATTTTGTTTCGATTTTCGATAATACCTTTCTTTTGACTAATTGTAATAATCCACGTAATATCTTGCTTTTTGACTCTTAGTATATTTATTTTTATAGGGATTCTATCTATAATTTTGACCCGGTTGAAAATATTAGTTTCGCCCGGCATCTTATAGATTCTTTGAAGGATAAATCATTATTTACATAGTTAAACATCTAAATCTATTTATTTAAATGATTATTAATATTATAATATTAACTAGCAGCATACCCGTTCTTCGTACGGAGTATATAATATAAAGAAACTTGAAATTCATAATCATGCCCAAATTCTTATAGTATACTAAATGACATGTTTAATCAAAATATTCTGTTAAAATATTTAATATAATGCTCCTAAAAAGAAGTTTAAGAATCTCTGTTCTCGCTATATAAAATTATCTTCATGGACATATCTGAAGAATAAAACATCTTGGACCCCTTATGTAAGCAAATATAAAAAAAATATGGAATTGAATCAATATATGCAAAATAAAAGCGTTAAAATTGTATGGGACCCGTACTAATTATATACGCGAATATTAGAAAATATAACCTGTATTAGTAGATTACATGTATAAATTGAAAATACCAATAAACCCGTAATCTTTAAATCTGAAGACAGTCATTTATTCCAATATATGTCAAAATTAAAGTGCTAAAATTATATGGGAAGATATACACGTACTACTTATAATGTCCGATTATTAGTAGAATATTACCCGTTTTGCAATATGAGTCTCAAATGTTTTTTAGTAAAATACAACAGACGACGTAATAAATTGAATATATAATTAATCCCCGTAATCTTCATACCAGAAGACTGTACTTGATTCCAATATACATGCCAATATATGTCAAAATATATGCCAATATACCTGTACTACTTATATTCTCGTAGGTTAGAAGATATACCCGTGCATTCCTAGAAGATTACCCGCACAACGTACAATATGCGTGTGTCAGCAATTTTTGCCGCAATAAAACAATGGCGTAATAACTTAAAAATATCAATAATCCCTGAATCAATAATTCCGGAAAATATCAATAATAATAATGTTTAAACCTGAAGAGTATAATTGATATTATCCAGTCCAAAATGAAATGGCAATGAAATTTATTTTATATACATATCTTCATTATTCAAATCGGAATGGATTTAATAAAAATCGTCTGCCGCATAAACACATTGGATTTAAATCCGTTGCTAAGCGACATGATATCATTTGCTTCAAATAAATTGGTAGAAAAAATATCGTCTAAATAGTTATATTTCTATGGAACATTTGGCGACAGTTTCGTCAAATTAGCGACATTTTAAAAAATCGCCAAATTTATCGCCAAGTGGGACTGTAGAACTGACAGTTCCACTTTGCGACAAATTGACGAAATATCATCACAATACTATCCCCTAACAAAAAACAATTAATATCATTTATGTAGCGCAATTTTATCAATTTCAAGATATTTTTATAGATTTGAAAATATTTTTATCAATTTGGTGACATTTTAAAAATTCGCTAAATGTATTACTAAGTAGGATGGTTGGTCTGACAGATAAATGCTAACCAAACATCATTTCAGTACTCTCTTCTAATAAAACAAAAAAAAAATCATTGATATGTAGAAGACCCAAGCCACACGACCAACCCGAAGGTTTATGGCAGCTGTTTGTGTGTCGTTTATATCAATTTGGCGACATTTCCGTCAATTTGGCAAAGTTTAAGAAAAGTTGTCAAATTAGCTATATCCCTCCAAATTCGTAGCTTTGAATTTGCAGATCTGAATGAAACATTCTTATCCCGTTTCAATATACTAAATGAAAACACTACAATTGTATTAGAAGATATACCCGCTCTACTCTTTTTCGGTTTCAACAATCGGCTATATGAATTTATTGGCTAAACACAATATATGAGTTTAGTAGCTAAATACGATATAAGCTTGAAAACTCTTTGCCAAAATAAATGAAATTGATGTACGCAGTCAGCAATTAATATAATTAAAAGAAAAATCAAACCGTCCATTCATAAGATATACTTTTATATCCATTTATCCATTTATTTATTATTTAAATCGAAAAAAAATAATAAAAACATTAACAAACACATTTAATTTAATTGCGATGCCGAGCAACATGATATATCCTCCTAAAATGTTAAAATTTATCAACCACTAACAGCACACCCCTTATTCGTACGCAGTGTATAATTTAAAGAAACTTAAAGTTCGCAATCATGTGCAAATTCTGTTAAAATATTAAATTTATTGCTCCTAAAGAGAAGTTTAAGAATATATGTTCTCACTATGCAAAATTATCTTCACGATCAGATCTGAAGAATAAAACATCCTGCCCCCTTTTGTAAGCAAATTTACAGAAGAAAAAATAGGAATTGAATGAATATATGCAACCCCGTACTAATTATATTGTCGCAGATCAGAAAATATGCCAATGTGTTAGTAGAAGATTACCCGTTATTTGCCAAAATAAAAGAGATGACGTAATAAATTGAAAACATCAATAATATCCGTACTCTTTATACCAGAAGGTCGTAATTGATTCCAATATATGCCAATATATATCAAAACATATGTCAATATACCTGTACTACTTATATTCTCGTAGATTAAAAGATATACACGTGTATTTGTAGAAGATTCGTACAACATACAATATATGAGTTTAAACAATTTTTGTCATAATAAAATAATTGCATAATAACTTGAAAATATCAATAATCCTTGAATCAATAATCCCCGAAAATATAAATAATAATAATTTTTAAACCTGAAGACCGTAATTGATATTATCCAGTCAAAAATGCTATAAGAAAAATCAAATCGTTCTTTTCTAAAATATATTTTTATATCCATTTATTTATTATTCAAATCGAAAAAATAATTATTAAAATTAACAGACAGATTTAATTTAATTGCGTTTCTGAGTAACATGATATAAGATAGAATCTTATAACATGTTAAATATGTCATGTCTTATAACATAAACTGCGAAATTAAATAACGATTTTGATTTCTCTATACTTCTCATTGTTCCGTAAAAGCTTATTTTAAATAAACCATGAACCATGGAGATAGATTTCCCCTTTAAATCATGTTTCAAACAATTCATGTTTTCAGAAAGTGACTAATTAACGCAAAAAATCTCCAATCAAACTCAGAGATTAAATTTTAATTCACTTTCAAACGATTTTCAAGCTTTTCGTTTGGATAAACCACGGAGTTAGGGAGTAGAACTCCTAGGAAAAAGTTCCGTTTTTCATTAATATCTCGACAACCCCAGGTCTTAGAAACTCGAAACTTGGACAAAATTTATGGGGGGATATTTCAAGGCTATTCACCAAATTTCATTAAATTCGGTTCAGCCGTTTTTTCGTGATGATGAGACAAACGAAAATTTTGTTTTTTACTAATATCTCGAGAACCACTGGTCGTAGAAACTCAAAACACAGATATAATTTTAAGTGGGGCTATTTCTGGGCTACCCACAAAATTTCATCAAATTCGGTTCAGCCGTTCTCCCGTGATGGTGTGACAGACAGACAGACAGACAGACAGATTTTCATTTTTATTTATATAGATATTGTTATTATAATATTAATACAGTATTTTATTTCTGCTCAGTCATTTTAATATTTGTTTATACATTCCTCTGTATTTCTTTGTGCTATTCGTTTATTGATAATATGCAAATTTTGTTCGCGGCTTGCCTATGTATAAAAGCACAGTCTATTTTTTCAGTCATATGACACGGATGATGGGCGTTTCACACCCGAATTCGCTCAGACTTTGTAAATATGTTTTAAAACGGCCTTTAGTGTGAATAAAGTTTTTAATTTTTGAAGTAGTTTTATAATCAAAATATACTGCAAATTTCAGTCAAATCATGCCGTAGCGGTTAAAAAGTAGAATCACTTCCAGAAAAAATCTGATGTGGGCAACATATGACTTTCCTTATATAATGCAATGAATTTACTACTTTTACAGTTAAAAAATTTTTTATTCTTATAGTAGATACTTATATTCTTTCTAAGATATTGAATTTTCTTTAATTAGTCGTCATTTTCATTGATTTAGTGTCATTTTTATCCATTTGGCGAGATTTTTGTCAATTTGGCAACAATTAAAAATGTCGCCAAGTTGGCGCATTTCTCCAAATTCGTCGCCAAAATCTCGCCAAGCGTTATGGACGGAGAAATAAGTTATTCTTACAGCAGATAAATGACTATTAGCGTTAAATACAAAAGTATTACTCAAAATATCTTTTTTCATGAATGGAACGAGCTAGATCCACGAGAATGATGTCACCCAAATTATCGCATGGTATTACATATGAAAAGTGAACATGTTTTTCAATAGGAAATATTTTTTTTTATTTTATATGACTTTTTGATAATTTTTTTTTAAAAATGTGCAATATCTCGAGAACGGTTTATGGTAGCGTTCTAAAATTTATACCAATCGTTTTCTAATGAAAATTACATAAGAAATTCCTATTTCCGTAACTTTATTAGGGGTTTTGATTTTTTGACGATTTTTTCAAAATTTTACTCGAAAATTTAGGGGGTTCTAAACATTCGATTGCGTATAAAAACAATAGGCTTCCAGTGTTTACGGATTGTGATTTTTGTACCAAATGTCGTTCAAATCAGTCCATTCGTTCGTCAGTTATCGTCTCCACAGACTCACTGACACACACACACACACACACACACACACACACACACACACACACACACACACACACACACACACACACACACACACACATACACAGACATCACTTCAAAAATGTTCGATTCGTGATCAAGGATGCTTGAAACGTGCTCTCCCGTCGGAAACTCGAATTCGAATTTTCGACCCCGTCGCAATACTTTCCTTATACATTATGTATATAAGGAAAGTAAAAATTGGGAGCTGAAAATGGTCGAACACGAAGTGTAATGTAACCAGAAAATGGAAGTAAATGAACCAGAAACGGTGAACTTGAAATGCAATCATCATCATATTATTGTTGGAGTTAATACATATTATTGTTGGAGTTAAAATACATATTACTGTTGGAGTTAATTGTAAGCACAGCAACCAGATAGTATTGGTTTTATAGTAAAACATTTCAATATAGGAGTGATCTTGCTTTTGATCAAAATTAAGTAAATTGCCATTTACAAATCTTGTAGTACGCATAATTTTCTCATTTTAAAGACTCGAATAGCTGAACTTACTTCGAGCGAAAATGCTTAAAAACCAATAATGTTTGGAGAAAACGTCTCAGTATATTTGGAAGAGTATTATTACCATGTTAGGTTGTAGTTCTGGGTATTAGATATATCTGAAGAATAATATGAACAGCTATATAATTATCCTGATTAACCTTTTTATTATAAAGAGAAAGGAATGTAACAGTATCCGGTTATAACGAGAAGTCTAAAATTCATTATTTTACTCGTTAAATACGAATGCTCGTTAAATTCGTTTTGCACAAAAAATTATATATAATTTGACGAATAGACAGTAAGGATGTACTCAGAGAAATAGTATGACCTTGTTTGATAGAAGGTTATAAAAGAATTGCATTGTGGTGCAAAACAACATAATGCCAGCAATCTAGATATTTGCTTATACCCTGTCCATTTGCATACACCACACGAAAAAATTTCGTTCAGGCTAGTGGTTTAAGTACCACATTCTACGAACTCTTATTTTTTACTTTGGAAATATTTCTTTCCTTAGGAACATGGTTCCTATTTCTTTTTAGCAAGACCCCATATACGAACTCCATTTAATATTTTTGTTCTGAACTCTACATCTTCCATAGCCCAAAACTTGCTATGTTTTTCGGGTTGTCTGTGGAAGACACCTTTTCAGGAATATCTGATACTTTTCTTAAAGTACTCCACCCAACCCATGTACTATATATCCTAATTCAGCAACCATTTATAAATGAAGTCAAGATTTTTTTTCCTTTGTTCTAATACATGTTTATCATATTTTTACTTTCCTTATATACATAATGTATAAGGAAAGTATTGTGTAGGGGGCGAACATTCGAATTCGAGTTTTCGACGGGAGAGCATGTTTCAAGCATCCCTGATCACGAATTAAACATTTTTGAAGTGATGTCTGTGTGTGTGTGTGAAAGTATGTGTGTGTGTCAGTGAGTTTGTGGAGACGATAACTGACGAACGAATGGACCGATTCGAACGAAAATTTGTACAAAAATCACAATTCGTAAATACTGGAAGCCTATTGTTTTTATACGCAATCGAATGTTCAGACCCCCCCCCCCCCCCCCAAATTTTCGAGTGAAATTTAAAAAAAAATTGTTAAAAAATCAAAACCGCTAATAAAGTTACGCAAATAGACATTTCTTATGTAATTTCTCATTAGAAAATGATTGATATAAACTTTAGAACGCTAACATGAATCATTCTCGAGATATTGCACATTTTTCAAAAAAATTATCAAAAAGTCATATAAAATAAAGAAAAATATTTCCTATTGAGAAACATGTTCACTTTTCATATGTAATACCATGTGATAAATTGGGTGACATCATTCTCGGGGATCTAGCTCGTTCCATTCATTAAAATAGATACTTTGAGTAATACTTTTGTATTTGAACGCCAATATTCATTTATCTGCTGTAAGAATAACTTATTTCTCCGTCCATAACGCTTGGCGAGATTTTGGCGCCGAATTTGGCGGAATGTCGCCAACTTGGCGACATTTTAAATTGTTACCAAATTAACAAAAATCTCGCCAAATGGATGAAAATGACGCCAAATCTATGAAAATGACGACTAATTGAAGAATTTTCAATATCTTGGAAAGAATATTAGTATCTACTATAAGAATAACATTTTTTTAATTGTAAAAGTAGTAAATTCATGCATTATATATAAGGAAAGTCATGTGTTGCTCACATCAGATTTTTTATAATTTATTTAGTTTTACGTTTTCGTATGCTCGATGAAGCCGGGAGCTTAAAAATTATATCTTCAAAATTGGGCAAATCAATTAACATTTTATGTACTAATTAAAAGTTCGCAAGTTCCTCATTATATCGGGAATATCGCAAAATATCTGCTTATTACAAGTGGCTTCTAGTATATTAAAGGAGAGTGGGATACCTTGGGACAGAGCCCACCTTGGTATAACAATCTGTAAAACATAGTACAATTCATTGTATTCAAACATGAGGACTCCCGGTTTATGCAAAAGCGAAACGATTAGCTCCGGATGAGCTCATGGTTGGAGAGAATTTGAGTTTCTGCATCGTCAAGGAATTTGTAAGAGGTTTAAAAGTCCATGGGTATGTGGAGATTATAAGAAGCTAAATTCTATATCCATCCAAGGTTGATACTCTGTAGCTCATACCCATAATTTTATACAGAACTTCGAAAGGGAAAATGCATTTTCAACATTGGATTTGGTATGTGTATACTATCAGATTCTAATGGAACTTGATGATGTCCCCAAAACAACGGTGATTACGCCGTATGGACTGTTTGAATTTCCGTTCATGCTATTCGGTTTATGTAATGCTGCTCAAACTGTCTACATATTTATGAAAGAAATTTTAAACAATCTAGATTTATGTTTCATTTAAATCGTCGATTGCTTAATCGCATCAGAAAATAAAGACAACCATCAAGAACACTTACGCATAGTCTTGAGCGTTTTTCACAGTACGGAGTAGTTATAAATACTTCCAAATGCGGTTTTGGCCAACCTGAGGGAAAGATTTTAAGACATATGGTTACGGTAGAAGGTATTTTCCTTTACCAGGCAGAATTTCTACCATTTAAAATTTTCAACTGCTTAAAACTGCAATATTTACGTCGATTTCTCGCAATGTTGAACTTTTATGGCACGTTTTTATCCCTAGCAGCAGGAACGCAGGCTGTCTTTATGATTTGATACTGAGGAATGAAAAGTGCAGCAGTTATGCAAGTTCAGTGGACAGAAAATACAAAAATTGCCTTTCAAGATTGTAAGGATTTAATTTCAAATGCATCATTATTGACTTATTCCACAACAGATGGTGACTTTTCACTCTCATAGACGCGTCACTTATCATAGACGCGTCACTTATCATAGACGCATCACTTTACAACAAATTTAAGATGGAAAGTTATGTCCGTTAGCTTTTTTCACGTAAGCTAAATGCCGCAGAACGCAAGTACAGCGCTTACGATCGTAAGCTTCTCGCAACATATTCTGCAGTAAAGCAATTTCGGCCTATACTAGAGGGACGTAATTTTATTTTGTACACTGGTTACAAGCCTCGTACATTTGAGTTTTGCCAAAATGTCGAGAAAATGATTTCAAGGCAATTAAGACATCTGAAATTCATAAACCAATTTACTACAAACATTCGATACATTCCTGGTTCCACTAATGTGGTAGCAGACGAAATTTCTCCCATTGAACAGATTAATACCCCAAATGCTCTCAGTTAGAGACAATTTCAACAGCTCAGAGTAAAGACGAGATATACGTTCTAAAACACTCTTGTCCTATGGTATGTCTAAAAGGTATCTTTCTTGATTCTTCGTGTGCCATACTGCAACACTTCTTGTCGAAAAGGCCGTGGTATGAATAGTTGACACCTTAACGGGCGAATTTCGACTATTCATTCTACGGGCTTTTCGACAAGAAGTGTTTTACAACATTCACAATCTCGCTCATTCAGGAGTTCGAGGTATTGTGAACATGGTATGCAAACGATTTATTTGGCCATCACCCCGAAAGGACTATGCCGAATGGAGCCGTACGTGTATTGCCTGTCAAAAATAAAAAGTGCAACAACATGAAAATTCAGCTTTAGAAAATTTTAGAACTCCGAGCAGCAGATTTCAACATGTTCATATCGATATAGTCGGACACTTGCCGGTATCGAAGGTGTTTCTATATCTGCTTATTCGTGTCGATCGTTTCACGCCCTGGCCTGCAGCGATTCCTTTAGTCAACCAAACGGCAGTCAGAGGCATTTTTTTCTAGATGAATATTTCGATTTGGGGTACTTAAAATCATCAGTACTGACCATGGGCGACAATTTCAAAGTTGTTTGTTTCACCAGTTGATGGGATTTTTAGGAAGTAGGAATATCAGAACGACAGGATATCATCCTGCCGCCAATTCTGTGGTGGAACGTTTTCACCGCCAACTGAAATCGGCAATGCGCTGTCAGGATACGGAGCGTTGGATGGATGGGCTACCGCGTGTACGTTTAGGAATTCGATCTGCGATCAAAGACGATCTAAAAGCTTCCACTATAGAATTGATATTTGGCACTTCATTGCGCTTATCAAGTGAGTTCCTCCATAACCCTTCATCAAAGGACGTTTCAAATCATGTTCATGATTTCGTTTTGAATTTGAGACAACAAATGCAGCGGTTATGACCGCTTCCTGCTTCGCGTAAATTCAAAAAATGACATTTTCATTCACGAGGAACTTCCCGGGTCACTGTTTTGTACTGAACGACTTTGTTAGACGGCCGTTGCCGACCCCATATGATGACCCTCTCATGTATGTGCATGCACAGAAAAATATTACACCATAGATATCCGCGGACGAAAGAGCAACTTCAGTATTGATCGTTTGAAACCCCTTTTGTTATTGAAAACAATAGAGGAATCAAAAGAAACATTTTTACCGATTTTTGACCAGCCATCACCTTCCACTATTACTACAGTGACTAGATATGTCAGACAAGTACGTTTTCGAATCCTTGTTTCTGTGCGATGAGGGGGTGTACCATGGCGGCATTCCATCAGCTAAATCACAAAACATCAAACTTTATTGAATTTAGCTTGAATAGTAGCAATGATTTTATTATTTGCATACGGTGAATTCGCAATACCTCTGCGCAGGCTCAGACTGATTCAGAACAATATTGTTCTGATAGCTATGCACTCCGCGCTGTTATAAGTAGCATTGTTAATTTAAGTTAGATTTTGTAAATAAAGTTATATTTTATATATATCCTTCTTAGCATACGTTTCCACATCGCACATTTGCCATAAACACCTTTTTTTACAGTGATTGCTGCATAATGGTTTTAATTTGCTGAAGAAGTTCAATGTAAGATTTTGTGTTACTCAAGAAGCCTAAATATCTATGTGTTTTTATATACGTGATTTTTAAATGAACGGCATTACGGTATATATGAAGAAAAATGAATAAGAGTCTGTAGAGAAATTCATACATTGTGAAAACGATATTTTTTTGTAATAATTATCTCAAATTCCAGAAATTAAAGATTAAAATTGAAAAACGGCAAAAAATAACGCCATTTTTCACCTAAATAATCCGTTTTCGTTTGACGAGCCATGAAAATTAATCTCTTACCTAGGAAATGGAGAAAAAAAAACTTCCATTTTTTACAACTTCTTATTAAAATATATTTTTAGAGCTTAACTTCGAATAAAAGATACCTATTCCCGAACGTTGCCACGGGAAAATAAACAAATAAGCAGAATAAAACTTCTTTTTGCGGTTAAACTGGGGTTTAGGAGTCAGGGCGGCGCAAATAAGCTACTTATGCTCGCTGGGGTGAAATTTAAGATTAGGGCATATCCCTTACTCTTAGGAGAAAAGTGAAAATGGAAGCGATCTTTTTACATATTAGTTTTGGAATCTGGCAACAGATGATGGATGCCAGATGCTGGATTATAAATATGAAGGAAGGAGAAGGAGATTCTAAAAATTTATTTTTTTTGTACTTGAAAGGTATGGAAACTGTTTGGTAACAGCTGTTTAAGATAAGCAAAACCACTTAGAACAGTAATATTTCCTGTAATAACGAGTTTTTCTTTAATACTAGGATTAAATGTGTGTTTTGAATGATTTTGGCGTCGGTTTTTGTAAATTGCTGGGAACATTTTGGGTTTGTAAAAAGTAATTTTAGAACATAAATATATCGATTGTGAATATCTGCTTTTGTAAAATACAGTTAAATTTAATCGTTTCAAATATATCAAATAGTGTAAATAAAATATTTATCGATGAGTAAACTAGTTTTTACAAATTTAATCATGGTAAATAATTATGTAATGAACCTGTATAAGAACGATTATTTCAACACGTGGTGATATAAGCACCGTTCAATACAGTTTTTCCAGTCAAATATTTTTATTTCTACTGTTTTGTCGAACGTCAAATTTTTTCGTCGATAACGCTATCTACAGTTGAGGCAGTTAATAGCAAGCTCACCTACTGTAAATAGTTTGTTATAAATAAATTTGTGGTCAGCTAGCTCATTGGCATAACGTTGAAATTATTTGAACTATTATTTTCCTGGCCATACTTGGTAGTGTATAAAGAGCATATTGGATTGGAATCAAAAATTGAAATTCAATTTTCATGATTTATGTTTTGAAAACTTTAGAATACGAATCTACTATTTTCAGCGTGGAGTCCGTGTGTATGTCTGTGTATTCACTGTAATTCTAAAATATATCCCACAAAATTTAATGGAATTTCACGGTTAATTCCCTTATGTGTTACCCTGGGCAACGCAGTCCAGTGGTTAGCGCGCGGGAATTGCACTCGGTAGGCCCGGGTTCGATTCCCTCCACTGCTAAAATTGCCGCCATGTTCACGCGGAGTAGGGTCACGTTAAACATGTGGATCCGTAAGTCCTTCCGAGAGGTTGGTGGTAGGGGAAGGTGGGTACGGTCCCTGTGGATGACTCCCGCGCTGGGTTCCGATCTAAATTGGGTGGCTCTTCTCGGCCGTTCAAACAGATACCTTATACCTTTCTGGTAGGTCAGACGGTCTGGGTCGAAGAAGAAGAAGAAATATTACCACACAGCCCATTTCAACTTCCTGCAAAACATTCTTCAAAACATTTAAAAAATCTCCCAGAAATTCATTTTAATTTTTTGCAGAAAAAAAAAATTAACATATATTTTAAAAATTTTTAGAAATTTGAAAAAATTTAAGAAATTTGAAGCTTCTAGTACTGTGGTAGGTCTGAATCTGTTAGTATCTATAGAGATTCTCAAAATTGTGGTATATACACTGTGGTATAAATGTGGTATATAAAATTGTTGTATATGACAGCAAAAGGCTACTTTTGCAGATTATCGGCTATTCCATGCTGACCCGTGCATACTAAGCGCGATACAGGTAAGAGGTCCATGGATGCTATTAACTTCAATTTGAGCTCGATTCTAAATTTGTTGCCACGTCTTCAAAATACCACTGCTCTACTTGGTTTATTGTAGTGATTGTCTGCAGTGCCTGTTTTTCACACACCATCCAACCCCTGGGGATAGACTCCCCCCAGAAAATCGAAGAGTAGCAATCTCACGCCTCAAGAGTCACGCCCTGAAAATAATTTCCCAGGTTGGGAGATGGCGCTGTATTATGTTGACTTTTAAAGAATCAAAATTAATCTGTAAGTTAAAAGTAAATAAACTTTATTTAAATTTACAAACTTTATGCTATTTCAAGTTAATATATATTATAATTTTAATTGTTCTTAATTAAAAAAATAAATACATTAAAAAGTAAATTGTGTAAAGAACCTTGCTGCCCCAACTTGGAATCGAACCCTGGATCTCCTAACTGGCCAGCCGACGATCTGTTGAGATACTGGTACGAAATTGCAAGCTCTTATTATCGAAGTGGACTTTGCAATGGCTATCTTAATGAATATTAATGATTCTGATTTAATAACAATTTATAATTAATCTTATGCTTACTTTAAAAGTAAAGAGACTGAAAAGTATTCAATTTAATTAAACTGTGAAAAAAAATTTGAGAAAACTTTAAAAAAACGGAGAAGTATTCAATTTAATTAAGTACATAAAAGTCAGATATTTGTAATTGTTCTCCAGTAAATTGTTCAGATCAATAATGTTATTCAAGCTTTGAAAAGGGGAAAATAAACTAAAAAACTTTAATTTAATTAACTGTTTACCTACATAACAGGATTTTATGGTAAATTTAACTACACTCTTTTCCAGTAAATATTGGACAGACTGGAAATCCCCCTCTTCAGTATGTAAATTGCATTGCAAGCAATTAATGGACATGGTTGTGAGTCTATACATTGTTTATAAACAGCTATATAACAGGAAAACTTCGCGAATTGTGTACTGCATCTTTATTACACCCAGGGTAAAGAAAATTACTTTGTGTCGTGTCAATGTAAATGTTTTAAATATTATTACATGGGCAATTTGTTGAAAACCAATGATAAAATGTAATATTTATGCACAAAACTTCCTATTTCTACGTCTTTCAGGAGGGTTTGTCACAAACCCTTAAAATGAATTTTTCTCAAAAAATTTTTTTTTCAACATGGTGCCCCCAAGTGACGCGATCTTTGAATATCACCGGGATGTAGACAAGAATATCGGGTTGCTAATCGCAATAGCACCTGTGGGCTCATGGTAGATAGTTTTGGTGCGTCAGCTTCATCACAAGGACCGTTATATGCTAGCGGTCAGATCCTTGGCGAGCTAAATTCGAATTAGCGCCGCCAGAAAGGGTTGCCAGATCGGACTCTCTTCGGCAAAGAATCTCTAAGTCTTTAGTCTAGTCTGGTTGAAAACAGTCGCGGTTGGTTATTTTTCTGTTGTTCGTTGGGTAAAAAATCCGCTAGAGATTAACTTTTTACCCGGAGAGACGGGACTTGTTTTCTCTCTTTGGATAGACGCATCACTATTTTAGCAGTATTGAAAAAGTAATACTGTTTCTCTTTTTCTCGAGATAGAAGCTCACGCACCGTACATTTCCCCGTTTAGTTTTATGATATACAATTGAAGTTGCCAGTTTTTTGAAATGACTAACGGAGATGAGCGCCTCTTCACCCCCTTTTCTTGTCATATACCTGAAATTATCCCATATGTCATCAGCAGAGCTTTAGATAAGCCCGTTCCTGCCGGCGGTGACGCTCATCAGTGACTTGCCATTCTAGGCCCATCCAGACCCATTCCTGATCACCAGATGTCCTCATCGTGATTCTTTATTTGCAGCTAGCTTGTGCCATGATATGACACAGCTTCACCTTATTCCCAGTTTTAGACCTCGCCGTCGGCGTACCTAATTTTCCGTTATCCAGTTTTTCCGTCGCAGCAATGACATTCTTCAGTACCTTGCTAGCTTGATTCATCTCCAGATGTCCGCTTTCGGTCTTCAGCTTGCGTTCTCCAAACAGTTTACAGTGTCTCGGCCGACCATTGTTTCTTTGCAGTAAGGGCATATCGTACGGTGGTAAGTCTTTTTTTCGATCCTTGTATGTTACTCTCTGAACTCTCCTGATCATTTAAACCAGCCAACCTGATCCCTTTATGGTGGGATTTCTAGTATTTTCTCACCTCTTAAAGGAAGATAATGAAACAAAAATTTAAATCCTTCGACAAAGGTAGGGAGACAAAATACCTTAGGGAGACAGATATATATCAATTCAAATCTCTTTTATTTTTATGTCTCAGAAGATATTTTTTTGAGTGCTTTATACGTTTCATGTCCAAACAAAGTACTCCCTCTTTTGTTTCCTCTGGGTGTATTGCCTGTAATTGCTTAAATTATTTGTGAAATTTTATAAATAAGCATCTATTTTGTTCAACATGATCGCTTTAATTTTATTAATTAATTTTGGCTTATCTGATTTCATGTTATTCCGGGTTCTTCGAAGCACAAATTTGATCTTAATTAATAAATTCAGTTTTATGTTATTCTTTCACGGTCAAAACTATTAAGTTTTTGTTCCTTATATGCCGATGTCAAAAAAGATACAGCAGCTGCGGTTCTGCTCAGACCGAACTGAATTCAGTAAAGCTCGATGATGATGAAAAATCACTCAAAGATAGATTGCATTTACAATAATATTTAAAATATGTTGAAGGTGTTGGTTGCCTGCAATTGCAAAGAAACATCGTAGTTGCATTAAGCTGTTAGTCTGTCGTAGAAAAGATTAATTAATTTATTAGGCTTTTCCTTTGTAGAACAACCGACTTAATTATTTTCTCACATTATTGCATAGAGAAAGAATTTTTTCAGGAAATTTTCGATTTCAAGATCTTGATGGATAAGAACGTTTTAAGACATTTTAAACACATTTGGTGTGTGTATGTGCGAGGTGTGGAAAGGATAACTTAACAAATGCACTTACCGCTACATTTTATGTACAAATATATTTTGCGACAAATAGGAACTATAGATGGAATTTTTATTATTTTTCATGATTAAAATTCGAATGAATTTCAGTATTTTTATAGCAATGTTTTTTTTTATGAAAAAACAATGATATAATTACCAGAACAACAATGGTAGTATATAGTTTATGATTTATAATAGTTTATAAGTAAAGTGGTAACATTCGATTTTAAATAAAAATTATATGTAACATGACTACTTTTGTAACACGTTCTATTATAATTTCCCAATTATATCAAAATACAGGTATGATCAGAGTTAGGGTAACGCATAAGTGATTTAACAACTAAATTTTGTGAAATTTCACCAGATAGTATTTGAGCAAGAGTGGTATGCATATGTGTATGTACGCGTTCACGCGCGCACATACACACTTACATACACACATACATACACTAGAGGTTTGCACGAGTTCAGATCGGGCTGGAAACCGGACCTACTTTTGGGGCGGACCAGGGAGGGCCTAAGACTTTTAATAATATTTAGTACCGGGTCGGGCCGGACTCGGCCGGTTATTTAAAAATATTCTTATGATATGAAAAGATAAATGTTCTAAAAAATGAAAACTAACTTTATCTTAATTCTTCCTACAAAAATTTCACCAATTCATATTTTTAACACATGTCAAAACAAATCATTTTGGGCCGGCCTGTGCCGAGATATAATGGTCTTCGAGTCAAGTTAGGCTTGGGTTCTACCATTATAAATTTCTTTGGGCTCGGGTTGTGTATGAGCGCTAGTACTGTCGGTTAGGGTCGTGTGAAAGTCTGATATTTAGGTGCGTATAAACCCTCTAACACACACACACACACACACACATACAGACACACACACACAGGTCATGTTAAAATAGTATTGCAATGTGTTAAAAACACGTAAATGCGTCGAAAACCTTAATTTCAATTTTCTACCCCATTCCAATACTTTTTCTATACACTACCATAAAAATGATGGATTCGTATGTAAGAATACTCAAAATTCACAAATCCATCAAAATCCGTGTCAGATTTTCGACCCCCATTCTTTATCCAATAAATGCATTACGTAGGACCACTTAAAATCTAATTAGGCAAAATTTCTCTCTAGTCATAAATCAAAGAAAGTTACTTTTTGATTTTCAGAAAGTTAAATATTAAAATATTGATCAAGGTAGACGCACATGAGTTTTTAATTCTTGAGAAATTTTCGAAGTTCATTAAAAACCTGAATGCTTCACCGGGCATGGATTCTCATTATCGAAGAACATATTAGAAATGTGCGGTGATAAAGAGGTAAAAATACCACGAAAATGTAAACAAAAAAAAACTTTTATCTCGAAAAATTTCGGGTTGAAATGTCAAATTAACTTGTAAATATTCTAAGCTCACAGTTATTAAAAATCTGATGTTGACAGCATATAGATTTTCCCTACAAACTCATATTTATTTTCTTCCCAAATTATGAACAGGTGAAAAGTGTAATCCACCAAACATTGTGTTGAAAAATGTTCTTTAAATGTGTTATTCTCAAAATGAGATTTTTATGGCTTGAAAATGTTCCAGACTTTCAAACTTTTGCCATAAATTACATGGAATTAGTAAGACATATTCTCTCTATATATTTTAATAAAATCGCGTATGCATTTTTGAATCCGAATCCTCCAAGTGGCATAAATGTGAGCACAGTTTCGCAAGAGGTAAAATTTTGATAAAAATCGACTTCCAATCCAGGACTATATGCATTTTTGAATAAAGTGAAAATAGATTCAGGAATAAGTACAAACATTTGTTCATATTACTACACTGTAAAACATTTTGACAAACTATCAGAAAAGTCGCAATGACAGGCGTTCATGAAAATTCCAGCTTCATTTCTAAAATATTCAGCTAATTATCGTCAGCCGAAGCGTTATTTTTGTATACTTATATGTAGATTATAGTAACTATCAGGAGTCTTACTCCCCACGATGGACAGCTGATTCTCCTGAAACTTTCAGTAATATGGTTGCAACTGTTTTACAGTGTAAGTTAAATCAATATAATGTGAAATCGGGAGACAAAGTTTGAAATTGGTGCATAAGGAGCATTTTAAATTTTTCAAAAATTTAATTTATTTTTCTATAAGTAAAGGAAAATAAACTACATAGATGTTTTTATTATATTTGGAAAATATATGATCTATTTAGTATATGCACAAATTTAGTATATGTACTTGGTATACGTCCACTGTTCCCTTAAGTAGTGTTTCTTTCTTCTGTTTCATAAAATTTGCACGTTCATAAATACAGATTTAAAATTACAATAAATTTGTGCTATTTGCATGTATATACCAGCGTCATGTCAAATATGTTCAATACTTTTTAATAGATATTTAAGTAGAGTAAATTTCGTGAAATCTCTACTTAAATAATACTTCAAACTTTTTCTACTTAATACTTTTAGCAATTTTAATTTGTCCCGAATTTTTAATGTGAATAATGTATCTGGCAGAAATCTAAGCGTTATGAAACATTTAAATAATTTGGACGCTATATTCCAAACATACTAGATAAAATACAAAAAATTATACTTAAAAGAAAATTAAAAAAGGTTTTATCTGAACAAATTTCTGTTTCACTTTGCTTACTTTCACTCAAAATATCTTCTAAACTATAAAAGATAGATCCAAATCATGTAAGACAAAAATGTTCAGTAAGAAATCTAGTTTTTAGATCCATACTTTGTTCATACAAAGTTCTTATAGTTTTTGAGAAATCATCTTGCCAAGTTCAAAATTGAAAACTTTCAGTTTTTAAAGTTTGTAATGCTTATACACTACCCGACACAGAAAGGGCAGCACCATGAAAGAGCGAATAGAGTGTGCTGTTAAAGGACACATAGACAGAGATGGTATATATAAATAAGTTATGCTAATTCCAGAAGGATAATGCAATACAGTAATGGCATAGCTAGGGAGATCAGTAGGTAGTAGGATCACCTTCCGCGGCGATACAAGTAGCAACTCTTCGAGAAACAGATGCAATGAGCATGCGGATGGATGGCCTGAGGAATGGATGGTCATATGTCTTCAACCATCCTCCACAGGTCGTTCTTTGTTTGAGACGGGGCCAGAGCAGTCAAATGACGGCCAATAACATCCCATACATGTCCTATGGGTGAGCGATGGGGAGACAGTGGGGGTCAAGGAAGCATCTGGATACCTTGCAAGGCATGTATGGCGATGGTTGCTGTGTGCGGTCGCGCGTTATATTTCTGAAAAACAGCATTTTGCAACCGCAGCATCTCATCCACATATCGTCGTGCTGTCATTGTGCCTCTGATACGAATCAGAGGTAACCGGCTATCGAAGCCGATGAAACCCCAAACCATGATGCGCGTTGTCGAGCAGTATGGCGGTCAACAGTCGTAGCAGAATTGGATCTGTTTCCACATCGTCACTAGATTATCACACGGCGAGTGTCTTCGACAAACAGAACCGAAACTCGTCGCTGAACACTACCCTGTCCCATTCAGTCGTCCAAGAGGCTCGGGCTCGACACCATTGCCATCTCTCATGTCGGTGTCTTGTTGTCAATGGCAGTCAAAGGACGGTTTGAGTACAAGTCGTTTTCGGCCAATCGTCGAGAAACTGTTCTCGCTGATATTGGAACATTCAATGTACCCTGCAAATTCCGCAGAATGTCGACAGTCGTCGTTTGTGGGGCCACCACCGCATGCCTTCGAATGCGTCCATCAACGCGTGTTGACGTACGTCTGGGTGGACCTGTATCACTGCGACGATTTACATGCGCTTCTTCAATCCATCTTATCCAAATCTTTTGCATAGTGGACGCATCTACGTCGAAGACCTAGACCACTCAACTGACCCTAGGGCTTACATCCGCTATTTGAGTGGCCGGAGAGGCAGGACGCATCTGCGTGTGGTTGAGCGGCGATAGGCCTGTACGACCACCCAGCCGTACGTAGGCCTAAAATGGTTCCCCTCTCACGATCGTCTAAATGCTGAATCGGACTTCGGCGTCATAGACCAGGCATTTCTTCATCAACACATGTCTTCGGAAACGAAAACAATTCGAAAACGGGTTTCCGTAGGCGACAGACAGTAACAAGTGCTGGCTCATCTGCCGTTTCCATCCATTTTATCGCGCGTTCTAATTACATAATCTACTTGCATTTCAGATCATTTGCATACATCGGCCAGCTGCGTTTGTCTCGCAATTTGCACAATTGTACGGCTTTCATGGTGCTGCATTTTCTATGTGGGGTAGTATATCTCGAAAACTTAAAGTGCAAGCTATAAATGGCAAGCGAATCATTTGTAACCATTTGAAATCCCTATGAGAATATATAATTGGAATTTGAATCTGTTTCATGATTTTCTACATATTGTGGTTATAATTTCGAAATTTTATATTTTGAACAATTTACAAGACGTTATATTCATGCAAAACTGTTTCTGCACCATTGGACTACAGGTACCACAGCGATTATTTTGTCTACAAATTAAATATAAATTCAAACGTAAAGAGTTGGTGAGGGTTACCCGCGCAGCGTATGGCTATTTTATGCGCCATACCCTCAGAGGCGCCGACTTTGATCGACACACTTTATGAAACCAATAATTTTGTTGTGGGTTTCTCGAACTCCTAATATTTTTGCGCGTATTTAGTGGGGAAAATGTACGTATATATGCATAAATTTTACCTTCTGTTATCCATTCTTTAAGTTTTTTATTATTCATTCCCCGTTTACTATAAAGTGTGCATAGAAATTTACCCCTCAGACTGTTTATTGTATTCTGAATACGATCATTTTCACTCGGAAATGATTTAAAGAGAAATGTGTTGACATTTCTAACATTGGTAAAAATACCTAAAAAATAAATGTTACATTTTTTTTTTTACTCTTATAAAGAAAATGGAGTTGGAAATTCACACAGTATCTATACAGGGTGTCCCAAAAAGATTGAAACGCGCTTTAATTCTTTACCTGTTGGAGATAAGTGGGCAATGTAAATTGCAAACATGTTGAAAGTAAGATAGGAAGTAAGACTACGTTAATGAAATAGTCCTCCCATCAATTTAAAAAAAGTTACACTTTTTAAATTTTTATACGACTCCCTTAGATCAATTTGGGCAATCAGAAAATTTTTGTTTTTAATGCAACAAGATCATTAAAAAAACCGCATATCTGTATCTTTAAAATCAACTGAATTCTGATAAAGGAAAATATCTGACTTATGCCACTTTTCCGTACCATGTAAAAGACTGTTCATCAGTGAAAATAGGATTACAAGCAAATTCACGATGAAAATTATTTAGATAAAAAAAAGTACTTAAAAGTACTTAATTTTTGAAAAAGCACTTAGTTATTGAAAAGTACTAAGTGCGTAATCCTTGATTGCATCGTGAGCCTATGCGGAATTCGCAAAAATGTCTCCTATGTATTATTCAGTTTAATGTTGTATTGCGTTTAAAAACAATAGGCTTTCAGGATTCATGGCTTGTGATTTTTGTACCAAATTTCAATCGAATCGTTTCATTCGTGTTCGTGAGATATCGTCTCCACACACACACACTGACACACACACACACACTGACACACACACACACACTGACACACACACACACACACTGACACACACACACACTGACACACACACACACACACACACACACACACACACACACACACAGAGAGAGAGAGAGAGAGAGAGAGATCACCTCAAAAATGTTCAATTCGTGATCAGGGATGCTTGAAACGTGCTCTCCCGTCGAAAACTCGAATTCGAATTTTCGACCCCGTCACAATACTTTCCTTATACATTATGTATATAAGGAACGTAATAAATAATTATTTAGAGAAAAAAAATAGTTTTCTGTACTAGCATTTCAGACGTTTAATTGTGCCAGATAATATGACTGGAGGTAAGTTAAATTAGCTTTAAACCCCTTTTCAAAATGCATGGGTCATTCGATTTCAAATTTTCAGAATCCCCAATAATTTTGAAGACAGTCGGCGCCTATGCCCTTATTTAATCCGTAATTTAAACCAGGCTCCGATGGATCAGAAAGTCAAGCACTAAAAAATCTGATGTGGACAACACATGACTTTCCTTATATAATGCAATGAATTTACTACCTTTACAATAAAAAAATAGGTTTTTCTTATAGTAGATATTTATATTCTTTCCAAAATATTGAATTTTCGTCAATGAGTCGTCATTTTCATTAATTTAGTGTCATTTTCATCCATTTGGTGAGATTTTCGTTAATTTGGTAACATTTAAAAAAGTCGCCAAGTTGGCGATATTCCGCCATATTCGGGGCCAAAGTTTCGCCAAGCGTTATGGACGAAGTTATTCTTATAGCAGATAAATTATTGGCGTTCAAATACAAAAGTATTACTCAAAGTATCTTTTTCATGAATGGAACGAGGTAGATCCTAGAGAATGGCATCACCCAATTTATCGCATATTACATATGAAAAGTGAATACGTTTCTCAACAGTTAATATATATATTTTTAATTTATGGGATTTTTTATTAAATTTATTTAAAAAATGTGCAATATCTGGAGAACGGTTCGTGCTAGCGTTCTAAAGTTTAAGTCAATCGTTTTCTAAGGAAAAATTACATAAGAAATGTCTATGTGTGTAACTTTATTGAAGGTTTTGATTTTTTAATGATTTTTTTAATATTTCACACGAAAATTGAGGGAGGTTCTGAACATTCGATTACGTTTAAAACCAATAGGCTTCCAGTATTCATGGATTGTGATTTTTGTACCCAAATTCATTCGAATTGCTCTATTTGCTCGTGAGATATCGTCTCCACAGACTCACTCCACGCACACACACAGACATCATCTCAAAAATGTTTGATTCGTGATCAGGGATGCTTGAAACATGCTCTCCCGTCGAAAACTCGAATTCGAATTTTCGACCCCGTCACAATACTTTCCTTATTGTGTATATAAGGAAAGTAAAAAGCATAAAACTCAACTTATGAGCGATACTAAATTAAACGTAGACATTAAAAATATTCCATAAAATAACTTAGATATAAAATTCTGACACGTTCTGAACTGGACGCGGAATATGATAAGATAAAATTAGAGTCAAAGTTCACGAGAGAATATCCAAAGCTATTAAGGATGAAAAATAGCATAGATGAGAAAGGTAAATTTATTATTTATAGGCTACTCTAGACACATTGAATGGAAAATAAAAATATATATACTCTTTATCATGAAACTGAAACAGTACCATTTACGTACAGATACAGAACTTTCGTTTTGAAAAACGCATTCTATAAATTTATTTTGGTGTGTTTTGTTCCTTGTCCTATCGTCTGCTTTGAAGTTGCCAACGGACAATAAAAGGAATATTAAGAATAAACTTTATTTTACATCCCAATTCAGGTAGATTGTTGCGTCTTTTTTCTTGCGGAAAGATTAGACTGCATGAGTTTATCTTTCCGCAATAAAAAAAAATCTGATGTTGGCAGCACATGACTTTCCTTATATAATGCACTGAATTTACTACGTTTACAGTTAAAAAAATCTGATGTGGGCAACACATGACTTTCCTTATATAATACAATGAATTTACTACAATTACAGTTAAAAAAATCTGATGTGGGCAACACATGACTTTCCTTATATAATGTAATGAATTTACTACTTTTACAGGAAAAAAGTAGGATTTTCTTGTAGTAGATACTAATATTCTTTCCAAGATATTGTATTTTCGACAATAGTCGTCATTTTCATTGATTTAGCGTCATTTTTATCCATTTGGCGAGATTTTCGTTAATTTGGCAACATTTCAAAAAAGTCGCCAAGTTGGCGACATTCCGCCAAATTCGTCGCCAAAATCTCGCCAAGCGTTATGCACTAAGAAATAAATTTTTCTTAAAGCAGATAAATGACTATTGGCGTTCAAATACAAAAGTATTATTCAAAGTATCTTTTTTCAAGAATGGAACGAGCTAGATCCACGACAAGGATGTCACTCAATTTATCGCATGGTATTACATATGAAAAGTAAACATGTTTCCCAATAGGAAATATTTTTCTTTTTATTTTATATGACTTTTTGATAATTTTTTAAAAAAATGTACAATATCTCGAGAACGGTTCACGTTAGCGTTCTAAAATTTATGTCAATCGTTTTCTAATAAAAAATTACATAAGAAATGTCTATTTGCGTAACTTTATTAGTGGTTTTAATTTTTTGACGATTTTTTCAAAATTTCATTTGAAAATTTAGGGGGGTTCTGAACATTCGATTGCGTATAAAAACAATAGGCTTCCAGTGTTTACGGATTGTGATTTTTGTACCAAATTTGGTTCGAATCGGTCCATTCGTTCGTCAGTTATCGTCTCCACAGACTCACTGACACACACACACACATACTTTCACACACACACACACACACACACACACACACACACACACACACACACACACACACACACACACACACACACACACACAGACATCACTTCAAAAATGTTTGATTCGTGATCAGGGATGCTTGAAACGTGCTCTCCCGTCGAAAACTCGAATTCGAATTTTCGACTCCGTCACAATACTTTCCTTATACATTATGTATATAAGGAAAGTAAAAATGTTATTCTTACAGTAGATACAATTCTTTCCAAGATATTGAATTTTCTTCAATTAGTCGTCATTTTCATTGATTTAGCGTCATTTTTATTTATTTGGATTTTCGTTAACTTGGCAACATTTAAAAATGTCGCCTAGTTGGCGACATTCCGCTAAATTCGTCGCTAAAATTTCGCCAAGAGTTATGGACGGAGAAATAAGTTATTCTTACAGCGGATAAATGACTATTGGCGTTCAAATACAAAAGTATTGCTCAAAGTATCTTTTCTCGTGAATGGAACGAGTTAGATTCACGAGAATGATTTCACCAAATTTATCGCATAATATTACATATGAAAAGTGAACATATTTCTTACATGTAAAAAGTTAATATTTGTTTTTAATTTATGGGATTTTTTGATAAATTTATTTGAAAAATGTGCAATATCTCGAGAACGGTTCATGCTAGCGTTCTAAAGCTTAAGTCAATCGTTTTCTAAGGAAAAATTACATAAGAAATATTTATTCGCGTAACTTTATTAAAGATTTTGATTTTTTGATGATTTTTTCAAATTTTACTCGAAAATTCAGGGGAGTTCTGAATGTTCGATTTGATTTAAAAGCAATGGGCTTCCAGTATTCATGGATTGTGATTTTTGTACTAAATTTCATTCGAATCGCTCCATTCGTTCGTGAGATATCGTCTCCAGAGACTCACTGACACACACACACACACAGACATCACTTCAAAAATGCTCGATTTGTGATCAGGGATGCTTGAAACGTGCTCTCCTGTCGAAAACTCAAATTCGAATTTTCGACCCCGTCACAATACTTTCCTTATACATTATGTATAATAAGGAAAGTAACAATAAGCAAATAAAAATAAGTTTTAGTGATATTGATTTTAATTTTCTTAAAATGCATAGTATATGTAAAGGATAAATATTTAAATTAGGAAGAGAGTAAAATCTAGTTTTTCCCGGATCTATACGTAATTAAGCTGTCCCTTAACGTAAGATGACCCTTCTCTCTCTGTATGTGTGTACATGTGTGTGTGTGTAGAACATAGATGCCGAGTTTAAAAAATCTCAGGGGGGGGGGGGGGATGCCCAATTCCATAAAGTTATGCAAAAGATTCACAAAGTTGAATTTGATAAAGATATAAAAACTTACAATAGTTTCTTGAAGAAAACAAGCATATGTCAGTTAGGCGACTACAATTGTTTCGAAGACGTTATAAGCATCCCTTCTTCTTGTCCAAAAGAACAGTATGCGCCCTTAACAACCATCAAGAACGAATTATCCAATGGACGGCAGCAAGGGAGACAGCGTGTTTCTGAATAATTTACGATCCAGTAACTCCTATTTGAATTATATATATTATCTGAAATGAATATATAGAATATTTTTTGTGTAAATAAACAGAGTATTTTTGCTCCATCTGGCACAGAGCTCAATGCCGGCACCTTCTTGTTTTCTCTAAGCGTCAGTCGAGATTTTCAGGACAAACGAATTTCTCTCTCTTCATGTACCCACGTCAAAAGATATTCTATTGTAAATGGAACCTCAAGAAAATGTGAGTGTAACTACTACCCGGGTAACGGCAGTTCATTGATAGACATGTCTAAGCTAGAGGCTGCTTTACATTATATATTTTTTTGGTAAATATTGCCTTTATTGTCTGAGTCATTTGGAGAGTAGGGTATATATATAGTAGAGACTAATGGGTATATATTGATATTATAGGGTTTTGATATTTTTCAAAGTTAAAAACTCAATGCATGGAATTGATATTTAAAAAAAAAGATATATTCTTCTCAAATAAACAGATGTTTTAATTTAGCAGTTTTTACTTTACATTCTTTGACTTTCATTCACTCTTTGCTTGAATGTTTTTTTTATAAATTAGAAGTGGCAAAGCTATAGTACAGGAATTTGCGGATTTGTGTATTAAGGTCAAAGAAAAAAAATTCTTAATAAAACCGAATCAATCGTGATTGCATTATACAAATACGCGTTTTTAATACGTTTGGAATTTTTCTAGGTGAATTAGAAATTAAATATTTAAGAAGTGAAAAGTAAAGCTTGGAGGGTGGGCTATTTATTATTTTACATATTTTCATTCAATTTTATATTCTAATTGAAATGGAGTTTCCGTGCATTGTGTTTTCCCGCATATAGCGTATTTTAATCGACTTTACAGAGAAACGCAAAACCGAGGTTCCACTGTAATAAAATTGCAAAATGTTATAATTTATTTTAATTGAAATTCTGTTATTGCAGTAAACTGTGGTTTATCCGGCATCCAATATGTCGTAATGTCTGATAATCTGGTACGCCTCTTGAACCCAATTCGGGTCCAGAGCCGCCGACTTGTAGGGGCAAAAGAATGCTTTGCATAGGGGCCCGGGAGGCTTGGGGGCTCCCTGTCGTATAAACAGTTTAAAAAAAAAAGCCAATAATTTGGCAAATATGGGGAGGGGTCGCGAATTTGTTGCATAGGGGCAAAAAAATTCGTCAGCAGCACGTCGCGGGTCCATTTGGTGTACTGCGGTACATTTACTGTGATAGACTAAATGCTTTTTTATGCAGATTTATGCTCATTCAAGTTTAACTTGTAATTTTAAATAAAATTAAATATTTTTCAGTCTGTGTAACGCTTTAGGTAAAAAATATCATATTTATTGTCTATTATTTTATTTTAAATTAATCTTTCACATTTTTTACCACCATTTTAGTTTGACATCTAATAATATGGCATATTTATCAATCCTACTAGATAAAATATATAGTGTTGCAAACAATATAATATAGTGTAATATTCTCTCATTGGAGTCTTTTCTTTTGAGAACCAGGCAGAGAAAACACCCGTACAGGCCATTATTTTTTACGACGTGTGTCTAGGTTTGTTATCTGCCGAAGTTCGAAGAAGGGTTTCCAGATTTGGCGATTTATTGCCAATTTTGCGATTTTCCAAAGTTTCAACAAACACCCCGTAATAACCAAAATTCTACGTGATATGAGAGATTTCCAGAAGTTTTTACGGAAAGTCTATAAAAGGGAGTCAGCACTTAGAAGGAGAGTAGCTGATGAGATGCGAGCTACATTGAACAATGATGTTCGTCAATGTTTTGAGAATAGTAGCTGTTGTTTTGTGAAATGACGTTTGTCAATATTTTGGGAATAGTATGGGATATTTCTTCAAATGAGTAGAGCATTTAAGTGCTGTTTATCTGTGTATTGTTCTAGTTTAAGCTGTTATTGTAAATAAACGTGTTAGTTATCCAGAAATGTGAACTCATTCTTGTATCCTGATTGCACACCGACGATTCCAGAGTATACGTCTTAACAAAAGCATGAATCTTTATTTGCAAATATCTTTCTCCGGTTTTCCGTTTCTCCAAATTATTTTATCACGCTTCGTAACTGTGTGTAATAAAATCCTATTTTGATTGATACAAATAACGACGAACAAAAATAATAATTTCCATTTTTAGAGACAAGATATGCGGCACACAGCATATGGTATTTTAATATTAAAAACAATTGTCCAATTTTCCTACGTGACCTAATATATTGTAATAGATTGCAAAGGGATAATAAATGTTGTAATAGCATATTACTTTAAACTTAGAAAACGAATAATATAAACCCAGAATAACTAAAATTAATGAAAATTTTGTCTAAAATAATGTCTTAATTTTCGAGAAAAATTGTTCACAGATTCGTCAATATGATGAGCCAAGTTTAACTAAAACAAGTAGATTAACAAACTTAAACAATTTTTATTTTCGGTTTAATATACTTATAGTTAATGTTTTAGAACATTTTGAAATTAAAATTTGAGATGAGAACTTGAAATTTATATATTTGAGAGCCTAAAAAAGTAGATAAAAAACAGGTTTAAATCTATTAAAAATATAAAATGACAGATTTACATGTTTTTAATATGATAAATTATGAATTAACTATTTTTAGCATACCGTCCTTCTATGCATCTTTGTGTCTGTACAATGCATTCATTTACTTTGGCTCAAAACTATCATCTAAATTTTCATGACATTTGGTATTCTTGTAACTTATATATTGCTGCTAATTAAATTGTGGTTTATGTCGGTTAAATATTTGCAGCCATATTTCTTTAACTGCCTCCCGAAAAAATGACATAAAAGAGTATATATGTATGTATGCAACTATATCAAAAAGAAAAAAAAATAGTGCAATTTTTGATTAAGACAGTTAAAGTTATTTTCAGTAAGCTAGCATAAACAGTTTTTATGATATTTTTGTTTTTCTTTGGACATTTAGCATCATTTAAAAAAGAACTATGTCACAAAATAAAAATAAATTTATTTACAAATTGAAAAATTGATTTAAATTGAAATAATTGCTGATTTTATATATGATTTCATATGATAAAACCTTATTTAATGGATATTAATAATAATGAAAAGAAGTCTTTAAGGAAAGTCATTTAGGAATTAGAGAAAACCACTACTTATCTTTTTCTAACAAAAATAGTATATTGTTCAAAATTTTTTTTAATATTTATTATATCTTTCAAACAATAAATACGAAAAAAAATATCCATAAAAGCAGACAATTTTCTACCTTCCCAAGCTTCACATATGAAAAAGCAGTTTTTAAAGCGAAAAGTAACATTCGAATAAATTCAAATTCTGCTGAACCAGTTTTTATCCAGACAAATATTTGATATAACGAGAAGAAATATGGAGTACAAATAATTTTCACTCATCGCTAAAATATGCAAAGCATGATCTTGCATATAAAATCGTAAAAATATCCCGAGTCGCTCATAGAATGTAATAAAAATATAAGGACATGTAAAAATAAAAGCCATAGAACATAGTAAAAACAAAACATTTCACATGGAACAAATGCATACCCTCGAACTGAATTCCAAAGCTTTTACAGAAATAAAAATAAATGAGTTTATCTAGAGTTGATTGATTTTTATGTAAAAGAATATAAAATACTAAACCTCTTCACGGAATATAAAATACATAGTCCACGTTGAAGGTAGAACAACATATAAAACCAAAGTGCTCTAAAGAATATACAATGTTTCTGAAGACAAAACTTGGGATGGAAGGAAATGGTAAATTTATTATTTATCTACAACTCGAGATAAATTGAATGGGCAAGTAAGGAAAATATACTCCCTACCATAAAATTGAATTATCCAGCTCTTCTTACAGAATTTACGAGGTTGAGTAGCCATAGATTCCTATTTGACAAACACCTCCGATAAATTTGGTTTCGTAATACATTTTTTGACTCTTTGATACTATCGTCTGAGATTCAGTTGCCACTGGACAATAAAAGGAACATTAGGAATAAACTTTATTTTTCAATGACTTATCGAAATTCAGGAGGGCATTTTGCGAATTTTTTCTAGTAAGAAGAGAATAGGCTACAAGAAGTTTAAAAGATATTGCAAAACATGTATCAATTTATATTTTTTATACGAATAAGTAAAATAAATCTGGACTGATTTTTCTTTCTTTTGAAAAAAGCAATTCTAATAAGAATAGGGAATGGCCATTGCTAGCATCTGCGATAGTTGATCACACCTCATTGAAAGCATGGAAAATCGTTGTAAAGTTTGTGTGAAGGTCCGGAGTGGTCACATACCATATTAATGTAAGTTTTGTTTGATTTGTTTGCCTTTAAACATCATTTTGTTAATGATCCAAATGTGACGTCATCATATAACTTTCGAAAAGTAAATATATTTTTCATCTTTGTACATAATTCTTGTTTTCTTTAATGCATAAATACATTTGCTACCTGCAAGTACAATTTTGAGTTAATCAAAGCTTTACTTTTCCATTTTTGTTGATTTTACCATCCGTGCTTAACGTTTGGAAGCCAGCGTATTTCACATTACTTTTTTATTTTATGTAATTTCTTGATAAATTTATGATGAATAACGGACAATATCTCAAGGACACTTAATGTTGTGTTCAAAGTTTTTGCCATTCGGTTTTAATCAAAATTAAGCATAAAATGATAATTTATTAAACATTATTGAAAACCATTTATATTAATGATTATTTTAATAAATTTTATTTTTTTTTTTTCAAAATTTTGCGATGCGTTTTGATTTTGTTTATAATAAATAGGGTTCCAGTACTCACGGATTGTAATAATCGCACCAAATTACGCTCAAAACTCCCCATTGGTTCATTAAATATCTCATCCATACATTTACACACATATGCATACCTACCTTCATACTCAGATATCCTCTCCGAAAAGTTCGATTCGAAACCAAGGATGCTTGAAACATGTTATACCGTCGAAAATTTGAATTCAAATTTTTAATCTATTCCGACGGTCACACTGAAATTTTTGAGACAGGGGCTAACGATATACGCTAGAAAAACATTATTGGTTGGATGTTTAAATTTGAACTCTTTTATGTCCGCAGACGATAATTTGTGGTAACTATTACAATTTAGCTACCGTAGAATAAATTTTGAAAGAAAAGAAAATGGAGTTAGCGCGAAAGCATTATCGAGCTATGGTTTTCTATGATTTTAAAGTGGGGCTAAACGAAGAAGACTATAACATCTACAATCAGCATATGGAAATGATGCTCCATTATTCATGTCACTGTATTCAGATGGCTTACAGAGTTTAGAAGAGGTCAAAATTCTCTTCTGGATGAAGAACACACAGGAAGAACTTTGTCAGCTATAGTGCCAGAAAATGTGTCGGCCATTCGAAAAATGTTAATCAATGATAATCGCTGTACCTACCAAATGATACAGAAGGAACTTAACATTGGATCAGCAACTATACATAAAATTATTCATGAAAAACTGCACATGAAAAAAATTAGTTTGTCAGTGGGTTCCCCATAATTTAACAGAACACCAAGAAGCGGAGAATGCCAGAATCAGTAAAGCAACAATAAAATTACTTAAATATGGTGGACACTGCATTATTTCTAAAATCATAACTGGTGATGAAACGTACATACCGTTTTTTGACGTTCCCACACGTCAAGAAAGTAAAGTATGGGTCTTTGAAAATGATCTCAAACCAACAATGGTGAAAAGACAACGAGCAATGCAAAAAGTAATGTTTGTGCCGTGTTCTTCAGAAGTACAGGCCTGGTCAAAGCCGTAAAGCTAGAGGAACAGAACACAGTTACAGCTAACTGGTACTTCCAGAAATTTTTCAGGAAGTGACTGTTAGGAGACTCATGCGTCACCATTACAATGCATCTTCTCATTCAGCAAGAATGACAGTCGAATTTCTTGAACAAAAAAATATCAAAGTGATAGAACATCCACCTTATTCTTCGGATCTTGCTACGTGTGACTTTTGGCTATTTTTTAAACTAACAAAAAATTTACGTGGGCTTCATCCCGAAGATGAGATTGATGAGGCTATAAAAGCATATTTTTCATCGATTGCAAGAAATGGATGACTTGAAGCAATTAATCTTTGGAAAATTTGGCTACAAAAGTGCATTGATGTTGGAGGGGAGTACTTCTCAGACTTCTAGGAGTTGGTAAGTTTAACTTGTACCATTTAGCCGTATCTCAAAAATTTCAGTGTGGCCCTCGTACAATACTTGTGATATACAATACTTGTGATATAATATAATACTTGTGATATATTACTTCGAGGTGCGTCTTGAACCTTTGAAATGCAACCAAATTGGCGATAAATCGCCAAATCTGGCAACTCGTCTTCAAGCTTTGACGGTTGGTAACCCTATATTCACGTTAAAAGAAATGAAAGTGAGAAGGGGAAAACAGACTTTAGAGCGTGTTTTAAGTTCATAACATTACTGTGTAGATAAAATATAAATAGATACTCATATATGATCCTACACATATTCTACATTGATCGTGGAATAATATGTCATATCTCTAGCACGAAAACCAACATTCTCTGAAGAATATCGAGCACCGTTTATGATGAAAAACAGTATGGAGACAAGTAAAAAAAATATTATTTATCTGCTGTTTCAGACAAATTTGGGAAAATATAGAAAAAATACTCCTCACCATAAAAGTGAAGAATTATCTACCTTCTTTTGCAGAACTTTCAAAATTTAGTACCAATAGATTTCTTTTTGACAAACGTCTTTAATAAATTTGATTGGGTAATGTTTTATTCTTTGCTACTATCGTCTGCATTGCAGTTAGCAACGCGAAATAAAGAGAGTATTAATAAAATATATTTGTTTTGAAATGAGCTATCGCAATTTGATTAGATATTTGGGGAATTTCGTAGCGAGAAATAATAGCTTGAATGCAGTTTAGGCATGAAGATTTGAAGATACATTACTTTACTATTGCAAATATCTCATATTTGACGAAAATACAATTTAGACTTCTCGTTAGGACTTGTTTATAATTTGCTTTTCTTGTTAAATTGTTTCTAAACAATAATGAGTCCCCTTTATTATTTTCTGAAGGTATTTGAATTGAGTTGACAGCTTTAATACGATAAAATAAATTCCCGTTTGTCTCTATAAGATAAGCCAATAAAAGGGTATGTTATAGCAGGATGAGGAAAACTTGAATGACATAATTAAGCCCACATAAAATAAAAATGTAGCATACAGCTACTTCGAGGATACGCTGAATCCCTTTCATCAGTGCTAGAAAATCAACAAACTCGAAGTCAAAAGAAATGAGCAAAAATGGAAGACACAGAGGGGTATATAAGCCCAAGTCGTGGATTGAAAATACACCGAAAATAATAAATAGGAAAGCAGAATGAAAGAACAGTTAACGTCTGATAGCACTCTAGATAACCTAGTAACACTGATAATTATTTGAAATAACACCAACTTTTAAATTTTATTTCAATTTTCTCTTTAATTTGGCTACGGGGCGTATTTGCAAAGGCGACGTGGCAAAAATGCGGAAAAACCATAACATCTTGAGAACGGCTAGTCCTAGAGTTATAAAGCTAGTCTTATTCTTTTCGCCGTCAAAAATAACGTATAAAACAGGTACTTAAGTGATACATTTGGAAAAGCGTTTTCTTTTATTTTAGGTTTTGTCAATTTTTGTGGGTCATAAAAAACAGGTAGGTTCTTTCCTTCCGAATCGTACTAAAATCTAATCAACACACAAAATATTCCATAAGTGATTTGTCTACCAAATTTTGTGAAATTGGATCAACTAGATTTTCTGCTATACTGGATACATACCAAACAGACACAGGCGTCACGCTAAAAATAGTTTTTCTGATTCTAGACAATGTTTCTTTCAGGCATACCTCCGGGGTAGCAATGCCCCCCCGGAGACATTTTATGTTAACCTAGTTTCTACTTATGTGATAAATTTATATAGTGAAAAAGAAAACTCGTCCCCCTTAAAATTTCATTCGCCCCCCCCCCCCCCTCCCCGACCAAAAAGTCCTGAAAGAAACACTGCTCATGAATGGAACCAACTAGATCCACGAGAATGATGGTAATATAGTTTCTACATAATACTGCGCATGGACAGTAAACATATTGGGCGATTCCAACTATTCTAATTTTATGATTTTTTTTAAAAAACGTGCAATATCTAAGATATTCATGTTGGTGTTCTATATTTTATGTTATTCGTTTTCTGATATTAAAATTGCATCTGAAATGTTTATTCATTCATCATTAGTGAAGTTCTTGGTATTTTCTCCTTAAATGTCTCCGGGGGGAGAGCCCCCCCCCCCCCGGAGACATTTCATGTTAACCCAGTTTCTATTTGTGTGACACAGCATTTAGATATATTTATATAGAAAAAATAGAAAACTTATCCCCCTTTACAATTTAATTCGGTCCCCCGGCCAGAAAGTCCTAAAAGAAACACCGGTTCTAGAGTGCTTGAAATGTGTAGATCCGTTGAAAACTCGAGTTACTATTTTCGACACGATTTCAACAACTTCCTTATACATTACCATATATTGAAAGGAAAGGAAATAAAAATGTCTAATCGGCACGCAAGAGTTCCAAAGTCTAAGAAATGGAGCAAATAGAAAGAAAATGGGGGGAAATTTATAGGGTATCCCGCTAGACCGTGGACAAAAATGGAGTACTAGACTCGTTATTAACCAAATTACTAGAATTTTTCGGAATATGGAAGGCTTAAAAAAACTCAGAACCATGATCGAGGTGCATTTTTACTTTCCCTACAATGCATGGCAATGTATACGGAAAGTATTGAACTCGAGATTTCGGAGGATCTACAAGTTTCGAACATTCTAAAACACGAAAAAAACATTTTTAGAGTGATGTCTGTGTGTGTGTATCAGTGTGTATAATCTATGTATCCATTATAGCTCAAAAACTAATGAACGAAAAGTCACATAATTTGGTAGGTGAGTCACTTACCTGGTGCTGATTAGGTTTTGATACGATCCGAAGAAAAAAAAACCACAATTTTTTTTTCAAAATGATCCTCAAAAATCGTGAAAATCTGAAACATTAGGCTAAATATACCAAAATGGCCATATAAAATGTTTGTTTCACATCCAAATTTTGACTACAAAATGAATAAGACTAACCTCATTACTCCAGAATGGATTATTCCAGAGATTTTAAGACTTTGGGAATTTTTATGAATTGTCGAACTTTTCTTCTGCAGTTAAAAAACTATGGGACGATAATTTTTAAAATGTGGTAGGTGAGTTACTTGTATATTATCCTGGCGCTGATTGGATTTTAGTACGATTCATAAAATATCACTAGGTATATAATGGTTCCTCAAAACCGTTAAGATGTGAAATGAATGGTAAAGCATATGATTTTATACAAAACAATGACTTGTATATATATATATATCCATCTATTTCTTCTATTTGCATTTATTTCGTCTTTTTGACTTTGGTTTTGCTAGTTCTCTAGCACTGGCGAAGAAGATACAGCATATCATCAAAACAGCTGTATGCTGCACTTTTATTACTTTCCTTATATACATAATATATAAGGAAAGTATTGTGGCGGGGTCGAACATTCGAGTTCGAGTTTTCGACGGGAGAGCGCGTTTCAAGCATCTCTGATCACGAATCGAACATTTTTGAGGTGATGTCTGTGTGTGTGTGTTAAAGTATGTGTGTGTGTGTGAAAGTATGTGTGTGTGTCAGTGAGTCTGTGGAGACGATATCTCACGAACGAATAAAGCGATTTGAATGAAATTTGGTACAAAAATTACAATCCATAAATACTGGAAGCATATTGTTTTGAAACACAATCGAATGTTTAGAACCCCCCTAAATTTTCGAGTGAAATTTTGAAAAAATCATCAAAAAATCAAAACTTAATAAAGTTACGCAAATAGACATTTCTTATGTAATTTTTCCTTAGAAAACGATTGACGCAAACTTTGGAACGCTAGCATTAACCGTTATCGAGATATTGCACATTTTTCAAATAAATTTATCAAAAAATCAAGTAAAATAAAAAAAATAATAACTGATAAGAATCATGTTCACTTTTCATATGTAATAGCATGCGATAAATTGGATGACATCATTCTCGTGGATCTAACTCGTTCCATTCACGAGAAAAAATGCTTTGAGTAATAATTTTGTATTTAAACGCCAATAGTCATTTGTCTGCTGTAAGAATAACTTATTTCTCCATCCATAACTTGCTTGGCGAGATTTTGGGGACAAATTTGGCGGAATGTCGCCAACTTAGCGACTTTTTTAAACATTGCCAAATTAAAAAATATCTCGCCAAATGGATAAAAATGACGCTAAATCAATGAAAATGATGACTCATTGAAGAAAATTCAATATCTTGGAAAAAAAATAAGTATCTACTATAAGAATAATATTTTTTAACTGTAAAAGTAGTAAATTCATTGCATTATATAATAAAGTCATGTGCTGCCCACATCAGATTTTTTTATTTGTGCTTGAATACGTTAGTGCGGGTGTTTCTTGCGCCTTGCTGAAGTATCCTATAACTTTCCTTCGATTCACACATAGCCCTTTTCAGTCGTAGTTAATTAAAAAAATTGACTAGACTAAAAATTGCCACGTGTGATAAAGTGGAGGATTCGGATAATTTCGCAGGGTACTTAGACCTGAAAGTACAGATCCGGTTCTGCGAAAAATTGGCGCCAATCCTTGTGAAATTTCATAACTTTTTTGAAAGAGGATTTTTGTTTTTTGTATTTCCGGGGAGTTTTTCTTTTTTATTTACCATTTTTTTCTTCTTGTAAGAAGCACATTTTCTTTTTGCTATTGCATTCAATGACTACATTTGATTTTGATAATGCGTAAGAGCATTTCCTATGTCATGATTTTTGTATCTAAACTGAGGCTACAATTTAATGCTTTGAAACTTTTTTTTGAATATTTTATCATTTATTAATGTATATTAGTGAGGGTCACTAAAATTTTGCCCGTAAACAATTTAAATTAACTGAAGTGTGGCTCAACTTGACTTTCTCATACTAAAATCCATTTTTAGGAGGTTTTTTTTTTTTCAAATTAAAAAAATGTTGATAAAATCTGTATTACGGATCCAAATGATCACAATTAAAGCTTGTTACCCTTCACTTTAAAGAGCTTGACAAAAAATCTTTTGATTGGTAGCATACTTGACATTGTACCCCTCAGGAGGCGATAACTTGCCACCAAAGGGGGCTAATGACGTCACGAATAGAAAAATTGTATCGCGACTATTTTTCACAATAATAATTAAAACTAAACAGTCTTGTGATCATTGAGCTGTAAATAGGCCCTTTTAAGTATGATTATATCAAATTTTGTGTTATGCTGCCATGTTAAAATAATATAAAATTTTAAATAAATTTCGTTCGAAGTAAAAAAAAAAATCTATCAAATTCTAGTTTTTTTGTTAACAAAGCCTAATATAAAGTTTCGTGAAAATTCATTATTATTTGTGGCTGCCATTGTGTACACAAGAAATTCACCACAGACATACTGTGAGACCAGAAATAGATCTCACACGAAGTGCTGTGTTTGTGGTGAGGCACTTTTATGTACAAATTTATGGTGTCTGAAACGACAACAATACGTCCAGTCAAAAAGACGCCAGGGTTTACAGCATGTGAACCCAAAGGTCAATTGAAACCATAAATTAGGGGACTCAAGCTAGAAGGGGTCGAACGAACTCTTAAAATAATGTAAAGAACGGCATTGGAAGGAATGCTAGCCAATTCAGATGAAGCTTGTTGCGTTACACTGAATGCTACAAATGAAAGCAGGGGGAAAAGTGACACCCTCGAAAAGGAGAGAACCACACCCTGTGACCTAAGAAGGCCACTGATCAACGACGAGAACAGTGATGATAGAATACGACTTAAGATAATTTCGAAACGATGACTTGCTCTGATACTTGCCCGACATTATGACATAACGACGACTAGAAATGTAGAGTGCTCCGTAGATATTAAAAAATAATGGAGATCTATTGATTTTTGTAAGTGCAATCAGAGTACGAGAAGGAGCCACACACCGAGAGTTATGGCGAGTACGAATATCTGATGCCAGCATTTTGATATATGATCAAAGTTCAAGACAGCCTTGAAGGTATGTGCCCATTGAAAATGATATCTGGTCCTAACTACTATTCAGGCGGTTCCGTACTGGTCGCATATGTCCCTTCCGCTGAAATAATATAATTAAATATTGTAATTGAATAGTTAAAGATTTATGTTTGTTAATAAATGTTAATGTTAATGTTAAATTGGTGCAATCCTTTTAGTATTATATTTATTAATAATTCTTTTACAGGACTCACGCAAAGGTTAAATAATTGGATGGTTTTATATAGCGGCACAACTAGCAATGTACGAGTTAATTAATAAATCCACTATGTATAAATTAACGGCCCTGTCAATCTTAATGAACTTAATATTAAAAGTATAACTTTAAATTTTATTTTCATTTGTGTCCCACACATACAGACGGACGGTTGATTATGGTTGGTTGATTAGGGCTTTTTGGCACAAGATCCAAAGAGAATATGCTGTGCCAGACAAATGGTATTAAAATACAGATATTAGCAAATAATAAAAACAAGTGTATAATCCAAAAGGGTGATAATGTGTGAATGAAACATGACAATGGAAGTGGCATAACGATGAAAATAAGATGAAAGTAGGCTGAAAGGTGAAGTTAAATATGATGGTAAAAATCGATGTCCAATAAGAATAGAAAAATTCCCAAATGAGGATTTACTATCAGTTCTGCAATCAGTTCTGCTAAAGTTAAAGTGTAAGTCTTGAAATGCTTAAAACGAGACTGTTTATATTTAGTATAAATAATTAAAATATGTTTGGCACTTGCTGCGGTTTGACAAACATTACAAAAGGGTTCAATTTTTCCTAAAAGTAAATGCCTATGGGTAAAACGACTGTGACCAAAGCGCAAGCCAGTTAAAATGACATCAAGTTTCTACATTGGAAACTAGTCCATTTTTATACTAAGGACTTATCTCGTGCAACTTATTGTGAGATTGCTGATTCCAGGAATACTGTCATTTCTCATGAATATTTTTTAAAGCGAATTGTTTGATGTCAGTTAAAGGAGTGGCGAGATTGGAACAGAATTTAGTACGGTATCCTTGTACCTTTAGACGATGCTCATACTTGAGGATATCAGAGGCAATGTGGTAATTCTTAGCTGTTTTAGATGATAAGAGCTGTAACGAAATTAACGACTCAGTATAAATAATGTGCTTTTTGCAATTTTGATGAAAGATGAAGATTAGAGACTGGTATATTGCCAAAATCTCAGCTGTAAAAATAAAACAAGATGTATGCAGTTTAAAAGACTTTATAGTAATTTTACAAACATAAGCTAAACCAACGTAATCACCTATTGGAACCATCTGTGAAAACAGGAGTAAACTTCTTATACAGATTCCTATGTTTTTTCAAACAATTGCACATAAATAGCCTGAGTGGTGTTAATCTTAGTAAAATTACAACAAGAAAGATCAATCATGCTTAAAGATTGATTATGAAACACTTTCCAACTTTAATGCAATTTTATTTAAACATGTCTAAAATGCAATACATTCCTCGGTAATATTTTAAAACTTATCACACAATACTACATTAATTTATTATATTTGAAAACTTAAACCTTCATCGAAAAAAATGAACTTCATTCAAATGACGGCATTGAAATATAAATTGCCTGGTTTAAACATCTCTAAAATGTGATATATTACTCGGTAATAATTTTAGAATTATCATAGTACCACGATAATTTATTATATTTACAAACTTTATCGAAAACAACTGAAATTTATTCAAATGACGTCATAGAAAAAATAACACGCCTGGCTCTCTCTAAAAAAGCAGCATTTCATTCATAAATAATTTCCCATTCATGTCATTCATCACAATACTATAATAATTTATTTTATTTAAAAATTAAGACCATGGAGCTACAAGTAATTTAAATCTATGCTTAAAACTTCATCGCAAAAAATCGTCCTTTTCTCGGTAAAGTCAATGAATATTTCTTTCATATCAGCTATGCAGACTCCATCAGCTAAATTCTTTTGCGTTAAAAAAATACAGCAATTCCTATACAACTCATCCTACATATTTTGCTGTTTACATTTTATATAAGTGAAAAACAGGCTTCGTTGTAGAAATAATCAAATTTGGATGAGCATTTAAACTCATATATATTGTAATTGCGTTGTTTTAGTATGTAGATGCACAGAATTTAAACCAAAATAAAGTGGTTTTAGGACGGATACAACACTCAATATGGATAAAAAGAACTTTAAAAATCACGATTTTGAGACAAGATGGATGCCATATATCATTTTGAAGTGGATCACGTGATACTTTCATATCATGGTCACGTGATCGTTTCATTTAAGAGGTGTTATTTTTATTTTAATTTTTATTTAAAAAACTACTGAATATATTTCGCTGAATTTTTTTTTATATATTTTATGGAACAATTTGAATATTGCCTGAAATTTTCGAAGCAATTTGTGAATTTTAAATCCGCTTAAAAAATGTTTGAAAAATTAGGTCCCATAGGGCTCAATGTATTTCATTTATTCAACCCGGGTTCAATCCAAAACTAATTGCGTGATATTATTCATTTATATTCCCATAGGTGCTACAGACCGTCTGAACAACATACTAAAATTTCATTTTGATTAAGTCATTTTTACGGCAGTTATCGTGCTAACGGACAGACAGACAGACAGACAGACAGAATGAACAAAGTCATAAACACTTTTCAACTTTGTTGTAAAGTGTTAAAAAGAGTTGAAAAAGGTAAAATTCGTAACATGTCATGGAGGTGTTTCAAAAAACTTTGTATTCCTAACATAAAGGTCTACTAAAGGAGTTGTTACAATATTGCGTATCGCTTGCCAAAGGAAGGGATGCACGAGTGTCTGTGGTTACACAGTCGATCATAATGATCATCAAGGAATGCACATTGCAAAGGATGGTTCTGTAAGGACATGATCCGGAAATAGTAATTCAGTGTCAGCTGGTCACGCCTTAATTCTAAACATGGCTCATTAGAAACAGCATATAAGCTTTCACAACAGGAGATGTTCTAAAGGCGCCTGAACATATATGTAATGACTTATGGTGAATTGGATCAAGTTTTTTTAGCTCAGATGTTAGTGCTGATCCATACACGGAACAGCCATAGTCTAACAACTGTGAACGAATAACAGCTCTGCAGATGTGAAGTATGGAAATAAGATCTGAACCCCATTTGGTGTTTGAAAGAATTGTTAAGATGTTAAGAGTTTTCTCACATTTCTTCCACAGTTTCTGAATGTTGGGCAAGAAAGTAAGCTTTTTATTGAACCAAACACAGATAAATTTTATTTCCTCTACTACAGCGATCTTTACACCCCCCATAAAGATTTCTGAGGGTGAGTGGATGATACCACGTTTTAGGTGAAGTGAAGACAACAAGTTTTCTGAGTAGAGACAGACGGACATCACTCCAAAAGTAATCAAAACATGTTCAGGAGGTCTTAAAACATATATTGGCATCAAAATCTCGAAATCGAAAATTTTCGGGAACACAATACTTTCTCAATACTGTTCATGAGAAAGTAAAAATCTATTTATTCATGGGATATCTTCTACTATAATAAATGACAACACTCAATCACTATCTGCGTAGCTACAATACAAAAGGAGGTATTATAATATCCACCGTTGTAAATAAATTAAAAATAATTCTAATATCTAGCTTCGTTTCAAGTATCTAATGTCATATGCAAAGTAAAGCTCTAGAATTGTTCATTGTTGTAAATAAGTTAGAAAGAAGTTCACTAAAATAAGTTAGAAAGAAGTTCATTTTTCGGCTTTGTTTTTCAGTGCCTAGTGTCATTAGAATACTTCTTTTTATATTTGTATAGATAATGTTTTGAAATGTTTAAATTAAAATATTAAATATTTGTTTTTCCTAGTATTAAAATAAGCTGTGATATAGCTCATAAATAAAATAGTGCTATTTACTAAAATTTCAAGGTGCTGAGATCAGGAGTACTGTGAATAATAAATTGATCAGGAAAAGTCAGAAAAATGTGAATAATAAATTGATATGGATAGAATAGAGCCAAACGGAAAGACCGGAAATATCTGTGGACAGTAAATGACTTTCGCTACCCACCGTGATAATTTCTTTGATATATTTGGAAAATATTTATACTCTCATTTATTGTCATGCAGTTTATAATCGTTATATCCCCTTGACTGAATGACATTCTAAATATAATGAAACCTATTATTGTGTAAATATACTCGTATAATTTTTGTCTTAACCTTTTTCTTAAGAGGTGGGACAGCGTCCATCCCAAACGAAGAACCTCTCAAAAAGACAAGTATTTGACATACCCTATCCCAAACAGTACAATCCCCCTTTGCAGGCATTGTCGTCCCACCTGTAAGCAAAATGTTAAGTAAAACTCGAAACTGCCCATATACTACAGTTACAGATTCGTCAGTTAACCACCATTGCCAGATGCTTCGAAAGATGAATAATAGCGGGGAATCAAAACGAGAAATTAAAGGTATCACACAAACTAGATTTTGAAACACTCGCCGAGCTTTTTAAATTTCAAATTCGCCTTCTCACAAATTGCTTGACGACAGCTTTTTCGAAACCACTTCTATCTCACAAATGGTTTCTTACGGCGAGATTTTTCGTTCTAAACCCAAATTCAATTTTCATAGGAGGTTTTCGGGATTTTTCTTTTTCATGGAATCGTTTTCTGGTTGCATTTAGGCAAAAGCTCATGTTGAAAATGGCGGTATACTAGTACAAAAAGAGAAATTAAAAACCTGATTCCGAAATACCTTCGGAGCTTTAAAATATTGGATTCATATTCCTAACAATCGCTTGGTTGCAGCTGTTCTAGACCAGAAAATCACTTCATGCTCAGAAATATATTCTTAATGGCGAGATTTTTGTTCCAAACCCAAATTCAACTTTCATTGGAGGTTTCCGACTTTTTTTCCTCCTCTTCTGGCATCGTTGTTTCTTGGTTTGATTTATGCGGGAGTTCATTTCGAAAATGCATACATTGCATCTGCTTTCAAAAATTGTGCAGTGCACTGTTTACTGTGACAAATGCAAAAACTTTTGAGAATTCTTTTGGCTTCATTTATTCGGTTTTTGTTGCTATCACAAACAACAGTTTGGATGTAGGGAATAGTTTCTACAGAAATTGTAATTCATTAACAGAAGTGGTTTCGAAATATCGTGCTGATAAAGCTAAATAATACACAATCATCAATTTAAATAATAACAGGCGTACTTATGAGCAGCATGAATAAGTAAATAAATTATAGCGTAAAATGATGCGCGTATAAAATGTTAAAAGCAGACGATTGTTTCAAAAATAAACATTCTTCTGCTTTTCTGACAGTGAGTCAGTGGGGGTAGTGGCTATCGCTTGTCCCACTCTTTGCAGATCCGTGAGTGAGGCTAATGTGTTTTGTAACAATCGAAACTTCTTCAGTGTGAGCAAGATTTGCACGCCAAATGAGCTTACAACGAGTTTGAACGGATAAAATAGGGCTGTGGTAGTGCCATCTAGTGAAAGAAGGAATAGAATAAAACCAGGAAAGATGGACGCGAAAACCAGAGCGAAGGCTTATTGCAAGCTTGCCAAAATTTTTAAAACCTTAAATATAACGGTTTATATTGGAATGAGATTAGTTTTATTCGTTTTGTCATAAAAATACATAAACAAGTCTTTAATTAATATATGAAAATACGATTCCTTTTTTATTTCAGATTTTGACGATTTTTGCGAGACATTTCGAAATAAAGAACAGTTCTATTTTTACAAATCGTATAAAATCTAATGAGTAATGGGATAATATATAAGAAACTTAACTACGAATTTTGTCGTATAACGATTGAGCAACATTAGTATTCTAGAAATTAGTATAAAGTATTCTAGAAATTAGCTAAAATATACTAGAGATATTTTAAAGATAATGGCTATAAAGTATTCTAAAGATTAGTATAAAGTATTTTAGAGGTATTCTAAAGGTAATGGCTATAAAGTATTCTAAATGTTAGTATAAAGTATTCTAAATATTAGTATAAAGTATTATAGAGGTATTCTAAAGATAATGGCTATAAAGTATTCTAAAGATTAGTATAAAGTATTCTAGAGGACTGAAAATGTATAAATTTGTCGAAAACTCCAATTCTAATATCTAATCCCATTTCAATACTTTTCCTACACTTTCCAATACTTTCCTAACGTATTGTAGGGAAGAAAACTAAATTGCGCTGATGCGAATAATTTTGATCCAATATACAATTCCCCATAAAAAAGATTAATAAAAACAATAGTAAAAAAATGAGTGCGTGGCTATCACACGCATTAGAAGTGAAACTTCTTAGGGCGATATGCAGCAAATTGAGTTATCAATGAAAGAGTGTAACAATCATATAGTGATAAATGTACATATATATTGTATTTTAGAAAATTTAACATATCAATGTTTTAAGTATTTAATACACACTGTAATACATCGTAAAACTGTGAACCAGATAATATGACGTGTGAAAAGAAAAAGCAATTGTGCCTCAAAAATGTATATCATTTGAAATAAAACGTAAATAAAATTTAAATTCTATTAAGAAGTTTTCATTTGCTCGCAAATTAAAAAAAATGAAATTATTGGTTTATGATAACTGTAATAAGATAATTCATCGATAGTAATTGTTCTAAATATGCAGATAAAAGTGTGTTGTTAATCGTAGTTCCAGATTTCGTGGCTCATATTGTCGTGGGACAGTATTGGAATTTTCCTGTCGCCACTTCACTTCTAGAAAGTATTACCCCCCCCCTCTCTCTCTTTGGGAACGGTTGACATTCCTTGGCTATGAGTAAGAGACCAGCTGCAGTGGTGAGAAAATGGCAAAGGACGCTATCTTATTTTTAAATAAAATGGACACCTGCAAGAGGGCTAGAGCCCCCCAATTTTTAGCCAACCCTTTGGAAGGGGCCAAATCCAGTGATTCGAGGGAGCCCGGCCGCGTCACTGAATTTATGGGTTTTCGAACCTATAGCGGCCAAGCGTCAGCTATGGAGCCCGGCCAGGGGGCTGTCCGAGACTCCGACTAGGAGAAGGAGAGCGGAGAGAGAAGTCAGTTGGTAATTTTCAGAGTTTAGACTGGGTCGTCTAATAACCGACGGATGAGTGCCACCTCGATGCCGTCCTGCCGTACCTAAAAGGGGTAAGTCCTTTTGTCCTCTCCCACTGCAGACTGAGTATCAGAGAATATATATTATTTAATAAGGAAGTTAACTGCCTAACTTGAGGGTAGTAAAAAAATAGTAAAAAAATGAGTGCGTGGCTATCACACGCATTAGAAGTGAAACTTCTTAGGGCGATATGCAGCAAATTGAGTTATCAATGAAAGAGTGTAACAATCATATAGTGATAAATGTACATATATATTGTATTTTAGAAAATTTAACATATCAATGTTTTAAGTATTTAATACACACTGTAATACATCGTAAAACTGTGAACCAGATAATATGACGTGTGAAAAGAAAAAGCAATTGTGCCTCAAAAATGTATATCATTTGAAATAAAACGTAAATAAAATTTAAATTCTATTAAGAAGTTTTCATTTGCTCGCAAATTAAAAAAAATGAAATTATTGGTTTATGATAACTGTAATAAGATAATTCATCGATAGTAATTGTTCTAAATATGCAGATAAAAGTGTGTTGTTAATCGTAGTTCCAGATTTCGTGGCTCATATTGTCGTGGGACAGTATTGGAATTTTCCTGTCGCCACTTCACTTCTAGAAAGTATTACCCCCCCCCTCTCTCTCTTTGGGAACGGTTGACATTCCTTGGCTATGAGTAAGAGACCAGCTGCAGTGGTGAGAAAATGGCAAAGGACGCTATCTTATTTTTAAATAAAATGGACACCTGCAAGAGGGCTAGAGCCCCCCAATTTTTAGCCAACCCTTTGGAAGGGGCCAAATCCAGTGATTCGAGGGAGCCCGGCCGCGTCACTGAATTTATGGGTTTTCGAACCTATAGCGGCCAAGCGTCAGCTATGGAGCCCGGCCAGGGGGCTGTCCGAGACTCCGACTAGGAGAAGGAGAGCGGAGAGAGAAGTCAGTTGGTAATTTTCAGAGTTTAGACTGGGTCGTCTAATAACCGACGGATGAGTGCCACCTCGATGCCGTCCTGCCGTACCTAAAAGGGGTAAGTCCTTTTGTCCTCTCCCACTGCAGACTGAGTATCAGAGAATATATATTATTTAATAAGGAAGTTAACTGCCTAACTTGAGGGCTATTATGATATTTAATTTAACTAGAGAGGGGGAAATGATCAGATCGATCATTATCCAATACCTACTTAGCGAATGTAAATATGTTCTATGTAATTAAGATGACATTTTGTGGTTTTTTAAATTTTAAGTAACAAGTTTTGAATATAAGTATTTTAAAATAAAAGCTTTATTAACTTTTAATTAGTATTTATTGTGTGTTCTCGTGATGCATTTTCTAATTAATCAGAACCTGGAGATATGCTCGGTAATCGAGCAAGTGGCGTGCAGAAGTACGATTAACGGCCAATGTGTAATTGTAAGATTTCAGCGGAGCCACGCCACATATCATGGCGCCGAGACCAGTCTTGTGCACAGTTATCAAAGTGCCTCGATTAATATTTGACTGGATAATGTAATTATTCAAAATTCAAAATTCAGAGAAAATTTTTTTTGTGAAATGAATATGCATCATGGGAAGATCTTTGTAATATTGTAAATAATAAGTGAGTTAATATTTAATAATTTGAAAGTAGATATAAAAATTGTACAAGATGCCGGATACAAATAGTACAGAAGCGCCCGAGCAGGGAGGCGAAAATCAAAGTCGTTTACAGGGGTTAACCTTTTTACTTGGGGTATTCGAAGGAAATGCTGAAACAGACTGTAAAATATTTTTCGATCAATTTGATTCGATAGCCAAGCTAGGAAAATGGACCGAACCAGAAAAACTCGTAGTATTAAAGTCGCGTTTAAAGGGAAATGCACTAAAATTCCTAGCGAGTTCGCCGGAATTACGTAAAGAAAATTCGTACGAAGTACTAAAGGAAAGGCTACTAGAATTTTTTTCACAGAGGACTAGCATAACGACCCGCCAAATACAATTTACGCTAACTAAACAATTTGAAGGGGAGAGCGTTAAGGCATTAGCACACAGAATCAAATGTATCACGCTGACTTATCTAGAAAGCGCAGGTGATTTGAGTAGCGAGGAGTCAAAAAAAATTATTGACCAATTAAGACTAGGAAAATTTTTGGACGCACTAAACACGCAAATTAAGAGAGAGGTGCTAAAAGCAAACCCGTTATCCTTCGAAGCGGCGATTGTAATAGCAGAAAATATTGAAAACGCAATAGCAATTTCTCCACCTGAAACAGAAGCTGTAAACAATATTTTCGCGCACCCTGGACCACCGGCTTTACAAACGGAAATCGAAAAACTACGAAAAGAACAGGAAAATGCTAACAGATATTTGTTAGAAACATTAGGCGAACAAATTAACGCACTTAGATTGGAACAAAACACACCTAAAGCTAGAACTTCTAATAATAATATCCCTAATGATATGTTTTGTCTATTTTGCGGACGCACAAACCATCTGATGATAAATTGTAGACTATATAACCGGGAAAATGAAATGCGTAGATCCCAGAGTTCACGCCCACAGCAGTTTAACAACCAGAGCGAAAGGCAATATACGCAAAGAGAAAGGCAGGGGCCAGCTAACAATTTCCCCCGCGGAGAATACGCAAGGCGAAATCCGGGGTTTTCACGTACATTTAGAGGAAACAGATACAATGAGAGAGAAAATACATTCCCCAGAAGAGCTGCTTTAAACTAGAGAGGGGCGGCAATTATCATAAGCTCCCAAAAAACCCGCCCCAGTTAAGTTACGATGGATTTGGTTATGTTGATAACCAGGGAGAAATAAAGAATGTACAAATTCATAAGGATAGGAAGGTGTGTAAATACGAAGTGATTTCTGCTTTAGACGAAAAATTAGGAGAAAAATCTATAAAATTACCTACAATACAAGTTATGTTTAATAAAAGGCCCGTTGCAATGATGGTAGACAGTGGAGCGACGATTAGTATAATCGGAAAAGAAGAATTCCAAAAAATAAGGGAAATATGTCACGTCAAATATTTATCTAGATCAGTCACAATTAAAACGTTGGCAGGAGAAAGACTAAATTATATAAACGTTATACAAACGTCATTTAAAATTGAAAATAAAATCTTTAAACACATATTCTACGTTACTACCGCCAAATTTCCGCATAATTATGCTGGGATAATCGGTTTTGATTTTTTGAAACTTCATAACGCCATCATCGATACTAAACAAAACATAATAAAAATAGATAATATAATAATCCCTTTAGGAGAGCAAGAAAGCGTGCTAAATATAAATTCAGATACAGCAATTAGAACGCGCAAGGAAATTAAAATAGACCCGCAAGAATCTAAACTAGTTGAAATTAATTGCACTTACACAGAAAATAAATTAGAAAATTATAATTTTGAACCAAAAATTTTAAAACAGCCTTTAAACATCAACCCAACGATTTTTCACTTAGAAACAGAAGAGACTAACCCAAATAAATTCATATCAATTAAGAATGAAGGATCACATAAAATTACACTTAATAAAAACACTTTGATAGGGAAATTAAAACACAATATTAAACAGGCTAATGAGGAAATTCACCTTACAGATACTAATAGGAATAAAATAGAATTGGAAGAGAGAATAAATAAAATAAGAGAAATTAGACGGAACGAATTACTGGAAACAGACTTTAACTTAGACCACATGCCAGTCGATCAGAGGAAAGATTTATTGAAATTATTAATGGATTACGGAGACGTATTTTCCAAAAATTTAAACACTTTAGGATGTACTGAAGTAGTAAAACCTAAATTTATTTTATCGCACCAGAATCCGATAGAAATTAGAGCTTATGACGTGCCCTACGCTTTGAGAAAAGAATTAAAAAGACAAATTGATGAAATGTTGCAAGCAAACATAATTAGGCATAGCGACTCTAATTATAGCGCAGGAATGGTTTTAGTGAAAAAACAAAATACAGATAAATTCAGAATTTGCTTGGATATACGACTCTTAAACAGTATCTCACAGAACTTTAATTATCCAGTACCAAAAATTCAAAATATTATGACAAAACTAGCAGGTTTCGAATTTTACGCAAAATTAGATTTCCAGAGCGCATTTTCACAAATTTTATTACCAGAGGAAGAAAGACATAAGATGGCATTCACAAGCCCATATGGAAGATTCGAATACAATAGATTAATATTTGGACATAAAACTAGCGGCGCGTGGTTTCAAAAAGCTATAGATATCGTTCTTAGAGATTTACACGAACATGACATTTACGCATATTTTGATGATGTGGTTTTAGCGGCACACACATATGAAGGATTAAAAGAGAAATTAGAGCTTGTTTTTCAAAGGCTAAGAGATTTTAATTTAACATTGACACCGACCAAATGTGAATTCTCTAGAGAGAAAATGGAATATTTAGGGTTTACAGTGACTAAACAGGGATTAAGTCCAACTGATAATAATACAAAAAAAATTGTTTCTTTTCCCAGACCAAACACTGTTCGAAAACTTAAAAAATTTTTAGGCCTATGTAATTTTTATCGAACATTAATCCCAGACTATGCGCAACTCACCGCTCCACTAGTTGAGCTAACGGCTAAGCGGAATAAATTTTCATGGTCTCCGCAATGCAATGACGCATTTCAAGAACTACAAAATAAATTTTTCCAACATCCTTTAGTGCTACAACCGGATTTAGACAAACCATTCTACCTTAATACAGACGGAAGCTCGACCTCTATTTCTTCAGTTCTATTACAAAAGAATAATGAACGCTTACAACCTGTACTTTACTATAGTAAAAAACTTAAACCACACGAGCAAAGATATCCCGCAGTAAAAACAGAGCTCATGGCTATATTCTATGGAGTCAAAAATTTCCACAATTACCTTTACGGAAAAAAATTCTATATTATTTCCGACCACAGACCCCTTAAATATCACTTAAAAATTTCTAACCCGGCTAATTTAGAAGCCCGCTGGCTATTAAAACTATCTGAATATGATTATGACTTTATACACATAGACGGAAACTCCAACATCTTAGCAGACTACCTCTCCAGAGAAAATTTCGAGAACAACCTCAGTAACATAGAAATTGTAGAAAAAAAAAATAATATGGAAACTGTAAATAGCTTAGAAAATAAATCCCAACTTCCAAATATAAAAGAAATACACACAGAGCAAATTAAAGACGAAATTTTAAATAAACTTAGGAATAATATTAGAGAACAACAGCATAGCAAAACTAGGGATTTCGAACAATATTTTATTGACCCAGAAACGGATTTATTGATGTATGTCTCGCAAGATAAAAATAGCATCCGCGATAGCGCAATAGAACGGGTAGTGGTTCCGAAGACATTACAAAGTAGAATTTTACTACATTTGCATAGCCCTCATCAGGGAGTAGGAAAACTGTACGATTTGGTTAGCAAACGCTATTTTTGGGTTGGAATTTATGGAGACACAAAGAATTATGTAAATTCTTGTGAGGACTGTAGGGGACTCAAAGGAGTTCACCCCCCCTTCCCATTAGGTAGGAATGTAATTCCGCACTATCCCGGAAATTTACTGTCACTTGACATTTTGGGACCTCTAAGAAGAAGTAAATATGGGAACCGGTACATTTTGACTGTGGTATGTCATTTTAGCAGGCACGCGGAACTTTATCCGATAGATAACATTACGGCAGACACCATTGCAACAAAATTAATTACGTATGTAACTACTTACGGCAAAAGTGAATTTGTGTTGACGGACCGCGGGAGCCAATTTACTAGCCAATTATTCAAAGCTATACTTGATAAACTAGATATACATGCAAAATTAACTTCAGCAGCGAATCCGAGAACAAACGGAATCTCAGAAAGAATTAATTCAGCCATAAAACGTGCAATCGAGTGTTACAAACAAGACGATTGGGAAACAGCCGTAGGAATTCATAAAGCATGTTATAATGCAGTAGACCACCCAGCCACAGGTATGTCACCGAACTTCTTGTTCTTTTCACGGGACTTACCATTATTTATGGACATCGTACCAAATAACGCGGAAGAGACTCAAAATTATATACGAAATCAACCTCAAAAGCTGGAAACTATGGCCGTAGCATACAAACAAGCCTACGAAAATTTAATCCGCACACAAGAGATACAGGAGGAAAAATATTTACAAAAAGCAAAATTTAGAAAACTAGAATTAGGCCAAAAAGTTTTTGTCAAAAACATTCCAAACTTCGGAAAAAAACGTTTTAGAGGCCCGTATAGAATAATAGAAAAACTAACAACCCACTTATTTTTATTAAAACTAATTAAAGATCCTAGGGCAAAGCCAATCAAAATAAATATAAATCGCATATATGAAATGCCTGATAGGAGACCGCATTTATTACATGAAACACGGTTCGAACCGAATATCGGAACGGGAAGATACGCTCAGAGCGTCTTACAAAACATTGCGCCGGAGATAAGCGTTGCCACCGCGGAAGCTGATGATCGCTCCTTCGAGGGCATTCTCCCATTTCAACTCGAATTGGAAGAAAGCCTCTCTCCGAGGAGGGAAACGGAAGTCCGCTCCCCCCTCCCGCCAGAACAGATTCAAGAGAGACAGCAAAGCGTCGCAGACAGATCGGTAGAAGGGCCTGGTCAACCGACTATTACTATCACAGAGAATACAACGAACACTGACAAAGTTAGCTCAAATAATTTAAATAATCCCCAAGAGGAGGAGAACGTAGAAAATATACATAAACAGAAATCAACCGTTTACGGGAGAGTATTTCGCAACTCTCATTATAATCTGAGGCCACGGAAAATAAAATAACATGAATAGGTCAGTGGAAAATAATTTAAAGTTACACGTAGGTCACGTAAATAGAAGTTAAAATAATACCGATTAAAATTAATCCAGAGAAAAGGTTATCTCAGTAAAGACTTAGAGGAGTAAAACGAAATGTAACAAGAATTCTTTATGATTAACGTGCCATTATAAATAATATTTAAAGAAATAACCGTAAAAGTGAGGCAATTAAATTAAACTTTCACGTAATTTAAAAACTTAGGGAGTTAAGGTAAGATAAACTGAGATGCAGGCGTCTAAAGTTTAAATGACCGGACAGACAGAGCGATCGGCTGTCAGTCGAACAACCTAAGCAAATCTAATTACTAAAATAAGTAATTTAAACTTTAAGTAAACAAATCTAAGCACCCAAGCGAAACAAGTACATTAAACTGTAATCCTAAAAAAAAAAAATAAGAGTAATTTCACTCACGGAACTTCCAGAAAAATTAATATGTGTAATCCAATTTGTATAAATCCGTTGTGCAGCACACAAAGAGAAAGCACACTGCCGCGTTGACTTTGAATTTTTTTCGACTCTACTCGCTCTAGTCACATGACAAGCGGAAGCAAATCACGTACGCGGTTTCAATTAGAGAGAATTACCGTAGGACAGAATCAAAGACAGCGTCTGTTATTGGCCCACGTAAACAGAAAGAAAAGAAAAAAAAACTTTTGTCAGGTCGTACGAAAAGTGACCGCTGCTAGCGTAGGATGTATACGGCGGTACAAGCCTTTACCGGGGATGGCAATTTTAAACCGGACAGCCGGGTGTTACGTAAGGAGGGGAATCAAAAACGTTTAGAAATTATTAGAGGATTATTAGTAGAAATGAATAAAGAAATGGGTAGAGAATTAAGTTGAAATTTGTAGAAATAATTAGAAATGAATAAAAGAAATGGGTAGAGAATTAAGTTGAAATTTGTAGAAATAATTAGAAATGAATAAAGAAATGGGTTAGAGAATTAAGTAGAAATTAGTACAGAAGTGATTAGAGGATGGAGTAAAGTAATTGGTTAAGACTGAATTAAGTAGAGAAATGATTAGAGGATTAATTAGAAATGATTAGAGAAATTAATTAGGAATGAATAAAGAAATGGTTAGAGAATTAAGTAGAAATTAGTAGAAAAATTATTAGGAATGAATAGAGAAATTATTAGAGGATTAATTAGAAATGATTAGAGAAATTAATTAGAAATGAATAGAGAAATGGTTAGAGAATTAAGTAGAAATTAGTAGAAAAATTATTAGGAATGAATAGAGAAATGGTTAGAGGATAGATTGTGGTGATTGATTAAGGTCTAGAATGAAATAAGACATTTAAGAGAGCTCTTGTAAATAAGAATAAATAATTCTTAAGAAAACAAACATTCCTTGTTCAATAAGAATTTCTATAAAGAATATGTATATAAATGATTAATGTAAAATAAAGGTGATTAAGATAAAATAAATGTATTTAATGTAAAATAAGTAGGTTAAGAATGTAGAAAACATTAAAAGTTAAATGTTCTCTGGTACAATGCAGTGGACAGAGTTCAAGGACTCCAAAGCTCCTAAGTCTAGTTGTATATTAAAGTACGAATAGAATGTCTAATCTGAAATTACATCAGCTTTTTTTATATTGATAAAGTACATTGTGGAAAAAAAAACTATGTGCATTTACATACCCTAACTATGATTACTGCAGAAGTTTGCAGACACGGATCCGGTCTTCAAAAAACGAAAGTTGCCATTATAAAGACGTTTGCAGCAACAAAGGCGTAGTTTTACAGCTCACATAAGCCTTTACCAGCACATGTATGCAGCATCATTAACCGAAAACGAAATCATGCCTTCCTTGGACCAAAGGGTACCAAACAATGCAACTTCATTTTCATCGTTTAGTGCAACGTTGTAATGCAACTGCATTTTTATCGTTTAATGCAACGTCTTAGTGCAACTCCATGTTCGCAGTGTTAAGTGCAACGTCATTTACACAGTTTTAGTGCAACTTCTTTTTATAAAGTGATGTCACAGCTGATCCTGCTCAGAGAATATTCCTTCCATATGGAATATCACTAATTTTGTCACAGCCTACAGAACAATATCAATCCTTTAGTGTATAATGTGAACGAACAATTGTTCCCAATTCATGTGTTCTCATGACAAACTTTCATATTTTGTGAACACAAGTAACAGACTGGAAAGTACAATCAGTATGCTACATTAGACAGTGATAATATTTACGCCAACGGACAGTGACAATATTTACGCCATACGGACAGTGACAATATTGCACCTTAATTAGGCTTTGGACATACTTGGAGAGACAGAATATCTCCATACCTATAGGGCGTGTCATTATGTATATAATTTAATGTATAATTTTATTGTTAAATGTTATTGTTATCTCTTTTTATATGTATACTGTGCATAATTTGTAACCCTTTATTTTTTTGGTAGTTTAAGCATTTGAAAAAGAAACTTGGTTTCTTTTCCCTTGTTTGGGGGAAGCCAGTGTCGTGGGACAGTATTGGAATTTTCCTGTCGCCACTTCACTTCTAGAAAGTATTACCCCCCCCCCTCTCTCTCTTTGGGAACGGTTGACATTCCTTGGCTATGAGTAAGAGACCAGCTGCAGTGGTGAGAAAATGGCAAAGGACGCTATCTTATTTTTAAATAAAATGGACACCTGCAAGAGGGCTAGAGCCCCCCAATTTTTAGCCAACCCTTTGGAAGGGGCCAAATCCAGTGATTCGAGGGAGCCCGGCCGCGTCACTGAATTTATGGGTTTTCGAACCTATAGCGGCCAAGCGTCAGCTATGGAGCCCGGCCAGGGGGCTGTCCGAGACCCCGACTAGGAGAAGGAGAGCGGAGAGAGAAGTCAGTTGGTAATTTTCAGAGTTTAGACTGGGTCGTCTAATAACCGACGGATGAGTGCCACCTCGATGCCGTCCTGCCGTACCTAAAAGGGGTAAGTCCTTTTGTCCTCTCCCACTGCAGACTGAGTATCAGAGAATATATATTATTTAATAAGGAAGTTAACTGCCTAACTTGAGGGCTATTATGATATTTAATTTAACTAGAGAGGGGGAAATGATCAGATCGATCATTATCCAATACCTACTTAGCGAATGTAAATATGTTCTATGTAATTAAGATGACATTTTGTGGTTTTTTAAATTTTAAGTAACAAGTTTTGAATATAAGTATTTTAAAATAAAAGCTTTATTAACTTTTAATTAGTATTTATTGTGTGTTCTCGTGATGCATTTTCTAATTAATCAGAACCTGGAGATATGCTCGGTAATCGAGCAAGTGGCGTGCAGAAGTACGATTAACGGCCAATGTGTAATTGTAAGATTTCAGCGGAGCCACGCCACACATATCATTGGATTATTATTCATTTTTAATTTATTTGAACTTTGTGTTTAAAAATTTAATCATTGTCTTTGGGACAGCTCAGTGGTTAACGCGCGGGGATTGCACTCGAACGACCCGAGTTTAATTTCCGGTTTTGCCCAGACTGTCCCCGTGTTCACACGGAGTACGCTAGAAACGAAAATAACGAAATAATAGTCGAGAAACGAAAATAACGAAATAATAGTCGAGAAACGAAAATAACAAAAAAACTCATCTCAACTGTAAACGAAAATATGAAACACGCCAGAAACGAAAATAACGAAATAATAGTCGAGAAACGAAAATAACAAAAAACTCATTTCAACTGTAAACGAAAATATGAAATACTACAAAAACGAAAATAACGAAATAATAGCCGAGAAACGAAAATAACAAAAAACTCATTTCAACTGTAAACGAAAATATGAAACACGCTAGAAACGAAAATGACGAAATAATAGTCGAGAAACAAAAATAACACAACTCATTTCAACTGTAAACGAAAATATGAAACACGCCAGAAACGAAAATAACGAAATAATAGCCGAGACACGAAAATAACAAAAAACTCAAGTCAACTGTAAATGAAAATATGAAACACGCCAGAAACGAAAATGACGAAATAACAGTCGAGAAACAAAAATAACAAAAAACTCATTTCAACTGTAAACGAAAATATGAAACACGCCAGAAATGAAAATAACGAAGTAATAGTCGAGAAACAAAAATAACCAAAAATTCCTTTCAACTGTAAACGAAAATATGAAACACGCCAAAAACGAAAATAACGAAATAATAGTCGAGAAACAAAAATAACGAAATAATAGTCGAGAAACGAAAATAACGAAATAATAGTCGAGAAACGAAAATAACGAAATAAAAGTCGAGAAACGAAAATAACCAAAAACTCATTTCAACTGTAAACGAAAATATGAAACACGCTCGAAACGAAAATGACGAAATAATAGTTGAGAAACGAAAATGACGAAATAATAGTCGAAAAACGAAAATAACAAAAAAACTCATTTCAACTGTAAACGAAAATATGAAACACGTTAGATACGAAAATGACGAAATAATAGTCGAGAAACGAAAATAACAAAAAAAAAGTCATTTCAACTGTAAACGAAAATGTGAAACACGCTAGATTCACTCGATGCGTAGCAAACAACTGGAAGCATAGCGAAAATATGTAGCACATTAGTTTCATTCACTGGTTTGTAAAGAGTGGGGGTGAGGGATAGCCACTACCTCCACTGACTCACTCTCAGAAAGTGTAAAGCGTAGTCCTTACTCTATCTATATAAATTGTCACGCCAATATTGAAGTTAGATTCTGTTTCACTTTTTGTTAAGCTCGGATTTCCATTAAATGATTTTTCTCTACTGTGCCTTAAGAAGTTTCACTTCAAAAGTAAAATTAAAAGTATCGCAAAAACTATATTTTGAAACACTCGCGGAGCGTTAAAATATATCAGATTCCGTTTCTTAAAAATCACTCTACTGCAGCTGCTTTGGACAAGAAAATCACTTACGACGCAGAAATATATTTTAATATCAAGAATTTTTTTTTGTTTCCGAACCCACATTTCAGCTCTCATTGGTGGTTTTGCAATTTTATTTCCATCGTTTTTCTGTTTGATTTATGCGAGTGCTCGTTTTGAGAATGTATACATTCGCATCGATTTCTTCTTCAAAAAACGTTCAGGACCGTTTCTCTGTGACAAATGTAGAAAGTTTTGTCAATTCTTTCGTATTTATTTCTTGGGTGTCTGCTGACTAAGTTAAGTAATTACTCAGATATTTTGAATAAATATGAATGAGTTGTAAGATATTTAAAGAAAATGGGATTTGTACAGTGTCTGAATATACGGCTCAGAATCTAATTTGCTTTTGGAATTGATATAAGTCAATTGGGTACTTCAAGATGGTTTTATCATACTTTCATTCGGAAAGGCGCCCAATGTACAACTCACCATTAGAAACAATCTTACACATCATTTTTTCTCTGTGAAAGTAGTAAATTTATTACATTATATAGGAAAAGCATGTACTGCCCACATCCATTTTTTTATACTGAAGAAGGGGTCTGTTTCTCTTGTCGCCTTCCAAACCGGTCGATACTTTTAATCAACTATTTATGCAGTTACGGATGAAGTACTTTAATTTCAGATTATTTTGTTCAGAAGTCTGGGAGAATTTTTATATGTTTTATTTCAGTCATATTGTAGTATACGCCGAAAAGCACAAAACAGCAGACATGGCTACGTAATACGGTGTACAGTACTATCATTGAATAGAGTGACTTTGTAATATGGTGTACAATACTACGTCAGGTGTGAAGACTACGTCAGGTATGAAGTCACGCGAAAACGATTCATTTACCCAAGGTTCCTAAATATATAGGCTGGCGCAAGAGCAGCCATCTTGCCCCCCAGTTGAAGCGATGGCTGTACAAGATGAAAAGAGGGATACTGTCTCGTTCTTTTCTTGGAATCTCAAGAAAATCAAAACATTCTAGATTACTTTCTTAAACGATTGGTAATTTTTTTTAAAAGCAGAAGCAAATATTTTACAGTTGAATTGCATATCAAATATAAACCATGTAACATGAGTGCGCCATTGAAATAGAACAGACAGACGATAACTGACTCGACCAATGATGGTCGGAAGTAGAGCGCTACAAGTAGCGAAACTACAGTAGTCACTATATTTTCTCGTAGTTTGTAATGTAACGCGCTACTTTTAAAAATAAGTAGTGTAGCCGGTAGCGCGATACAATAAATTACTAGTTTGTATCGAGGTTTTAGGGTACTTTTAACGTTACTTCAGTAAACAAACAAGGTGCCATTCTACATATCATGTGATCACCCTTTCTTCATTTGTATGCAATTTAGTGTTCTGCACAACGATGTACGATGAATAGCTGCAGGGTTAGGAAAACCATTGCCTCATGAAGTGGATTTTTTATATGGATATATTCAGATGTGTTTTTCCCAAAAGATTCGTGGCGGCCACTGATGAAGGGCATTGTGATGCCCGAAAGCGTTTTGGCCGTGTAATTTTTGTACGTCAAGGAAAGGAGATTTTATTAAAGGACTTTTAAACCTATTGTTGGTTGTCTTTGATTTTAAGTTTATACTTTTATTTTATTTTAATGCTTTCGGAAGTGGGTAAAAGCGTAAAGATTGGTAAGTTGATCAGTAAATTTGGGAATCAGTAAATTTTAATTATTTAGAATAAGTATGTTAAACGACTACAGTATACTCATATCCTCAACTTTTTGTGAAAATTGAAGCTGTCGCAAAATTAGTCTTATAAAAGTAGTTATGTAGTGACTACATTTTAAAGGTAGTTTTTAGTCACTACTTTTTAAGAAAAGTAGTTATAGTTGTAGTTAACTACATTTGTCATAATGTAGTTGTAGATCACTACAATAATAAAGTAGATTTTCCAACCACTGGATTCGACCGGTTGGAGTCAAAATGGCGATTGCGTCAGCCTGTATATTTAGGAGCCTTACATTTACCCATCCCATCTATACTGAAAGATATCAGAAGTTGAAATAGAGAACGTATTCGAAATCGAAAATAGACTTCCCCTCTGGACATGCATCCACCAACCCTCTCAATGGAGATATCGTGTACTCGTGACTTTTATCGGGGAGGTCCGTATTTTCTATTTATATTGACAGCGCTCCGACACTGTAGTAAGTGTGATAAAGGGATTGCCCCCGCGGGTGCCCCGATGGGCCCTTTAGTTCGTGTCAGGCCCTCTATCAGGAGTGACGAATAGAGAAATAAAGCAAAAGAATGCGTCTGCGTTTTTTAGGAAAAGTCTTCAGTCCGTTATTTAGTTATGTTGTTTGTTTCTCCTTGGACGTAAAAATGGTTTGAGTGGTTTATCGCATTTTTGTCTGTTCTACATAATTGTGAAGTTTGGAATAAAAGATAATTAATTTAAGTTTAAAACTTTTTTCTAGAGTTTTCTGCTTGATAGAAGTATTTGAAAAAATCCGTTGTTTAGTTATGTTATTTTTTCCCCTTGGATGTAAGAATGGTTTGAGTGGTTAATCGCATTTTTCTCTCTTCTACATAATTGTGAAGTTTGGAATAAAAGGTAATTAATTTAAATTTAAAACTTTTTTCTAGAGTTTTCTGCTTGAAAGAAGTATTTGAAAGAGTCCGTTGTTTAGTTATGTTGTTTTTTTCTCCTTGGACGTAAAAATGGTTTGAGTCGTTGATCGCATTTTTGTCTGTTCTACATAATTGTGAAGTTTGGAATAAAAGATAATTAATTTAAGTTTAAAACTTTTTTTCTAGAGTTTTCTTCTTGAAGTATTTGAAAAAGTCCGTTGTTTAGTTATGTTTTTTTTTCTCCTTGGATGCAAAAATGGTTTGAGTGGTTGATTGCATTTTTCTCTGTTCTACATAATTGTGAAGTTTGGAATAAAAGATAATTAATTTAAATTTAAAACCATTTTTTTAGAGTTTTCTGCTTGATAGAAGTATTTGAAAAAGCTCGTTTTAAGACCAGCATAACCCATTTCGAACTCTTTTGGAATGGCGAATGGCGTGTGTGTATGCGTGTGAGATGTGATTACGGTATTTCAAGAACACATGCGTCTACAATTATCCATTTTTAAGTATAGATATATTACGTCACAAACAATAAATAAACACACTATTTAGTTATCCTCACTATTAAAACTGAAATAATTCGAATTTTATACTTTTCGTACAGTTATTTCCTACGGGAAAACAATGGTAATTCGGGAAAATTGATGGTGGTCTCTGAACTATGCTATACGAATGTTAATGGTATCTATATAATTAAAATGGATACGCGTCAATTCCAATAAACTATTAAATTAAAGACAGCCAATCATATGTTTAAAAAGTCATTTAATAAAACCACCTTTCTTGTCGTACAAAATATTACAAAGCCAAAGTGCTTTCGAACCTCACCATGGACTTCATCAGTAGCGAAATGAAAATTATACTGTCAACTTTCATTTCGCCACTGATGAACGGCATGGTGATGCCCGAAATCGCTTTGGCTTTGTAATCTTTTGTACGTCAAGAAAGGTGGTTTTATTAAATGACTTTTTGCACTTATGATTGGTTGTCTTTAATTTAATAGGTATCTATATAATTTGCATTAACATAGATAAACCTAAAGCAACCAATTCATCTGCGTTACTAAGCTGTTGCCCTTTTGTAATATTTTTTTTCTTTTTGCATTCTAAAACTAATTGATATGGATCTAAATAATCTGCAATATGAATGTATGAGAAAGTCGAGTGGAGACACCCACACGGTATATATTCTTTTAATGGGTTCACCTGTTTGGTTCTAGTGTCGCGCGGGAAAAAATAATGTTCTCCGGTACAAGGTAAGTCCATTAACTTCAACTCTGAACACAAGAGCTACAATGGGTTTGCATTCGGAATAAATGTCGTTATACATTGTCCCCGCCTCACCCTCCCAGAATCCTTGTATTTATATTTTTCGCTTTCCTCCATGCCTCATTTATTTCCTTTAAAAGTAATCGACTGGGAGGGAGAACGAAAACTATTTCTGTACGACTTTTACTTTCTCGTACTATAGTATAAAGTACTAGATGTTAAAACTCGTCATACGACGAGGTGCATAACGTTGTAAAAATTCATCCGTCGTCACAGGCGCTCTGCTTTCTATCAATATTATTAATTATTATAAGAGCCCCCTATCGAAACAAAATTAATATATATATAATAATATTCTTTATTCAGAAGTAAGAAGATTACAGGGTCTGTGAATACCCACAGATAACCTTATAGAAGGATATGGGTAAACACAGACATTATAGTACAGGTGAACCTCGATATGCCGAACCTCGGTATCTCGAAATTTTCGATATCTCGAAATATTTTCATCTCCCTTCACGCACGGTATAAAACTAATGTAAAACAAACTCTTTAACTCGAATTTTTTTTAATCAAACTCTCGATATCTCGAATTTTTTCATCTTACCATGTGGATCATCTTACCATTTTCATCTTTCCTTTTGGAAAAATACAATCCCAAAAATGTGTTTAATGCAGATGAAACAGGGCTATTTTTTAAGTGTATGCCTGATAAAACTATGGCCATTAAAGGCATGTAATGGCGGGAAAAGGAGCAAAGAAAGATTAACTGTGCTATTTTGCACTAATATGGATGGTTCAGAAAGGCTCAAATCTCTTATGATAGGTAAATCTGCTAAATCCCGATCTTACCATGTGGATCATCTTACCATTTTCATCTTTCCTTTTGGAAAAATACCATCCCAAAAATGTGTTTAATGCAGATGAAACAGGGCTATTTTTTAAGTGTATGCCTGATAAAACTATGGCCATTAAAGGCATGTAATGGCGGGAAAAGGAGCAAAGAAAGATTAACGGTGCTATTTTGAACTAATATGGATGGTTCAGAAAGGCTCAAATCTCTTATGATAGGTAAATCTGCTAAATCCCGATGTTTTTCAGGAATGAAATCTGTTCCAATGACTTATTTTGCGGACAATAAGACTTGGATGACTGCTGAAATTTTCACTAATTGGTTGAAGGAACTAGATAGAAAAATGTCCCGTGAAAATCGCGATATTGTTCTCTTGGACAACTGTATAGCGCATAATGGGGTGTCGAAATTAAAATCCGTGAAAGTTCATTTCATGCCACCAAACACAACTTCTAAGTTACAGCCTTTGAACCAAGGTATTATTCAGAGTTTTAAAGTAAACTATCGTTACAAAATTAAGCTCATTTGGATCCGCCTAGCTCATTTGGAAAATGTGATAGATATTGAAGATTTCAGTACCTGTAACCAAACTGTCATAGGTGACTATTTTGCAAGTAAAGAAATGCAAGATTAAATTTTAATAATGCATATTACATTAAATGTGTATACAATCATTTCCAGCTTCGCTTTATTTGTTGTCAGCATTTTCTTGGGTAATACTCAATTCTCTGCCTGTAAGACAAAGTAAGTGATTTTTTAAAAAATATGTTAAGTGTAGGACTAGGATGTATATATTCTTTTATGAATTCCTTAAAATGTTTCAAATTTTCGATATCTCGAATTTTTGATATCTCGAATTTTTTTTCTACTCCCTTCAAATTCGACATATCGAGAATCGACTGTAACAACAAATAACATAAAAATAGTTACAGATGAAACAATTACAATAAATTATTACATCATAACAACTAAAAAGATAAACATAGACAATAAAATTACGAGTACTATACCACTCGCTAATAAAACGCAATTAATTTACGAGCCAACAGACTTCCTAATAAAAAGCACCTATCCCACGTACGGCAAAACTCACTCTATTTTGAATGAATATAAATATTTATTTCCCAGGACGTCCAACTTACCCCTAGAGGTGTTGAGCAACCAACGGTCAGAAAAAATATAAATTGAATAAGGAAAACTTAAGCGACGTATATAAGCACATATACAAGCAGTATGTAGTTGTTTCGAGGATACCTTGGATTCCCTTTGTCAGTGCAAGTACATTGACGAAGTGGTGCTTGCCCTGAAGAAGGGAATCCAACGTATTCGCGAAACAGCTCTATGCTGTATTATCATTTTATTTGTGCTTATATACGTTGCTCCAGTTTTCTTTATCCTTAGCGAAAAGTGTATTTTACTAATTGATAAATTAAATAGTTCTCACAAAGCGATAAGGTAATAAAAAGAACTAAACATTATTTTGTTACGTTAATTTGGCGCTTTTTATCAAAAGTCGCCGAGTCTGCGTATTTTCGCCAAATTTGTCACCAAGTGGGACAGGCAGGCAGACACAGAGAGGAAGTATTTTTTATACAGTAGTGTTTATAAAAAAAATTCGAATTGGTGAACTTTACAAAAATAAATCCTTTTAAATGTATTTATAACGCTTTTGAAATAGCCATTCGTATGTGTATGATTCCGAGTTGGGGGAGATAACTAAAAAAAATGTACAAATCGCCTTAAAATGTTATATCAACACAGATCAGCGAAATAACTCCAATTCATTCCTGACATATACCTGTTGCCCAGTCAAAAAATCTGATGTGGACAGTACACAACTTTCCTTATATAATGCAATGAATTTACTACTTTTACAGTAAAAACAATCTAATGTGGGCAGCACATGACTTTCCTTATATGATGCAATGAATTTACTACTTTTACTGTAAAAACAAAATAGGTTATTTTTATAGTAGATATTTATATTCTTTCCAAGATATTGAATTTTCGTAAATGAGTTGTCATTTTTATTGATTTATCGTCATTTATATCCATTTGGCGAGATTTTCGTTAATTTGGCAACGTTTAAAAAGGTCACCTAGTTGGCGACATTCCGCCAAATTCGTCGCCAAAATCTTGCCAAACGGTATGGGCGGAAAAATAAGTTACTCTTATAGCAGATAAATGACTACTGGCGTTCAAATACAAAAGTATTACTCAAAGTATCTTTTTTCATGAATGGAATAAGCTAGATCCACGAGAACGATATCATCAAATGTATCGCATGATATTACAGATGAAAAGTGAACATGTTTCTCAACAGTTTATATATTTTTTAACTTAAGGGATTTTTTGATAAATTTATTTGAAAACTGTGCAATATCTCTAAAACGGTTCATGCTAGTGTTATAAAGTTTATGTCAATCGTTTTCTAAGGAAAAATTACATAAGAAATGTCTATTTGCGTAACGTTATTAAAGGTTTTGATTTTTTGATAATTTTTTCAAAATTTCACTCGAAAATTTAAGGGGTTCTAGACATTCGATTATTTTTAAAAACAATAGGCTTCCAGTATTCACGGATTGTAATTTTTGTACCAAATTCCATTCGAATCGCTCCATTCGTTCGTGAGATATCGTCTCCACAGGCTCACTGACACACACACACATACATACTTCACACACACACATACACACACATACATACTTCACACACACATACTTCACATACTCACACACACATGCACACACACACACAAACATCACCTCAAAAATTTTTGATTCGTGATCATGGATGCTTGAAGCATACTCTCCCATCGAAAACTCGAATTCTAATTTTTCACCCGGCCATAATACCTTCAATGTACATTGTACTATGTATATAAGGAAAGTAAAATTATATATTTTAAATTGTTACTAAATTTTTATTGGCTAATTTGAGAAAGAAAGTATATAAAAACGATTTTGCCTTCTGATATTAATTGTGATAGAAATAGGCTTTTACAAAATATGACTATAAAGTCACGTGAGATCCTCACTTTATATTTTGTGCATTCTGGCACTGATAATGACATACATGAACCTACACAATATTGGATATGAGTGCAAGTGAGGAGCGCAAAAGAGGTATGTATTCCTCTCCGGAAATTAATGTCTGTAGGGAAAGTAATGCCTCGGATACATCATATCTATCCGCCATGTTCAATGTCCTTTCTGAACTAGGAAATAGGGCTCCTCGTACAAGGTAACTCCATTAACTCCAACTCTATACACAGTGCAGCAGGAAGAGTTTGCGCTCTTTATACGTGTCTTGCCGTCACCCCCGGCGTATATCTCCGCACCCTCGTTTTTATATTTTATGTCTTTTCTGAGTCTTCATTCATTTATTTCCCTTAAAAGCTATCGTCTGGCAGAAGAGAAGGAAAGGAAAAAAGATAAAGTGAACTTTTTATTTTTCGTACAATACATAGTATAAGCAAAGGACAAATAATGGGAGGAGGTGGGGGGACCAAATATCAGACTGCCTGGTTTTGATGGATCAACGTGTTTAGAACATCCTCGGATAAGAATCAATCATTTTTTTAATGATGTCTGTATACCTTATCCGTGAGTCTGTAAACATGATATTTTTCGAGCAAATTTAGTGAACAAATGTTTTTTAATACAAATTGTAATCCTAAGCGGTGTGAATTTTGATTAAAGATGGGCGGGATTAAAATAATGATCTGCAACGTTATTGTTTTTGAAGTAAATACTGTTATCAGAATAATTCTAAAATCCTTGCTTTAAGGAGTTAACTGATCATCTTATCGCCTGAACCGTGCTGACGAGCGGCAATGACCGCGAAACCATGTTCATACGGGTGGGTAGTAATGGATGACCTCTTCAACAATTTTTACTTTCCTTATATACATAATGTATAAGGAAAGTATTGTGACGGGGTCGAAAATTCGAATTCGAGTTTTCGACGGGAGAGCACGTTTCAAGCATCCCTGATCACGAATCAAACATTTTTGAAGTGATGTCTGTGTGTGTGTGTGTGTGTGAAAGTATGTGTGTGTGTGTCAGTGAGTCTGTGGAGACGATAACTGACAAACGAATAGACCGATTCGAACGAAATTTGGTATAAAAATCATAATCCATAAACACTGGAAGCCCATTGTTTTTATACGCAATCGAATGTTCACAACCACCCTAAATTTTCGAGTGAAATTTTCAAAAAATCGTCAAAAAATAAAAACTGCTAATAAATTTACGCAAATAGACATTTCTTATGTAAATTTTCATTTTAAAACGATTGACATAATTTAATAATTTAAATAAAAAAGAATATTTAATTGACAGATATATTATTAGATTGACATAATTTAATAATTTAAATAAAAAAGAATATTTAATTGACAGATATATTATTAGATTGACATAATTTAATAATTTAAATAAAAAAGAATATTTCCTATTGAGAAACATGTTCACTTTTCGTATGTAATACCATGCGATAAATTGGGTGACATCATTCTCGTGGAACTAGCTCATTCCATTCAGGAAAAAAGATACTTTGAGTAATTCTTTTGTATTTGAACGCCAATAGTCATTTATCTGCTGTAAGAATAACTTATTTCTCCTTCCATAACGCTTGGCGAGATTTTGGCGACGAATTTGGCGAAATGTCGCCAACTTAGCGACATTTTTAATTGTTGCCAAATTAACAAAAATCTCACCAAATTGATAAAAATGACGCTAAATCAATGAAAATGACGACTAATTGAAGAAAATTCAATATCTTGGAAAGGATATAAATATCTACTATATGAATAACATTTTTTTAACTGTAAAAGTAGTAAATTCATTGCATTATATAAGGAAAATCATGTGTTGCCCACATCAGATTTTTTGTTTTTCGCCCCATGCAGTTTCGTTATAGTATTTCAACTCTATAGGCTTATTAATTTTCAAGGCCAAGAGCAGACTCTCAAGTTTTCGAAAACGTTTTTTAGTAATTCAAAAATTCTTAATGTAAAAATTTTTTTAACAGTTAGTTATTTTAAATGTTGCGTTTTGTTTTATAGTGAGTGCCATATATTATGGTACGCCACAGTGTGATGTTCTCGAAATAGGGCCACATTTACAATTACAAAATCATAAAATGATGATTATATTTAGAATATTCACCATTAATCGGGGATTTTTGTTATACCTTTTTCAGGTCGATCGACTGAAAGAGTAAAATCATTACAATGACGGTAAAAAACACAAATATCTTAACATTTTAAGATATTTGTTCTTTTTCTTACAGTCATTGACTATAGTTAAAATCAGCTATTTAATGAAGCGTTGAGGACAACGTTTGGTATTCTAAAATTAAATATAAGAAGAAAAGTATGTTTAATTTTTACTTTCCTAATATACATAATGTATAAGGAAAGCATTGTGACGGGGACGAAAATTCGAATTCGAGTTTTCGATGGGAGAGCACGTTTCAAACATCCCTGATCACGAATCGAACATTTTTGAGATGATGCCTGTGTGTGTGTGTGTGTGTGTGTGAAAGTATGTGTGTGTGTGTGAAAGTATGTGTGTGTGTGTATGTGTGTGTGTGAAAGTATGTGTGTGTGTGTGCCAGTGAGTCTGTGGAGACGATATCTCACAAACGAATGGAGCGATTTGAATGAAATTTGGTACAAAAATCACAATCTGTGAATACTGGAAGCCTATTGTTTATAAACACAATCGAATGTTCCTAATCCCCCTAAATTTTCGAATGAAATTTTGAAAAAATCATTAAAAAAACAAAACCTTTAATAAAGTTACGCAAATAGACATTTCATATGTAATTTTTCCTTAGAAAACGATTGACATAAACTGTAGAACGATAGCATGAACCGTTCTCGAGGTATTGCACATTTTTCAAATAAATGTATCAAAAAATCCCATAAATTAAAAAAAAATATTAACTGTTAAGAAACATCTTCACTTTTCATATGTAATATCATGCGATAAATTGGGTGACATCATTCTCGTGGATCTAGCTCGTTCCATTTATGAGAAAAGGTACTTTGAGTAATACTTTTGTATTTGAACGCCAATAGTCATTTATCTGCTGTATGAATAACTTATTTCTCCGTCCATAAAGCTTGGCGAGATTTTGGCGACGAATTTGGCGGAATGTCGCCAACTTGGCGACTTTTTTAAATGTTGCTAAATTAACGAAAAACTCGCCAAATGGATAAAAATGACGCTAAATCAATGAAAATGACGTCTAATTGACGAAAATTCAATATCTTAGAAAGAATATAGGTATCTACTATAAGAAAAACCTATTTTTTTTACTGTAAAAGTAGTAAATTCATTGCATAATATAAGGAAAGTCATGTGTTGCTCACATCAGATTTTTCTTTTTTGCAATCACGGGCTATGATTGAAATCATCTATTTAGTGCAGAGTTGAGGACAACGTTTGCTATTCTAAAATTAAATATAAAAAGAAAAGTATGTTTAATTTTTTTATACACCATTAAATAATTTTATAAATTGTTCGCAAGTTTTGAATATTATTTCATTTAATATTCCAATCATGGAGTTAAAGTGAAGGAGATAAATCTCCTATGGATGAAACACTTGAAAATGCCATAGCGCTTTGAGATTTATATCTATGTGTCGCTAGTGTTTGTAAATTGCTCTCTGTTTCCATTTGACACAATAGAGAGGTATAGTATTATTGATTATATGTATTTTTGATTATTACTTTCGTTATATACATAATGTATAAGTAAAGTATTGTGAGGGGGTCGAAAATTCGAATTCGAGTTTTCGACGGGAGAGTACGTTTCAAGCATCCCTGATCACGAATCAAACATTTTTGAAGTGATGTCTCTGTGTGTGTGTGTGTGTGTTTGCGTGTGAAAGTATGTGTGTGTGTGTGTGTGTCAGTGAGCCTGTGGAGACGATAACTGACGAACGAATGGACCGATTCGAACGAAATTTGGTACACAAATCACAATTCGTAAACACTGGAAGTCTATTGTTTTTATACGGAATCGAATGTTCAGAACCCCCTAAATTTTCGAGTGAAATTTTGAAAAAATCGTCAAAAAATCAAAACCGCTAATAAAGTTACGCACATAGATATTTCTTATGTAATTTTTTATTAGAAAACGATAGACATAAATTTTAGAACGCTAACACGAACCGTTCTCGAGATATTGCACATTTTTCAAAAAATTATCAAAAAGTCATTTAAATAAAAAAGAATATTTCCTATTGAGAAACATGTTCACTTTTCGTATGTAATACCATGCGATAAATTGGGTGACATCATTCTCGTGGAACTAGCTCATTCCATTCAGGAAAAAAGATACTTTGAGTAATTCTTTTGTAATTGAACGCCAATAGTCATTTATCTGCTGTAAGAATAACTTATCTCTCTTTCCGTAACGTTTGGCGAGATTTTGGTGACGATTTTGACGGAATGTCGCCAACTTGGCGACATTTTTAATTGTTGCCAAATTAACAAAAATCTCGCCAAATGGATAAAAATGACGCTAAATCAATGAAAATGACGACTCATTGAAGAAAATTCAATATCTTGGAAAGAATATAAGTATCTACTATAAGAATAACATTTTTTTTAAATTGTAAAAGTAGTAAATTCATTGCATTATATAAGGAAAGTGTGTTGCCCATATGAGAGGTGTTGCCCATATGAGATTTTTGCCCATATGAGATTTTTTTTATAATTAAGATTACCTAATTATCAGTATAATTAATCAGTATATTTTCACAGTTCAGAATAATAAAAGATAAAAATAAATTGAGAAGTAAAAATAAATTGGCAAATAACGTCCAACATTCGTGGCAATTACCCCTGATGTTGGACGTTATAACGTCTGAGAGTGCTCTGGCTCTTTATAACGTAAATTCTTGTGTATGTCATTGATGGTGCCTTTAAAATACAGTTTACTAAATTTGTAGTCTTTGATAGAAAATATTTTATTTTTTTTTAATGGCCAGGCATTTGATATTTTCATCATTCGCCTATACTTCGGCCAGATCCGTTAGCCGGCACATGACGTTGCCGCGACACACCAGTGGGGGTCGGAACACACCGCGTCCAGCGACACAACAGCCATGCCTGAAGGTGGGACTAGAACCCACTGTCCGGCAGCCGAAAATCGCTAGGAAACCTTTGCCTTGACCGTTCGACCACCGCGCCGGCGTTTAAAAATATTTGTAGACGTGTTTTGCATACTTATGAAAAAAGAATTGACCATTTTATGTTGATGAGGAAAACATAAGTGCAACTGGGCCATATATGTTGTTATATGCAATGGGATCGTGATTTTTATATTGGAAATTTATTTATTTATTTATTTATTTCTTCAATTTACGTGACAACTACAGATGGAATTCAGTTACAGTAACCACACAAACATAAAAAGAACAGAGCATAAAATACAAGAATACTAAGTAGTATACATGTCCAGCGCATTAAAAAAGTTTTTTTACTTTTCTTAAATACATAGTATAATGTATAAGGGAAGTATTGTGATGGGGGTCGAGCATTCGAATTCGAGTTTTCGACGGGAGAGCACGTTTCAAGTATCCCTGATCACGAATCGAACATTTTTGAGGTGATGTATGAAAGTACGTGTGTGTGTGAAAGTATGTGTGTGAGTGTGTGAAAGTATGTGTGTGTGTAAAAGTATGTGTCTGTGTGTGTCAGTGAATCTGTGGAGACGATATCTCACGATCGAATGGAGCGATTCGAAAGAAATTTGGTATAAAACAATTACAATCCATGAATACTGGAAACGTATTGTTTTTAAACGCAATCGAATGTTCAGAATCCCTTAATTTTCGAGTGAAATTTTGAAAAAATTATCAAAAAATTAAAATTTTTAATAAAATTATGTAAATAGACATTTCTTATCTAATTTTTCCTTAGAAAACGATTGACAAAAACTTTAGAACGCTAGCATGAACCGTTCTCGAGATTTTGCACATTTTTCAAATAAATTTATCAAAAAATCCCATAAATTAAAAAAAATATTAACTGTTGAGGAACATGTTCACTTTTCATATGTAATATTATGCGATAAATTGGGTGACATCATTCTGGCGGATCTAGCTCGTTCCATGTATAAGAAAAGATACGTTGAGTAATACTTTTGTATTTGAACGCCAATAGTCATTTATCTGCTATAGGAATAACTTATTTCTCCGTCCATAACGCTTGGCGAGGTTTTGGCGACGAATTTGGCGGAATATCGCCAACTTGGTGACCTTTTTAAATGTTGCCAAATTAACGAAAATCTCGCCAAATGGATAAAAATGACGCTAAATTAATAAAAATGACGATTCATTGACGAAAATTCAATATCTTTGAAAGAATATAAGTATCTACTATAAAAATAACTTATTTATTTTTTTAATGTAAAAGCAGTAAATTTATTGCATTAAATAAGAGAAGTCATGTGCTGCACACAGCAGAATTTTTTAAAATGGGCAGGAGTCAAATTAAAAATATCAATACCAGTACAATAGGTATTATGGAGATCAACAAACATATAGATAGAATAGCTCTTAATCGTGTTTAACAGTAGCATTGTGAAATCATGTTTTTTTTCTAGTATGCATCTCTAAAGGTAGGCTCTGCGTACGAATTGTACAGAGTTTCATTCCAATCACCTCTCTCCAAAGATATCGTAACCTTTACCTAACCTATGCTTTGATACAAAAATTCTGTCACTCCCGAAAAAAATAAATGATCCACTCTGTTTTCACTCCAGAGAGAGCTATATTTTAACCGGTTCACGTTGTTCAGTGTCACTTCTGTAGGAGGAAATAGAACCTGTGTGGTACACGGTAACTCCATTAACTTGAGCTATGAACACGGGGGTGCAACACAATGGGCTGCAGCTCGGTATAAATGCATCGCCCTCCCTCACATCGAATCCTTTTTCTTATATTTTCTGCTTTTTCTGAGCAACTATTTATTCATCTTAAAAGCTATTGCCTGGGAAGAGAGAAAGAGAGGGGGAAATAATGAGAACGTTTTTCTTTCGCTTGGCAACGACGCAATTTTTAGCAGTTTTCGATTTTATTGCAGCCACATATAAAATGAGTTTTTCGTATACAAAACTATTGGATAAACCGATTGCTTCATTCATTTTTGTTATGTTTATAATTTCGCAGCCTTTTATTAGCTGTTAATGTTGATGCAGTAAATGAATGTCATTGGAATTGGGTGGAGGATGTTAGCTCCTATAACTGCCGAAACCGGATACTTTCTGAATATTTTGGGTTAAATGTTTCCTAATTCAACAGTTTTTTTGTTGGTATTTTTTTAATTATTTTGATCGAATATTATTCAAATTTACTTCACGATTGAGTTCTCGCTGTTTTCTCTAATCGGTTGTTTCCCTATTATTTATCGTACGGAACTTGCTTCACAGTTTTATTAAGCATTTAAAATTTTTCTATTGTTTTTCTTACATTCTTCAAAGTGTTTTCAAAAATCTATTTCGGATGTTAGTTTGACAACAATCTTTTCTATTTCACGTAATATGAAAAATTTTTGACACACGTGCTGCCTTCGTTGAAGCTGATGCTTTGATTTTTACTTTTCTTATATACATAGTATAATGTATAAGGGAAGTATTGTGACGGGGTCGAAAATTCAAATTAGAGTTTGCGACGGGAGAGCACGTATCAAGCACCCCTGAACACGAATCGAACATTTTTGAGGTGATGTCTCTGTGTGTGTGTGTGTGAAAGTATGTGTGTGTATGTCATTGAGTCTATGAAGATGATATCTCACGAACGAATAGAGCGATTCGACTGAAATTTAGTACAAAAATTACAATCCGTGAACACAAGAAGCCTATTGTTTTTAAATACAATCGAATGTTCAGAACCCCCTAAATTTTCGAGCGAAATTTTGAAAAAATCATTAAAAAATCAAAATCTTTAATAAATTTACGCAAATAAACATTTCTTATGTAATTTTTCCTTAGAAAATGATTGACATAAACTTTAAAACGCTAGTATGAACCGCTCTCGAGCTATTGCACATTTTTCAAATAAATTTATCAAAAAATCATCCCATAAATTAAAAAAAAAATATTAACTGTTGAGAAACATGTTCACTTTTTATATGCAATATCATGCGATACATTTGGTGATATCATTCTCGTGGATCTAACTCGTTCCATTCATTAGAAAAGATACTTTGAGTAATACTTTTATATTTGAAAGCCAATAATCATTTATCTGCTATAAAAATAACTTATTTTTCCGTTCATAACGCTTGGAGAGATTTTGACGACGAACTTGGCGGTGTGTCGCCAACTTGGCGACTTTTTAAATGTTGCCAAATTAACGAAAATCTAGCCAAATGGATAAAAATGACGCTCAATCAATGAAAATGACGACTCACTGACGAAAAATCAATATCTTGAAAAGAATATAAGTATCTACTATAAGAGTAACCCATTTATATTTTATTGTGAATGTATTAAATTCATTGCATTATATAAGGAAAGTCGTGTGCTGGCCACATTAGATTTTTTTTTATCCAAAAAGAAGGAGTCTATAACTTGGCTGCAAAACAGGCTGATCCTTTATAAGAAACTCGTATGCTACTAAACAAATTGTTTATTTATTGTTCAGATATAAAAAGGAATATTCTGAAAAAACGCTTCCATACTTAGTGCCTCTCCCACAATACGATCTAAGAGTACAGGAAACTGTTTTAGCCAATGAGACAGAGTCCAGAAAATATTCCAAAATAAATTTCAACTTCTTAGGCCTTCCTAAATTAGAATTACTTAAATTTAAATATGTCAATAATGCTATGAAAATATGGAATTACAGTACATTTGCGATTTAATCATGTGATTTAAAACAAAATCCTATGTATGTTTGCTGTACAGATAACTTAATAGTAGAAAAGTATATAAAAATTGTACTTCTCCGAAAAGTCATCGAGGCCATGTTTTGAACGCTGTTAACTTTGGTGGTCGCAGCTAACGGTCATTTTTTTTTGTAGCAATTACATTTTTCAGCAATCACTTATTTTGGCAATCACTTTTTTTGAATAAAACAAAAACTATTGTGTGTGTGGGGAGGTTAAAATCGGAATCATGACTCTACGATGGATACAAATTAAATGGAAATTTCTTTCTTTCATAGCACAATTAGAGCAATTTATATATTTGTTCTATATTCTGAAACAGCATAGATTTTATACCCTTCCAAACCGATAGCCTAATGTAACTCGAATTTTTTTTCTTCAAAAGTCTCAATTCAGCACTGCTACGATAACGAAAGTTTCAATGATAGCTTCAGTATAAGAATTCAGAATAATAAATGTATTTTTAGTTGTTTAAATCATTTAAATATTACGGGCTTGTGGCGTTCTTTTCCTGATAGACTTAAGGTCCTTACCGGGTGCGGAAAATTTGAGATTAGTGTTCTCAGAGTATTTCTTAATACGCCCCTTCTCCTTGGAGAATCGCCCTATATGCACACTGTAAAACATTTGCAAGCATGCTACTGAAAGATTCAGGAGAATCAGCTGTCCATAATGGGGAATAAGGTTCCTCATAGTTATGATAATATATATACAGAGTGAGTCAGAACTCTTGGGCCAAACTTTAAGGGGTGATAAATCACATCTAAACAAGCAATTTTTATCATACAAAGCAGGGTCGTAATGCAAGAGGTGAACTGCTAGACGTCGCTGACATTGAACGCAGTGACGACTGCGTCAAAACTAGCCAAGGTTTAAGCTGATCGCCTGATCTCTCCTGTCTCGACTTTTTCTTATAGGGCCATATGAAAAGTCTCATCTGCAATAGCCCCATTGACTCTGACGAAGACCTCGTTGCTAGGATTGCTGTGTTGCCCAAGATATGCCGGGTGATTTTGCTAACGTGCGATGCTCGCTACGTCGCAGGTGTGAAGCCTGCATTACTGCTGGTGGTCGCACTTTTGAGCAGTTTCTGTAACTTTGTCCATGTATTCTGCAATTTCTGTCAGTGAAAAGTACTTCGTGCCTACTCTGTCATTTTTGTGTTTCTTCTTTTCACGAGAGAGTCATCATTTCCTCATTTCATGAGCTACCATCTAGCGGTTCACCTATTGAGTTACGACCCTGCTTTGTATGACAAAAATTGCGAGCGTCGCACGTTAGCAATAACACCCGGCATATCTTGGACAACGGGGGCAGCAACAGCAATCCTAGCAACAAGGTCCTCGTCGGAGTCGATGGGGCAATCGTAGATGAGACTTTTCATATGGCCTCATACGAAAAAGTCGAGACAGGAGAGATCAGGCGATCAGCTTAAACCCTGGTTAGTTCTGACGCAGTCGTCACTGCGTTCAATGTCAGCGACGTCTAGCGGTTCACCTATTGAGTTACGATCCTGCTTTGTATGACAAAAATTGCTTGTTTAGATGTGATTTATCGCCTCTTAAAGTTTGGCCCAAGAGTTCTGACTCACCCTGCATATATATACACACACAAAAATAACGCTTCGGCAGATACGATAATTAGCTGAATATTTCAGAAATGAAGCTAGAATTTTCACGAATGCTTGTAATTGCGGCTATTCTGACAGTTTGTGGAAATGATCAAAAAAGTATAGCTGAGAAAAATGAACAGAGGTTGCTGAATGTTTTATAGTGTACTCGTATTTCAACTGATTCTATAGCCGCGGATTCAGTGTATTTGCCAACACAGACCAGGTAACCATTGCTTTAGAACTGAAGAAATTAGACATCTTCTTGTTAAATTAAAGAACAAAGATATTATACTGCAGTGGATTCCCGCACATTGAGGTGTGCACGGTAATGAAACCGAAAATAGTTCGGTTAAATTGTTATCCGCAATGGGATCAGTCATGTGAATGTCACCTTCTCTAGGTGCTTCAGTAAGATCAAAAGGGAGGTTCGTACACTCTGTTGTGATTCTTGGAATAAAAATCGAATTAATCGTCACCTTTTCCGTTTCCAAAAGGGGTCAATATGATCTTAATTATTTTAGAAAAATCCCTAGAATGGATTTTTCAACAAAAAAAAAAAAAAAAAAAAAGAAAGAAAATGACACACACACACGTCACGCTGAAATAGTTTTTTCGTAATCTAGAGGGCCCAAAAGCTTTTGCGGGCCATTTCGCAAAAAAAAAGGCGGGTTCTTTTATTCCAAATCGTACCCAAAACTAATGAGCACCAGACTCGCTCACAAGTGACTTACCTACCAAATTTTGTGAAATTCGATCCATTAATTTTTTAGTTAGAGTGGATACAAAATCTGCACAGACACACACACAGACGTCACGCTAAAAATGGTTTTTTCGTATTCTAGAGGTCTTGAAACGTGTAGATCCGTCGAAAACTCGAGTTGTGATCTTCGACACGATTCCAATACTTTCCCTACACATTACCATGTATTATAGGGACATATTACCATGTATTATCATCTAAAAAACAATTGATTCGAGTTCGACCCCGTCACACTATTTTCCCTTTATATTATACTATAAGTAATGCAATGTTCGCTATATCTGATACTGAGAGCATTTTCAGTGTAATGGATGCTACATTTATCATACATATTTTCCCTGCTCTTAAAGTTATCAGACAAGAAACAAAAAAACCTTCTGCAGGTTTTAAACTGATTGTCGCTGCGGTTAAACTAACTTCCAGTTAGAGTTGGCACGGCGTGCACATGACTTTAGTGAAGGCTTTGAAAGTCTGTACATACCTTTCAGAAGCTTCCTGTGGCTTAAAAGCCTAAATCCATACATATGTATAGTATGAACTATGAGATAGATCCTAACGGAACCGAATATTCGATTTCCCTTTGGAGGCGAAGAAAATGATCTTACTTTTCCTATATACATAGTATAATGTATAAGGAAAGTATTGCGACAGGGTCGAAAATTCGAATTTGAGTTTTCGACGGGAGAGCACGTATCAAGCACACCTGAACTTGAATCGAACGATTTTAAAGTGATTTTTGTGTGTATATGTGTGTGTTAGTGAGGCTCTGGAAACGATATCTTACGAACGAATGGGGAATTTCGAACGAAATTTGGTACAAAAATTAGAATCAGTGAATACTGGAAGCTTTTTGATTTTAGGCGCAATCGAATGTTTGGAAACCCCTAAATTTTCGAATGAAATTTTGAAAAAATATTTGAAAAATCAGAACTTTCAATAATGTTACGTAAATGATCATTTCTTATGTAAATGTTCATTAGAAAATGATTGACACAAACTTTAGAACGCTAGTATGAATCATTCTCGAGATATTGCACTTTTTCAAATAAATTAAAAAAAATATTTCATAAAATTGAAAAAGTGTTAATATTGTGAAATATGAATCGCCAACCTGGCGATATTTCGCCCTAGATTGACGAAAATATCGTTAAAATTGCAAATTTTACTCTTTGTTAACGAAAATAATGACAAATTGATGAATTAATTATTTAAATATTTTATTATATGAACTATATTGCTTATTGAGGATGCTATTAATATTGTAAAATATGTCAAAGATAATTGTCAATTTAAAATTGCCCGAAGTATAAGGCAATTGGGTACTTCAAAATAGTTTCATCGTTACATAGTCTTCATAGTTACATGTTATCATCTAGAAAAGCGCAAATGTACAATTAATTCATCGTTAAAAACGTTGTGGCGTAGATCGTATATATAATTGTTTTATTGTGAAAAAATAAATTCATTGTATTGTATAGGGAAGGCAATGAACTGTCCACATCATGTTTTTTAAGTTTTAATAGACCTTTCAGACGTTCCCGATGACTTAGAACACTGAATCTTTGCACACGTATAGTATTGACCAATACACAGAACCTATCGGAACCGTATTTTCGATTAATAAGACCATTTTAGACGCTAAGCACCATAAATTGTTAAAACTAATTAAACCCATTATATATAGTTGCAACTTTTATAGGAATATCAGTTTCATGTTTTTGACAGGCTTAAATACTAGTAAAATATAAATAACTTAAATAGTAAAACATTTTAATTTATATCTATCACGTTTAAGCAGAGTTCAATTTTCTTTCTGGTTCAGATCATTTTACCACCAATACAGTTTCTTGGGAAAATACGTTTCATATTTCATTCATGGAGACATTTTAATCACGACCGATTCAATTATTAAAACTCATTTCATAATGAAGAAATTAATTTTCACTTATTAACAATTCGTTCTTTCATTATTAACAAAATGAATAGTGGATAAATAATGGACGAATGAATAATGGATGAATCAACTCATGAATTATTTTTCAAAAAATTAAAAATATATATATACTTTTTCCATTAATGAAAAGCAAAAATTGAATCTTTTATTAATTTGATTAAATCTTTTGACAATTTTATTCATTGAAAAATTTATTGACTGCAAAGTTGAGAAAATGAAGAAAAAAATCTTTCTTAAAAAAATTTCTAATAAAAAGACGTATGATAAGCTGTGTGCCAAAGCGAGCAATTTCTTGTCTTGCTAGATCCGCTCATATTGCTTTCGGATGCAAAACATTGAAAGAACATCTCGCTCTCTGGCCAAATCTTGAACATTTTTTTTTTTCAGCGAAAATTTCCTTTTTCCGTTCTAACTCAATTGGAGGGCATAAAAATTCATAAATACGCTTCTATTATATGGAGATTGAATCCGCAAGTTTTACGATCGACTCATAAAATGGCAGACGATAACACTGTGAAAAAATGCTACGAATATCGATGAGCAGTAAGAAATGAATCGGAATCGTTTTTTGGAACATTGTCAATGGCGGCCAAAATGTTATTTCATGGAGGTAAAAAAGAGATTGGCAATGATGATATTGCTTTTTTATAGATGTAAAAATATTCGATAAGGCTTTTATGTAATGCTTCCCTCGAAAACGACGTTATATTTTTTGTGAGTCTTTTTTCTACTTTACATTTTGACAGATTGGTTGCTTTAGAGTTCAGAACTGTTATCTTTGGTAAAATATTTTCATTGGTTTATATTACAGATGTTTTGAAATGGAAGGAACTACATAGGCAATTGCGTCAAAGCGAATGATTTGATGGATCTTTCAAAGTCATCAATGTGACTCAAATACCAGTTGGTATATTTTAATGTTTTCAAACATAATTATATATTTAAAAAATAAAATTATAAATGTTTGTTTACACTTACTATCAGTTTAAGTTTAATTTTCTTCCTGTATAAATTTCGAAACTTATTGTAGAAGGCATTAAAACAAGGAGTTATTTCATTAAAAGTAAATTTAAAATAAAATGAAAAAATGTACTCATAAAAAGTATCTATGTCCGACTGAAAAATAAAAATTACATTTGAGGAGCGGAAAAGTGCAATTCAATTGGTGTCTTTAAAGTTTTGTACAGTTACTATAGTTATATTAATTAGTCATCTGCACTCACAGTGTGGAACCCATCGAGCTAGTTTATACCTGGAGAGTAATCTTCAAGGGCCCAAGCCTTGCACCCTTGGCAGAAGATCTATACTTCTTTCGAACGGTTATTGGAATAATGTTATACACAGAGCAGGTAAGTAGAGATGATCATCCTCTTCGACATGATTAGTATCTTATCTACTTATAATCATCATCGTCATGATTAGTATCTTATCTACTTTTTATCTTTCTTTGCCTAGCTGGATTAACGGAAGTGATTTTTCATATATTTCTTTATTTTTTAATTTATTCTTTTTTTTCTTACTCGTATGGCCTTTTCTTCTTCTAGTTTTCGTTCGATAGGAAGCCCGTAAAAATAGCTGTTTTACATTTTGGCCATATTTTTGGTACATTTTCTTTTTAGTAGCCGTCTCTGGAAATGGGACAACTGTTCAGTGGTCATCATAACATGTGGCAATAAGCCCCTCGTGAAATGAGGCAATATGCCCTTTCCTGCCATTTTAGACTATATATGTTTTATCTGAACTTGTCATGATTGAATATTCAAAATTAACACAATAAATAAAGCACAACGACATAAAATTTGAAGTGCTATAGCAAATAATACGCTAACTGTACCTTAAACAGTACAGAATAGATATAATATTATTTAAAATATGTACTTACTGTGTCGAAAATAAGTTTTTTAATGTCAACGCCGAAAACGAAATGACAGCCACTCTTTAGACAGGTCCAACAAATTCAAGGCTCCATTCAATCACAGGAAGGACAACGGTGCACGCATACTATGCGGCTGTGAAATTAGTTTTGTGATAACTAACCTGTGTGACAACTAGCCTCGTTTTGCCTTGCCGTCTGCATGGGAATGATGAGAAATCGATTTGTTGAGCAATGTTTCATATGGGAAGCTAACTGTCTAAATCATATTTAGAATGCTTTATTTTCCACCAGAGTTTTCTTTTTTTGATAAATTTAAAGAGAATGTTTAAAAAACGGTTCACATTTGTGTTATAAAATGAATGTCATTTAACTTGCTAATTATAAAAGCTTTGTAAATATAGCATAAACACAAATATAAACTAACCAACCGGTTCTAAGGGACAAAACAGCCTACTACTTCATGAGCGATAAGAAGTATGACCCGACTTATTCAAGTAAATGCGGCAATTGAAGAATGGCACATGTGGCTAAAGGTATATGGAAAGTTGACATCAGTTACTTCAATCACGTGTGCCGATCCTCTTATTTGATGTACTTACTTGAATAAGTGAGGCCGCCCTTCTCGGTTCTGAAGAAGAAGGCTGTTGGGTGTCTTCGAAACCGATTGACCGGTTTATATCTGTATTTACGGGGTTTTCACTTTAATGAGTTATTATTACAGCAGATTTTGAGTGCATTTTATTTTTCGTGATACAAAATTACAAAACAGTAAATGGCTCTTTTTACTTTTCTTATATACATAATGTATAAGGAAAGTATTGTGACGGGGGTCGAAAATTCAAAATAGAGTTTTTGACGAGAAAGCACGTTTCAAGCATCCCTGATCACGAATCAAACATTTTTGAGGTGATGTTTCTGTGTGTGTGAAAGCATGTGTGTGTCAGTGAGTCTGTGGAGACGATATCTCACGAACGAATGGAGCGATTCGAATGAAATTTGGTACAAAAATCACAATCCGTGAATACTGGAAGTCTATTGTTTTTAAACGTAATCGAGTGTTCAGAACCCCCCCCTAAATTTTCGAGTGAAATGTTGAAAAAATCATCCAAAAATCAAAATCTTTAATAATGTTACGCAAATAGACATTTCTTATGTAATTTTTCCTTAGAAAACGATTGACATAAACTTTAAAACGCTAGCTTGAACCGTTTTCGAGATATTGCACATTTTTCAAATAAATTTATCAAAAAATCCCATAAATTAAAAGAAAATACTAACTGTTGAGAAACATGTTCGCTTTTCATATGTAATATCATGCAATAAACTTGGTGACATCATTCTCGTGGATCTAACTCGTTCCATTCACAAGAAAAGATACTTTGAGTAATACTTTTGCATTTGAACGCCAATTTATCTGCTGTAAGAATAACTTATTTCTCCATCCATAACGCTTGGTGAGATTTTGGCGACGAATTTGGCGGAATGGCGCCAACTTGGCGACTTTTTTAAATGTTGCCAAATTAACGAAATTTGAACTTAACGAAAATTGAACTCAAAGTTTGTCCTCAAAATTTTTTCTCGAGGAAAGGGAAAGTTTTAGAACTGGCAACATCGCTATAGAAACGAAGCATAGCAGAATGTTACCATAGAATGGAGTTGTATTCGGCTGTTTTTCAAAGATTTTATCATTTGCTACGGACTGTGCTTCATTTTCAACTTTCGCATTTTATTCCTTGTTATAAATATATTTTAAAAATCAGGTAAAATTTGAATATCAATGAATGTCGATAATTTGCACTGTCATAAACATTCCACTTGAAGAAATTTAATTGCCCCAATTTAAAGCTAAATAATACATATATATTTAATTTCAATAATTTTAAGCTTTATACTTTTATCCATATTATAAAGAACAATTATAACAATCTGTTGCTTGGATTAATTCACTGGAGTATGGTTTAACTCGATTTTCTCATAGAATACATTTTTTAGTAACTTAGTTTTGTCTTTCAAATTTTGCAAGAATTTTGATTGATGCCATACTTGTCAATGTACAACCAGAGGGGGGGAGGGGTTGCTTGCCCTTCTTCCCCGAGGTGGACTAATGACGTCACGAACAAAAGAAATTGTGTCGCCGCTATTTTTCACAACAATAATTGAAACTACTAAGTATCGAGATCATTGAGCCATAAATAAACTCTTTTATGCATGATTCTGTCGAATTTTGTCCTGTGATGCCATGTTAAAAAATATAAAATTGCGAATAAATTTTGAAGTTTTTGCTCTAGTTTAAAAAAAATTAATCCAGTTCTAGATTTTTCGATAACAAAGCCGGATATAAAATTTCGTGAAAATCCATTAATATTTGTGACCGTTATCGTATACACAAAATTCCGACCACAGACATACAGACAGACAGACTGACATCACATTAAAAATAGTCAAAACGTGTTCATGAGGTCTTAAAACACATATTGGTATCAAAATCTCGCTTTTAAAAGAAACGTATTAAGATGAGATTTGGTATAATTATCTTATACCTACAAATATTATGAACAACTGAATAAGTGATTTGAATTCTTTGCTGGAAGTTCACTTTCCCCATTCATTACATTCTACTTCTTGGCTTTCTTTCACCCAGCATTTTCTTTTCTCGCCATGGGCAACACCCTTTCCTGAGTTTGCCGTTCTTGAATCAGTCGCCGATCCTTTCATGGCAGGTGAAGGATGCTCTTCTTGTGGTTATTAACAAAGAAGGCTGTTTTTCACCTTTGAACCCGGTCGATACTATAAATTTTGTATTATATGCTGATTTTAACGTTATTTTTATTTAATATTTATCTTTGTTGATAACAGCAATAAGTCCATGAATTTTTAGCCAGATTGTGTCATAAAAAAGCTCTTACGCATATTATTGTTTTAGAATTTTCGCAATATCGAAATTAGCTAATTTATAAGGAAATTGGGCAAACAATGTTTGTGATGTGAAATGTCTGGCGCGGGATAAAATTAATCTTGTGTGTGACTTAAACGAAACAGAAGTGGCATCATATTGTACATAACATTACGCATCATACATAACAGAAAACAATTTCTATAATTAGAAGGTCTGGATCCTTTGATTTTGGCGACAAAATCGGTGGCCTTGGTGCAGAATCGCCAATTTCGCTAATTTTGGAAAATTCTGGAAACTTCTCGAATTTTGTTGATATGTTAATAATCTTACAAGTTACATGCTTTCCCAGAACTTTCCACAAAGAGCATATAAGCTTGTCATCATTCAGTTGGGTTGTTGACGTGATATGAGTCAAAATATCTGTCAATCTCAATATAGAACGTAATATATATATAGTATCTTCTGATTTTGTATTCCGCTTTAGCTGCATTATAAAATAATTTTAGAAAAAAATCTAAAAAAACAAATTTTAGATAAAAATTAGAGATTAGTTAACTTGTACCGTCATCATACAAAACATATTAACTTTTTCCCACTCGAAATTAAGGGATAATGTGATGTTTCACATTATTCTATTAGTGTTAATCACTAATTTTTACTTTCTCTTACGCAATATTGAGAAAGTATCGTTTTTACGATTTTGAGATTTTGATGCTAATATATATTTTAAAACCTTCTGAAAACGTTTTGACTAGTTCTGGAGTGATGTCCGTCTGCCTGTCTGAGGTCGACTTTTTATGTACAAGACAGCAGCCACAAATGTTGATGGATTTTCACGAAACTTTATATTCGGCTTTGTTATCAGAAAATCTAGGTATAGATTGAATTCAGTTATAAAATCAACGACACAACATCATAGAGAAAAAGTCATTTAATAAAATCATTCTACAAGACGTACAAAGCTTTAAAAATCCAGAGCGCCTTCGGGCATTACTATACTTTTCATCAGTGGCTATACAAAACAGTAAACGCGTAATGCTTATGTAGACCAAATCAGCAGACAAATTTTCATAAATAAACACAAAATAATGGTAGTACAAGCAGGTTATTAAAATTAATTAATTACAAATGCAAATTTAGGGGTTATACCCAAAAGATTTAATTTAAACAAGTGGTAAATATTTTACAAAGGAAATACACAATTCAATAATACAGTCAAGCACAATTGCAATAAAATGATGTCACAGATAAATGTGAGGAGGTTTGACATGCAGAGTCGAGAACGAGTCGCCAGGCGTAACTTAAAATTTGAACAGGATCAAAATTACAAACGGAATTACGGTAGATATAAATAAACAAGGATTCACAAAGAAGAATATTACGTGGGTTATTACAACGAATTAAAAGGAAGGTTTTTTTAAAGACGGGCTGAAAGTTATCTTCAATAACACATTGGGCAAGAGGCGTAGAAAGTTTACCATTACTGACGTCACGAGCGTGTGCCGCTAATCGGATAACAACAGTACGTTTAGTACTATCGATGTAAAATTTATAGTCATTATCAGGAGTTAACAGGGGTACAACGTACACCCCGGCATAGATGAGAGGTTGGTGGTAGGGGAACGAGGGTACGGTCCCTATGGATGTTCCCCCCCCTACTGGGTTCCTGTCGAAATTGGGTGGCACTTCCCGGCCCTCCAAACGGTTACTTTACACCTTTCTGGTAGGTTGGACGGTCTAGGTCTCAACAATCAACAACAACCCCGATATGGCTTTTAAAGTTATTAATATCCCCTAACTTATCGGTGGGAATACAATTGAATAAGGTAGTAATATTAGAGTGAGCGGGTTTGAAACCAAACTCATGGCAAAATTGAATAAGGGGACGGAAAATATTAGGATTCCGTCCCCTTATTCAATTTTGCCATGGATTTGGTTTCAAACCCGCTCACCTTATTATTATAGGTAGAATTATTTTAAATTCGAGAAAAAGCTTCAATATTTATTCAAAATTGTATATATTTTTAATATTACAGCATAGAACTAAATTTGACATAATCATGCATAAAAGGACTTATTTATGGCTCAATGTTTATGAGACTTAATAGTTTCAATCATTGTTGGGAAAAATAGCCGTCATACAATTTTATTTGTTCGTGACGTCATTAGACCCATTGGGAGGTAAGTTATTCCCCTGGGGGGGGGGGGGGTGCATTGTCAAGTATGGTAGCAATAGAATTATTTTTTCAACCCTTTAAAGTGAAGGGTACACGCTATAGTTGTAATAATTTGGACATGCAATACCGGTTTTTCAAATTTTTTCTTGTAAAATGAGAAAAAAAAAATTAATTTTATTATGAGAAAGTCGAGGTGAGCTACACTCCAATTGATTTTTTACTTGCAGCCATATTTGTTGCTATTCAGTTTACAATGCAAAATTATGTTTATTTAAATGTTGTACTCCATATCGATTATTCTTCGCGCAAATCCTTTCCGACTTGCCATTTTAATAGCTTTTCCTTTTGTAAAATATCCGATTCTTTTCCGAACGTTCTTTTTCTGTTCCCGTTTCTTTTATTTTCAAGAAATGCACCCGGAGACGTTAAAAGTCAATAATAAATAAAGCACAGACGCAGGAATGGATTGAAATTTCTCGATCTTCTTACTCCAAAACACGTGAACGACGAAAACGGCTTATCGATAAGAAAACATTCAATCGGATCAAAACTCATGTTGACAAGAATGGAGAAAAATATATTTCATCAAGGTATGATTTTCTTTAATCTAATATACAATAGGGAAGACTCGAAAAGACGTTTCTAAGAGATATATTTCCTGACTTATGTGTCACACTGTTAAAAGAAAAAAGAAATGAGTTACTTTATTACTAGTTATAGATTGATGTGTAAAATCTTTCCTTTTGCATATTTCGAATAGGAAATGATTGATGGGTGTTGTGTTGTTGTTGTTGAGACTCAGAACGTCCGACCTACCAGAAAGGTGTAAGGTAACTGTTTGGACGGCCGGGAAGAGACACCCAATTTAGACCGGAACCCAGTGGGGGAAGCATCCACAGGGACCGTACCCTCCTTCCCCTACCACCAACCTCTCGGAAGGACTTACGGACTCGCATATTTAATGTGATCGTACTCCGCGTGAACACGGCGGCAGTTTAGGCAGTGGCGGGAATTGAACCCAGGCCTATCGAGTGTAATTCCCGCGCGCTAACCACTGGGCTACCGCGCCCTGTGTGGACGATGTTGGAACACTCGACCGCAATTGCACAACTTACATCGCAGAACAAAATAGAAGATTTAATTCCATAGGGAATAATGTCTTCTACAAATATTAATATTTAAAACTTACTTAAAGGGCCGTCATCATAGATATTTGGACATTAACCCCAAAATCTTCAAGAACAACCCCCATTGTTCATCCCATAAACAAAATCTATAAAAAACTTCGAACGGATTTAAAAAAAAGTTTATGATATTTAAAGATTTTTTCATCCATTCACATGTTCTTGAAATTTACTGATCCCAATGTTAAACGGGTTTTACAGTTTTGGGAATATATAGGGTGTCCCATAGGAAGTGAACAGTAGAAGATTTTTTGAACCGTTGGTTGTAGACCCACAGTTCCAATTACAAATGGGCAGTACATGACTTTCCATACATATTGCAATGAATTTACTACTTTTACAGTAAAAAAATAGATTATTTTTATTGTAGATATTTATATTCTTACCAAGATATTGAATTTTCGTCAGTGTGTCGTCATTTTCATTGATTTAGTGTCGTTTTTATCCATTTGGCGAGTTTTCATTAATTTAGCAACATTTAAAAAAACCGCCAAGTTGGCAACATTCCACGAAATTCGTCGCCAAAATCTCGCCAATTGTTATGGACGGAGAAAGAAGTTATTCTTACAGCAGATAAATGACTATTGGCGCTCAAATACAAAAGTATTACTCAAAATATCTTTTTTCATGAATGGAACGAGATAGATCCACGAGAATGATGTCACCCAATTTATCGCATGGTATTACATATGAAAAGTGAACATGTTTCTCAATAGGAAATACTTTTTTTTTAATTGTATTTGACTATTTGGTAATTTTTTTGAAGACTGTGCAATATCTCGAGAACGGTTCATGTTAGCATTCTAAAATTTATGTCAATCGTTTTCTAATGAAAAATTACATAACAAATGTTTATTTGCGTAACTTTATTAGAGGTTTTGATTTTTTGACGCTTTTTTCAGAATTTCACTCGAAAATTTAGGGGGATTCTGAACATTCGATTGCGTATAAAAACAGTAGGCTTCCAGTGTTTACGGATTGTAATTTTTGTACCAAATTTCGTTCGAATCGGTCCATTCTTTCGTCAATTATCGTCTCCAAAGACTCACTGACACATACACACACACACACACACACACACACACATACTTTCACACACACACAGACATCACTTCAAAAATGTTCGATTCTTGATCAGGGATGCTTAAAAGGTGCTCTCCCGTCAAAAACTCGATTTCAAATTTTCGACCCTATCACAATACTTTTCTCATACATTATCGTATATAAGGAAAGTAAAAATGCTTTAAATGAGGTAGGAAATAATTTAAAGGCTGTACCATATTTTTTATAGAAAGTTAACAAAATTAACTTTTTATACAGCTCTTTAATAAAAAAAACAAGAAAGATCAATCATGCTTAAAGCATTGATTATGAAACACTTTCCAACTTCAATGCAATTTTATTTAAACATGTCTAAAATGCAATACATTCCTCGGTAATATTTTAAAACTTATCACAATACTACATTAATTTATTATATTTGAAACCTTAAACCTTCATCGAAAAAAATTAACTTCATTCAAATGACGGCATTAAAATATAAATTGCCTGGTTTAAACATCTCTAAAATGTGATACATTCCTCGGTAATAATTTTAGAATTATCATAATACTACGATAATTTATTATATTTGAAAACTTCATCGAAAACAACTGAAATCCATTCAAATGACGTCATAGAAAAAATAACACGCCTGGCTCTCTCTATAAAAGCAACATTTCATTCATAAATAATTCCCCCATTCATGTCATTCATCACAATACTATAATAATTTATATTATTTAAAAATTAAGACCATGGAGCTACAAGTAAGTAAAACTCTATGCGTAAAACTTCATCGAAAATTATCGTCCTTCTCTTTCTAAAATCAATGAATATTTCATTCATATCAGCCATGCAGACTCCATGGACTAAATGATTTTGTGTTAAAGAATTACAGCGATTCTAATACAACTCATTCTACATATTTTGCTGTTTACATTTTACATAGGTGAAAAATAGGCTTAATAGTAGAAATAATCAAATTTGTATGAGCATTTAAACTGAAATATATTGTCATTGCGTTGTTAAAGTATGTAGATGCACAGAATTTAGGCCAAAATAAAGTAGTTTTAGGATGGATACAACACTCAATATGAATTAGAAAGAACTTTAAAAATCACGATTTTGAGACAAGATGGATGCCATATATCATTTTGAAGTGGGTCATGTGATCGTTTCATATCATGGACACGTGATCGCTTCATATAAGAGGTGTTATTATTATTTTAATTTTTATTTAAAAAACTACTGAATATATTTAGCTGAATTTTTTTTTATATATTTTATGGAACAATTTGAATATTGCCTAAAATTTTCGAAGCAATTTGTGAATTTTAAATCCGTTAAAAAAATGCTTGAAAAATTAGGTCCCATAGGGCTCAATGTATTCCATTTTTTCAACCCGGGTTCAATCCAAAACTAATTGGGTGATATTATTCATTTATATTCCCATAGGTCCTATAGACCGTCTGAACAACATACTAAAATTTCATTTTGATTAAGTCATTTTTACGGCAGTTATCGTGCTAACGGACAGACAGACAGACAGACAGGCAGAATGAACAAAGTCATAAACACTTTTCAACTTTGTTGTAAAGTGTTAAAAAAGCAAATTACTAAAATGGCGCCAATACTTCATTTAGTCAAACAAAAGAAAAATTTAGTTCTTAAAAGTTCAAATTTAGGACGGAATAAATTGTCAAAATTCCTGACTTACACCACTTTTTTGTGACTTTTCGGTACTCTTTTAATCATCAATATTCACGAATTCAAGGGACGTTCACAAATTGAATTAATGCACAGAAATACTTTAGTGGGGTTTTAAAATAATTTTTCCCATGGTTTGTTTTTTAAATTTCTAAAGACAGGCAGACGATACTGGTTAAAAGTTATTTTAACACTTAAATAAGGTAAATAAAACAGATTACTGCGACTGTGCCAGCCTGTCACACATTTTCCTGACAAAATCTATGGAAAAATAAGCATGCTTTTCAAGTTTTGAAATCAACTAGGATCATATAAAACCACTGCTTTTAGTAGACCCAATAAGTTTTTAACACATTTTTGTCACTGCACTTTTCCCACCAGAATGAGAGCCTTTACAGACGAATCAGTCGAAGTTGATTTGTGGATGTCCCCTTATTTCCCAATGAAAATTTTAATTAGTGACAACTATGACAAATTGGACCGTATTACAGCAAAATGTTTTCAGTTAGACTAAATAAGGTATGGGTAACATTTTTGTAATTTGACTTCTTTCGATAAAGGGGCTGTATAAAAAGTTAATTTTGTTAACTTTCTACAAAAATATGGTACAACATTTAAACTACTATTTCATAAATTTCTACCTTATTTAAAGCATTTTTGCAAGTAGAACTATGGGTCTACAACCAACGGTTCAAAAAATCTTCCACTGTTCCCTTTCCAAGGGACACCCGGTATATTCGCAATAACTCGATTTTCCAAAAAAATTGTTTGGCATTTCTTTTACACTAAAATTTCCAAACAAAATTCTTATAAATTTTAATACTCAAACATATTTGAAATATTTATTATTAATTGTTAAATTAATATTCATAAAATTATGAATAGAAACAGGTATTAATTTTGACACCATTTGATGCACATGCGTCTGAAAACATCAGTATTCAAAACTTCAATTTTATCTGTGCAATTTTGATTGCTCTATCAAATTTTATTCACATTTCGATGATTATGCAGCTTATCTGGGAAAATTTCTAAATTGCCGAAAGAAATGGCTCGTAAGTATAAAATAGTGAATAGATAAATGAAACTGAATTAAATATGAATTTTGGCGTTTTGCCAGTTTCTGTAATGCTTTTAACACATTAGAACATAGTTGAAAAGGGTTTATGACTTTGTTCATTCTGTCTGTCTGTCTGTCCGTTCGCACGATAACTGCCGTAAAAATGACTTTATCAAAATGAAATTTTAGTATGTTGTTGAGACGGTCTGTGAGACATATGGGAATGTAAGTGAATAATATCACCCCATTAGTTTTGGATTAAACCCGGGTTAAAAAAATGAAATACATGGAACCGTATGGGACCAAATTTATCAAACATATTTTAAGCGAAGTTAAATTTTACAAATTGATTCGAAACATTTTGAAAATATTCAAATTATCCTATAAAAAATATGAAAAAATTTCAACATCATATGTTCGGTAGTTTTTTAAATAAAAATTAAAATAATAATTACATCCATATTATATGAAGAGATCACATGACCCACTTCAAAATAAAATATGGCATCCATCTTTTTTTTCCCAGAGTAAAAATCATGATTTTGAAAGTTCTTTTAAATTTATATTTAGTGTTGCATCCGTCCTAAAACCGCTTTATTTTGGTGTATTTACTGTACATCCATATTTTGCGCCAACACAATTACAATATTTAGTTTAAATGATCACTGATTTTTTCTGCAACGACTTGATTTGATTTTTTCTGCAACGAATGATTTTAATGGATGCAGAATGTAAACAAGTGATTGTAAGATGAGTTGTATAAGAATTGCTGAATTTTTTTCACGCAAAATTATTTAACTCTGGAGTCTGAATAAAAGTGTATGAATGAAATATTCACCGCTTTTACATAGAGAGCCAGACGATTCATATTTCGATGACATCATTTGAATAAAGTTAATTTTTTTCGATGAAGTTAAGTTTTAAATTTATTTTGAATGTCACTGTGTAAATATTGTATTAAAAAACCTAAAAGTGATATCACAAGCATAATATAGAAGCTTTAAACAGAAAATATTTACGTTTTTGTAACAAACGTCACTTATAATGCATTGATTAACACCTGACAATTGTTACTCTGTCATATGTAGTATTGAGAAAATATAATTGTTTTCACGAAAATTTTAGATTTCGAGATTTTGATGCTAATGTATGTTTTAAGACCTCCTGAACACACTTTTTGACTATTTTTGGAGTGATGTCCGTCTGTCTGCATGTATGTATGTATGTCAGTGATCGATTTCATGTGTACACAATAGCGGCCACAAAATTTAATGGATATTTACGAAACTTTACATCCTAGGTTTAAAAAAAATCTAGAACTAGATAGAATTTTTCTAGATTCGGGTGAAAACTTTGAAATTTATTTGAAATGCTATATTTTTTTAGCATGGCAGCATAGGACAACATTTGACATAATTATGCATAAAATGGTTTATTTACTGCTCAATGATCACTACACTTCATAGTTACAATCAATGTTGTGAGAAATAGTCGAGATACAATTTTTGGTTCGTGACGTCATTAGCTCCTTTGGGCGACAATTTATTTAATCCGAATCAGACTACAAACGACGAAGTTATCGACGATGAAAAGTTGGCAGTCAGGGCAAGCGTGGGTTGCTGCAAGCGATAAGCACATACAGGTGTATAGCGCAGATGTTGATACGCAAATGTTGCACATCTAAAATTAAAAGTTTTATACATGTTTTCTACCAGAATTGTTTTCTATTGCAGCTTAAAGCGTATATATAATCAAGAGAAAGATTACATAATGGGTTCTGTGTTGAGTTTCGATAGATTATTTTACTCATATCGCATCAACAACTAAACTAGACGATATTGAGTTTATATACCCTTTATAAAGGTCTGTAAAAAGTATGTAATTTGGGAAGTTCTTAGTCAATCTACAAAATTCGAGAAGTTTCTACAACTCGAAAAAAGTCGCCAAGTTTGTGATATTTCGTCAAATTCACATTGCCACTAAATTTGTCGCCAAGGTCAAGCGACCTTAATCTTCAAATTATAACAATGGTTTTCTGTTACGTATTTGTAACAATATGATGTCATTTCCGTTACATACTCCACTTTCATTGCCGTCACATTTCTTTCATAATTTATTCTGTACTTCGCATTGAAAGATGTTTCACATAAAAAATATGCATCCAAGCTAGCTGCTTTGTAGGATGAAAAATATAACGTGAAATATGTCAGGATGTAAGGCCTATTGCCCGTCTGAAAAATGAAACGTGGAAGATAAAATGCCCATGGGAAAATAAAACTTTTCCGTATTAAATATAAAATATGTGATGGTTTTCTTTGTATTTTATCAAGATATAAGGTAGTTTAATTTTCAAATGTAAAATAAATCTGAAGTTACAATAAATTTTATCTTATTTTATGCATAGAAACTGTTTATTTTATCTTAATCCAATCATAATACAACAAATGATATTTTTCAGTTTCAAAATTAAATATATACAAAAAAAAAAAAAAAAAAAAAAAGATTGAACTATATTCCTCATCAATAAGTAAAATACACTTTAAGCAAAGGATAAAGAAAACGTGTAAATTAGAATATTTAACTATTGTGACAGTTTTTCTGGCATACCATAAAACAACCTTTTACTTTAGGCTCGTATAGTTATGTGGATATCTTATATTCAACAGTCACAGAACCTGTCGATAGGAATAATTCATACATGGAATAAATAATTCAGTTAGGAATAATTCGTCGATTTCGAAGTTTACCAAAACGATTTATACAGAGTAAAAATAAAATTTACATATTTTTCACTGAGCAGGAAGGACACAAATAAATAGAGTGAAAATAACTTGCGTTGGCTGATGGATGGCTGAACATTCAGAAGGAAAATAATTATGCCTCTCGCCTTTATAAAGTGCACTCAAGCAATTAAAGTTTTTATTTATAAATGAATCACGTTTTTTGATTAAGAATGCAATTGTGTTAAAAGTATAACGATCGTATTTCTAAAATCTATCGGTAGTGTGGTTTAAAGAAATAGATGTCGTGAGTTACGGTTGTTATGGCAACTAACCAAATTTGGTACAAATAATTTCAGTACCGTACATCGCATATAATACAATTGCTCGTTGTGTAGCCCGTTTATTTTATACCTAAGAGAGAGCTCACATACCATATCTGAAAATAAACACATTAATCATCAACACGTTCAAGTGTCTAAAAAAAAATTTAATAATTCGGTGTCGGTTCTTAGGGACGGACAGCGTACTTTTCTTTCGACAGGCGTCAAGCCATAAGGACCAACACTGTCTCCGTTTAGCCAGCGTCGGATTCTGTGGACCGATTGTATCGAATCTGATCAATAAAGTTAATTTATAAAACATAAAAAGTACACTTACAAAATTTAATTTATATAACATTAAAAATACGCTTACGAAATTGTAATTTATACAACACAAAAAATACACTTACACTTCTTCAGTGTATTTTATAGAAACACTCTAAACATAAAGGGAAATAGAATCGCTATTGCGTTCAACGGGTTATCTTTTGCCGATACCTTGTATGGTTAAACATCCACTAAGTGCTTGCTCTCCGCCAGCTGAACGGAAAGTATATCAAAATCGGCTGCGCCTCGAACATGTTAAATAAACAATTTTAACTTTTAATATTTATTTAATATCTATATCTTTACATCATAAATAGATATATATGATATCATATTCTTCTACTTACCATACGTACTTAAACTTACTTCTTCGTACTTAAACAGTATAGGACTAGGGGGCTCTGCTCCCTGCTCGCTCCGCACGCGCAACCCCCTTCGGGAGGCTTCGCCTCTTACTCGCTGCGCTCGCTTTATATCTATCCTTTTTAAAAATTCTACTTTCAAAAATCTCTTTTCTATTCCTGCCTATTTTACGCAGGGGTGAAAACCAGGGATTTTTCTTAGTCCAGGGAATTCAAAAACTGAATTCCTTGATTCTGAGCTATTTCATGCCAAACTCAAGTTTAAATCGATAAACAGTTTATTTCATCGTGTTGCCCTATTATATCTCCAAATTAAATGTATCAAATTTTATAAAATGTACCAAATTTTATTAAATGTACCAAATTTTAGATTTTTGTATGCTATAGTTTTTACGATACGAGACCGAGAAATCGCTAAACGTGCCGATACGAAAAAAAAGTTCACTTCAGAAGTGCATGAAAAGTAAAATATCTCAAAAACTACATCGAAATTAAAAAAAGGTCTCCGTCCTGCAAAAATTCACCCATGTAGGTACCTGCCCGTAAAAATTCGTGGTCTTGCTATTGTTAGTTTATCCAGGACGCGAACTCGGAGCTCAAATATTTTGTCTCTAACTTTGACATTAAATATTTCTTAAACTACAATCTATATATAAAAAAAGGTTTATTGCAGCGTATTTTCCAAAGCTTTTTCTACAAGTGTTCCAAATTTCATATTTTTGTATGCAACAGTTTTTGCGGTACGAAGCAAAGAATCTCGAGAAACGAGAAATTTGTCAAACAGCGACGGCGGCAGCGTCATCGACTTTTTTTTTAATATAGAGAGATAGGAATCGCGTTACTAGTACAATGACGAGCATCGGTGCACCTGTATTGTACAACAATACTGGTCATTTGGGAACGGCCTCTATTACTTCAGGAACAACTCCTATAGTCATTTATGTAACTATGAACTTGACTATTAGTCTCTTCCAGTCTAAACTCAATGTTCTTGAAATTTGAAACGGACTGCACGGTATGACAGATGTTTGCTAAAACTGCGAGTGCAGTTTTCTAAACTACAGTTCAATTGCACTGTGAAAGTAATTTCTATCTTGATGCTTTTATAAGGGAGTTTTTCTGAAGGAGATGCTGGTGCAGTATACACGTACGTACAATGATAGAATTTTAATAGCACGATGGTTTTACTTACGTGATTACATTGTTAATCATCAAAACTAAGTTTTAAATATGGGAAAAACATTCATTATTTGATAGCTCGTACCCTTAGGGAAAATAGAAGCCCAATTATTTTCCTCTTGAATATTCAGCCATCCGCAAATAAATGCAATTCATTTTCACTTAGTTTATTGGGTTCCTCCCTGTTCAGGGGAAAAGGTGGAACTTCTATTTTTCTTTAATCCTTTGGTGAATTTCGAGGCCAGCGAAGCACACATTTATTCTCATTTGAATTGACAAAGACTGGGTTTTTTGTATGACAATTATTTGTGCGCATTCAAGTGTCGAGGAAGTAAGGAAGTGTAAGCGCATAATCTGATAAGTCAACTTTGGGAAAAGTTGTTTTTTTAACAGTAGAAAATATATTGTAAAGTAAAAACTTCGCTAAAAAACATCATATAGCAATTTAATAACGCTATTAATTGGTTTCGGAGACAAAAAACATTCTACTTTTCATCACAAGTGCGTCAATAAATAGTTGTATCACGGACACGTCACGGGGAATAGTTAGGTCAATAATTAGTTGCATCATGGACACGTTATGGGGAATAGTTAGGTCAATAAATAGTTGCATCTCGGATACGTCACGGGAAAAAATTACGTCAATAAATAGTTGCATCACGGATACGTCACGGGAAATAGTTACTTCAATAAATAGTTGCATCACGGGACCCATGAATGGTCTTGATGAAAGGAAAGGGGAACCATGTTCCTAAAGAATGAAATACATCGAAAGAAAAAAATGAAATAAGAGTTGATAGAATGCTCTTGGAAACATTAGCCTGATTAATATGGGATAGGTAAACAGGCATCTAGGTTGTTGGGGGTGAGGGTTAGGAAATATATAGATATGTTTTACATTACTTTTATGGTCTTCTATGTGGCTATAATCCTCATGTCCCCGTTAGCATACTGACCATTTCTGAAATTACATGAAGTTTTTGTGAGCCAAAAGAATTTAACGAGCTCATGTGTGGGTTCCGGACCTGTTCATTACAACCGGATCTCACAGTATATTTAATTTGAAAGTTACATTAAAATCTATCAAGTGAAGTTTACGAATAAAAATTACATCTGATGATCGGGTTGGCGAAAATAATTACAATTCAGGCCGGTTTCCAAATACTCCAGACACACACACATACATATATATAAATCCGTTCTATTTTATACCCATAAGAAAGAAAGTTTCAGAAAAATATCAAAACACGAAATAAATTCAACTACGGTAAAATCTGTTTCACCCGCAAAATTGTGAAACAAAGATAAGGATTAAAATGAACTTAATTCCCTTTCTTCATTAGCATTCAATCACTGAGTTTATTCTTCTGCTTTAATTCATTGAGACACAACAGAGAATCTCCCTCGCTCATTCCGCAGCTGCAAAATCTCGACTCCATTGGACCAGACATTTTCTAATTACAAAGTAAATTTTGTGTTCTTGCAGCAGATAATTATTTGCATGCAGTCCAGAGAATTGCTTTTTTAAATAGAGGGGGGGGGATTCAGAAAACGTCCATTTTGTATGGCTGCTCACCTTTATCGTTTCTATAATTTCTAAGATAATATGTGATTCTTCATCTGTTTGAAAAATGAATGTGGACATCACATAGCTCAATGTACAAACTCAAGTTAATTTTATATTATTCACTAGTTACTGGTTTTTAAAAACAGATAGCTCTAACAAAAATCATTTGTCTAAATAATAGTTCATATAGTTATAAATATAAACCACGCAGATTGCTCAAATCGCATCGATAGAACCGAAAATAGAGAAATATGCTGTTGTTACATATTACTTTATTGGCAATCAATCCGTTACATAACTGGCATCTCACAATGATACAAAGGTAGAAATACAAGACAGAAAAAACAAACTAAACATAAATCAAGAATATTGCAAATGAAACAACGCTTATATATATATATTAGCTTCTATTGCAATAAACACAACGCTTCTATTGCAATAAACACAACGCTTCTATTGCAATAAACACAACGCTTCTATTGCAATAAACACAAAGCCCAATGAGGAGTGGCTGAAGAAGGGGGTCGCGCCCTCAGGGACAGTTCATATAATTTCTAGTTTCCTAATACAGTCTGCAACTATCACAAGAATTTTTATCTAAACCCCAGCACACTAAAAGGTGACTTGAGTTTATACCATCAGCACTACAGATGCGGCACACATTCGTTGGGAGAATTCCTATCTCATTTAGGAAATTAAATAGAGAAATACAAGTTATAGATTTTTTTTTACGATAATATCTGATAGATTAGTTAATAAATAATCTGTCAACAATATATAGTAAGAGTATTATTTATCATTTTAAAATATTCAAATAGTAACCCCAAGAAAAATCCACTAGTCCTTGCCAAAATACTAATTCGGGATAGAACTTGGTATCCCTGATAAGAGAAATACCAAAAAAGAATAAACTTTATCATAACGCAAAATGCTGCACAAATAAAGATAAAAAAAACATACATACGTTTCGAAATGCCCTAGATTTCCTTTTCAGTGCAATAAGTTAGGACCAGAACGCCCAAATGAGCTCAGACTAAACCGGTGAAAGAGAAAATAGCTAATAAATAGAATAAAATATAGTATCGCCACCCAATGCGACAAAAGAAAATAAAACGAAAAAAAATAGAAAATCGAGGAAATATGATAAACAAGAGAAGCAAATAAGAACAAAAATAAAGAAAATGCAGAGTATAGGAATTGATGGTGGAGAAAAGGAATGAAACAGAGAAATAAGAATTAAGCATGGTGATGACAAACAGTAGAGAAATAGTGTCATTGCCAAACCATTAACTAGATTAGGGTAATTTTAAACGATATGAAAAGCATCAAACAAATCCAAATCGAAATAATGGAGGCAAAAGAAAAGTCAAACCGGTCAAAACTAGAAAACTAGGCATGCAACAATCATTAGCAATAGAGAATGTATCAATTTATCGATTTTTTCAGTTTTTTGACACAATTTTGATGTTCTTTCAAGCGGTATTTCATGTATAGTTGTATATAGTCATGTGTAGTTGACCAATATAAGATAGTCCATATTGACAAGGAATAAATACCCCAATTATTCAACTAAGCTATTGAACTATCATTCCTTGTCCAAGTCTTGCAAAGACCATGTCTAATTTTTGTTTCTCCGGTTCGCTTTTTCCCTGCATGTTGAGTTCACATACTCTACATATTTTTTTATTTTTTATTATTTACTTTTCATGTTCATACTCGTATTTCCTCGATTTTGTTTTTAACATTGTTTTACTTTCTTTTCTTTACACTAGATGGAACTACTATATTAGATTCTTTTGTTTGGATATTTTTTGTTTAACCTTATATGAGCCTTATATAACCTTTGTTGTATCCTTATATGAGCTGCTTTTACGTTGTGATCTAGTTTATTATGGATTGTGCTAAGTCATGTTCTTTAATTAAATACTAAAAAATTTAAATGTTTCCTATTGGGCTATGCTTTTCATAAATTCTACATATAACCACACATTCAAAATCAACTGTAATTATAACAGTAGCGGGTCATCAGATGACGCAGGTGAAGCGCTGCTTCACTTAAAATTAGCGATTTAATGGGTTATTATTATTATTTGGCAAATATGTCAGACTCTGGCTATGTTTAGATAATATTTGACAACACTTGTGCCCGTAGTGCGACCGACGTGTTTTGATGATGTTCGTTGTTGAGGAGGGGGAACTCGACCGCTGAAACTGCTTCATCTAGTCCTGAAGTCACGAGCCGTGCTGAATTATAATCAATCATTTTCTGAAAATGCATTCAAATACAAAAACCGAAGTATAAAAGCTCTCCTTTTGCTTCCCACAAAAGAAGATAACTGTTTGTTATTAAAACTTGATTGTAACGACAAGATACAATGATTTTAGCAAGTTTTGACGGTGAAGAAAATTAGACATTTCCTTGCAGAAACTAGTGTGTTGCAGAAAAGAGTACGCTTTGCAGAAAGGAGTAAGCCGTAGTGCTAACTTAGCATATACTTTGATTTGTTATGAGAATCTACAATATGAAATATTGTAGATTTCAGGTACTTTTTGCTCTGAATTTGCATTCGTTTGATTTTGTTGATGTCGGATTTGTAAGAATCTCAAAATAATGTCTATTTACCTAGTTTTGCGTAAGGCGTGCGTTAACAATATAACCATGAAAACCCAGTACACTATGTTACATAGTATAAAAATATATAAACTTACCAATGGTATCTTTTAGGATTAGAGAAAAAAGAGCAGACACTTACCTAAAAAGGTAAAGAAATAATTTTAGTGAATGCATGTTTTCCATAACTGCATTTACATTCTAGAATAAAAGGATTATGCTGCATTTAATAACTGCATTTACATTCTAGAATAAGGCATTAAATCAAAGACAACACATCGTAGATTAAAACGTCATTTAATAAAAACCATCCTTTATGAAGTACAAATATTAAAAAAGGCTAGAACGCTTTCGGGTATCACCATATCCTCCATCAGTGGCTATATAAAAATTACCGTGAAAACAAGCTTATACATAGACCCAAAATTTGCATAAATCAACTATGGAATAATGATAATTAAACAGGATATTTAAGATTAAACGATTACAAAATTACATTAAATTGTTTAATCTTAAAATTTCTTATTTATAATACATGTATTAAATACAAATACAAAAAAGAAAATGAAACATGTCCAACATTCAGCAAGGCATATACGAGTATTACATCAAAATGAAACGTCACAGATAACTATGTAGAGGTTTAACACGCATAGAGTCCAGAACAAGTCGCCAAGCGGAACTTAAAATCTGCGCAGGATCAAAATTACAAATGGAATCATGGCACATATAAATAAACAGGGATTCATAAAGAAGAATATTACGTGGGTTATTGCAACTAATTAAAAGGAAAGTTTCTTCAAAAAAGGATTGAAAGTTATCATTAACAACATATTTGGCAAGAGCCGTAGAAAGTTTACCATTCTTGACGTCACGAGCATGTTCAGCTAAACGGATACCGACAGCACGTTTAGTACTACCAATATAGAGCTTGTATTCATTATCAGGAGTTAAAAGGGGTGAAACGTACACCCCAGCATGGCTTTTAAAGTTCTCTCTATCCCTAAACTTATTCATACGAACGCGATTGAATTAGTAATATTCGAGTGAGCAGGTTTAAAATTAAATCCATGACAAAATTGAATGAGAAGACGAAAAATCATCGGGTAATACGGAAGACTAGATTTATACGGCATAGGCTTAACATCAGCAACAAGTTTAGTATTAGCTTGAATAAATTTACAGCGAATCTGAGCAAAAATTTTATAAGCAAACACAAAAGAATAAGCGGCTTCATCACCGAGATTAAAGATAAAGTTAATTTCATTAGTTAAAGCTTAAATAAAAGAGTAAGCATTAAAGGCACGATTACAATAAGAGTTAAAGGAAGCTTTTTTAGAGGATATGGGATGAGATGAATTAGCGGGGATACAAGAGTTAGTAAAAGTGGGTTTACGAAAAATAGAGATTTGAAATTCAAGAGAGTTACGGGACACAATTTTAATTATTAATAGGATTGGTTTTATAATATTACTGGTCCTCCTAAGAGTAAAAAAAAGACAGAGGAAAAAAGAAATGTTTCATTAATAAACTAAATAGCAGCAACAGCAACTTTTAAGAAATTTAAAACACTGTCCCTCTAGAGGTTCGTAAAAGTGTGCACTTGCTGTCATTGAAGGCTGGCATAAAATCGGTAGGCAATGATGAAAAAGGATCGGATATGGAACTGCGAAAGGAAATAAATGGCTCCGACTCTCCTGCTTTTGCACATGCTAGAATGTATCCGTAGCTTCGGTAAGCCAAAGAACTTCAATCCTACAGTCCGAAGGGGATAAAATGATTTTAATTTTATAAAAGTTCGATCTCTTAAAAAAATTATAATCAATGAATGGATACCTGCGGGAAATTATTTTTGCTTTGCAGCAGTTTGGGGTGTTTTATAGCAGCTGGTGTTAAATTCTAAATAGTGGATTGGCCGTCAATTTTTTATATCGCAATTTAATAATCGCTGAAGTTTAGAACGCATGAAAAGTATATATATATATATATATATATATAGGGAATTGTTCAGAAAAATTAAGATTTTTTTAACATGCGATGATAATTAAACTTTTATTAAACGTTTATTACGATTTTAATATAAAAATTGTCGACCACTCATTTATATGTACGGCAAGAAGAAACTGTATTATTATTGTTGGAGCCCGTAAGTATGTATGAAAGACGCCAAGTGTTCTTGTTTGGCGAGCGCCAAGAAGCGGGTTGCTGGTTTTGAAAAAGCGAAATTGTAGTTTGGAATAAAACTTGTGGCGTTAGGTGACACGAGAAATTGGCTCGTTGTTCTCGGTTGTTAATATAAATAGTTTGTAATAAAGGTATGGATAAGTATTACTGAAGTTCTTCTTTTATAGAAATACAGTCCACTACTCATTTAGAAAGGCTCTATTTAGGTATGTTTAATTCATCCTACATTTGTGGTCCGTCGAGCCGGAGATACCTATGGAATCGTAATACTTTCCGTACAAAATCGTCAAGCACATTGGTGTTGTTTTTATAGTTTAGATTGATATTCATTTGTAGCTAAGATGTCAGAAATAACAATTTTGAATCGAAAACGCGGAAATATCAAAGGGCAAATCACAAAATTTGCAGCTGCCCTAGTCTCTGATGAAAAGAATGAAGCGGTGATTAGTGCCCGGTTGGAAGCTTTAGAACGCTTGCAAATAAAATTTGAAGCCTTAAAACTGGATTATTACTCAAATGTTCAAGAAGAACATCTTGAAGAAATTGAAGGCCAACTGTCAGAAGTCGATGAGGAACTGCAGAATTTGGAGGTGAGTTTGAAAACTTCCTTACATCAGTTTAAGATAGCTAGTACACTCTCTGTTGTTCCGAACACTAGTGTTCCCATTAGTAATGATCTTGCTGGAACTATATCCGTAAAATTGCCCGAAATTCCACTACCAATTTTTTCTGGCAAATATGAAGAGTGGAGTTGCTTCAAATCCCAATTTAAGAGCTTAATTGAAGATAATCCAAAATTAACGGACAATCAAAAAATTTATTATTTGCATGCAGCTTTGAAGGGGGAAGCAAAGCATATCGAAACTGTCGATGATACGTATAGTTCTCTGTTTCAAGCACTTGAAAATAGGTACGAAAATAAAAGAGCAATCGTGGATACGCATATCAAAGGCATCATTAATTACGAAAAATTGACACAAGAATCAGCTAGAGATTTGCGCAAATTACTAGACTGTGTTAATAAGAATTTGAGAGCATTGAAGAGCTTAAAATTTGATCGAGATATTCTTTCGGATGCCTTACTTATCAATATACTTCTTCAAAAATTAGATCGCGAAAGTCGGAAACAATTCGAACTAACTTTGAAAACTAATGAGGTTCCTGTTTTTGAAGAACTCATAGATTTTCTTGAGAAAAGATGTCAAGTTTTAGACAGTATCAATCGTAACATTTCGAATAAACCTAAAATGATCAATTATGATCAAGGAAATAAATCCAGAAGTTTGATGGTGAAATCTAGTAGTAATAATACCCCAGAATGCATTTTGTGTAAATATTCTCATCCATTACATAAATGTGAAATGTTTCTGAAACTTTCCCCTCAAGAAAGATACGAAATAGTTAGAAAAAATAAATTATGTTTGAATTGCTTTGGATACCATAAAGTGGCGGTTTGCCGATCTCAATTTGTGTGCAACACTTGTAAATCTAAACACCATTCGTTATTGCATAAAACAGATGTAAAGTTAATGAAGCCTAAATCTCTCCCCACTTCGTTTGAAATGGATCAGAATTCCGATGCTGGGAACTCGAATCAAGTAAACATTGGCGGCGATGAGTCGGCACGAATATTAACGTCTTGTTTTGTAACGGAGAAAAAGAAAATAATTCTAGCAACGGCAGTTATTTATATTAGAGATGGAAGGGGTAATTACGTAAAAGGAAGAGGTATTCTTGACTCTGGGAGCCAAATTAATTGCATAAGCTCTGATTTCGCAAATGCACTTGGTTTACGAAAGGAAAGAATAAATATCCCAGTCACAGGGTTAACAGATTGCTTGATAAATGTAAAAAGAAAAACAAGTACGAGTATTTCGAATTCAAATGGATCTTTCTCTGCAACGATTGACCTTTTAATTATCCCTAAAATTACAGAGATGATGCCTGCTACATATTTGGATACGAAAGAGTTAAAAATTCCACCGAATATAACACTAGCTGACCCAAGGTTCTTCGAACCGGGGAAGGTGGATTTATTGATTGGTGCAGAGCTATTTTTTGAAATTTTAAAGAGTAACAAAATTCGTTCCACTCAGTCCGTTACATTCCAAGATACTGTTTTTGGTTACGTAATAAGTGGAGCCGTGGAAGGCAGAGTTGAGAAAAGACAACACTGTGGGTTGCTCTCTCAGATAAATAAGTTAGAAGATATCGTACAAAGGTTTTGGGATATAGAAACAGTTTCAGATCCTCCTTGTTCAAAAAATAAAGAAGAGTTACATTGCGAAGAACATTTTTTAAAAACTCATAGTAGAGATGTAACAGGGAAATATACAGTGAGTCTTCCTATCAAAGAAAATGCTGAACTTGGCAGTTCTATACAATCCGCTAGGAAAAGATTGAATAGTTTATGGTATCGATTGGATAAAAACCCTGAATTAGCTATCCTTTACAGTAACTTTATGAACGAATATGAGAGGCTAGGACACATGCGTGAAGTAAGGGAGACGATTACAGAAGACTCTATCTATGTTATGCCCCATCACGGGATTTACAAGGCTGATAGTAGTACCACAAAATTGCGCGTCGTTTTCGATGCTTCAGCACCTTCCACTACTGGAAGTTCCCTGAACAACTGCTTGTACAAGGGAGGGGTAGTTCAAGAGGACCTGTTCTCTATACTATTGATATTTCGGAAGCATAAATTTGCCTTTACGGCAGACGTAAAGAAAATGTATAGGCAGATTTGGGTTCATCCCAAACAGCGTCACTTGCAATGCATTCTTTGGAAAAGAGGCTTTACTGAGGAAACGAAATTGTTTGAACTGCTAACTGTGACTTATGGTACTGCGTGTGCACCATTTTTGGCCACTCGAGTCTTGAAACAATTAGCTACAGATGAAAGGGACAATTATCCATTAGCATCTGCGGCTGCTTTAACTGACTTTTACGTCGATGATATTTTGTCTGGAGCTGATAATCTTGGTACAGCTACTGAACTACAACAACAGTTAATTGCAATGTTAAAGTCTGGAGGAATGGACTTGCACAAATGGTGCTCCAATGAGAAACTATTGCTTGAACAAGTTTCTTTCAGCGACCAAGAATATCACTTTGAAGAAGAATCTGATATGGACACTGTGAAAACACTTGGTTTAAGATGGAACCCAAAGAAGGACGATTTTAGTTTCACAGTTTCATCTTATTCAAACGCAACTACTAAGCGCTCTGTCTTATCAGACATTGCTAGATTGTTTGATCCTTTGGGATTTTTAGGTCCAGTCATAGTAAAAGCAAAGATATTTTTACAAACTTTGTGGCATTTAAAGACTGGGTGGGACCAGGAACTTCCACAAAAAGAAAAAAGGAAATGGGAAAAGTTTTTACAGGCCTTACCGAAATTGAGACATGTGAAAATCAACAGATATCTTCTTGCAGATTCGGTTAAGGAAATAGAAATTCATGGATTCTCTGACGCATGTAAAGATGCTTACGGCGCGTCAGTGTATATTCGTTGTGTGACCAACTTAAATGAAGTGAAGGTCAACCTTCTGTGCAGTAAGTCACGAGTTGCACCTCTCAAGGTGCTAACCATACCGCGTCTTGAGCTGTGTGCAGCAGAATTACTTTCAAGGCTTGTGTCAAAAATACTGACTTCATTAAAACTAAAAATTGACAGAGTTTACCTTTATACCGATTCTTCAATAGTGTTAGCTTGGATTGATTCATCGCCCCATCTGTTGAAAGTGTTCGTGTCCAATAGAATCTCACGCATTCAGGAGCTTACTCAGAATTTTCAATGGCAACATGTGAGGTCTGCAGAGAACCCAGCGGACTTGGTGTCTCGAGGACTCGACCCTGATCAGATTGGTGAGAATACCTTGTGGTGGTATGGCCCGGAATTTCTTCATCAGGGAAGGCTGGTAATTGTTGATAGACATTATTCCCCATCTGATGAACTGTATAGCCAGGAATTTAAGAAAGTGACTGATGTGACACTGACTTTGAACTTGAACTCTCTGTTTTCAGATTCTATTCTCAATATTTCAAATAATTATGTTAAATTAATTCGCATTTTAAGTTTCATTTTCATATTTACCCATAACTTAAAAAATCCATTGGGTAAGCTTTGTGGACCCCTCTCCAGTAACGAACTTAAACATGCAACGTTATTTTTAGTTCGTTGTGTTCAAGAACGGGTATTTACTGATGACATAGCTAACATTCAGAAAGGTAAATCTCCAACTGGAAAGGTAAGAAACTTAAACCCTTATTTGGATCAAAATAATGTTTTGAGAGTAGGAGGTCGTCTCCAAAATTCTCATATAGCTGATACTCAAAAACATCCCATTTTATTGCCTGCCAAGCATAAACTCACTGAAATGATTATTGAGAGTTATCACAAAAAATATCTACATGGTGGACCTCAAAATTTATTATATTGTATTCGTAGGGAATTTTGGCCTTTAAATGGCAGAACTACATGTAGAAGGATTGTGCATAATTGTATTACTTGCTTTAAGGTCAAGCCTCTAATAGCAGAACAAATTATGGGTGATTTACCAAAGGAAAGGGTAAATGTAAATTTTCCATTTAATTGTACAGGGGTGGATTTCTGTGGACCATTTTTGATTAAATATAGGGGTCAACGTAAAGGGATTTATCATAAGATTTATGTTTGTATATTTGTATGTATGGTTACCAAGGCAGTTCATTTGGATATTGTATGTGACTTATCTTCTGAAGCATTTATTGCCACCTTGAAAAGATTTTTTGATTTTCATACTTGTACTTATTCATTCCTTGAAATTGACATTTCAACGCCGGGCGGAATGTTGGAGCCCGTAAGTATGTATGAAAGACGCCAAGTGTTCTTGTTTGGCGAGCGCCAAGCAGCGGGTTGCTGGTTTTGAAAAAGCGAAATTGTAGTTTGGAATAAAACTTGTGGCGTTAGGTGACACGAGAAATTGGCTCGTTGTTCTCGGTTGTTAATATAAATAGTTTGTAATAAAGGTATGGATAAGTATTACTGAAGTTCTTCTTTTATAGAAATACAGTCCACTACTCATTTAGAAAGGCTCTATTTAGGTATGTTTAATTCATCCTACAATTATTAAGTTGTAAACTTTCTTTAATTTATGTTACAGCCCTACATAAAAAAACTCCAAAACCATCCCTAATTTTGAGTTGTGACACTGTTGATGTTCTGTCTGTATACAAAAGTAGATTTATTTTTGAGTTATGACACTTCTATTATAGAAGCGCCAACGGCAGTACCGTGCTGAAAACACCGGTTCTCGTTAGATCACCGAAGTCAGGCAGCATCGGGCGCGGTTAGTACTTGCGTGGGTGACCACCTGGGAACACCGCGTGCTGTTGGCACATTTCGGGCGCGGTAGCCCGGTGGTTTGCGCGCTGGATTTGCACGCTGCCACAACTACCGCCGTGTTCATGCGGAGTAAGATCACGTTAAACATGTGGGTCCGCAAGTCCTTCCAAGAGGTTGGTGGTAGGGGAAGGAGGGTACGGTCCCTGTGGATGCCTCCCCCACTGGGTTCCGGTCTAAATTGGGTGGCACTTCCCGGTTGTCCAAATAGTTACCTTACACCTTTCTGGTTGGTCGGACGGTCTGGGTCTCAACAACAACAACTTCTATTATAGAGTGTTACTTTGGTAGATCGCACTTTATTATTTTCTGGAAATCTTAATAATGATGCACGTGTCATGTGTCGGACGCATAATCAGGACAAGTTTGTACTTTTTCTGATTGCCAGTGTGACGCATTTGCCCGACTTGACTATAGTGCTGCTAACTCAATTTTTTTTTGTTTTGTCCCTTTTGAAGCAGGGGTATGGTATGAGTACTTTAATGAAAAAGGTTCCGGAATTCGCTTAGAATATTGAAAAACTTCGTACTATATAAATATTCCAAATCATAAAAGTTCTAAATAACCTAAATAAATGGCCACACTTGTTTCAGAGTTTTCTTTTTACAATGCACACAAAATAGGTCTTATAACATTGTACACATGACACTTTTTCAGAAAGTAAACCATATTTTTCTATTCAAAGCACGATACAAATGAATTACTGCAAGCAGAATATGGCTGAATGATTGCTGTCTTATGCCGTGGCTAAGATAGTCCGTTTAATCAATCAAAAACAGTTTTTACTTAGTTTTAAGTGTATGCTGATATACTAAGAGAGGCGATACGTCACGATTTCAAACACCAATTACCAACAAATGACAAATCTCACAGATCCAATAGTCATTTTATTTTAAAATCATCCAAAAGACGTAAAAACAATAGCCAAAGCGCTTTCAAACATTTTACATGTTCATCCTTGACATGAACATGCAAAATGTTGATAGCTTAATCCAAAAGTTTATTTTGAGGGTTTTTGTAGACAATCAATTTATTTTCGATTCCCTGAATAGTTAATTCTAGAAGAATTTATTCCAGAATATTTACGCAATTCTTTTCAACTTCTAAACGACCCTTCACAATATTACTATGGCAAAGAGAAAAAAAATCAGTAAGCACCAAGCAGCCAAGAAATGAGATCTCAATTTAGCCAACATTTTCCCAAACATCCAATGCTTACAATCAACACAATTTCGCAAATTCCCGCGCACTTTCAAGCATACCCCAGAGACAATCTAATGTAGGTCCATTTTGGGCCGGGGCTGTCCTAATTGGGGGGAATTCCTTGACCATCACCTCCCTCCGCACCTCACGGGGAGAAAAGAACGTTGTTTTCACTAATGAGGATTCTAGATTGTCAGGGATTGTTGTCCTTGTTGCAAAGTTTCTAGTGAAAAAAATACGATGTAGGCAGCACATGATATGTCCCACAGATTTAAATATTTTTTTTTCCTTCTTGTGTTATTTGCACGAATTGAATTAAGTTTTATAGTAATGCAATGCATAAAAACAATATTTATTGCAAATGATGCTGATTTTCAGCTTTTTAAATAATTCCTTATTTATTTGGCTGCTTGATACATTATTTAAATGGCGAAAAAAGTTAAAATATTTTAAGAACAAAATATTTCAGCGTAAAGAGAGTGAGTTTATGCGTTTTCTTAAAAAAATTACAAACATAATAAACAAAGTTAAGAATATTGTCGTACGGCGTGCACGACATTTTGTAATTTCAATTACGGGTGCCAACCAAAATAATGACCTATTTAAATGCTGCAGAGGGAACCAATGACAACACATGCATACATAAACAGTGGTCATCCCCTTCTGCATCAACAACGAATGGTAGATGTGGTAGGGAACCAATGGGGGAAAGAAAAAAGCGCCCCAAAGCCGTATTCCAAAAAGTTCAGTCGACTTCAAAATTTTCGAACGAGCTAACATCATGTTTCTTGGTTTGTGAAAAAAGTATATCGAATGTGAGCGATAAAATGGAAGTTTGTTGCAGTTATGAGATGTGCAACAGTTTCGTACATCATTGAGATTGCACGAATAAGTACTTAACACAAAAGAGTAGAGGTAAATCAACTTTTAATTTGTCACTAATTAGCACGGAAGGCACGCTTTTTATCGATTATTCAAATAATGAACAATCAGTTCGTAAGAGTAGATTATATTAACGAGTTCTTAGATATTGAACTAAAAGAACTATTTTGAGTGTCGATTGCTTAAAAGAAACTGTTTTAAAAATATATGTCAATTTTATTATGTGTGTAAATATGTATTAATGAAATATTGTCAGTGTTATATGTCTTATAATAATAGATTTAATAATAGTATCATTACTCAAGATACAATGGATATCTATAACTTAAAATATTAAAATAAATTGATCAATTAAGTCAAGTGTATTTATTTATATTTTGTGTGTTCATCTCTCCAGCTTGAGAACCTGGAGCTTACATGCTCCACCCCTAGCGACGGCATCATAGGTAAGTCCTATAGTGGTAATCTTGATAAGGACAATTTTACCTTATGACAAATATTCATAATTTTTTTTCAATTTTTATGGGATATTTCGTAATATTGGATAGTTTCAATCCTGAACGTATACACAGTTCAGATACGCAGTTGTACATATATACTAGAAAATGTACCGGCGTTACCATGGAGTTAAAGTAATATAAAATAACGAAATAAAAATCCGTGTTTATCGACACAAAGCGCGGGAAACAACGACCCCCCCCCACTCCTCCCTTTACATCACGAATCGAAACCCTTAACTTACATTCTGCGTTAAAATCTATCAACGGATTTCTTCTCGCAACAAAAATAAATGAAAATATTTGCAAGCGCAAAAAGAGTTCCTTAATGCTCAAAATTTGTTACTATCGCAGTGAATTTCCATCCAATTTCTGTCAAATTTTCGCATATAACATAATACCAAATTTAAAATGTTAGGACATCTTTTAAATTCCTAGATAGAAATTCCGGAAAAAAGTACTATAACATCAACAGATGGAGTTAGTTGTCAAGAGTCGACGTGTCCTTAAATTAGTTTCAACCTGCTATGAAGACTACAAAAATTGTTCGTTGGCTTAAAAAATTATAATTAATCCACGGATGCATGTATGAGTTTTTTCTTTGGAGTATTCTGTGATATTTTAAGGAGTTACTGATAAAAATTTAACATTGGATGGATCGATATGTGTGAATATCGCTCCAAATTGTTGTAATTCGTGTAAAAACATAAAATAACTAAAACAACTAATTCAATAATTAAAAATAAGTAACGTCGAGGTGCACTTATTCGGGTCCTGAAGTACCTGAGTACAAAATGTCATGGTCGTATGATGCTTAGATTTTCCGTTACAAACTGCATACACACACACGCAGACAACTTTCTTTATTATATTAGATAGGATTTATTGCATGCGAAAAACATTATACATATTCTAAGGAGAGGGCAAAATGTGCGGGACCAGCAATTGAAACTGGGACCTTTAAATTACACACCCAAAGCTCTAACTTATGAGAAATTCTGGCAGAATTCTACGCAGCAAGTCTACAGCATTAAGATGAATAACAATAGTTTTCCAGAACGCGCGCACAATGCAGCTGCTGAATACGGAAACTTATTAATATTGTAATAATAAAACATTATTGATCTTTGTTCTAATAATCTAGAACTATCACCAAACGAACTAATCGTAAGTAAAAATATTAATATTTTAGATTTAAATTTAAGCTTGGATTCCCATAAGCTAATTACTAATTTATATGATAAAAAAATTATTATAGCTTTTATATCAATAGTCTATTATTATTTAACTTTTGTACGTAATATGAAATATGGATGCATAAAAAACTAAATGGATGTAATGATATAGATTGTATATAAAATATAAAATGCATATTAAATTAAAGGCGCATTATATAAAAATAATAAAATAATTCATTAATGCATTTAATTCATGATGTATACTTTAATGTATTAATTACACTATGATAAAAAAGATTATACATCATATCATTATCCATATCCATTATCCACTTTTTAGAAGACAAAGACTTTCAATAAGAAAAGTATCATAATTTACAAATTAATAATCTAAAATGTATCAGTAAGTTATAAAACTATCGGAATTTTTTTTATCCATAGTGTTATTAATTAATTTAAGCATACATCATAAATTAAATGTATTATAGAATTATTTTTATATAATGCGCATTTAATTTAATACGTATTTTACATTTTATATACAATTTATATCATTACATCCTTTACTTTTTATACATCCATGTTTCACATTAGGTACTAAATACGTGCAGCTTTTTCAGTTACTATTCTTTATATAATTAAATTCTCAGTTCAAGTGATTTAAATGAATATGTGTGTGTATGTGTGTGTGAGAGAGGAGAGAGATGTGGAAAAACAAGTTTTTCAATGCCCCCCCCCCCCCTCACACACACATAATAGTGGCGCATGGAAAAGTTCATAATAAATTTTAATTCCACACGAAATTGAATCAGAAAGAAGAATTGAAGCAAACTGTAGGTTTAGATAAATTCAATGCAATTCAATTCAAAACAATTACAATATAAATCGTATCATTATCTAAAATTGATATTATCTGTTTGCTGTATAGGATGCAAGTATGTACACTTATCTTTGTTTATATCACAGAAACACAGCAGCAATCCCAAATTAAGAGAATTCCTGCAGAAGTCTTAATTATGCGATTGTATATCTATTTTATAATTAGGGTCTACACTGATGTTGAAGCCTAACCAGGTCGGTCTTTCACATATATAATGAAAGTAGCACATAATGTGCAGGATTAGTTGTAGGATTTTTGCTTTCAGCGCACTAAATACTAAAAGAAAAAAAAACTCTAAACGAAATTTATATAGAAAGCAAATAAGAAATAGTTACGTAATCATTCTGCCAACTTCTAAAATACAATGTTTCTAGGACAAACATCAACAGATTAGGAAAAGAATCTGTCCACTATAATTGTTCCACCAAATAGACCAGAAATCAAATCTCAACTTAACATAAGTTTTCCCAAACATCCAGTGCCATTACAACCAATATTGTTTCCCAAATTCCTGCCCCTTTTCTTACACACCCCGGAGACAATATAATTTGAACTCATTTCCGACAGGGGCTATCTTAACTGAAGGTGAAATTTCTTGGCCACTATCTCCCGTGGAGAGAAAAAGCGGTTTCTTTCTAATGAAGATAATTTGCGATTGTTGACATTAAATTCCCCCATTGTATAATGTTATAGTACTAGAGTACCGAAGAAAATTGGAATTTGTATTTTTGATGAATTGACATGTTTTGGACCCCCTTTCCTCAGAAAACAGTCAAATGTTTTTAGCGCGATGTTTATGTGTTTGCAAAATGTATCTATTTGCACTAGCTATAAAATTATTTGCTCAAATTTTCTGTAATTTGGCAGTTAGAGTTACCCTGGTATTAATAAGCTTTTAATACGCTTCAGAAAAGTAGGACTGGTTACTTATGAAATAACCTGTGAAAATAAACCAAAACTGGAATGAAAGAATATGCCTAAATATAATAATAAAATACGAACTTACACAACTACCTTGTAGAAAGCCGGCATATGTTTGTTTTGTGTAATATTAATAGAATCCTCATTATATTCGTAATTTCTGATGACAAAAAATAAAATAAAATAAAATAACTCTTATGACGTTAGAATAAACAGTTCTTGTGATATTTAATTTTTTATTTCGAATTTTTGCCATTTGGCAACCACATGCTCTCCTAAAGAGTATTCCTTCCAAATTTGGTGGGCAATATATAGCGACTATATATGAGTTCAAATTTCTGGATAACTAACACGCTTATTCACAAGCCAAACGTAAACAGAAACAATATACAGTAAGACATCACTAAAATGTTCCACAAATTTCACAAAATAACTGATACTATTTTCAGAACATTGACGAAAATCATTTCATAAAATAGTTGTTACATTGTAATACTCAAAACATTGACAAAAATCACAGTTCAATGCAACTGGTATAACGTCAAGTACTCTCCGACTGTGATAATTCATTTTATAGACTCTCCATGGAAATTTTTGGAAATCTCTTAAATCACGTAGAATAATGGTTATTTTGCGGTCCTTATCGAACCTTTGAAAAGTCGCCAAATTGGCGGCAAATCGTCAAATCTGGCAACCCTTCTTCGACCTTCGATGTATGGCAACTCCAGGCTTATGTCACGGGAAAGGATGTTTTTAGGAGTGTTTTCGCCGTCTGCTCTTCGAAAGAGACGAAAGACTCCAGAAGAAAGGGAATATTACAGGATAGCAACAAAATCTCTACAGAATGTTGAACAGGGATTCTTTGACTTTTGCCACTGTATACTATTGTGTTTGAAATTTTGGAGTTGTATTTTAAGCGTTTGCGTCATTTTAAAAAGCTCTACACTGTCAAATGCAAGATGTGATTATCGGCAAAGTAATTGTCTTGACGCTCTACGGTCTGTCAATCCTGAATGTGATCTAAAATTATTGTTAGAGCCAATAAGAACATCCATAGGTATTCAAATCTACTATCCTTTCAAATCCTGCATTCGAACTCGACTTGTACGAATCCGAAGGCTAGAATTTTTCACCAACAGTCACAGTGAGCCAAATTAGATTATGGAGCGAGTATAAAGTCGTTGAACTTTCAATTGTACGCAAGTTTTATATATGACTGTTTGGAGGTTTATTGATTTTCAAGTTGAACAGAAAAAGGCTCCTTCAATTGATGAAAAAAAAATGATTTTTTCAAAAATTAGAAACACGTTATAAAAACATTTATGCTTAAAAAAAATTTTAAAATATATTTTATTAAAATGTGTTTTAGTAAAATGTTAAATGTAAATGCTGTTTTAATAAAATGTTAAAATGCTAAATTGTTAAATGTAAATGTTGTTTTAGTAAAATGTTAAAGGTGAATGTTGTTTTATTAAAATGTTAATATATATATATTTTATATGAGACTTTTTTATTTGAGAGTGAATGCCAATCTTTATTGGACGCTAATATGCATCGTTCTAGAGATATTTTACTGTTTTAATACAGAATGAAAAACATCACACCGTACAAAATTGACACACTGTACAAAATTGACACACCGTACAAAATTGACACACCGTACAAAATTGATCGTACTCGATTGATAATTGTGAGCATATATAATAAAATATGCTCACAATTATCAATCGAGTGCATTATTCATAAGTGTTACAAAAAGCACTATAACGTTAATATGCTCGCTGTTATTAAACGAGTGCATTATTCGTAAGTGTTACAAAAAGCATTATAACGTTAATATGCTAACTGTTATCAATCGAGTGCATTATTTATAAGTGTTACAAAAAGCATTATAACGTTAATATACTCACTGTTATCAAGCGAGTGCATTATTTGTAAGAGTTACAAAAAGCACCATAACGTATTACAAAATAAAATTAATGCGAAACATAAGCCGCTCCAGCAGGGCGTGTAGTGGTGACTTTTTGCACCCGTCATTTGAAAGGCTGGGCATCCAGTTAAAAATATTGCTAATACCGTTAACATAGCAATAAGCGCTTGCGAGGAGAAAAACAAACATATCTACGCAGTATATAAAAACCAAATAGCCCCCTAAACATATCTCGACTTAACCGAAATTTCCTTAACATCCGAAGCTCATTACAACGAACACCGTTTCGCCAATTTCCACTCCTTTCCCAGGAGACAATCTAATGTGGACTCATTTCGGACAGGGGCGGACCAAATTGGAGGGGGATTTCTTCTCCCCCCCCCCAAAGGAGAAAGGGACGTTGTTTGATCTAATGAGGACTCAAGATTATCAGTGACTGTTGTTCTTGTTAAGGTTAGAAACGAGAGAGGTCTGCGGATAGGACGAAAGATGGAACTGTTCAGGCATAGACCTTTTTCTGTCTCATGAATTCGATGTCGTATTTAAGCTCTGCAGGTTGCTACGTGACTAAGCGTAAGGTGGGATAGATGGTATGAAATATTTCCCCGGGAAGGAAAAGGGGAACTTAAAAAGGAATGCATTACTGTAGGAAAGAAGACCAGGTGATTATGTCATTCCCATTATAGAAGTATAGTTTTAAATCTATTGTATAATTAACAGATTATGAGTTGAAGGGCAGAATAAGAAGGGGTTGCGGTGAATTCAGAAGGTGTGCAAGGGCTGAAAATGCACACATATCTTTTCAATAAGTATAAATTACTGCTAAATAACATAATCCTGCACGTAAATGTACAGGCTGATAATCTCCTTTCACCAATTTTTCAATATACTTTTATCTTACGTTTATACTAATCGTCTTAACTACCCAAGTCGATTTTTGAAAACAGCTCTGAGATACCTTTAGTAGCTCTGCTTAGCCCTCTGTAAGCTGCATCCTTGTAGTGGTTCTTTGAGCGATCACAATAAAGCCTTCTGTAATAAATCGTGCAATTTTAAAACCCTGTCCGCAAATGAAGTAGAAAAGATTGGATCTGTTGTGGCGGTTCCGCAAACTTCTGTTCTCCGCAGCATATCTGCGTGTCCCTCTTGGAAAAATTAACTAAAGAGTGGATCAACTCGGACTTTCTCATGCCAGAATCCATTTTTAGTAGCTTTGTTTTCGTTTTTTTAATTTTTCAAAGAACATTTTTGAAAAATCGGTGTTATGGGTCCAAATGATTGCAATTACAGCGTGCTACCCTTCACTTTAACCTTTAGCTTACGGGTGGGACAGCGTCCATCCCAAATGAAGAACCTCTCAAAAGACAGGTATTTGACATACCCTATTCCAAACAGTTCGATCCTCCTTTGCAGGCATTGGCGTCCTTTGGGATAGGGTATGTCAAATACCTGCCTTTTTAAGAGGTTCTTCGTTTGGGATTGAGGCTGTCCCACCCGCAAGCAAAAGGTTAAAGGGCTTGAAAAAAATCTTATACCATACTGGACAATATACCACAGGGGTAACTTGCCCTCCGAGGGGGTCTAATAACGTCACGAACAGACAGTTGTATCAATGCTGTTTTTCACAACAATAATTGAAACAATTAGGTCTCGTGATTATTGAGTCATAAATAAGCACTTTTATGTATGATTATATCAAATTTTGCCCTATGCTGCCATGTTAAAAAAATATAAAATTTCAAATAAATTTCGAAATTTTCGCTAGAATTAAAAAAAAAATTCTTTGTAGTTCTAGATTTTTTGATAGTAAAGCCGAATAAAGTTTCATGAAAATCCACTAATATTTGTGGCTGCTACCATGCACACAACAAATCGATCACATACATACATATATACAGATAGACGAACATCGCTCCAAATATAGTCAAAACGTGTTCAGGGGGTCTTGAAATATATATTGGCATTAACGTAAAATTCAAAAACAGTACTTTAAACTATATTACATAGTATCAGGAAGTAAAAATTGACGATATATCGTCAAATTGACGAAAATTTAACATCTAAAAAAATGAAGTTCAATTTTTTGATAATCTCTTTTTGTAGGAATTATTAATTTCATATTTTTCATTCAAAATATAGTGAGTTTCACTATTCGTTGAGACAGGTTCGTTTTATTAGGGTTTGTTTACTGTTGTAAGTTAATTGCGTTTCGCTAGAGTATTATACAGCAGTTGTATTTCGTTTGGAGCCATATAATAATTAATATTGATAGGGAGAGGATGTCTGGGAATATTTGAAGTGTAAGTCGGGAAGGTGGGTAAAAGAGATTTTACATAACTTTATGCACCTCATCATATAACGAGCTCAACATTTACTGTAGTGAGGATTTTGATTCGGGAAACACAGATATTAAAAAAAATAAGACAATGCCGATTTTTATTTTTTACACAGCTGTTTTTATGGTATTATTTTTCCCGATTCCGATATAAATGATCTTATAATTAGTGCACCGTCATTAGAAGTGCATTTTCCTACTCTGAAACAAATAGCTCTAGGGAAGGTTTTAACAACGTCGGAAGATAGTATAAGATGATATTTATTTTTTCCATGAGAGCCATTATAGGCATAGAACTATTTGATTATATTTTTTACTTTCCCAGCAAAAAGGTAAGAAATATAGCATTATGATGGTCTCAAAAATCTGTTATCTTATTTTGGATCGCGTTCCCATTGCAGATAACCGCATGCATGGACAAGTTCTGTGCTTTTTACGCACAGTTTAGCATGGAATAGCCGAAAACTGAAACGTCAAGAAGAAAACTTACATTTTAGTGAGTTTCAACAGAGATCTACAAGTTTAATCCTATCACGCAGCCAGCATTGAATTTCATACAGCCCTAGGCTGCAGTGAACACGTTTCTATTTATAATAACCGCTAAAAGGGGGGGGGGAGCGTTCTTAAAGCTAGGTTTTAAAAAGAAATTTGTGTGTGTGTCTATGTGTATGTGAGTTCGATATCTTTCAAATAGAGAGATTCAAATGAAATTTTTTAGATTATTTTAGTTGGTCTGTACGATTGTTTTAATAATTATCGATACACTTAAAATTCCAGATATTCTCGGAAAAATGTAATTCCAGCTTTTTCTATTTAAAGGGGCAAATTAACGGACTATCAAATAGCGATCACTGCTTATATACTGGGTCATTAAAGAAAAGATGGGCCAAACTTTACGAGGTGGTAGTATAAACAAAACCAAGCATTTTTCGTCACAGTTTTCTATGATGGAAATGAAAAGCAAAGGCGTTACAGGACGCTTACTTGTAGGGAAGCGGCCGCTACACAAACTTAAAAGCGTCATGCTGGTTTTTTTCTGGTTGAAGAAGAAAACCACGTATTCAACTTTCATCTGGGGAAGAAGAAGAAGAACCATTCTGCAAATTTTCGTAACACAGAATGTACGGCTTTATCAGTTTGCAATAGTTATTTGCAGCTCCAACTTTTGAGACGATGGAGGAATTTACAAACAGGGTAAAGCCGATATGCATTTCATCTCTGGAGCTGCAAATGGGAATGGCAGAGAGGCACAACGACTGTTTGGGGAACTTTCCCCCATAGGTGGTTGCCCCATTGTAAAACATTCGAACGCTTGCATCGGCAGCTCTGTGAATCGGGATCCTTTCTCGCATACTAGGTTTGATGCAGATCGTGCAAGGAGTGCTAGAACGTCAAGTGTGAAGCAGGCGATTCTGGACACAGTAGCAGTTCAACAAAGTACAAGCACAAGTGAAATGGGGCATACTCTTGGTGTGCCACAATCCACGGTATGGCGGCTTCTGCGTAGGGAGCAGTTACACCCATATCATCTCCAGCGAATCCAAGCAATGATTATAGTCGCTGTTTTGAGCCATTACTGTAATTATTGTTACTTTCCTTATATACATAATGTATAAGGAAAGTATTGTGAAGGGGTCGAAAATACGAATTCGAGTTTTCGACGGGAGAGCACGTTTCAAGCATCCCTGATCACGAATCAAACATTTTTGAAGTGATGTCTGTGTGTGTGTGTATGTGTGTGTGTGTGTGTGTGTGTGTGTGTGTGTGTGAAAGTATGTGTGTGTGTGTGTGTGTGTGAAAGTATGTGTGTGTGTGTGTGTGTGTGTGTGTGTGTCAGTGAGTCTGTGGAGACGATAACTGACAAACGAATGAACCGATTCGAACCAAATTTAGTACAAAAATCACAATCAGTAAACACTGGAAGCCTATTGTTTTTATATGCAATCGAATGTTCAGAACCCCCCTAAATTTTCGAATGAAACTTTGAAAAAATCGTCAAAAAATCAAAACCACTAATAAAGTTACGCAAATAGACATTTCTTATGTAATTTTTCATTAGAAAACGATTGTCATAAATTTTAGAACGCTAACATGACCGTTCTTGAGATATTGTACATTTTTCAAAAAATTATCAAAATGTCATAAAATAAAAAAAAATATTTCCTATTGAGAAACATATTCACTTTTCATATGTAATACCATGCGATAAATTGGGTGACATCATTGACGTGGATCTAGCTCGTTCCATTCATGAAAAAAGATACTTTGAGTAATGCTTTTGTATTTGAAAGCCAATAGTTATTTATCTGCTGTAAGAATAACTTATTTCTTAGTGCATAACGCTTGGCTAGATTTTGGCGACGAATTTAGCGGAATGTCGCCAACTTAGCGACTTTTTGAAATGTTGCCAAATTAACGAAAATCTCGCCAAATGGATAAAAATGACTCTAAATCAATGAAAATGACGACTAATTTTCGAAAATTCAATATCTTGGAAAGAATATTAGTATCTACTATAAGAAAAACCTACTTTTTTACTGTAAAAGTAGTAAATTCATTGCATTATATAAGGAAAGTCATGTGTTGCCCACATCAGATTTTTTATTAAATGTCATTTTGTAACTTTTAAGTCATTCTTGTGTTTTCGCCTCACCTCATCGGTTTCACCATTAAGCGCCCACTGACACCTTTACGTTTCAATTCCGACCCTGTAAACTAGGACGAAAAATGCTTGGTTTGGTGTGTACTACCAACTCATAAAGTTTTTGCTAATCTTTTTTTAATCACCTTGTATAGTACCAGCAGAAAAATCTGACATCGCCCTGGATATGCGTAGCTCAATAAAATAGAAAACTTTCCAAATTCTTTCACAAATTTTAAAATAAAAATTTGATGTGAGCAGCACATGTCTTCCCCTGCAGATTCAAATTTATTTTGTCATTTTTACTTTCCTTATATACATAATGTATAAGGAAAGTATTATGACGGGGTCGAAAATTCGAATTCGAGTTTTCGACGGGAGAGCACGTTTTAAGCATCCTTGATCACGAATCAAACATTTTTGAAGTGATGTCTGTGTGTGTGTGTGTGTGTGTGTGTCAGTGAGTCTGTGGAGATGATAACTGACGAACGAATGGACCGATTCAAACAAAATTTGGTACAAAAATCACAATCCATAAACACTGGAAGTCTATTATTTTTATACGCAATCGAATGTTCAGAACCCCCCTAAGTTTTCGAATGAAATTTTGAAAAAATCGTCAAAAAATCAAAACCGCTAATAAAGTTACGCAAATAGACATTTCTTATGTAATTTTTCATTAGAAAATGATTGACATGAATTTTAGAACGCTAACATGAACCGTTCTTGAGATATTGTACATTTTTCAAAAAAATTATCAAAAAGTCTTATAAAATAAAATAAAATATTTCCTATTGAGAAACATGTTCACTTTTCATATGTAATACCATGCGATAAATTGGGTGACATTATTCTCGTGGATCTAGCTCGTTCCATTCATGAAAAAATATACTTTGAGTAATACTTTTGTATTTGAACGCCAATAGTCATTTATCTGCTATAAGAATAACTTATTTCTTCGTCCATAACGCTTGGCGAGATTTTGGCGACAAATTTGGTGGAATGTCGCCAACTTGGCGACTTTTTGAAATGCTGCCAAATCAAAGAAAATCTCTCCAAATGGATAAAATGACGCTCAATGAAAATAACGACTATTTAACGAAAATTCAATATCTTGGGAAGAATATTAGTATCTACTATAAGAAAAAAACCTATTTTGTTTTTACTGTAAAAGTAGTAAATTCATTACATTATATAAGGAAAGTCATGTGATGCCCACATCAGATTTTTTATTTCGTGATGTATTAAATTGAGTTTAATTGCAGAAAACAGCATGGATACTTTTCTGATATTATATCCAATTTATCTTTTTACTGCATCTTTGTTTCATTTGACAACTTACTTCATTTTAAATTTTTCGGATCCTCAAAATTTCCCAAAACTAAAATATCTCGAGAACGGTTCATTCTATAGTCATGGGGTTAGTCCTATTCGCTTAGTTGTTGTTGAAACCCAGACCGTCCGACCTACCAGAAAGGTGTAAGGTAACTGTTTGGACGGTCGGGAAGTGCCACCCAATTTAGACCGGAACCCAGTGGGGGAGACATCCACAGGGACCGTACCCTCCTTCCCCTACCAGCAACCTCTCGGAAGGACTTTCGGACCCACATGTTTAACGTGATCGTACTCCGCATGAACACGGCCCTATTCGCTTAGTTGTTAAAATTTACCTGAAGAACAAGTACTTAATAATTATATTTCAACAAGTTATTTATTTCAGTTTTACACTATCTTTGAAGACCATTTCACAAAGAAGGGTCCAATCGTATTTGGAGTTACACTGGTTACATGCATTACACACACACACACACACACGTTACACTAAAAATAGTTTTTCGTATTCTAGAGGTCCGAAAACGTATAAATCCGTTAAAATTCGAGTTGAGATTTTTGACATGATTCCAATACTTTCCCTACACATTACCCTTACCCTGCCTTGTAGTGAAAATAAAAAAAAAATGGATATTTTAAAATTTTAACAAATTCTTAGCTAAAACATACGAGAAAGTTACTGTATGGAAAATGCGAATATTTTCTTTTTTTCTTCCTATAGAGTTTACGCAATTTTTAAAAAATCTGACGACACAAAGGATTAAAAATTATATTTTGGAAAGAAAACATTAGTGACATTAATGGCGTATCAAATTACTGTAAAGTGGGAGAATATGCTAAGGAATTCGAATGTTAATCTTTTACAAGACATAATAAATATTTATAATTTTATATTTAGACATTAGGATTGCTAAGATTTTCACCAAATATCGCTAAAAATCTCTCTAAATACTTTTCTCGCACATTGCGAATAATGCTATCGGCAGCAATTAGTATATTTAATACATTAGTGACATTAATGGCGTTGTATCAAATTACTGTAAAGTGGGAGAATATGCTAAGGAATTCGAATGTTAATCTTTTACAAGACATAATAAATATTTATAATTTTATATTTAGACATTAGGATTGCTAAGATTTTCACCAAATATCGCTAAAAATCTCTCTAAATACTTTTCTCGCACATTGCGAATAATGCTATCGGCAGCAATTAGTATATTTAATTTACTAGATAATGATGTTTGATTTTACTTGTTATATATACCAAAATATAAGTTGTTTATAGCTAAGGAAAATTATAAATTGTCATATTAGATTCTTAATTCAATCTTTACTCTATGTTTTTCTGTAAATAATGATGCATTAGCACATTTGAAAATATCACGAAACCTCTTCTAGCACTTTTGAAAAAATATCTGTCTGTGTGTGTTTGTGGTGTGTATAAGAGTGATGGGGATACGATAACTTAAGAACGAATCAATATTGTATTTTATGTATAGATACGTAGTGTAAAAGACTAGGGATTAAAACAAAAGTAATTCAAATTTGAAATTTTCATAGTAAAATTTCACATAACAGAGATAATGATAATTTCAAGCACAATGATGGTACTAAAGAGTATACTAGAAAATGTAACCGGCATTATTCGGGAGTTAGAACAGGATAATTATATAAAATAATAAAATAAATACATTTTTTTCGTATAAATAATTCGTATAAATTCATGCAATCAGTGTACATCGGCACAGCGGGCGTGATACACACCCCTTCCCCTAAATCACAAAACCCAAAACCGTTACTTGCATAGACTTTACGTTCTATATTAACGACGCAATTTAAATCTTCATTTCAACGATCTCAGCACAATGAAACCATTGACCATTGCAAACAACGTAAATTTCATATTTCCAATAAATAATTGCAAGCTACTTAAATAATACAGATACAGATAAAACCACACTCCAAATCTCGAAACACGCTCTCCGTAAAGCAGAAAAAAAATAAAAGATTCAAAATCTCTAGCAAAGAATCTGAAACAGGATGCCTTCGGAAATTTTTGATAAGGGAGAAGGTTAGCAACCCGCTCCCCATCTTTAAAATGGATATGATATAATAAAATATATATATATATATATAATCCTGAGATATTTTGGTTTGATTGTTTTAGCCAAACAATAGAATTGTGCTAATCTTAGTTCTTCGGTTGCGACGATACATATTATATCAGATCACGTAAAAAGTGCAAATTTCGATGTATATAAAAATAAATATATATAAGAGAATTATCTCAGAGATTCGGTTCAAACATTGTTGAAAAGAACTTTCTTTGGTCTTTCTGATGGTGTCAAGATGGAATCTCTGTGATGATATTTTAGGTCGCTAAGGAATCTATTTGTGTGACTAATGGCCAAAATCGTGTAAATCTGGCTAAAACATAAAATAACTAAAACACTAATTAGAAATTTAAAATAAAATAACTTTGACGTGCACCTTTTTGGATCTTGTGTGCCAAATTTCATGGCCGTACGAAGCTTAAATTTCCAGCAACAGACTTCAGACACATGCACACAGACATTTTCCTTTGTTATGTAAGAAATGTGAGGGGGGGGGGGCGATTGATAATGTGAACTACACTATGGTACCAAAGTGGTACTAATGGTACCACGTAGTGGTACCAATGGTAGTGGTACTAATGGTACCACGCTCACCCTGTGGTACCACTGTACCATGGTACAGTGGCACTAATGGTACCACAAAGTGGTACTAATGGTACCACTATGGTACTAATGGTACCACACACACAAAGTGGTTTACATAAACATAGATAAGTCTGATACATCCATCCACAGACTTACTAAGCTGTTGAAAATCTGAAAAAAGAAAATTTTAAAGATTTTCTATGAAACATTTAAAAATAATTACTTGAGTAAAAAATCTGAAAATAATACATATTTTCTTTTCATTCTAATAATGATTGTGATACATAAGCTTAAATACTATGATTTGTGTGTAATTTCGCACTTTAAATATTTTATTTTTCAAATAGTATCAGTACTGCTCTTAAATATTGCGATTTCTGTTTAGAAATATCATTTCTAATTAATTGCTGTAATTATAGCTATGCTACATATTAAAACTCAAATGTATGTATGGGTATACATTATAATTTATATTTGCACTCTATATACTTTTTTACTCTCCCTGCAATGCATGGTAATGTATTAGGAAAGTATTAAAATCATGTTGAAAATCGCAACTCGAGTTTTCGACGGATCTACACATTTTGGGACCTCCAGAACTCGAACACACTATTTTTAGCGTGACGTCTCTGTGTGTGTCTTTCTGTCTTTCAATGTATGTATCTACTCTAACTCAAACACTAATGGACCAAATTTCATAAAATTTGGTAGGTAAATTATTTGTGTGTGATCTTGGTGCTGATTAGGTTTTAGTACGAAATGACCCGCAAAAATTATCTGTATCCACTCTAGCTGAAAACTGATAGATCAAATTTTACAAAATTTGGTAGATAAGTCACTTGTAGGTTACCCTGGTGCTGATTAGATTTTGGTACGATGCGGGAAAAAAATAATCTGCCTTTCTTTGCGAAATGTTCCGCAAAAATCGTCAAAATCTGAAATAAAAACTACGTATGCTCAAATATATCAATTACATGCTTGTTTTATATTTAATTTTTAATGATGAAAAGAATAAGACCAACATTATTACACTAGGGCTAGCAGTTTTCGAGACATTTTAGATTTTTTCGCATTTTCTCTACGCCACCGTTGAAAAAAAAATCCTGTTATCAACTGAGACCGAAAATTGAATTAAAAGTGCCAATTCAGTGTCATTTTAAATAATTATGGACGTTATTTTGTGTAATTAACCTCGACATAATGAATTATTGAAGAAATAAAGTGAACGCTAATATGAGTCTGCAGGGAAAGTCATGTGTTGTCCACATAAGATTTTTTAAACTGTGGCAACATGATTATCCCTAAAACATCGTATATTTCTTTTAACTGTAATGCAGCATGAAATGAACTGACATGAGCACGATGCCATTTGGATAATTAAAGTTTGGCAGTAAGAACGGCATCTCATTTCGATATCAGACGATTTCAAATAAATTCAAATATAATTTTCAAAATCTTTCTCTTTTTTTATGGCAACACCTATTACCTTACGATTGCATTTATTATTTTTTAATCCTCGAATGTTCTGAAATACATTTCCTAACAGAATGAAAAAAATAATATTGAGATATTTTTCCCAAGAACGTTTCAGTAAGGGGAAAATGATTATTTTTTAGGTAGTGATACTTTAAAAAATTTCCGGTTCATTAATTTCGAATATCGTTAGTTTCACAGTTTTTGTCCATATTAATGATGATAATCGTAGTTTCTTAGAAAATAACTTTCTGGTATCTCATTTATTAGAATATTTTCAAATAAGTATAAACTCGAAAAGTAAAAAGAAATAATATTCCACGAACTCTAATGAGAAAGATTTTGAAAAGTTAATACCTTCGCGTAATCAGTGGGAATTTTTAGAGTGCTAAAGTTATATAGTTTTCAATAAGTAATGTCTTCATGTCTTTTTTCAAGATTTTGACGACTATTTAGAGAGTTAAGATTTTTTAGAAATCAATGTTGGAATAAAAGGGTGTGACTTTCCTGACAAATGCCTCCTTTTTGTTATTTATATTGAAATGAGTTATATGTGATTTTTGAGAAAAAAATACAAAAATAATATGTTGTAGAATATTAGATTTTATTATATTTAAAAATGAGAATAGGCCGGAACCTGGAATCGAATCTGGGTTTTCTGATTAGTAATTAGGTATGATGATCTGCACACTATTCCGGCATTGTCATGTAAATACGTTACAACATCGGAATAAAAGTATTTCGTTAGTAATCACGCAAGATTTTAATGGTAAGTCGATATTTTTTAGTGCATTCAGAAAATATATATGAGCTTTGCTTCATTTAATTTTAGATTTCTTTAAGGCGCACGAAAAGATTCGTCGGCTCACCAGTGTAAGTAAGCTTCGGGCGACGGTTTGAAAATACTGTGGGAGAAGTTAATGCAGAACAAGAAAGATCAATCATGCATAAAGCATTGATTATGAAACACTTTCAATTTCAATGCAATTTTATATAAATATCTCTAAAATGCGATACATTCCTCGGTAATATTTTTTAAATTATCATAATACTACAATAATTTATTATATTTGAAAACTTCATCGAAAACAAATGAACTTTATTCAAATCACGCCATCAAAATATAAATCGCCTCTCTATAAAAGCAGCATTTCATTCATAAACATTTTTCCAATAGTTTCATTCATCACAATATTATAATAATTTATTTTATTTAAAAATTTGAAAAATTGTTATCTACCATATTTATTTTGAAATGTGAATTCTCTCTTACATATAAATAATTCAACTCTTGAAAATATATTTATTATATAATATATCTCTTTTTTCTTTCTGGAGGATAAAGTAAGAGCTAGAATTTAATTGAATTTGTTTTTCTCCCTATATTAAATACTTTTTATTCAAAAAACTACTTAACATATTTTACTGAAATTTTCATTTATATATTTTATGGGATAATTTGAATATTTTCTAAAATTTTCGAAGCAATTTGTGAATTTTAAATTCGCTTAAAAAATGTTTGAAAAATTAGGTCCCATAGGGTTCAATGTATTTCATTTTTTCATCCCGGGTTCAATCCAAAACTAATTGGGTGATATTATTCATTTATATTCTCATAGGTCCCACAGACCGTCTGAAAAACATACTAAAATTTCATTTTGATAGTTATTTTTACGGCAGTTATCTTGCTAATGGACAGACAGACAGACAGAATGAATAAAGTCATAAACACTTTTCAACTATGTTGTAAAGTGTTAAAAACAGTTTGAGTACGTGACTTGATGTATAGCTCGGGTATAGATGGAGCTAGGATGCAAAGAATGACGATGAGTTATTTACTATACACACATTTTTAATAACAACTACAGCACATTACCGAACATCGCAGACCACACGTACATCCCAATTCCATGCCTATGTCTACTATAGCTTGGTCGAAGGTGAAAAGGAGTAGCGCCATCTATACGCAGTATCGGTAAAAACGACAAGAAAGCGGTAATCAAGACAAAACCAAGAACAAAACGTTTTTAAAAAACGGAAGGTCTTTAATTAACATCCTAAATGACGTACAAAAATTGTTAAAAACAGCAAAAGCGCTTTCGGACGTATATGCGCCCTTGATCAGTGGCTACATGAGAGTAAAAGCATGGAATGTTTATATATATGTATAGACCATTTTAAAACAAATTTGCATAAAATATAAAATGATAAATGAACTTACTAAAATAATACAAGAAATATACACTGAAATTACACAATAAGTTTAAACGCTTTCGAATTTTAAATATTACAAGAAAAGAACTAATACAAATTTTAGAAAAGCGTCAAGCATAATATTCCTGAGAATGACGTCACAAAAAACTTTTAAGAGATTTGAATTGCATAGAGTCGAGAAATGAGTCGCCAAGCATAACTTAAAATTTGAACAGGATCAAAATTACAAATGGATTCACGGTAAATATTAATAAACAGGGATTCATAAAGAAGAATACTACGTGGATTGTTACAACGAACCAAAAGGAAAGTTTTTCAAAAACGGGAAGAAATTTATCATTAGCCACATATTGAGCAAGAGCCGTAGAAAGTTTACCAGATTTGACATCGCGAGCATGTTCTGCTAAACGGATGCCAACAGTACGTTTTGTACTACCAATGTAAAATTTATAATCACCACGGTAGTTCATTTTAAACATTTACAACAGTACGTAGAAAAAGTTATAAGTAAACCTGTCCATATTCTATTTTTAATTTAATTTTGGTTAAATATATTTTAAGGAAGATAAGAAAAAAGTTCTCATTTGAAAAAAGGAAAAAATGCACTACTAGGGAAATTATTTCAAATCTCTCGAATTCGAGAGCTTAATCTTGAAGGCAATTTTTCATCTTCAATCTGCGAAAATTGTAATGAATGAAAACCATTTTTTTTTTGTGGAGAAATAAATTATATGAAAAAAGAAAATGTGTAATTTTTATATGGGAAAAGAAATTACCCCTTCGAAAATACATTCCAAAGACTCGGATTTATTTTCTCGGAGAATTTTAAAAACATTAATTCCTGAAACCAACTTTTTAAAATAAGATCCGTTGCGTGTCTTAATGACGATAATAATCTTTTTCATTGAAAATTGAGAAAAAAAGGGGGTGTTGAAATGCGTAACGTTCTTTGATGTCAAAAAATGAAATATTATGGCAAAAAAACTGTTTTCTGAGATTTCGTTACTTTTTTGATGTAACATTAAAGGAGTAATCCGGTATATTCATTACATATACTTTTTACTAATGCAACGTATTTTTAAAACATTGATGTTTTGACGCAAAAACAGAATTTGTTTCTCAACATATTTTAAATTTCAGCACATTACTTAGGATATGTGCAGTAAAATGTATTGCAACGGGTTCAAAAAATCTAAATTTAAAAAAAAATTCTAATTCTAATATTTTGGCAAAAATACACATTTAAAACTTTCTGAAACACTTTAGTTTTGGTCCAGTTACCAGATACCTCCCTCCAGCTATAATAATCTTCCTGTAGAGAAACAATATGTATAGTAATCGATTGCCATTATGGTGAGGTTTGGGACGCATGAGTATGGCGACAACTTCGGAGAAATATCGCTAACTTGGCGACTTCAAATAGTTCGAGAATTTAATTGATTGGTGAAGAATCTCCCAAGCTATGCAAGTTTTTTGGAAACTTTTCAAATATGGTCTATAATGATGTTGGTTATTCAGAGAGCGAGGTTAAGTGACATCAGTGTTATGATGCTTGGGAATGAATTGAAAGTTTTTTTTTTGTATCTGACGCTTGTTTTGCATTTTTGATAAATGATAAGAGTTAAATTGTATCTTAATCCTGATTACGCTTAGTGTTACTTTGAATAAAGCTTAAGTTATCCCGATTTTCGGAACTAATTTAGTGTCCACGGTTCCATAGGATAATTATAACAGAGCTCGCTCGCTCTTTTTGTATGTGACGTATGGATATAATTATGCTAAGACAAGCAAATTCATCACTATGAAGTTTCATTTTTAGTAGATAGAATGCGTACAACAAGTAGAATTCGATAGAATCTTTATAATCTGTATGATGAAACTGTTTCTATTTCGCAAAATGGAGACTTAGTGAATATATAGCTTTTAATTTCTTCAAAAAAATTGCATAAATTTATGATTGCAAAAAGTCTAGTACTCAATTTGTTTCTCAGAAAATTATATTGTATTAGTTTGATGGGATGTGCCATCTCCAGAATCAAATATGGAAATAATTAGTGAACCACAATTCTCTTTGGGATTTGATGCTTAATCCATATCCGTTCATCAAAGCTTTTTCTACAGTCAATCCTGAGAAGAATGAGATGTTTCAAGGAAAACTTCTGTGCCAAAAATGAAAGAAGGACCAGGAGTGATCCTTAGTAAAACATTTATTTTTTTCTTCGGAATTTGATGCTAACTTTATATTAGTCACCAGTAAATAAAGTAGTTCTTAAACTTTTTAGTCTTTCGACCGCTTTGCACATTTAAAAATTATAGAGGACCAACCTCACCGTGTGACTATAACTGATGACTCTCCTTTTGCAAAAAAAAAAAAAAAAATTCTTTTGGAAAACAGTACTAACAAATATAATAACAATATATAACAGTATTATTAAATATAATATGTAATTTAAATTAAATACTCATAATATTAATTACTAAAAAATGTATATTTTAATATACAATTCATTTTTATAATATAAATTAAGAATCCATCTTTGATACATCTTTGGAAAAAATATAGCAAAACAAAATATGTAAACAATGTCACACTAAAAATTAAAATTTGTAAAAGGAGCAACAAGCAAAATATAAAAGTCAAATTTTGTGGACACTCGAAATTTTTTTTTCGTGACCCCCAGTTTAAGAATGACATCTAATGCATATCTATAACAGATTTTGAGAAATAGATGTTTCAAGGAAGATGTATTTTTTAATGGAAAGTGACATTACCAGAACCTCTCTGAAATTCGATGCTGAATTCATAATAGTCATCTTTTAAGTAATATCTACAGTTAAGTTTGAAACATAAATGTTAGAAGGAAAATTATCGAAAGGGAAGTGGAAAAAAATAACAATAGTTAAAAATTTTAGTAAACTGACCTACCTCTTTCAGAATTTGATGCTGAATCCATAACAGTTATCATGCATATTTAATCTGTAGCCGATTTTGAGAAATATATATTTGAAGTAAAATGGAAATTTTCTAACAAGATGTGGAAAATAATTGGTACTGGAAATCCTTAGTTAATCCCTTATTTTCCTCAGGAATTTGATGCTTTATGCAAATCAGTCATCCGCTAAGCTATATCTACAACAGATCCTGAGAAATAGATGCTTTAAAAAATCTGATATGGGCAGCACATGACTTTCCTTATATAATGCAATGAATTTACTACTTCTACAATCAAAAAATGATGTATAAGATCCACGGTACTCTATTTTTATCGTTGAATTTTACATTTGGCAATTTTCCGGATGACAACATGTAAAACTATTTCAAAGTACCTAATTAACTTATATTTCGCCCAACTCTGAGTAAATAATTAACAATATTGATAGCATTCTCACTAAGCGATATAGTCCATATATTAAAATATTTTAAAAATTAATTCATCAAATAGGCGTCATTTTCATTATTTAGTGCTTTTGTAAATTTTAATCAAATATTTGTCAATCTGGGGCGAAATATCGCCATGCTGGTGATACTTTGCTAATTTATTCTCCAAGTTCGCCAAATGCATCACCAAGTGTTACAGACAAACAAAGAGAAGAACAGTTCTTATATACTAGAAAGTATGCCCGTCATATGACGGAAATCATAATTTACAAAACAGTCCTTCCCGTATGGCGTTATTTTTATCAATTTGGCGACGACATTTTTGACACTTTGGCAACATTTAAAATAGTCGCTAAGTTGGCGACGTCCCGCTATATTTATCGCCAAGCGTTACGGACGGAGAAATGGGTTTTTCTTATAGTCTACTTATGTTTTTTTCTCAAGATATTGAATTTTCAACAATTACTCGTCATTTTCCTTGATTTAGCGTCATTTTTATGAATTTGGCAACTTTAAGAAGTCGCCAAGCTGGCGACATTCCTCCATTTTAGAGCTCTTTAGTTATAGTTGGCCAACGAGATACTAAGGTAATTTAATAAATGGGGAATTTTAAATGATACAAAGTTTTTGTACATGAATTTTGCACAAAAACGTTAAAAAAAGAGGAGTTTTGAACAAAATACTGTGGATCAATAAAAATCACAATGATGTCATTTTTTCTAGTGTAAAACAATATTGAAAAAATAAAATAATTTTATTTAGTTTTCAAACTAAATGTTTGACAAATTTCAACGAAATCTCCCCAAATTTGGTAGGTAAGTTTCTTGTAGGTTAGCCTGGTGCTCATAAGATTTCAGTACGATTTAGAAAAAAATAAGCTGGCGTTTTTTGAGAAATGACCCCCAAAAGTCTTCAAAGTATGAAATAAAAACTAAATATGTATAAATGTATAAATGCTTGTTTTATACGAAATTTTTTACGAAAAATATAATAAGATCAGCCACATCATTTTAAGATTAATTGTCCTTTAGATATTAATTTCTTTTAGCACTTTAGCATTTGAAAATACGACGGCACCAAATAATAACGAAAATTGAATTGAAACAGCACATTTGGTGTAATTTTACATAAGTATCCTTATAATTTTGTTCATATAAACTCATTGCATTATGAAATAAAGAGAAAATGAATTTGGGTTTATAAGGAAAATCATGCGTTGCCTACAACAGATTTTCAAATCAGAAAATATATTTAATCCTTGAACGTACCCCAAAAGCTATAATCCTAACATCCTCCAGAAATATGCTTACTTATGTGAAAGTATTAACGTTTTAATTTTTTGGGCAGTTTTCATATATACCCTTTACTTTTTACCTTCTGAGTCTATATTTATTCTAAAATATTTTAATAAATGAGACAGAGGGAAGTTATTTTCTAAAAAAAAAACTGCGATTATCATCATTAATACGGGTAAAAACTGTTAAAGAAAAAGTAATGGTATTCGAAATTAATGAACCGGAAATCTTTTAAAGTATACGTAAAAAATAATCATTTTCTCTTACTGAAACTTTCCCGAAAAAAGGCGCGAAATTTTATTCCCTGTAAGAAAATATATTTTAGAACATTCAAGGATTAAAAAAAAGAATAAATACAGCAGTAAGGTAAAAAGTGTTGCCATGGGAAAAAGAAAAACTTTTAAATATGGCGGTGGAATTTATTGGATTCGTAATGGCGCGTCGTTTTATCGTAGAACTCTAATTATCTAAATGGCATCGTATTTATTTCACTTCACTTGAGTCGCATTAGACAGAATATTTTGCGGAGAATTATGCGTTCAAATTTTAAAAGACGATTTAATATTTTAAACTTTAAAGCATCTACATGTAAATTTAAATTTTAATAGGCAACTATAACCGCAGTGATATGCATACGTCTAAAATACTATCTCAAAACGCAAGACAGGAAAGTCGTTAGACAGGAAATGCCTTGTGAGCTATTGCATGCTCCCGTGTAGCGGCTAAAGAGAAGATCAGCTGGGATCTAGGTACCCATCGAAATTGGAAACATTGTAAACCTAAATCAATAACATTGCATCTAATTATAAGGTATGGTGAGAATCATTATTTTTTTCTTGTATACTATTACAATGTATCCTGTATCACTGGTGTATTCTCAGGCTACAATAATGCGTTTGAAGATCGTGACAACTTATGCTTTGTTTAAAGTAGAAATAAGCATTAACAGAAACTGGGAACAATTAATAACTTTCTATCTATCACGAAAAATCACAAAACAACCTATAGAATAAATATATCAGCAAACAAATGCTCTACTAAATCACACACAAGAAGTAACTAGTCTGTCTTACTTATCCAAAACGTTTCCGAAAAAGTTTCAAATTGCATTAACTTATTGTGCCATAAGTTTAAAGTGAAATTAATTTTGGTATTAAATGATTCACTCAAAACGCAAGAGTTCAAAGTAAAATAACGGAATTTTGTATGTGGCTGCTGTATACTTACTTTTCTATTAAAACACCTTGTTAAAAGATTTAATCTGTGCTTCAATTCTCACCTATAGCCTCTCCAGCTGAAATTACAAGAATGTATTTTATCTTAAAGGTTAGGAGCTGTTTAATCGGAACTGTAACTGCTTCGAATGATGGCACACGAATCCTCCAGTTATGCCTTGATGATGGGTGGATTCTCTAAGGTAACACAGAGATATTTGAATGAGCAATTAGAAATGAATTAGTTGTGCTTGAAACGATTGGAATATAGAAGTTCGAATATATTTCAACAGCTCCCGTAATAATTGAGATAAAGTTTAGAAAATGCATAACATTAAGGTTTCGCAAGCTATTAAATTTATAATTTATAGTAAAATTGGGAAAATAGGAGAAACGGTTATAAAATATCCTTTTGAACTTTAATGTGTTCATTTATATAGTATTCAGTGATATTTAATGACTAGTTTTCAACAGCTTTAGACGGTTATACAACGGTTAGTCAATATATATAGACGGTTACGTCAATTATCTTTCGGATTTAATTTAAGAATATTACATGCACACTCTTCATATGACAAGGCGCATAAAGTTATTTAAAAGATTACTTCTCATTATTCTAACTTCAGGGTTTACATATCTGTATGATGTAAACTCTGAAGGTACTCATGTGTGAATGGATTACCGTTGAGTTCGTTTTCATAAGTTATTTCATTCGAATTAGATAATGTTCGTAAATCGATTTATTGAACCCCCTTGGACTTCTAAGATAAACTTATTAAAGATTAGCGCATCTGTTTAAAATTTTGCTTCAAACTTGGGACGACAACAGCAGAACCACTTCCACTTTTGGAAATGGCTTCTCTAAAATGATGTAAATAATAGAAGAGAAGATGCAAAAGAGAAAGAACGAAGATGCAATGGAGAAAATGAAGATACGTTGGAGAGATACATCAAAAAAGAGAAGGTGCAGAGAAAAGAAGATAGAAATAAAAAGATAAGGCACAATAGAAAAACGAGAAGTTTCAAAGACGAGGAGAGGAAGTGCAAAGGAAAAAAAAATAAAAGTGAGTAAAAAATGCTAAAAAGATAAGGTGGAAAGGAAAATGCAAAGCAGATAAGAGAAGATGCAAAGGAGAAAAGTGAAAATACAAAGAAAAAAAGGGAATATGCAAAAGAGAAAGAATGTAAAAAAGAGGAAATAGAAAAAATGCAAAACAGAAAAGAAGACGGATAAAAAGGAAGAGAGGATGCAGAGAAAGGAAGAGAAGAAGCTAAGGAAGAAAGAGAAAACGTAAATAACGAAAGACAAGACTCAAAGAATGGAAGAAAAGACGAAAAGTATGCGAGACAAGTAGCAAATAAATGAAGATAAGGTACAAAGCATGTAAAAGATGCAAAGAAAAGAAGAAAATGTGAAAAAAAATTCGGATGTTCATTTAAGAGCGATTTCCAAGAGAAGTTGTGAATCGTTCTGGAAGTGGGTAAAACGGTGGCAGCTTTGTGCAGCTGCTGAAGTGGACTTCTTGGAAAAGAACGATTTTAGTTTATAATTGCAATAAATAACGTTTACGTAGATAACGCTTATAATGTTATTAACGCAAATAATGTAAATAACGTTAAATACGTTCCTCTTTAATACACTTTTATCATTTATATGTCATTTTCAGATGGTCTCTTGACGTTTCTGTATCATTTAATCCTACAATATTTCGGTTATATGATAAAAATTATTCCAGAGTTTCAATTATACGCTGTTTTCCTTTTTTATTTCCAATCGTAGCCAAACCCATACAAAGTTGAAAGCCAAAAATACTTTCTTCAATAGAGGTTCTGGAAAACACCTTTTGTTTCTTTCCCGTTCTCCATTAATTGGAAAATTTTCACTAGTTAACAAAAGCCCCAAAACAATTACAATTTCAGCAAAAGTGTCACGACTATTAATGACTTTTTATGTGCACAAGTACAAACAATAACTTTTAATTATTTCGAAATATATATTACAAATAAGAATAATTATGCATTTAATACAAATGTATATTACTTTTCTGATAAATATATAAATGAACGACTGAGGAAGAAATTAAAATAAAAGTCATAAAAGGGAGGGGGGGCGTATAATTTAACGCTGTTATAACTTTGAATGTAGCTACTTTGCGGCAGATCTTAATGCAATTTTCAATTATACGTTTTTGGAGTTATATGCTTTTTCTAGTTATCCATTCAAAAGCGTATAAAAATTGTTTTATTGTATTTTAAATAATAAAAGAAAATATATATATATATGCTGGTCTTTCTGTGTACGTGCTGTAGCAGAAAATCCTAGCCAAGTGCGACTACTAAATTCATACAAAGATATTTCGGAGCAAGTCTTAAAGCATCTCGGAGCGACTTTTTTAAGAATTAGATTTAGATTTTTTAAATGTTAATAAATTATCGATTTAATTATAACACCATTGTAAAATACGGAGAAAATGCTTCAAATGAACTTTGAAAGGAATTCATAACATGATTTCTTGAATCTGGTAAAAGTTTTAAATTAAACATGTTTTTGGGAAATAAAAACGGAATATATATTTCAATGCCGACACTGCAAAATTCAAACATGCTACTATAATCACATTTTACAACCATTGAATTTGAAAATTTTGCCCTAGTTAAAATAAAGGTTTTTTATAAGTATTCAATGGATGATTTTGGGAAATATCTTAAAAGTAAAATTTTGACGCGGATAATTTCAATCTTATACACTTCATTTAAGAAACTTCTTTGCATGTTTAATATTGCGGCTGAGGTCAGTAGTCATGTTAACATATAAAGGAGTACGTTTCAAGTTCCGACAATGTAGAGGTTTTAAGAACAATTGGAACTTCTTCAAAAGGCGAATGGAGGATTTTCAATTTTGATTGTTCGGGTTATTATAGGTAACTTGCGTGTTCACGTAGCAGGCCTACTGAAGACACCGAAACAACTTGTAGTTTTATCAGAATAGGACCGGGTGAAGGCTGCTAGTTTTTATACTGGTTGCTAGTTTTTATTAAAGGTCTAGTTTTTTAAGGAAGGCTTGGTTTTTAAGGTTGTTAGTTTTTTAAGGAAGGCTGCTAGTTTAAGGTTTAGAAGTCAGGTTTAGTTTATGTTGCTAGTTCTTTAAGGAAGGCTGCTAGTTTTTAAGATTCAAACTTTAGTGCTTACTTCGAATACTCTTACACTAACGTCAAAACTTAGTCAGCAATTTATTTACCAGATTTTTTTACACATTTAAGGAAATCGTTCCTCCAAATCCGTCTAATCACAAATTCGAGAAACGACCTATTTTCAAACGTCTCATTCGAAGTTGAACGCGATTGAAAGAAACTTGTGAAACATTTATCAGTTTCAGACATAAACACGAAGAAAATCTGTCTGGCGATATCTCAGATGTGTCTCTAAAGGCTGTTCGGCCCCGTAAAATGTTCTGATTAGGACGAATTCTCTGCCAAAAGAAATGAAAATAAAAGTCAGGGGAAAAGATGGTACTTTCAGACGTAACGGGACGAAATTGGGGAAGAAACTTTCCTGTTGTCAGAGCCAAACTAGGTGACAAAAGAAATGAAGATGTATGAATTTCCCAACCCAGTTGTCTACACTCGTTTATTTTGGGAATTTTGATTTGGAGAAATACTTTGCTGACTCTCAATACATTTAGGAAAAGTATTCTAATGAGATGAAAATTCGAATTTGATATTGACGCAATTACACCTTTTGGGTTACCTGCAATACAATTCAGTGACAGGCATAACATCTTACTTATGATTCATTTATATAAAAAAGTGATATAATTAAAAAATGTAATTTTTCAGGAGAGTACAAAAACTGAACAAAACTGGAATAGCGTTTTCTGTAAGCAGAGATCTTTGATTTATTGCAAGATGGTTTGAAATATAAATATTTAAATGTTACATGCAATGGAGGCAAACTTTATCCATCGAACGCATCGAAGATGTTTTATGTCACCTAATGTCTGTTTTCATTTATGTAATGTTTGTTCCATTTCCGAAGAAAATGTTACCACTATTCAACCATAGCCACCATTATCTAAATAATTATCCAATATTTAGATAAAGTCCACCTTTATCTAATATTTAGATAAAGGTGGCTATGATTCAACATAATCTCCAATGGGGGTGACATTAAACTGAGTTTTTTGAAGAATTAAATTTGAAAAATGTATTTTGCTGATGCTTGGAACTATGTTTCATTCAATATAATAAGGTCTTCAGCGAAGAAAGTATGGCTTTTACAATTGGACATAGGAATTCACCTAATTGTACCTTATGTAATTCTAGACAACCTATGAATAGAGAACATTTAGGCACGAATACTGCACTTAATGGTTTCAATTCCACGACCCAGACCGGGCACCTTGCCGTCGGGGGCGTAAAGGCTTTTTAAGCCCGGCCGGAAAATGGGTTCAATGGTAATGGGTTAATGGGTTCAAATGGGTTAATGGTTTCAATTGTAGTGTTCAAGGATATTGGGAAGCTTTAAGGCTAATGGCTTAGTTGTTAAAAACCTGGCATTTGTAAATAAATAAAAAGTATGGCCTAGCATGGATGCATGCAATGATGATGGTCTGCTTATTGATGATTAGCTGTTAGCTTGAAGAAATAAGAGTCTCGAAATGAACGCTCAAGGGAGACCCTTGAATGATTAGCAGGGAGTGCTAAGTGGGAATCCTATACGTCCGGTAAGAACTCAATGTAACAGGGAGTACTGAAGGAATAGTCAGATCATGACTGATTATAAAATATGTGAAGAAGTTTTGACATAAGAACATTCAGATTTAAATATAAAGTCTTTTAACTATTAATACATATGCTGCCTTAAAACCATTTAATGGCTGTATAACCTGGGTAGAAGAAAATAGAACATCCACGAAAGAAACCATGTTTCTGCAAAAATTATATAAAAACGTGCTTAAAGCGAGAATTTTTGAAAAGATACAAATATTTATTAAAACTAGTTCTCAAATCAATAATTTGTTTCACCAAATATTACCTTACAAATGTACAATATGCATAGCATTATAATACAAAAATTAAGATTGATTTGCACATGTCACACATAGTAAGCTTAATTATATATATAGTATATTAGGACAACTTTACGTATTAAATACTTTATTTACATATTGTCCCTAATTTCCAATATTTCGACACTAGTTGGTTTTAATACTACCGGATTACCGAGATTGTACTGTATAGGATTCACATATCGGCACTTAGATAGCAGTCAAACAGTGGTCAGTTCAGTTGACATTATTCTGTGGTTTGCCTAAGATCGAGGAAATCAATTTAATACTCCAATTTCAATCTCCAAAGATTCCTCCAAACATTTACGTGCAATCTAATGAAACCAGGACGAATTTTCTGTATTTATATTAATTTTTCTTTAATGTATTTCCAATGAATTCATCTAAATTTTATTATACAAAACAGTACTTAGCATGGAAATCTATTTAGCAATTATAAACGATTTTCTTTTTCATTTGTCGACTTAAAACATTTTAAAAAGGCGCTAATTTGCAAAAAATTCAAAATTCAGAAAAAAAGGGGAAAATGTATCGGAGAATGGTTTATCCTAGAGTTATGGAGTTGACCTTATTAACTTAGTTATCAAAAGTTACGAATAAAACAGGCATTTATTGATACATTTAACTTTTTGCTTACGAGTGGGACAGCATCCATCTCAAACGAACCTCCCGTTTGAGATGGATATCTGTGTGTCGGTCTGTTTGTCTGTGTGTCGGTCTGTTTGTCTGTGTGTCAGTGCAATGTATGTATCCACTCTAACTCAAAAACTTATGGACCGAATTTCATAAAATTTGGTAAGTTACTTGGGTATGACCCTGGTGCTGATTAGTTTTTGGTACAATTCGTAAAAACAGAGCCCGCCTCTTCTTGCGAAATGGCCCGTAAAAATTTCATGTATCCACTCTAGCTAAATACTAATTGACCAAATTTCGCGAAATTTGGTAGATAAGTTACTTGTATGATACTCTGGCGATGGTTAGATTTTGGTATTAATCGGAAAAGAACAGCCTGCCTTTTTTTTACGAAATAGCCCGCAAAAATTTGATGTATCCACCCTAGCTAAAAAAAAACTAATTGACCAAATTTCACAAAATTTGGTAGATAAGTTACTTGTGGGGTACTCTAGTGTTGATTAGATTTTGGTATGATTTCGAAAAAGAATAACCTGCCTTTTTTTACGAAATGGTCCGCAAAAGTCGAAAAAATCTAAAGAAAAAAGACTACGTATGCTCAAATGTATCCATTAAATTCTTGTTTTATACGCAATTTTTGACGAGGAAAAGAATATAACACACTCTGTTATGCTTTAGTACTAACCGTTCTCAAAATATTTGAGATTTCTTGCATTTTTGTTACGGCGATTTCGGAAAAATGTCCAATTACCAAATAAAAATAAAAATTGAATTAAAAATGTCAATTTAGTGTTATTTGGTGCAATTAAACTGAATCTAATTAATTACTAAAGAAATAAAGGAAATATGAATTTGAATCTGCAGGGAAAGTCATGTGCTGCCCATATCAGTTTTTTTTGTTGCAAAATGGCCAGCAAAAATCGCATGTATCCACTCTAGTTAAAAAACTAATTTACCAAATTTCACAGAATTCGGTAGATAAGTTACTTGTAGATTATCCTGGTGTTGATTAGATTTTGATACGATTCGGGTAAACAGAACCTGCTTTTTTTGCAAAATGGCCCAAAATGGTCATTATAATATAAAATAAAAGATTACGTATGCTCAAATGTACCCATTAAATGGTTGTTTTATACGTAATTTTTAACGCTGAAAAGAAGAAGACTAATCCCGTTATTCTAGGTCAATCCGTTCTCGAGATATTTCAGTCTTTTCCCATTTTCGCTACGCCGCGTTTAAAAATATTTTCAGTGATCAAATGAAAACGAAAATTGAATTAAAAATACAAATTCAGTGGCATTTCAAATAATTGCTATTAAACTCTATTTAATGAATTATTAAAAAAATAAAGAGAAAATAAATTTGAATCTGCAGGGAAAGTCTTGTGCTGCCCACATCAGAATTTTTCTGGATGATAACACCACGTGTATAACTTTTTGAACTGTCTTTTCAACTTAAGGAAAGATAATTTTTTTGCCTCCGAAATCAGTTGGTACATTTTATAAATACATTGCTATACTGAACAAGATTTTAATTTTTAGTTTTCCTTTTGCAGTTTGAGCGCAAGTTTTACTGCAGCTAGTTAAATAAGTGGCAATCACTGTACATAGAAAACAAATTTGATGTAGACAATACATGACTTTCCCTACATAATGCAAGAACTTTCTTTCTTAGCGAAATTATGATTTTCAAGATTCAGAGCACAATAATTTTGGCATTGAATTAAAACCCTTTAAATTGAAATTGGGTGTTTTTGTCAACATGAGTCCAAATATAATGATTTATTCATATTACATGCAAAATTTTCATGAAATCTTGATTGACACTTAATGAAAACTCGTGAGAGAAATGACTATGTGTGAATTTTTTGCTTCAAAATATAAAACTATTACAAAGATATCTTCTCTCGTGGATAGAGAAACCAAATTCATGGAAATAATGCCATCGGATTTGTCGCATAATATTGCATGTGAAAAGTGAAACTTTTGGACGGTACTTACGGATTTTTACTTTCCCTGCAGTACATGGTAATGTATAGGGAAAGTATTGGAATCATGTCGAAAATCGCAACTCGAGTTTTCGACGGATCTACACGTTTCAAGACCTCTAGAATCTGAAAAAACCATTTTTAGCGTGACGTCTGTGTGTGTGTCTGTGCAGATTTTGTATCCACTCTAACTAAAAAATTAATGGATCGAATTTCACAAAATTTGGTAGGTAAGTCACTTGTGAGCGAGTCTGGTGCTCATTAGTTTTGGGTACGATTTGGAATAAAAGAACCCGCCTTTTTTTTTGCGAAATGGCCCGCAAAAGCTTGTATCCACTCCAACTGAAAAACTACTGGACCGAATTTCACAAAATTCGGTAGATGTGTCGCTTGTGGGTTACCCTGGTACTGATTAGATTTTGGTACGTTTCGGAAAAAAATAACCTGCCTTTTTTTGCAAAATGGTCAGCAAAAATCGTTAAAATCTAAACTAAAGAACTAGGTATACTCAAATATATTTATTCAATGCTCGTTTAATACGTAATTTTTAACGACGAAAATAATAAGACTAACCCCATTACACTAGGACTAGCCGTTCTCGAGATATTTTAGTTTTCCGTATTTTCTCTACGCCACCTTTGAAAATAAGTCCGATTACCGAATGAGAACGAAAATTGAATTAAAAGTGAAATAAATTTAATTAAAATAAAGAGAACGTTAATATAAGTCTACAGGGAAAGTCATGTGCTGCCCACATCAGATTTTTTAATTTTATAATTCTTTATTAATATTTATTTAAGAAAACCGGACGATTCAGGCAAGTGCTATAAAAATTATGTCATGCGATTTATAAAAGGAATTACATATTAAATAATTACTTATTTAACAGTATTGAATGTTATGATGTTTGAATGACTTTTTATTACATCATTCGTAAATCGTTCAATATCTTGAGAACGGTTCATGTTAGCATTCGAAAGTTTGTAACGTTAGTTTACTAATAAGAAACTACGTCGAAAATGATTATAGATGTATCATTAGTAAAAATCCTGATTTTTATTTGAAAATTAGGGAGGGAGCACGGTTCGATAGCGTTTAAAATCAATAGAGTTTAAATATACACAGACTGTAATAGTCGTCTTAATTAATTTTAAACGCTTAATTCGTTCATGAGATATCGAATCCACAGTCTCACGGACACACACGTTAACATACATAAACACTAGCATAACTCACACACAGACATCACCTTAAAATTATTGCTTTAAAAATCGTAAAACAAGTTCTTCCTTCTTCTAACGAAAATTCGAATCCGAATTTTTAATCTTTTCACAATACTTTCCTTATAGATTATACTATGTATGTATAGGGAAAGTAATTTATTCAAAAATCTTTAAAAATAAATTTTGTGTACGTGCACCGTTATAAAAAATATAAAATTGAAAAATAGACAAATCGCTTCTCATAAATAACGCATTGTGATTTTCTGGTATAATGATTAGAATACCAAAAATTCCGGGAATTTTGGGAAGCCGCAATAAACCCGTGGATAAACCGGGAATTTTGGAAGCTTTGAAATTTTAATGGGAAGAAACTAATTTACGCGTTACGAATATGTTCTGTCTAATCCAACATCTCGATCGTCATTTAGAGAAATTTACCATATCTCTGTATTAGTTTAAAACTTTAAAGTCTATTGAAATAACATTTTCAAAAATTTGAAATTACACAATGTTCCTTGTAAATGCACAAATTATATTAGTCATAAAATGATTAAATTTTATTGGGACTAATATAAATTTCTTATAATCATCAATATTAAATGAATATGAATGAATAAATCGCGTTGTAATAAGTATTTCATCGTTCGGGAGTGTTTTTGCTTTTAAAATATTGAAAATTTAAATTACAATTCGTATTTGGATAATTTCCATTGCTACAATATACTATGTGTATAATAAGAAAGTAACACAATTTAAATATATTTTTTGGTTCTAACAAATCTGTTACAATTTTCCATGCTTCAGCTATTTATACTACCGAGTGTATAAAATAAATATTAGTTTTGGTCATACACATTTTTTTTTGCAATGCAAAATGCAGTGGCTGAAAGTTCCTATTTTTTGGAAACTTTCAAAGTTCCCAGATTTTTCAAAATTCTCTTCCCGAAAAACCCGGGTTATTCCCTAATTTGCAACTCTAATAATGACTGGTAAATTCGTTGATTCAATTAAACACGTACGCATTAAAATTTCATTCTCGGTTCCGTTCAAGATAAAACGTGTATTCCTTTACAGAGTAATTTAAATCCGACTTTGAAGAGAGTTCGCGAAAAAGAAATGGTAATTGAAACCGATTTCCATTTTCGTAAGATATGAAATTCGTCGAAAATGGAAGCTAAACTGAGGAAAGTATTCGAAATGAATGAAACGGAACGGTAAATTTATACGACTCACTTGTTGTTTATACGCTCAGCATCGATGTATTAATTGCGTTTTAGTTTTAATTCCGGTCAATTCAGCACTAAAGTATTCATAGCATAAGTGAGATAATTTGATTTCCGTGTCGCGCCTAAGTCATTTGAAATGGAAAATGTGTCCGAATTTCCGTTCCTTAGCCTTGAATATATTACGACCTTTAACGCGTGAAAATATTCAGATTTTAGCATTTCATATAAATGCGAATAATATAGAAGCTTAATATATTTGTTAAATCAATAACTGAAATACACTTTTTGCGAAGGATAAGGACAAGTTAAATGTAATAAAAATAAGCACAAATAAAATGATAATCATGTTTCAATGATACGTTGGTTCCTCTTCGTGTGCGTATATATATATATATATATATATATATATATATATATATCAAAGAAAGCGTAAAAATATGTAAAGGGGGATGCCAGATATATTGCATAAAAATGGCAGAGAGGGATGGCGACCTCTCATTCCCGTTTAAAGTACTTTTCTGTCTAGACAACGCTCACGGAACCAATGCAATATAATGACAGGTCCCCGGTATATGTGTAAAATCGAAGGCTCTAGAACGAAGACAGAAATGGAATATCGAGAGGCAGAACGTAGGAAGTCAATATGACAACCAAACGATCTGGAATGTACAAGACTACTTCCTAAAGTAAACTATTTTAACGCATGCGTACAACGTTATACACAGTTATGATGTCATATTACCTATGTCTTGTCTAAATGAGTATTCTTTTTTAAAAAAGGAATTATAATGATGTTTAAGAAAATTTATCGGGTAATATTTTTTATATGCTTCTTGCATGATTCTTCTGTTACTTATGATACAATCTTTTTTGAAAATATTATTGTTGAGATTTCTTCTGAGGTGTCCTGTGATGATATTTCGGAAAATATTCTTAGTCAAATTTGAATTCCATTCTATGATTTGGTTAATTTTCATATCAAAATTTTTTCGTTTATTGTACAACACCGTATGAATTCCTTTTATATTGTTGTATCTTATGGTGATGTCTAGGAAATTAACTTCGTCTTTTTTAGTATTAGTGTTCTTGATCAGTTCCAGTTCCTGGGGATAAAAGCTAAAATCAAATTCAGGAGTATGCAAATATTGTCCTAATAGCACATCGTCCACGAATCTATAATATGGTAATTCATATAATATATGATTACCCCTTTCAAAATATGATAACTATATGTCTGCTAAGATTGAAGAGCAACCCCCGCCCATAGGGATGCCTTTGATTTGTTGATAAAATTCATTTCCATTATACAGCACATTTTCGTATAAAACCAATTTGATAAGATCCAAATACCTACGATAAGTGATTACATTTTTGAGATTGTATTCTTCGTGCACCAACATATACTGATAAAGTGGTTTCAAATTACGCATTTACCTGCAAAACATATTACCTTGAAACTTTACAGAAATCTTACATGGAACCTACTACAATGTATAAACCTTTACCATATAATATCGCAGTAATGTCAAATAAGATCAAAGCATTATACAAAAGAATCGGCATTAATTTAAAATCAGTTTCTTTCCCATATCTGGTCCTCATCCCAAAACTGCATAAAATACCTGTAAAATTCCGCACAGTAACAGTGGGATGTAATTCATATTTAACCTTAGATAACAGGAAACTACTATATATCCTCAAACCTGTTGTTAAAGCTTTATTACTACAAAACTCTATTATGATAAAAAAACAGCAATGACGTCATAAGACGTCTAAAATTCTGCAATAAAGATATACAGTTTGCAAGTTATGACTTCCGTGACCTTTTTAACAACATCGACCTTTTAAAACTACATGACATACTTCTATTGGTGCACGAAGAATACAATCTCAAAAATGTAATCACTTATCGTAGGTATTTGGATCTTATCAAATTGGTTTTATACGAAAATGTGTTGTATAATGGAAATGAATTTAATCAAAAAATCAAAGGCATCCCTATGGGCGGGGGTTGCTTTTCAATCTTAGCAGACATATATTTATCATATTTTGAAAGGGGTAATCATATATTATATGAATTACCATATTATAGATTCGTGGACGATGTGTTATTAGGACAATATTTGCATACTCCTGAATTTGATTTTAGCTTTTATCCCCAGGAACTGGAACTGATCAAGAACACTAATACTAAAAAAGACGAAGTTAATTTCCTAGACATCACCATAAGATACAACAATATAAAAGGAATTCATACGGTGTTGTACAATAAACGAGAAAATTTTGATATGAAAATTAACCAAATCATAGAATGGAATTCAAATTTGACTAAGAATATTTTCCGAAATATCATCACAGGACACCTCAGAAGAAATCTCAACAATAATACTTTCAAAAAAGATTGTATCATAAGTAACAGAAGAATCATGCAAGAAGCATATATAAAAATATTACCCGATAAATTTTCTTAAACATCATTATAATTCCTTTTTAAAAAAAAAGAATACTCATTTAGACAAAACATAGGTAATATGACATCATAACTGTGTATAACGTTGTACGCATGCGTTAAAATAGTTTACTTTAGGAAGTAGTCTTGTACATTCCAGATCGTTTGGTTGTCATATTGACTTTCTACGTTCTGCCTCTCGATATTCCATTTCTGTCTTCGTTCTAGAGCCTTCGATTTTGCACATTACCGGGGACCTGTCATTATATTGCATTGGTTCCGTGAGCGTTGTCTAGACAGAAAAGTACTTTAAACGGGAATGAGAGGTCGCCATCCCTCTCTGCCATTTTTATGCAATATATCTGGCATACCCCTTTACATATTTTTATGTTTTCTTTGATATTTCCTGCTTCGGATTATAGAGCTGCAATGAGCCTTATCCTATGTAGATTCCAGGTAATATGAAGTATAATTGTATACTTATTTGACATTTCGTTTTGAATATATATATATATATATATGTATATATATATATATATATATACTCTTGTCAAAAAGTTAAGCATAATTCGTAAAATGCGAAAAATTCGGAGTTGATATGAATATAATAGTACACAATTAGTTGTGGAGAATCGTGGGATGAAGGTAAATCATTAAGCATATGAAAAACAGTTCAGTCGACCGCGACATGCGCAAAGCACCGGCGCACGTCAGAACGAGTGTAAAACGACCTCGAGCGGCACAGCCAGTTGAGGCGGAATTTCGCAATTACTGTGGTACGGAGCGTTGTTAACAATAGAAAAGGACGAAAGATGTCACAAAGATGCCAACTGGACATGTTTTTGAAGGGACGAATTATAAGAATGCTGGAATCCGGCCGATTCCAAACTGAAGCGTTTCGAATTCTGAATGTGCCTCAGTGTGTGATCTCCAGACTGTGGCAGAGGTTCCAAACCACTGGAGATGTTACCCGACGACCAGTACCAGGCCGGCCAAGGGTAACAACCGCTCGGCGCGACCGATATTTGGTGATAACTGCGTGACGTCAGGGGAACCGTTTTGCCAGACAACTGGATTCAGCCCTGACAGCTGCCACAGGACTCGCTGTTTCGAGACAAACTGTTTACAAGAGACTCAGGCACGTTGGTCTCTATGCCAGACGACCAGTAGTTTGCAGGCAGTGGAGTAGACAACCGTGGGAAAATTTCATGTTCAGTGACGAGTCCAGGTTTAGCCTGCACACTGATTCTCGTCGTACCATGGTCTGGAGAGAACGTGGGACGCGTTTTCACCCGGAAACATCACGGAAAGACATCGTTTTCCGCTTGAGGGAGGTATGGTCTGGGCAGGCATCATGATGGACGGTCGCACAGACCTCCACATTTTTGACACGGGGTCGGTTACCGGCCAAAGGTACAAAGACGAAGTCCTTGAGGCTATCGTTCGATTGTTTCGAGGTGCTGTTGGTCCTGATTTCATATTCATGGATTATAATGCACCTCCTCACAGTGCGGCATTAGTCGACGACTTCCTTCAAACTGGAGATATCCAGCACAAGCAGTGGCATGCCAACTCTCCTGATCTCAATTCAATAGAGCATGTGTGGGATATGCTCGGGAAACATCTTACAGCCCTCCACTATCCACCAAGCTCCGTTCCGGGATTGAAAATTGCTCTCCATGAGACTTGGAACTCTTTGAGCATACAACTCATCCAAACTTTCAACGAAAGTATGGGAGATTATTGTGCAGCATACGTGGCTACCCGAGATTTCTGCAGTATCACATTAGTAGTGTCTATACGCACGTCTAAGCGCACATATTCTTTTTGCACTAAAAACATGATTTTATAGCTTATTTTATCTTTTTTTATAAAAAAAATGTCTTGATCCATTTTAATATTAAAAACATGATTTTTATAGCTGAAAAGGTGTATATATACCTTTTTTACATTAAGACCAAATTTTAACAATGAATTACTGAACTTTTTTAGTTAAAAAGCTAGACATATAAAATAAATGCGTGAAAACTGAATCGAAGTCTTCTAATATGTGTACCTTTAAACAGTGAACTTTTTTAGTTAAAAAGCTAGGCATATTAAAAGCATGCAGTGAATTATTTAAAATAAATGCGTGAAAAAAGAGGACCTCCAAATGAATGGAAGTCCTCTAATATATTAAAAATGTGTACCTTTTAACAGTGAACTATTTTAGTTAAAAAGCTAGATTTATTAAAAGTATGCAGTGAATTATATAAAATAAATGCGTGAAGAAAGAGGACCTGAATAGAAGTCCCCTGTTTTTAAAGGGTGGGGTTGAGACCCCCCCCCCCCATATATTTAATAGAAAATGTTTAACTAAATCCAAACCTAAAAAGAATTATAAAAATATGAAATCATTATGAATATACAAAACATATGATAATTATAGTGGGGGGTGACGCCCCCCCACTGAAAAATGATTAAGCTTTCTCTAATTCATATTCGTATTTATCATCAATCATACCCGAATATTTAAATATATATCTACCTTTATTGATTTTATTTATTGATACATCAGAAAGTTTTCCATGTTTATTCGCAAGGTAATACTCTTTTTCTTCAACTTCCACATCTAACTTTACGATTACTGAATCTCCATATTCAGTATTAATTTTTCTCAATGATATCAGATCATATTCCCCAGGATTTAAATCATTTAATTTAAACGTTTTAGGATAACCTCTCAGTCTATTGAACTCTTCCATTTATTAGTAAACATTTTTATAAATATAAATTCAACCTGCTAATCGTAATAGAATAAGTTCTTTGAAATAACATATAAAACTCCTAATCCTTTGAAAACTTTCTGATAATAGTTTTTTAGCATGATCATACAATTTTTTACAAAGATAAGTCAAATAGTCTTCAGAATTTGTAAAATTTAAAGCTCCACCTAAGCACTCATCCATTCATATAGAATTAACATTTTTATAATGTCCTAAAGCTCTAGTATTCATACCATCTTCTAATATAAATCTTTTATCATCTTCTGCTAATAAAGCTATCTTGTTCACTTGAATTGAATACAATTCATGTTTCTTACTTCTAATTAAATTCTGTGTTCTATATTGATCTTTTTTATTCAATAAACAGTCTTTATAATCTTCAAATGATATTCTGTTTTTAACGGTACTAGTCTTAGTTCCTTTAGACTTCTTAGTTTCAAATTTTTTATGGTTTTCTTTATCTTCTACATTATTATTGTATTCTTCAACACTCTGTTTTTCTAATCTTATTGAATACATTTTACTTCTTAAACCTACAAATTCTTCCATAATCACAGCGCTATTTTCATCTTTCATTTTACCTAATACTTTTTTATTACATCTAGGTATATTATATGGATTATTTACTTGATAATCAGATGTATCGAAATAATCAATCATTGACTTTATATCTACATAAAAGTCATCTGTTTCAATATCATATATAAAACTATCTGTATCCATATATAATAACTTAATATTATCCTTATATCTCGGTTTCATAACATTATAATGAAAATCATACATTATATGTTTAGATAAATCTAATATACTCATTCCAACATAAATCGGTTTATTAAAATATAGTTTTGTTTTTTTCATGTGAACAGCTACCAAATTTTCATCAAAAATAGTTCTACATTTGAAATTAGGTTTTGCAATTCATTTTTTAACTTGATCATAATTACAACATAATCTTACATCGATTCGTTTTCTTATATCTTCCATAGTTTTTCCAAATACTGAATTATTCATCAATTTATAAAAATCTTTCTCAAAATCATTAGCAGCTTTCTTTCTCATTTCAGCGTTTATAAATCTATATATTTTTTCAACCAATTCGATTGTTTAAATTGTAATACTCTATGTACTCTTACAGCCTTTAAACCCATTTTCAAATATTGTTTTAAACTTCTATAATGAACTACATATTTCTCTTTATCGTATAAAGTTGTTAATAACTTACCTTGTTTCGAATTTTCAGGAATTCTATTTTCAGGACATAATGGTAAATCTGAATGATAATGATGTAACTCTTTTGGATATCTTAAACTAATTTCAAATATATATCCATTCTCTGAATCATCTTTTATTTTATGGTTATATACTTCACGTTTAACATAATTTATTTCATCACCATTACACCATTTAAATTCTCCATATGGTAAATATTGACTCATGGCCCATCCATATAAATTATTAGCATCTAAATACATTAAATAATTGGATTCTTTACTATTATCATAATTTTTCATATATTTATTATTTGCTTTTCCATATCTATTACAACATTGTTGTTGTTGTTGAGACCCAGACCGTCCGACCTACCAGAAAGGTGTAAGGTAACTGTTTGGACGGCCGGGAAGTGCCACCCAATTTAGACCGGAACCCAGTGGGGGAGGCTTCCACAGGGACCGTACCCTATTTCCCCTACCACCAACCTCTCGGAAAGACTTACGGATCCACATGTTTAACGTGATTGTACTCCGCGTGAACACGGCGGCAGTTTTGGCAGCGGCTGGAATCGAACCCGGACCTACCGAGTGCAACTCCAGCGCGCTAAACAATGGGCTACCGCGCCCCTATTACAACATTGTTGTTGTTGAAACCCAGACCGTCCGACCTACCAGAAAGGTGTAAGGTAACTGTTTGGACGGTCGGGAAGTGCCTCCCAATTTAGACCGGAACCCAGTGGGGGAGACATCCACAGGGACCGTACCCTCCTTCCCCTACCACCAACCTCTCGGAAGGACTTTCGGACCCACATGTTTAACGTGATCGTACTCCGCATGAACACGGTATTACAACATTGTGAAACACCTCCTCTTAAACCTTTTTCTATCATGAGAATTATATCATAATTATTTAATAAATCTAATTTAACATTTGTTATTTTTAACATTGCATCCCAAGATAAACCAGGAGCAGTAAAATACCAATCTGGATCTAATTTATAAGTTTTTAAACAAACATCTCTAGAATTTTCAAATACATCTGTTAAAATTAATACATCTGTTTTGACATATAAATTTGTATATTCACCTAAATTTTTTATATTAAATTCTTTTCAAACACGTTGAGCATGTTTATATTCCTCATCAGTTATATTACATTCATTCAATTTATTATAAAATTTATCTTTTGAAGGTAATTCTGTTTCTTTGTATTTATCTCTAGAATCCATATAATCATAGGGATATACACCTTTTCTTGTAATGAGATCTAATTTATCATCAGGAAAATGTAATGATGTCTCTCTAAATTTTGATTTTAAGTATTTAATATATTTCATTTTCCGTATTTTTGGAGGGCATCTATTTATTTTATTCTCTGGTCTCAAGTTTTTTAATAAATTATCTAAACTGCAAGACATAAATTTAAATGAATCAATAAATCTCAATTTCATACCTCCTATTTTTTTGCTGAAAGATATATATTTTTCTTCAGTATTAGGTATAGCATCTATTTTTGATTTATCAAATCCAAGTTCTTTTATAAACAAATGAGAATCATAACCTGTTAAATTATGGATTTTTACTGGAATAAATGTTGGAATTTGATAATTTAAATTACAAACATTATGAGCAGGACCCCTATATTTTCCAGTTATATGACAATGATCAATTACTTTTTCATCCTTTAAGATTTGTTTTTCACATATATGACAAATATTAGTCCTTTTATAATGATTTTCATCGAACTCTATCATTGATTTGATACTTTCATATTTTTTAGTTTTTTCTTTTATAAATTTTTCAATTTTAAGAGTATCCTCTTTTAGCATAGATACAAATTTTTTGATTGCATCGGGTCCTCTATAAGCAATAGGATGTTTAAAGTATTCATTTTCATATTTGATATAATAACAAAATGCATCTGCTACATGTTTTTGATATTTCACAGTATATGATTTAGTTTGATCTTGCTCACATGTATCAATTTTAGGTGAGAGAGATTCAAAATCAGCATATATAGTATATGGTACTCTCATTTTTCTTTCATGATTTTTAAATTGAATAACTTCATCTTTTTTAGGCATATTAATTGTGACAGCTTCTTTCTCTTTACAGTATTCCTCATGTATCTTTAATCTTTCCTCAGAATAAAAATGATTTAAACATCTATCACATAAAAATATTTGATTATTAGTAATTTGTGATCTGATCAAACTATTCATATTTTTAATCCAACAATAATGATCATTTTTTTCATCTTTCATATAAAACAAGTTTACATGTTTTTCTAATTTATTGTTAGTTATTCTAAGTGGATAAATTGAACCATCATAACTATAAACATTTACAGATATATTATTTAGTTTTTCAAATTTCTTAATATTGTCTAATGAAACAGGAAAATCAATTCCTTTAAAATTTAATTCATCTTTATATTGTTCATATTTTGACACTCTTTGAGGATCTTTTTTTACAGGATGAATTGCTGATAATATAGACCACATAAAACATTTATTATCTTTATTTTTTACATTTATTATAGCTTGTTTAGATTTAATGTTTTCAGGTAAATCAATATAACTTGATCCTCTCAAGGGTTGATACTTATTTATTCTCAATTCCAAAAATTTAATTTCTTCAAGACTCCAACCAGATCCTTTTGAATATAAAATCATCAGATTCATTTATTAAGTTGTCAATAACATAATCATAAAAAGTATGTAAATCATTAGATTTTAATATAATTTGATTCTCAGTTTTGAATGTAAATTCTTGAATTTCTTCATTCAATTTATACAAACAAAACAATTTAAAATTTACCGTTATACCATTAAATTCTTCCAAAATTTGCTTTATTTTTTTTATTTCAACCTTTCTTTTCTCTTCTAAAAATTCTAGAGGGATTTTAATACTATTACAATTATTAATTCTATATGATCTTAATCTGGATTTATAAGCAGTTTCATATATTCCTTAATTTCTACATTACCTTCATCATTTAATAATGCATTTTTATGTTTTCGACTTGATACGTGATTTTCTAAATGTTTATAATATATATGCAAATAATACATTTTCTCTTTTATTTTGATCTTTTAATCATTAAGTCTTTCTTTATATGTTTTTCTTTATCTTCAGTTTCGTAATATTTACCGCATATACGACATTTTCTATCTTCTGTAAATAACTTTTCAAGATTTTCTTCTAGTGTCTTTTCTTCAGGAAAGAAAATTACAGATTTAAAATCATTTTTACCAAATCTTAAACTAAAAGAATCAAAAATCATTTTAATTTTTTTACGTTTTTCAGGTTTATCCATAAATATTTTTTTATTTTTTTCTAAATATTTTGATATATCTAAATTTAATAATCCTACTAAAACAGGTTTATATTCACTTGTTTTTCTGATATATTTAATTAATAATCTAATTAAATTATCCTTCTTACAACCTTTAGGTTGTTTAATATTAAATTGTTTTACTACATTTCTAAGTTTATTAATAGTCTTTGCTATCAGTAACATGTCCATTTATTAGGAAACGTTTTTTTAAATACTTTTCACAACTCGCTTGATATGATAATTACTTCTCAAATGTCTTTGTTTATGAAGATATGTATACTGTTATCCACATTCACAATTATATTTCGTATAACTAATCATAGATTTACAAATTTTACAAACACTGTCACGATTAAATTTACCATATTTACGATGTTTATAGAAATCATCTATTGGTTTTATAATCTATAGTGTGTGCATATTCTTGTCACATCCATTTATTAGGAAACATTTTTTTAAAGGCATTCCATATTTTTTCATATTTCTTTTTGACTTTATAACAAAGTCTTTGGACCTTTATATTATTTTCATTATTAAAAATATCACAAATCTTTTTCATAAAATAATAATAATTAACTGATTTCTCATAATATATAAAATCTAAAAATTTTAAAAACATATCCTCAACTTCTTGAGTAATATTACACCTCTTTTTTATTCGATTAAAATAACTAATTCTACTTTTATATCTTTGTTTTAAACTCTCATAGTCTATAACATAAAAATATTCTTCTTCTGAAGAAGAATCACAGATTAATTTCATCTTTAAATTATGCGCTACTTTAGTATCTGAAACTTCATTATCTGAAATATCAATCGATTCAACCATTTCAACACCGTCAAAAAAGTTAACATTCATTTATTTACTACGTATTAATAACAGTTTTATTCATATTTATCGGGGGGTGATAGATCCCTCCCCGTTAAATCATCATATTAATGATTCCCAAGGATCACATTTATTATACCTTTAAACATTGTATAAATCAGATGTCCAACAATTAAATTCATCTGGATATCCTAACCATTTTACAAAATATTTATTACCTTTCTTTTTTATGATTTTTTCAATTTTATGCACATCATCTTTTTTATTATATTTTACCATTTCATTTTCATAAAAAGTTCCTTCAATTTCTTTACTGTTTAAATCTTTTAATCTATAAGTAATTGGATCTGTTTTTAATACTTCAGAAACCATAAAAATCTCTTCAGTAAATGTTGAATCATCTACTTTCCTGAATGTTTTTTTAATTGTAAATATTCTAACACTATCCCCTATCTTAAATTTAGGTTCTTTTATGATCTTTTTCGTATATAAATTTTTATAAACTTGAGATTCATTTTCGTCTCGAATAGCCTCAACGGGTGTCATTTTTATTGATCTATGATATGAATTGTTATAATTAACAAGTAATTTGGGTAATACATCAATATATCTTTTAGTATTGTTAGCATGCATATATTTTATTATTTTTTCTCTTATACTTCTATTAAATCTCTCAGCTATTGCAGATTTTATTTCTTTATTATAAGTCGTAAACCAATGTATATTTTTATCTTTGAATAATTTTGGGGTCTGTTTTCCTGTAAATTCAGTACCTTCATCTGTCAAAATGAATTTGGGCTTTCTTTCTTTAAAAACTTGTTTGAAACCTTGTACAACTTCTTCAGATGTTTTTCTTTTTATAGGGAAAGCCCAAGCAAATTTATTAAAAGCATCTATAACTGTTAACAAATAATTAGTTCCATCATTATATTTGCTATAATTTTTTATAAATAACAAATCAGCGTCAAATTGATTATTACTGTTTGGAACATAAACTCTCCTTCTTTTAAATTTACGAATGACAGGTTTATATCTAGTATATACATCTTGTTCATGTAAAAATTCTTCACCATTAGGTAATCCTGTTTTTCTTTTCAATTCTTGAATACCACAATAACCTGTTTCTGGATTATAATATGTCTCTTTTAAATTCCTAAAAAAGTATTCTTTTTACTTCCACAAATTGTACAAACACTTTTACCAACTGGTTTATTATTTTTAGAAGTAGTTTCATGCTAATTTTTAGTTTCGGTTTTCTTTTTACACTTGACACAATACATATTAGGAGATATTCCTAACCCAAAAGTTTTTTTAGCTTTAATAATAGGTTTAATAATTCCTCTATCTAATCTTTCTCGAAATGTTGGATCTTGTATTGCATTTAAATCATCTATTAATTCTTGATCAGCAACATGTCTCTTTTTTGTATCTTTTGTTTTACTATAAAAAATATCATGTTTTTTACATGCTTTATCAACTTTATTTATTCCAGGATCACCTCTTTTTAATCTTTTTTCTAATTTCGTAAATGGACCACAATATTGATATCCTGGTAAATGCATTTCTGGAGGATTTATTTTATCTTGTAACCATCCAACAATATCACCACCTTTCATTTAATTAGAATGAGTAAATTTATATCCATTCAATTGCATTTGTTTTACATATTTTTCAACTGTATTAAATTTTAAACTTTTTATGAAATCCTTTTCTCGCATATAAATTTCTTCTTCTGTCATTTCCTTAGCTTTAAACGAATTAATGAGTTCTTTATAAAAATTATAACAATGTCTATATTCTTCTTTCCTTTCTGCTATTTTTAATGCAAGATCAATAGCTTCTACTATTCCAACCGATAAACTTAAAAAAGCAAGCGGTAGAAAATCAATAGCTGATAAACCCGTTCCACTTAGAATGACCTTACTTACTGAAAATGAAATACTTATCTTTTGATACAAATTTCTACTCTTTCTGTAAACATACAATCTTTTTTTTAATATTCTTCCATATCATTTATATAGGATCAACTTTTTTTCTGTATCTCATTTTCGGATTCACTAAATCTAACATTAAAAAATCGTATTGTTTTTGAACACTTTTATTATATATTTGTTTGAATTCTTCAGTACTTCATTTACCATCTATCTCTCTTATAATCTGTTGAATTCCTTTTGGTTGTAGATTGAAAAATATAAAGTAATTACAGTTCTTTCTTATATTGATAGGTGTTGTATAATATGACTGTGATAAATAAATAATGGATGCGTTTTTCTTTCTACCTCTGATAAATAATTCCTGAATGGTTTTTTGATTTTCTCAGTCACACAATCATCGAAAATAACTAAATTCTTTAATGACGGATTTAAATCATCTACTGTAATAAAATCATCTGAAGAAAAGAATGCTTCTTTTTTGTATTTATCATATAATTCTAATAATGTTTTCTTATTCTTCTTACATTTCAAAATATCTTCTCTTTCTATATCTTCAAACAATGTATATATTTCTTGTAATTTAGAATATTTAGGTTAGTACAAATCTTTTGCACATATTTATAATGCATCAAAATTTAAAAAATCATAAATCATATTTAACAGTAAATTTGTTTTACCTGAACCTGAAGGCCCTGTTATAAGCAATCTAAATGGATGTTTAGGTAACAAAGGATGTTGATTAGGATCAGGTAACTCATCTGGTTCCGTGTAATCTTTAATTTTTATCATTTATATAACAGTAAAATTTACTGTAGTAAAAAATAAAATTAGCTGCAGTAATAAATTATTATTATATAAATGAACAAATTAGAAAAAGAACGAAAACAAAAGCTTATAAAGCAAATAAAAAATTCAATTAAATTAGTAAAATTAGAAAAGAAATAAGAAAGAATAGTGAAGATCAACTAAAAGAAAAATTAGGTATTCAAAAAACCTTAGAGGAATTTCATAAACTAGTCACTCAAGTAATTGAAAAATATGAAAAATCAAATAAAGAGGTTGTAAAAAGTATTCAAAATGTTGTAGAAAATATTTCATTTCCATCTATAGAAGAGCCTATTGAAGCTGTGAAAGAATTAGTATCTATTACTTATGATATCGATCAAAATTTAAATTTAAAATATTTAAAAGAGGAAAAATTATACAGACCTTCAGTATTTTTAAACGATCAAGAAAAATTAGAGGAGGTGTATGCAAAAGCTAAACATCTAAAAGAAGGATTATCAAAGAAAAGAGGCAACTTAAAAAGTACAATTTCTAGGGCTAAAAATTTTTCAGAGGAGGAATTAAATCAGAAAAAGAACGAAATAGAAGAAATTAAAAATAAAGAAAATATGTTGCAAAATTATATGAATAGATTAAATCTGATTCGAAGTAGTAAAGATATAAAGGTTGGTAAAGGATTGGATGTATTATCAAATTTAACAGAAAAAATATGTAATGGAAGTAAATCAAAGAAATTGTATAATCAAGTAGTTTTATTGTTAGATATGTTATTAAAATGTGGAGAAATGACTTATAATTATGTACAACGATATCATAAACAATTTCTCTGTTAATAAATGATAAAAAATAAAGTTTATTTGAGTGAAGGTCAGGAAAATAAACTTAAATCAGCTTTTAGAAATAAAGAAGAACTAACATTACAAATAGACAAATCTAAAACTCCTAATCATGAGATGTATTTAACTAAAACTCAAATTAATCATATTAATGATGGAAAAAGAATTACTATCAGTAAAACGCAATTAGATAAAAATGCAGGATTTTTACCATTTCTCGCAGCACTTATACCCTCTTTAATAACCGCTGCTAAATTTGCAGTTCCAGCATTAGCAATAGGTGCTTTATCTGGATTAGCTAGTTCAGCTGTACAAAAAAGGGATCTGGGAAGAACAAAACGTGGAAAGGGGATATATCAACCATGGGAATTAGTAACAAAATGATTGAAGAAAATATGAAAAATGAAAAAGGATTTAGAGGTGTATTTACATCTGATTTATTACCTAAAACAATAGGAAAATTTGAAAATGGAATCATAAATTTAGATGTATCAACAGGTCCTGGAACTCATTGGGTTTGCTATTATAATGATCCTAAATATAAATATGTGGAATATTTTGATCCGTTTGGTGAATATAACGATATACCTAAAAATATTAAATCATTTCTTGTTACATCTAATAAACAAGAAAGATCAATCATGCATAAGCATTGATTATGAAACACTTTCCAACTGAAATGTAATTTCATTTAAAAATTTCTAAAATGTGATTCATTCAGTGGTAATATCTTTTACATTATCACAGAACTACAGTAATTTATTATACTTAAATATTTAAAACTGTATCGAAATATAAATCATCTGATTCTTTATGCAAAATCAATGAATATTTCATTCATATAACTTGTATTCCAGACTCCAGAGCTAAATAATTTTGTGTGAAAAAAATTCAGCAATTCTTATGTAATTCATCTTACAATCGCTTGAGATATTTGCATTCTGCATATGTTAAAATTAGGCTTCCTTGAAGAAATAATAAAAGTTTAGGGATCATTTAAAATCACAACTATTGTAATTGCATAGGCACGGAATTTAGATACACAGATAATACACAGATAATATATATGTGTATGTGTATGTACTCAAAGTATTGGAATCGTGCCGAGGATCGGAACTCGAATTTTCAAAGTATCTACACGTTTTGGGACTTCTAGAACACGAAAAAACTACTTTTAGGAAGACGTCTGTGTGTGTAAGGGTGTATCTGTGTATGTTTCTGTGTGTCTGTGTGGATATTACATCCACTCTAATTGAAAAACTAATGGACCGAATTTCATACAATTTGGTAGGTATGTTTTTTGTGGGAAATCCTGATGTTCATTAGATTATAGTACGATTCGTAATAAAAGAATCTGCCTTCTTTGCGAAATGGCCGCAGAAATTGCCTTTATCCACTCTAGCTAAAAACTAATGAACCAAATTTAACAAAATTTGGAGTATAATATTTCAATAACCTACAAGTGATTTATATACCAAATTTAACAAAATTTTGTATATAAATCATTTGTAGGTTATTCTACTACGATTCGGGAAAAAGGAACGGGCTATTTTTGCGAAATGGCCAGCAAAAATCGTTATATATAAAAATAAAAGACTACGTGTGCTCAATTATATCAATTAAATTCCTATTTTATATATGATTTTTGACAACAAAAAGAATAAGACTAACCCCATTGTCGTGGGACAGTATTGGAATTTTCCTGTCGCCACTTCACTTCTAGAAAGTATTACCCCCCCCCCCTCTCTCTCTCTTTGGAAACGGTTGACATTCCATGGCTATGAGTAAGAGACCAGCTGCAGTGGTGAGAAAATGGCAAAGGACGCTATCTTATTTTTAAATAAAATGGACACCTGCAAGAGGGCTAGAGCCCCCCAATTTTTAGCCAACCCTTTGGAAGGGGCCAAATCCAGTGATTCGAGGGAGCCCGGCCGCGTCACTGAATTTATGGGTTTTCGAACCTATAGCGGCCAAGCGTCAGCTATGGAGCCCGGCCAGGGGGCTGTCCGAGGTCCCGACTAGGAGAAGGAGAGCGGAGAGAGAAGTCAGTTGGTAATTTTCAGAGTTAAGACTGGGTCGTCTAATAACCGACGGATGAGTCCATTTATATGTGTATAATTATATGAGTATCAGAGAATATAATTAGAATTTAATAAGGAAGTTAACTGCCTAACTTGAGGGCTAGTATGATATTTAATTTAACTAGAGAGGGGGAAATGATCAGATCGATCATTATCCAATACCTACTTAGCGAATGTAAATATGTTCTATGTAATGAAGATGACATTTTGTGGTTTTTTAAATTTTAAGTAACAAGTTTTGAATATAAGTATTTTAAAATAAAAGCTTTATTAACTTTTAATTAGTATTTATTGTGTGTTCTCGTGATGCATTTTCTAATTAATCAGAACCTGGAGATATGCTCGGTAATCGAGCAAGTGGCGTGCAGAAGTACGATTAACGGCCAATGTGTAATTGTAAGATTTCAGCGGAGCCACGCCACACCCATTACTCTAGGACTAGCCGTTCTTGAGATATTCTAGTTTTTTCGCGTTTTCGCTACGCCGCCTTTGACAATAAGTTCAGCTATCAAATGAGAACTTAATTTAAGTTTAACGTGCAAATTCAATCTCATTTAAAATACTTATGTTGTGCAGATAAACTCAAATTATCATTGAATAAATAAAGAGAACGAATATGAGTCTGCAGGGAAAGACATGTGCTGTCCACATCAGAATTTTTAACAATATTACACCAATGATTTATAGAAGTGAACGGGGATTATTTTCAGGCCATTTCGAAAAAAATGTATGATCTATATTTAAAGATCCATCAAATTTTTGTCGAATAAAATGTTCAACAAATTTAGGCTGTGTACCAAATTTTAACTCTCTAGGGCGTAGGAAAGTGCATTTAAAATGCCATCAATTAAATTTATCATGAAGAGTTATATAAAATTTAAAAAAAATGAAAAATTGTTATCTACCAAATTTATTTTAAAATATGAAGCCACTCCCATATGCAAAACGTTTAAACAAATGGAGAGATATTTATTATATAATATATCTCTCTTTTCTTTCTGGAAGATATCCCAAAGTCAGAATTTAATTGAATTTGTTTTTTTCCCTATATTAAATAATTTTTTTAATTAAAAAACTACTTAACAAATTTTACTGAATTTTTTTTTATATATTCTATGGGATAATGTGAATATTTCCTAAAAATTTCGAAGCAATTCGTGAATTTTAAATTTACTTAAAAAATGTTTGAAAAATTAGGTCCCATAGGGTTCAATGTATTTCATTTTTTCAACCCGGGTTCAATAAAAAACTAATTGGGTGATATTATTTATTTATATTCCCATAGGTACTACAGACCGTCTGAACAACATACTCAAATTTCATTTTGATAAACTCATTTTTACGGCAGTTATCGTGCTAACGGACAGACAGACAGACAGACAGACAGACAGACAGACAGACAGAATGAACAAAGTCATAAACACTTTTCAACTTTGTTGTAAAGTGTTAAAAACCAAAAATAGGTCATAATGATAGTTTTTTACAGAAACCTACATCTGTGAAAAATGTAGTTTATTTTGTATGAAATATATAAGAGAAAGGAATAAAGGTATATCACCTAAAAATGTTCTCAAATCATTTCCTACACAAAAACCTAGTGACTGTAATGAAAATTTTGTTCTGTATAAATGATAATATTAAAATCTGAACGTCATGAGAAATCAGAGGAATTTACTGTAAATTTTATTACACCTCTAAAATTAAAAAAATTAGCTTTACAGTCATTTTCTATGGAAGTTTCATGGTTTAATATAAGTGAGAATTATGGAAATAACATATTTAGAATGTATACATTAGACACAGATGTAACAATTGCTATCTCAAATGGTAATTATACTATAAGAGTATGATGAGTATATGATGTATGAGTATATGATGAAAATATTTGGTGAGGATCCACCTGTGAAATTTGGTATTATTGAAGCAAGACCAAGAATAGCTATTAAACTGAAAAAAGGTTGGGTAATTGATTTCACAAAAAGTAACTTTCATAAAATTATAGGCTTTTTAAAACCGACATATGGAAGTTATGATGAAGAAACAGAGGTTGAAGGTGAACATATAGCTGTTATATCCAATGGAAATGATAATATTTATATTCACTGTGATGTTGTAAAAGGATCTTTAATAAATCAATCTAATTCAGAAGTCATTTATTCTTTCGTTAATAAAAATCCTCCTGGTAGTATAATTTCAAAAGAATTTAATAATTGGATATATTTTCCTGTTAAAACGGATCCTGTTGAAAGAATAAAAATGAGGATTACTAATCAAAAAGGTGAATTAATTGATTTAAATAAAGGAGCTGTAGAATTTAATTTTATACCTATTTTTAAGGATAACTACGTTAAAAAAATATATCAATTGTTAGGTCAGGTTTTTCTTCATAAATAAATGAATAAACATAGATTATATAGAAAAAGTAAAAAAATACAAATATTTTTAAAGGTGAAAACTGAACCTATTATTAAAGCACAGAATAAATTAAATGAAATATTTTCAATGAAAAAGATAGGAGGCAGTTTAAAAATTCTTCCTAAATAAATGCAGAAGATTTATGATTTGAGTGATACTCATTATTATTATAATGATCGAATTAAAAGTTATGAATTAAGAGAAATTCACCCAAAAGAACATAGTTCAGATGAGAATGCCACCTATGTTTTTCATATTAATGATACTAAAGCAAAAATTTTATATTCTAGAGGATATCTTGAACAAAAATTAAAAATTACAAAAAATGATAAATCATCCATTGGGAACGAAAATGTGAGTCTGGTAAATGGTGGAGGTTTTATCAAGACTTTAAAAGTACATATAGGAGATACCGAAATTGAATCAAATACACAGTCAAATTTTTCAATCATGAATCATGCTTTAAGATTAACTCATTATACTCCTGATTATACAACATCACAAGCTCAAGATGAATTTTTTTATCTAGATACAACTGATTCAACTGGTAAAATATGGACACCTTTAAAATATATAATCGATTTCTTTGGAGAATATAAAAAGGTAATTTCTGGTTTTGAAGTGAAAGTAGAAATACAAAGAAATGAAAATAAGAATATGATATATACTGATATAGGAAATGTTAATTATAAGGTAGTAGTTGAAGGTTTAACCTTGCATTTACCTTATATAGAATTTAAAAATTCTGCAGAAAGCGTGTTTATGGAATCATTTCTATCTGATAAAGATTTTAAAGGTAAATTGGGATCGATATAGATTTAAGATGGTAGGTCCCTATAAAAGCGATAGTGGATCTGTCACAGCAACTACAGACTCCGATGAAGTTTTAGGTGTTTATGTTATTCCTCAGTACGTTGAAAGAGATGGTAATTACCAAAAAAATAATATGATATTTGATAATATAGATATGACTGAATGCTGGTTGATGATTAATAATAAACAAATTCCTCTTATGCGTTACAAAACGAATTTTACCAATAAAGATTATAATAGAGTGTATGAAGTTCTTTTACATGCAGGATTAAATGATATTAATACAGAAACAGGATGTTTGATAAATAAGAAGAATTTTGGAGATATGTATACTATTTTTTATTTTGAATTATCAAATCATGAAAACTATACCGATTTAAATAATTTAGATATTGAATTTAATTGGGAGAGATTAATGAATACTCAAAAGGAATATAAGTTTTATTTTATTCTTAAAGAAAGAAAGAGATGTTTTATAAATTTGAAAAATAAAACTATAACAATGGTTAAGAGTTTAAAATCATAAAATTAATGCTATAATAAATGAGTGCTTATTATCCACCTTATGATGACCAAATGAAAGAAGGGCGTATTGGACCTCCTGGTATAGGTTTTAAATTAATGGATGATGGAAATTATGATATGGAAAATAGAATTTTAAAAAATTGTGAAAATCCTATAGATGAATTAGATTTAACTACTAAAAGTTTCGTTTTGAATAAAATAGAGAATAATCATTTTGAATTGAGAGATCTTAGAGACTAAATATGATAAGGATTTTTTATCCTTTACTGAAGAAACAGGTAAGAAATTAAAAGAATTAGATGAAACAACTTTACATTCTTCAGAAGGAAAACCTTACGATGCAAAAGGAAAAAGAATAGGAAATGTAGTAGATCCTAAAGATGAAAAAAATGTTGTGAATAAAAGATATTTTGAAAAAAATACATTAATATTACAGAATGATAAATTTGATGCAAAAAATAAAATAATTACGAATGTTTCAGAATCTGAAAATGATAATGATGCTGTCAATAAAATATGTTTAGACAATAGAGATATCTGGATTACCATAGGAGATGATTTTTAAACTGTTAACCATTTTGGATTTTAAAAAGCAGATTTCAACATGATGAGTTCTAAATTACAGGATCAGGAGATGCGATTAACTACAGATATGTATATGAAAATTTCCATATATTTAGTTATATATGTAGAAAGTAAATATATATATGATAAAAGCCAAGATCTACATATATCACTAGAAATCAATAGTAAGGAAATTTTAGAAGCTCATATAGATACAGTAACCTGTTTTGCTTATGGAAAACGTGATGATATCATCACATTATGGATAAAAACCCATGGTAAATCTAGCACTTTAAAACCTTATATGCATATTGAAAAAATCCCTTTCTAAAATACGTTCACCAATAAATGGATATCGATTGGAATGCATTTTCCAGAAATAATTTATCTGAAGATGTAATTAGAAATCTTAAAGATCACTGTCTGATTCTTTTATTGAAGAATTTGCTCAACCTGATGATTGGCCTAAAATTTCTAGATATCAAAAATTATCAGAAGATTTTATAGAAAAATGTAAAGATAAAGTAGATTGGGAAAACATTTCTCATTATCAAACTTTAAGTAACGAATTTATTATAAAATTTTCTGATCATTTAGATTTATATAAAGTATCAATGTTTCAAAATCTTTCAGAAGATACCATGAGAGTATTAAAAGATGATATAAATTGGTTGTATATAACTAGATATCAAACATTTAGTGAAAATTTTATAGAAGAATTTATGCATAAATTAGATTTTTGTTATTTGATTAAATACAAATTTGATCTATTACCTGATCACTTTTTTAATGTTTATTGGTAAAAAATACAAGCTATACAGATGAGTGAATTAAATAAAAAGTTTGGTCATCATGAAATAGAACCTTACAGAGAAAAAATTATTGAAGAGATTTGTGAAGTTAAAAAAGTCTTGAGAGAATGTGTTTATCTTTTGAGATAATTAACTAACAAAGATAAAAAATAAATATTTTATAATAATGTTTCTAAATAAATGAATGTTATATATAATAATGGTATAAAAAAAACATTTATCTCTTTCTTAAATATAGAGAATCCTGCTGAAGTGAAATCTATTTTTTCATTATATTATGGAATAGAAAAATTAACGTCAGGAATAGAAAATTTAACTATTTTAAAAGAATTATATTGTGAGGGATATAAGTTAACGTCACTTGAAGGAATAGAAAATTTAATAAATTTAGAAATATTGTCTTGTGGAGGAAATAAATTAACGTCACTTGAAGGTATAAAAAATTTAATAAATTTAGAAAAATTATATTGTGGAGACAATAAATTAACTTCACTTGAAGGAATAGAAAATTTAATAAATTTAGAAGAATTATATTGTGAAGGAAATAAAATAACTTCACTTGAAAGAATAAAAAATTTAATAAATTTATATTGTGGAGAAAATAAATTAGCTTCACTTGAAGGAATAGAAAATTTAATAAATTTAAAAGAATTTGATTGTAGAAAAAATAAATTAACTTCACTTGAAGGAATAGAAAATTTAGTAAATATAGTATTATTAGATTGTAGAGAAAATGATATTACATCTCTAAATGAATTAATATTTTTGCCTAGAATATATAAAGTATGGTATGATAAAATAAATTTACCCCCGACTTTAAGAAGACGATTATTACATAATAATGTATATAATGACTCTCAAAATGTACATAATACATATATTCAAAAATCTTTGAGAGAGACTATCATAAAATTATTAAATGCAGATATTAAATATGATTTAGATGAATGCATTAAAGAATTAGATATAAAAATTAAAAGACACTTACTGGAGGAAGAATTCCATAATATTAAATTTAGAGAGATATTAGTTGTTGTGTTTAATATAATTTTAAAAAATGAGAATAAAGATGAAATAATAAAAGTGTTAAAAGATGAACTAAACGAGGGTGATGATAAATGTTTTGTAGGGAAAGTAACTAGAATAATTAATGTACTAAATGGATTTGATCCTGATGTTTTTATTACAATTTCTGATAATGAATAAAAAAATATTACAGCTGAAAAATATTTAGAGAGTCAAAGTCTGATGAAGAATACAGAGAAAAACTTATAAAAGAGATGGAAGAAAGAGGTTTTACAGATTATGAAGAATGGGTGAATTTATATTTATAAAAATGTTTACTAATAAATTGAAGAGTTCAATAGACTGAGAGGTTATCCTAAAACGTTTAAATTAAATGATTTAAATCCTGGGGAATATGAACTGATATCATTGAGAAAAATTAATACTAAAGATGGAGATTCAGTAATCATAAAGTTAGATGTGGAAGGTGAAGAAAAAGAGTATTACCTTGCGAATAAACATGGAAAACTTTCTGATGTATCAATAAATAAAATCAATAAAGGTAGATATATATTTAAGTATTCGGGTATGATTGATGATAAATTCGAGTATGAATTAGAGAAAGCTTAATCATTTTTCAGTGGGGGGGCGTCACCCCCCACTATAATTATCATATGTTTTGTATATTCATAATGATTTCATATTTTTATAATTCTTTTTAGTTTTATAAAAAATGTTTAGATTTAGTTAAACATTTTCTATTAAATATATGGGGGTGTCTCAACCCCACCCTTTAAAAACAGGGGGCTTCCATTCAGGTCCTCTTTTTTCACGCATTTATTTTATATAATTCACTGCATACTTTTAATAAATCTAGCTTTTTAACTAAAATAGTTCACTGTTAAAAGGTACACATTTTTAATATATTAGAGGACTTCCATTCATTTGGAGGTCCTCTTTTTTCACGCATTTATTTTAAATAATTCACTGCATACTTTTAATATGTCTAGCTTTTTAACTAAAAAAGTTCACTTTTTAAAGGTACATATATTAGAAGACTTCCATTCAGGTCTTCTTTTTTCACGCATTTATTTTATATGTCTAGCTTTTTAACTAAAAAAGTTCAGTAATTCATTGTTAAAATTTGGTCTTAATGTAAAAAAGGTATATATACACCTTTTTAGCTATAAAAATCATGTTTTTAATATTAAAATGGATCAAGACCTTTTTTTTTATAAAAAAAAAGATAAAATAAGCTATAAAATCATGTTTTTAGTGTAAAAAGAATATGTGCGCTCAGACGTGCGTATAGACACTACTCACATTGTTTTAATCATCCTGTTTCACTGAGGCTAACACTCATATTGTGACCCCTTTTCTTTCAACCCTTTTCTTTGGATAATAAAAGTCGTTATTATCTATGTTTTGCATTGTTTTCTTCTTCTAAAGCCCTATTACACCCGTATACCGCGTTTCCGTCCACTCCGATGTAGATTTCCCGAAATTTTCACATAAGCAGCAACTATTCTTAACTTTTGAACATGAGTGTATATATAGCTATCCAAATGGAAAAATGAAATGAAATACAAATGGAAAAGTAAGGTACCACAAATTGGCTGGAGGGTGTTGTGACATCCACTCCTCAGTGAAGTATGCTTTACGCCACGGCAAAACTCCCGGGAGCCGGTACATTACCCAGTAATGATATAAAATCGTAAAACTAACATCAAAATACAAGACCTCACAATAAGAAATATAAGACTTACTCACTAGAAAAAATATATACTACAATTAGACACTACATTAAACTGCTTAAAGACTTATACTATATAAACACGTACCTTTCGGGAACCAAATACGCTGAACGAGATGTTTTTCACCCAGTTTTACTTTTATATTACTGTTTTTTGAAATAATTGTATTTACTTTCAGTTATGGTTATGCTAAAAAAAGTACTTGCAACTTTACATAAAAATCTTAGAGGATATCCTTGTTTTATTGTTTCTTCAATATAAATCCTGATATTATTATCCTTATCTATTGAATTTGAATTTAATTTCTTATAGTGAGTAAGTCATATTTCTTATTGTGAGGTCTTGTATTTTGATGTTAAGGGGATTGAATTTGAAGGAATACAAAATTTAAATTTTTATACGACCCCCCGTACAAAAACATTTCCAATGAGTAAAATGTGCCCCATACATTAATAAGGTGATGTACAAAATTTAAGCATTTTGCCATAAAAAGTTCCAGAGATATGAAAAGACAAAAATGCTGACTAAACCATTTTTCGATGCATCGTCATGGGTTCTCAGAGGGGAATAATCATGTCGGCAGATCGCGTTCTAGGGGCATACACAAATTACGAAAGAAAATAATGATTACATAAATAAATAATGATTTTGTTATTTATTGGTACAAAAGTATCTATACTATGTAGAAATAATAACTTTACACAAAGATTACAAAGTTTCTTCAAAATATTTTCCATTCATGCCAAAGTTCCATTAAAGATAAAAGGCACTTGCACTCTTGCTATAAACCTTTACATTTTAATGTGTGATTAATCCCTCACCCACTTTGTTTAAGCATATCTCTGGGACTTTTTATGATAAAATGCTGAAATTTTGTACATCGCCTTATTAGTGTATGGGGCACATTTTATTTATTGAAAATGTTTTTGAACGGGGGCCGTATAAAAATTTAAATTTTGTATTTCTTCAAATTTAATTCCCTTGAAAATTTTAATCGATTACATAAAATGTTTTACCTTTTTTTACGCAACTTTGTAATTTATTATATATGTCCAAGATCAATATTTAAGGAATAAAAACCGAGGTCAATGTTTTTGGGACACCCTCTCTCTCTCTCTTTCTCTCTCTCTCTCTTTCTCTCTCTCTCTCTCTCTCTCTCTCTCTCTCTCTATATATATATATATATATATATATATATATATATATATATATATATACTGTATGTGTGTGTGTGTCAGTGGCACTGTGGATGCAATATTTCGCAAATAAATAGAGCGTTTCGAATGAAATTTGATACAAATATTACAATCTGTGAATACTGGAAACCTATGTTAAACGCAATCGAATGCTAGGAAGACCCTTAAATTTTCGAATGAAATTTTGAAATATTCATTAAAAAATTAGAATTTGCAATGATGTAAAATAAATGTTCATTTCTTATGGAATGCTTTATTAGTAAACAAATGACACAAACTTTATTTATTCATTTCTCAGCGATACGAAACGGAACAAGTTAATTACAATGATCACATTAAAAAAAAATAAAAGTAAGAAAAAATATATCAATAAATCATAGCAAAATCCCGAAACAAACATTTTAATATTCTCTTCTGGCATAGAAAACAAATCAGTATTATCCAAACACAAATTATATAAAGTGTAAAATTTAAAAACAGAAAAGCTTCTCAAAAATTTGCGAGTAACATTGGCAGGAAAATCGAGTTAAAGTATAGCACCTTAAAGGGGCACCTTAAAGTCTGGGCTGAAATCTCTTGCACACCGTTTGCTTTTTATTTACCTGTTGGAACTTCTACAACACACCTTGATGGGGGGATCGAAGCAATTTTTGTGGCTTTGCAACAACTCGCACTTTGTCTTTCTTCATTCAACAGAGCGATTATCCTCTCCGGCTCCAGGCACTTTCCGGCAACCAAAGAAACGATGGTCCCCGGATTTAAGAGATCAGGGCGCTTTTTAAAGACGGAATGCACAGAATCATTTTGCTCATCTGCTCATTGAGAAGTAGCAGGAAATGAAAAAGCGGACTTTTGGGCCAAAGAGGGTGCTATGGTGGAGTAGATATTCTCAAAGCCTATGGCTTTTATTTCAGAACAATTGTACGTTAAAATGCTACAAGAAAAATAAATTGAGGCAGAGTCTCTAAGGAAGGACTCTCTAAGTCTCTATGGAGGCATCTAAGAGAAAGTGATGAAACGTTCTCAGCAAGAACATTTCAGTCAGAGCCTCCTCGACGGAAAGCAGTAGCCAGATTTAAAGTTCTGACTGGCCATGACTATCTCAGGGCTCATCTCCATCGAATTAGACTTGCTGCTTCCCCGGACTATATTTTATGTGACCTAGGACAACCTATGTCTGGAAAACATTTGGACGAATGCCCTACACTATTGGCTTTTAATTCAATCATTGAGAAATACTGGAGAACTCGCTGCCTAATGACTTAGCGGCCAAACGACCGGTATTTGTAAACAACATCAGTATAAAAAGTAACTTATAAACTCGGGAAACAATATTATGAATATGAATATTATATTTGAACTCCGAATAAAAAAATACCCAAGTCGTTGAAGCCATTCATACGCGTCAGCAATTCAAAATTAATACAGTACTGATAAATAATTTTAGTATGACTATGAGCGACATTTTTACATTTAGCGATATTTAACTTAAAAGTACTATTTTAAGACTAGAGATACAACTGATTCAAACCAAATTGTAATTTAAAGCAATCGTCTATAGATCTAATGTACTTAAAGTTTAAGATCATTAGCAAAAAGGAGACACTGCGAAAATGAAGCACCCTGGGGATATCATTAATAAAAAGATGGAATACCAATGGTTCAAGGTTAGATCCATGAGGAACACCAGATCCATTCGAAAAAGAATATGACACAGCAGAACAATGACTAACAGACAGAGAAACGTTTTCTTTAAAAAGGAAAATATCCAAATTGTCGTTAAGCTGTTATCAACTTTTAAAAAATAATTTTTTAAAGAACAAAACAGTTTAATAAAATAATGCAAGGGAGCTGAAAAAAAAATGCAGTTTTCTTTTTTTGTCATTCCGATAATTATTGTGATATAAATAGAAAAATAAATACTATGAAAAATTAATATAAGATAAAGTCCACTGAGATGCATCTTAGATATTTTTTGCATTGATTAGTTTTAGAACGAGCGTGAACTTCCTTATTGAATCATTAGGGGCGCTATCACAGAAGTGATAGGATATGCCATAATCTCTTTAGACTGCCAGGAGAGGATTCTCAGACTTTCGAAACTTTTCTCAAACTCTTATTCGAAGATCGAACAAATTATAAAGAATAATTATATTAAAAATTGCTACAGAAATAAGTATTTTATATGCACTTTTTTGATAAAGAGCGTATGATATCACTTACAAAATGTTAACATAACTCAAGATTTTGCAAAATTATATGCTAAAATGAAAAAAAAAAATCATAAAATAAATATGTGAAAAATTATACAGCGAAGCAGTTGTTCAGAAGTACTTTTAACTAAAAATAAATATACACCATTATTTATAAGTTATAACGACCCCTTCTCGAAATATTAATTATTTTACCTTTCAAAAGAGAACACGATATGTCTAAAAAATTAAAAGAAATTCCATGGAATTTAAAAGATTCATTTTAATCGGTTACAAATTTGATCCTATTGAATTTCATTGATATCATGCTATAAGAATGCTAAAAATTATATTATTGTTTTTTCACATTATCAAAACTTGTGAATCTGTATGTAATGGCATGTGATGAACACATATATTTTTGTATTTCGATACCGATTACGGTATAAATGGTTCATAAAATATTTAAAACATAAATACACGGAAAAGTGAATTGGAGCCAATACCCTCCAGATGTTTTAACTATTGTTGCAAATATGTAAATTGTTCTCACTGGAATCTTTTTTGAAAACCAGACGGAGAAAACACCCGTACAAGCATCTTTTCTGATAACGTGAATTTTTGGTTGCTATATGTTGAAGTTCGAAAAGGGTTACCAGATTTGGGGATGTATTGCCAATTTGTTGACATTTAAAGACTTTTCGAAGGTTCGAGAAACACCTTGAAATAACTAGTATTCTACGAGACAGGAGAGATTTCCAGAAGATTTTATGGACAGTTTATAAAATGAGTCATTACTCAGTTGGCAAGCAGTTGACGTGATGCGAGCTACATTGAACTGTGATTTTCGTTAATGTTTTATGTTGTGATTTTCGTTGATGTTTTATGTTGTGATTTTCGTTAATGTTTTATGTTGTGATTTTCGTTGATGTTTTATGTTGTGATTTTCGTTAATGTTTTATGTTGTGATTTTCGTTGATGTTTTATGTTGTGATTTTCGTTAATGTTTTATGTTGTGATTTTCGTTGATGTTTTATGTTGTGATTTTCGTTAATGTTTTATGTTGTGATTTTCGTTGATGTTTTATGTTGTGATTTTCGTTAATGTTTTATGTTGTGATTTTCGTTGATGTTTTATGTTGTGATTTTCGTTAATGTTTTATGTTGTGATTTTCGTTGATGTTTTATGTTGTGATTTTCGTTAATGTTTTATGTTGTGATTTTCGTTGATGTTTTATGTTGTGATTTTCGTTAATGTTTTATGTTGTGATTTTCGTTAATGCTTGTGAATAAACGTGTTGGTTAACCAGACATTTGTACTCATTGAACGCACACTCACGATTCCAAAAGATATATTGTAGCAATATTATCAAAACTTTTTTGTTAGTTACTGTATTGATTGGTAAAAGCAATATTCTGAAAATCTTTCTCATTTAATTACATGAATTTAATTATATCATTCTAAACGACAAGTGCAATTTCACATTTCTCATGATTAACGAAACAAGCGCATTTAATTCCTTAACCGTCATTTAATATGTTTGTATTAATATTAAATCGTTAAATTTGTACCCAAACTGTTAAGTTATTCTCCAAAATAATTTACCCAATACGAATTCCTCGTATAATTGCTCACAAATTCTACAAATCAATTAAGCTTGTCCATTAAAACTCAATATTTGGAGTTTATTAAAGAATAAAAAATTGTATCCATTTGCATATAAGGACTTAAATCTGACTTCTGAGTTCAAGGAAATGAATACTAACGAAGCCGATTCCACTTTATAAAATCCACGGAATATCGAAGTTAAAATGAGGAAAGTTTCCTAGATTAATGAAGTAAATCTCGATGGAAAATTTCCAGTTCATTGCGGTAATGCATCGAAAGTCGGCGATCAATTAAATGCTCAGCAGTTTTAATTCCAGTTGAACAACTGCAAAATTATTCATTGCGTAAATAACAAAGTTTAATGTATTCAGAGAATAACTTTTACTGCAAGTCAACATTTTTAGATACTGTATGGGAAAAACGGTTACTTTATGATAACTCAATTTTCCTTGAAATGTAATAGCTGCTGTGGTATCCGAGCACCTATACAAAAGTAGAATAATAAAGAAGGTATGGTAAAACTTCATTGCGGTGTCACTAGAATTTGTAAAAAGTAATGATAATTGATATGAAAAATGTCATAGCTCAGAATGGTCACTCCCAAGGCGAAGAGACATTATACACGAGAGGAACTCACGAGTATAGATTCATTATCTAAAATTAATAAGAAAGATGAATTATGCATAAAGCATGCATTATGAAACAATTTCCTACTAAAATGCAATTTTATTTAAGCAGCTCTAAAATGCGATACATTCAGCACTCATATTTTTACTTTCCTTGCAATATATGGTAATGTACAGGGAAAGTATTGGAATCATGCCAAAAATCGCAACTCGAGTTTTCGACGGATCTGCATTTCGAGACCTCTAGAATACGAAAAAACTATTTTTAGAGTAACGTCTGTGTGTGTATCTGTCTGTTTGTGCAGATATTGTATCCACTTTAACTAAAAAACTAATGGACCGAATTTCATAAAATTTGATAGGTAAGTCACAAGTGGCCGAATCTGGTGCTGATTAGTTTTGGGTACGATTCGGGATAAAAGAACCCGTCTTTTTTGCGAATTGGGCTGCAAAAATTGTTTGTATCCACTCTAGCTGAAAAACTAATGGACCGAATTTCACAAAAATCGGTTGATAAGTCGCTTGTGGGTTACCCTGGTGCTAATTAGATTTTGGTATGATACGAAAAAAAATAACCTGCATTTTTCTGCGAAATGGCCTTCAAAAATCGTCAAAATCTAAAATACAAAACTACCTTTGCTCGAATATATCCATTATATGCTTGTTTCATACGTAATTTGAACGCGAAAAAGAATAAGATCAACCCCATTACACTAGGACTAGCCGTTCGTATTTTAGCTTTTTCGTATTTTTTCTACGTCACCTTTGAAAATAAGTCCAGTTACCAAATGAGAATGAAAATTGAATTAAAAGTGAATTAAATTTAATTAAAATAACGAGAACGCGGATATAAGTCTGCAGCGAAAGTCATGTGCTGCCCACATCAGATTTTTTGCATTATCACAGTACTACAATAATTTATTATACCTGAAAACTTAAAACAAAAAAGGCAATGCTATAAATCGTCTGCTTCGGTATCTAAAATCAATGAATATTTAATTCAATTTTACTTATATTTCAGACTCCAGAGCTAAATAATTTTGCGTGAAAAGAATTCAGCAATTCGTATACAATTCATCTTGCTCGCTTGATTTGTTTACATTTTGCATGCTATAGAAATTAGTCTTCGTTGTAGGAATAATCAAAGTTTAGTTATTTAAAATAAAAATTATTGTAATTGTGTTGGCACAGAATTTAGATACACAGATAATATGCCAAAATAAAGCAGTTTTAGGAAGGATGAAACACTAAATATAAATGTATCTTTAAACATCTCTATTCTTACACGGAAAAATTGATGCCATATTTTATTTTGAAATGAGTCACGTGATCGCTTCCTATAATATTTGTGTAATTATTATTTCAATTTTCATTTAAAAAACGACTTAACATACTTTGCTGAATATTTTTTTCACACTTTACGTAATAATTTGAATATTGTCTATAAATTTCGAAGCAATTTGTGAATTTTTACTCCATTTAAAAAGTGTTTGAAAAATTAGGTCCCACGGGGTTCAATAAATTTCATTTTTTCAATTCGGGTTAAATCCGTCTCAACAAAATGCTAAAATTTCAGTTTGATAAAGTCATTTTTATGGCAATTATCGTGCGAACGGACAGACAGACAGACAGAATGACCAATGTCATAAACACTTTACAACTATGTTGGATAGTGCTAGAAATGTGGATATTCCGATAATGTTACACAAATAAATGAATTTGATAGGTTGAAGTCAAAATTTTAGACCAAAGGTTTTTCTGATTCGGAAGCAGAACTCAACAGTGGAAGAACACTTGGACTTACTATTTTCCGGATTGTTGGTAAGTGAGGAATAGAAAGTAAAAATAACAAGCAAGATCAATTACGCATAAAGTATTGATTATGAAACACTTTCAAACTGAAATGCAATTTTATTTAAACATCTTTAAAATGCGATACATTCAGCCGTAATATTTTTAAAATCATCACAATACTACAATAATTTATTATATTTGAAAGCGTCATCGAAAACAAATGAACTTTATTCAAATGACGTCATTGAAATATAATTCACTTGACTCTCTATGAAAAAGCAATAAATAATTCATTCATACACTTTTATTCTATTCCTTTCATTCATCACAGTACTACAATAAAATATTTTACTTAAATTAAAACCATGGAAGTAAAAGTAATTTAATTTTATGCTTAAAACTTCATCGAAAAAGTCTGTTAAAAATCGTCTGCTTCTCTATAAAATCAATGAATGTTTCATTCTTATCAACTATATTGCAGACTCCAGAGCTAAAGAATTTTGCGCTAAAGAAATTCAGCAATTCTTATGCAACTCATCTTACAGTTTCTCTATAAGTGAAAATTAGGCTCCGTTGTAGAAATAATCAAAGTTTGATGATCATTTAAACTAAAAAATATTGTAATTGCGCTGTTTCAGAATATAGATGCACAGAAATGAAGCAAAAATAAAGCGGTTTTAGGACGGATACAACACTCAATATAAATTAAAAAGAACTTTAAAATTCACGATTTTGACACAAGATGGATGCCGTATTTTATTTAAGTGGGTCACGTGATCTCTTCATATGATATGGGCGTAATTATTATTTTAATTTTTATATATAAAACTACCGAATATATTCTGCTGAAATCTTTATGTTTTTTATGTGATAATTTGAATATTTCCTAAAACTTTCGAAGCAATTTGTGAATTTTAAATTCGCTTAAAAAATGTTTGAGAAATTACGTGCCATAGGGTTCAATACATTTCAGTTTTTCAACCCGGCTTCAATCCAAAACTAATTGGGTGATATTATTCATTTATATTCCCATAGGTCCTACAGACCGTCTCAACAACATACTAAAATTTCATTTTGATAAAATAATTTTCACGAAAGTTATCGTGCGAACGGACAGACAACCAGACAGAATGAATAAAGTCATAAACACTCTTCAACTATGTTGTAAAGCGTTAATAATACGATTGTAGTGAATTCTGATGATCCATTTAAGGACTTATCGAAGAATCCGATCCAGACTGTGATGGAACGAGTTCTCTAACCCGTATGTTGGATGTCTGTAACCCAGTAGCCAAAGTCTTTCCTTTGCTAATTTATGATCTTGCCACTAAGTACGAGTAATACATTCAAATTACTTCTAAACTAATGATTTCCTGTAAAGCAAAAAATCTGATGCGCGTAGCTTTTTTTATAGGCATACATTCATTTTCTCTTACACAATTTATTAAACCGAGTTTAATTGCACAAAATAACACGGATAATTATTTGAAATTATACTAAATTCGCAGTTTTAATTTAATTTTGTTTTTATTTGGCGCTTGAACGCATTTTTGAAGCCAACGTGGCAAAAATGCGAACAAATTAAAATATCTCAAGAACGGCTAGTCATAGAACTATGGTTTTATTCTTCTCATCGTTAAAAATTACCTATGAAACAATCATTTAAAGGATACATTTAAGCATATGCAGTCTCTTATTTCAAATTTTGATGATTTTTGTGGGCCATTTTGGAAAAAATAATAATAATAAATAAATAAATAAATAAATAAATAAATAATAAAAAAAGGCAGATTCTTTCTTCCGAATTATACCAAAATCTAATTAGTACCAGAGTAACCTACAAGTGACTTATCTACCAAATTTTGTTAAATCATATCTTATCTAGAGTGAATACATATGATTTTTGCGGGCTATTTTGCAAAAAAAAAAGCGGGTTCTTTTATCCCGAATTGTATGTGAAATGTATGCGACGTGTGGGCAAGATAACTTAACGAATGTACGGACTGACATGGAATTTTATATATAAATACATTATGTAAAAATTTAGAACTAAATAGATTTTATTGTAATTCACATTAGAACTCAAATTAACTGGAACTTAAGATTTTTATAGTATGTCATGATAGATATCTAATAGTATAGCTTCCTTGAAAAATTTATTGTATATTTTAATGTTCATATTATTTTTCTGTTATGCCTTCCAGGGCACAATTATTTGTAAGAACAGTTCCTGCAAATATTTGACAGTTCAAACATGCTTGACACTGATCCCCTGCGGCAATTACTACATCGACGATCAAAGAATATCATCTTTTCCCTTTTTACAGGTTGGGAACTTTAACGATTAGTTGAAATGAGAAATAATGCAATGTATCACGGCTTTTGAAGTAGTTTAATGACTGGGAATGATTTTCAGAAACTTTTGTAGCATTATAAGTGAGTTCGACTGTATTTGCGGGCTTTCTAAATTTTGAGCTTTCATACATGCAATGAAATACAAACTCTATCATGGCACTCTTTTTAATTGGTTCGGAAAATTCGTAAGGAAAATCTTCTAAACAGGGTGTCCCAAAGAGATTCAAATGCGCTTTAATTCTTTACCTGTTGGAGATAATTGGGCATTGTAAATTGCAAAAACTTGAAAGTAAGGTAGGAAATAAGACTACGTTAATGAAATAGTCCTCCCATTCATTTTCAAAAAGTTACACTTTTTAAATTTTTATACGATCCCCTTAGACAAATTGGGTCAATCAGAAAATGTTTATTTTTAAAGCAATGGGATCATTAAAAAAACCCGCAAAGCTGTATCTTTAAAATTGGGCGAGTTATATTGAATTGAAAATTAAACATTGTGAATGGGGACCCTATATCAAATTAGAAATGTAAATTTGTGACATATCACAAAAAAGATAAAACTGAATGATAATACATAGGATACCCAACCGCGTAGTAGGTACCACTGCTTTATATGTTCTCTGTCTGTGTAATGCTTTATTTAGATGTATTTGTGATAAAAAAATTTGACACATATTAACGTATTTTTGATCTAAACAATTTCCATCGTCAATTTGTTTATGATCCCTATTTTCACCGATGAAACAGCCTTTCACGTGGTACGGAAAAGTGGCATAAGTCAGATTTTTGCCTTTATCATAATTCAGTTGATTTTAATGATACAGATATGCGGGGTTTTTTAATGACCTTGTTGCATTAAAAATAAAATTTTTCTGATGGACCTAATTTGTCTAAGGGTGTCGTACAAAAATTTAAAAATTGTAGCTTTCTGAAAATAAGTGGGAGGACTATTTCATTAACGTAGTCTTATTTCTTACCTTACTTTCAACATTTTTGCAATTTACATTCCCATGGGTTAGTTATCACAACGCTTCTTCCTCGGCCGCTAGATGGTGTACACAGTCGTATTTTTCGTGATGGGAGGTCACCAACGTTGCTATTTGTTGGACCAGGCTGAAGAGCGGCTGTCATTTCGTTCTGACGTTTGATATAAATATATTTTGGACACAGTAAGGAGATATTTCAAATCTTACTATATTTATTTTGCATTCTTTAAGGTACACATTGATGTATTATTTGCGTGTCAAAGATTATGTCTTTATGCAGTATTTATTGTTACTGTTTTTGAATACTGAATCACACGTTCAGATAAAAGAAGTTTAGTTTAAAATGACCGAAAGGGGCATGCTGTGTCATTTTACGCAGGGTAATCGCTACATGTTAACTTGACCTCTGAACATTTGAGCCCATTTCGGTTGCTGGGGAAAAAATGAACCGAAATAATAGCCGAAAACGTAAAACAGCTATTATTATGGATTCCCATGTGAAACAAAAACTAGAGGAAGAAAAGCCGCATACGAGAAGAAGAAGAAAAGAGTAAAAGAAACCCTAAATGAAATGTAAGAAAATTTGCTTCCACCAAATATAAGAATACACTGAAGAAGAGAAAGAAGAAAAGTACATAAGATAGTAATCATGAAAAATATTATGACTATTTCTGCTGTCAGGTCTGTTTAGAATATTATTCTAGTAGCTGTTCGAAAGAAGTATGCATCCTGCACAAAGAGGATAATGGCTGGATCCATGACGGTATAAGATAGCTCTATGTGTGTTACAACCGTGGCAGTGATGATTCAACAGATGATTAATTAATTTTAACTTTAGTAAATAGACATAACTTTAGTAAATAGACACAACTCTGAAGGCGTTCATTTAATTGTACTTCTTTGTTCCTTAAACGTTATTTTTATTTTTATATCATACATAGATATATTTTCATTAGTTATTTTCATATTATTAAAATTTACTTATAATCTTGTTAATAATAATAAATCTTGTTTTAATACCTTCTACAACAAGTTTCGAGATTTATAAACGGAGCAAATAAAACTTACACAAAACAAGAGATAACATGAAAAACTTTATAAGAAATACATGAGATCATTGACACGTAGCGGGGATAAAATGTCAGACCTTTTTGTTGTCTTTAAAATAATAATTAATTATTTGCCACGCAGATAAATCTTCCCTAATTTTTCTATAGTTATCCAAAAAATGAAAGTTGGGAATGAAGATAAAATTCTGTTTCTGAAATGTATAAACTGAGAAAATTATTCCCACTGTACCCTACCTATATTAAACTAGATATGCTATTTATGTCCGTCATATGACGGAATTAAAAATGTGCAAAGAATTGCCTCTCATTTAGCGTTATTTTATCAATTTGGCGGCATTTTTATCAATTTGGTGACATTTTTATTAATTTGGCGACATTTTGCAATATTTAACACTAGAACGACGGAAGCGGTCATTTAATGGATTAACGGCGTTGCACTTCCGTAGAGACACAACCAATAATGCCGTAATGACGTTGCCAAAGACCTTATAAGCAATTTGACGAGTTCGAATGTGGTCGTATAGTCGGGAGGCATGAAACTGGTTAGTCCTATTGAGCAATAAGCCGCCATCTACACCGAACGGACACTGCTGTGCAAAAGTGCTGGCAGCAATGGTTGCTGTAAGGAACTAACTCATCGGCGGAATGAAGACTTTGGCCGAACCCAACGTCGTGTGATGATCTGGAGTGCTATATCTTACGACATCAAGTCGCCCCTAGTAATCCTGCGTACAACTTTAACAACTCAACGATATGTTGATGAAATCCTGCGACCGTTTGCGTTACCCTTCATGGCACGTCATTATGGGGACATTTTCCAACAAGATAATGCCACACCACATATGGCTCGCATATCTGTGGACTGTCTCTGTGATGTTGATACTGTTCCTTGGCCATCATGGTCAACATACCTTTGGTCACTAGACCATGCTAGGTCGCTAGATTCGGGCACCTCGAAATGTAGCAGATCTGGAGCAACGATTGAGGAATGCCAGGCAAAATGTGTCGCAGGATGAAATTAGGAAACTTTATAACTCCTTACCTATAAGTATACAAGCATGTATTGCCGCCAAGGGGGTTTCACCAATTACTGATTTGAAAATTCAATGTGCAATTGCTAACCATTGATGGATCTTGCGTCCTTGATTTTGCAATCATTTCATTACCTATGACCTGTATGCATATTTAATTTAATAACAAGAAAGATCAATCATGCTTAAAGCATTGATTATGAAACACTTTCCAACTTCAATGCAATTTTATTTAAACAAGTCTAAAATGCAGTATATTCCTCGGTAATATTTTGAAACTTATCACAATACTGCATTAATTTATTATATTTGAAAACTTAAACCTTCATCGAAAAAAATGAACTTCATTCAAATGACGGCATTGAAATATAAATTGCCTGGTTTAAAGATCTCTAAAATATTATACATTCTTCGGTAATAGTTTTAGAATTATCATAATACTACGATAGTTTATTATATTTGAAAACTTCATCGAAAACAACTGAAATTAATTCAAATGACGTCATAGAAAAATAACACGCCTGGATCTCTCTATAAAAACAGGATTTCATTCATAACTTTCTCCCATTCATGTCATTCATCACAATACTATAATAATTTATTTTATTTAAACATTTTGTTTAAGACCATGGAGCTACAAAAAATTAAACTCTATGCTTGAAACTGCCTCGAAAAAAATCGTCCTTCCTCTTTATGAAATCAATTAATATTTCATTCATATCAGCCATGCAGACTCCATGGACTAAATTATTTTGTGTTAAAAAAGTACAGGAATACATACAACTCATTCTATATATTTTGTTGTTTACATTTTACATAGGTGAAATATAGGCTTAGTTGTAGAAATAATCAAATTTAGATGAGCATTTAAACTCAAATATATTGTCATTGCGTTGTTTCAGTATGTAGATGCACAGAATTTAAGCAAAAATAAAGTAGTTTTAGGACGGATACAACACTCAATATGAATTAAAAAGAACTTAAAAAAATCACGATTTTGAAACAAGATGGATGCCATATATCATTTTGAAGTGGGTCATGTGATCGTTTCATATCATGGTCACGTGACCGTTTCATATAAGAGGTGTAATTATTATTTTAATTTTTATTTAAAAAACTACTGAAAATATTTTGCTGAATTTTTTTTTATATATTTTATGGAACAATTTGAATATTACCTAATATTTTCGAAGCAATTTGTGAATTTTAAATCCGCTTAAAAAATGTTTGAAAAATTAGGTCCCATAGGGCTCAATGTATTTCATTTTTTCGACCCGGGTTCAATCCAAAACTAATTAAGTGATATTATTCATTTATATTCCCATAGGTTCTACAGACCGTCTGAACAAGATACTAAAATTTCATTTTGATTAAGTCATTCTTACGGCAGTTATCGTGCTAACGGACAGACAGACAGACAGACAGACAGACAGACAGAATGAACAAAGTCATAAACACTTTTCAACTTTGTTGTAAAGTGTTAATAAGTCATTTTTACGGCAGTTATCGTGCTAACGGACAGACAGACAGACAGAATGAACAAAGTCATAAACACTTTTCGACTTTGTTGTAAAGTGCTAAAAACAGTCACTTTCTTCATGGTGCTTCTTATTCTTTTCTTCTTCTGTTTTTTGTAAAAGAGTGTATAATAAATATCTCTGAAAATTAAATCTAATTTAATATTATTCCTTTCGCTTTTTGGTGTTAATTAATTTAGTAATCTTAAATGCATAATATTGTCAGTTTTATAGTTCGTGGAATAGCAACGGTTTGTAAGGGGGCTGGCGCTAGGTGTTAAAATGTAATTGCTTTTTGTTAGAAGATCGTATAGTAATAAATAATATAACATCTAGTATATTATATTAATTCATACCCAATTTGCAAGAAACACCTTTGATTTGTAGGAAAATCACATAATTTAATATTTGATATCTTACTAATAGCAAATTATGCGATTTTTATTACATAATTAACTATATGTAAAATATTCATTTTTTTATTTATTCATCCGATTTTTGTCCAGTTTGGGGCAATTGATATTACAACCCCGAACCTAGCAATATTTTTCAAACTCACCTTTTTAATCTTACGGATTTCTAATACGGATATATAATATGTATTAAATGTCATTCAATAAATTCACATAGACAATACAGTATTAAATCACAGATTCATTAACGCCATTCTTGTAGAGTCAGCACGTTCTGTTCATGAGAAAAGACATCTTTTGCAATGATTTGTTTGTTCTGAGGTATATTCATTCTTAAAAGTTCACCCAGTATCAAAAACATATGAACGACATTTTGAAATGATTTTAGCGTGGGAGTAAAGTGACATCTACTTTACGACTCGGTTTTGAAATTGAGTATGAATTGGCAAAAATAAATTGTCTTCTAAATTCATCAGAAGATCCACCACAATGTGTAAAAATATCACACGCTATCCATCAGAGTATTAAATCTTTCTATAAAATTATTCATCAAAGGTATACTACTCATTGCAATTCTGCGTGGCTTTCAGAGTTCACTCATGTAAATAATGGTACGAGGTTTAATTTCGGAATGAATTTGAAAGATATTGGTTTTCATGCACTCATGCATCAGCTCTAAAACGTTTTATTTGCGTGCAGTAATGCTGAAAACGTGTAAATACACATCCCATAAGACGACTAAACGAGCAACGGCTAAAGAAGTTAGGGCAGTTTGCCCTTTCTATGTAAGGTTCCTAAAAATGTACTTCAGCACTCTAATAACCTCGGAATTAAAGGTACTTACGTGAAGCTCCGTAAGTGTACACTTTAAGTCCATAAAAATGATTGCAGTGTCTCTGGAGAATTGAAGAAGTCAGGATCAGGAACTTGATAACAACGCGATGTAGAAAAAAATATTCATTACAAAATTATATAGTATCAACGACTTTGCTACATCCTTTTCCACATAAGTAGAAAATGACACAAGGAACGCACAAAATGCGTACATGGAAGGCAATAAACACAGGTCATACTTCACTGGATACTAGATGGAGTAAAACGATGACACCTATAATATTAAACTAAGTACTTGGTAATATTTCTTCTGGAATGAATGATGATAAATTCGCATTCATTCTAGTGTATTTTTGATAACTTCGGAGCATTTTGAACACTTGATTTCTGTGCATGTAAGTATTTGCATTCTTGAACAGGCATCTATTCGATAACAACTCCATTTGCCCGGTAAATGCCTTCCGTAATAGCTTTAGGGTCAATTCCTACTAATTAGACAGTGCTTATAATAATTGGCTATTTTTGTCTATCTCGCTTGGTTGCCAATTTCGAATCCTAACTTTTTCAATTTTCAACCGGGGTTGCTGCAGTCCCTTTTATTCGATGGGGTATGGCCACTTTCCCATAGATAAACTTAACGTGTGCTCCTATACATCTTTCATTACGAAGATATTATAGAATGCTTGAGAATTTTCCTAGAAATTCTATATACATAAGTTGAATTTTGCGATGATTAAAACGTGTAAATGCATTGAAAGTTGCACATAGAATTGCAATTTGAAGTTTGAATCTTAGAGGTCCAGTTATAAAATCTTCTTTATTCGTATATTAGAGAAAGGCAGATAGGGAAAGAATGAACGACATTACTAAACACTGTAGAGCCTAATTATCATGGCTTGCTGGTTTATACTTCCGCTTCTCTAACCCATACGGCGCAATGTACTGCAAACTGTATGCTAAGATTCGATCTGACATTCTCTCCGATTTGTATTATCTGCAACGGGATGAACAGTTGTGCGCCTGCTGAACTGAACGAGTTTGCTGAACTCGAGTATGGCGAAACTTTTGGCGGCCCTATATACGCCTTACAGTGAGATTCAGTGCTTTGTCCGGTGGTCAGTTGTAAACTCTAATGCTGCCCTCGAACAATCCACAAGTGAAGCTATTGCTAGGCACAGTACTTTGTTCGCGAACGATTATGCCATGTTAAAAGTCCGTCAGACCGTTGTTGTTGTTGAGACCCAGACCGTCCGACCTACCAGAAAGGTGAAAGGTCCGTCAGACCGTGTGCTTTTTCATTGTTTCTGAAGCAATGACCTTCTTTAGTCTTTGTATGCTTTCAGATTTTCCTTCTTTTATTAATTCAGCGATCGAACATCAGCTATATTTGCGCGATAGGTACAGTGATTATAACAATTAGTTTTCTCAGTATACATACTGACTAGCCATTCAATTATTAAATTAATTATTTCCATAAGTAGACACTAAAATATAAACACTTACAGCATATATGCTGATAATAAATAAATATATGATAAGTACGTCAGATAATAGAATGTATGGAGTCAAGTAAAAATGACTTTTTGAATATTCCCCCCGAATATAAGAGGATCACGCACCTAAACCACGATCAATGTTAAATGTTATACCACGCCTAACAACACTTAATTACTAATAATAACTAAAAATAACTATTTACCTATTTTACTGTACAACCCCTAACGGAAGCTAGATTCGATCATAATTACAACATGACGTCCTAAAAATTGAAAATCAATTTACCACACCCCTAATAAGCCGTAATTGCTATGCAAACACTTCACAAAAATGAGATTATATTCTAACTGCTAGCTCCCCTAATATAACTATTATACGACCCTTAACTCATAGAAGCAGATATTGAGCTATGTAGAAAGAGTGGCTCTTATAGTACGCTATAGCTTTAATATAATATATCTTTAGTACGTTAGCTAACGTACCCAACATTCTGGAGTTTTTGAATTACATAAACACTTTCCTCGGTCTAAGTTACTCCTAGGTCGTTTCTAGTTTACCGTCTCGCCATCGACACCCCTCCCTCCAGCCCTCCCACGATCCTAACATTCTTCCCTCGATTTCTATAGAGGACAATCAGCCATACAGTTTTACATATAGGAATTGAAAATAAGTAATTAGGGAAAGTAAGATAGATACACTTCATTCTATCTTAATTATACAACGTCTAATAAATTCAATACCTCTTATAAATCTAATGTCTCTTTTGTACGATTATTGTGTCTTATTCATGTTTATATAACCTCTATTGTTTTTTCTTTGAACTCTCTTGTTTGAAAAGAACAATTCCTACAAATATTTGCCTGCTCCAAAGATTCCCGATTTCAAAACCTTAGACATCCCCTCCAGGCAATTAGGTCATTGACGGGAAAACCCTATCACACACATCCTTTTAATCTGTTTCAAAGTTTGATGATTATTTAAAATGAAAATGAGTTCTCGCGATTTATATAAACTTTTGAAGAGGCTAAATTAGTAAGAGTATTTTGGGGAATAACTTAAATATAAATAGAGTGATAGTTAGCAGACGCTTCAAAACATGTGAAAGCGTCTTAAGCGGATGGTTTAAAAAATCCTAAGTTAGACAAAAAAGTGCCTAAAGTTGAATTAGAAAATTCCTACAAAGGACATATTAAGTCCTGCAAGAGGCGAATCTACAATTTTTTTTTATACACGCGCAACTTTTTAATAGTTAATTAGAGAATGCAATAATGGATTGTGGTTAATCAATGGCTCCGTAACCAAGTTTATTGTCATTTTAATGTAATTGAATAGATATTTAAAATTTTTTTTCATAATAAATAATTTTTGAATTAAAAAAGCTATATAAATTACTATACGTAGAACCAGAGATGGAAACACTTTGGCAATAAAGTTTGTGACAAAATAAAAATATTTTACCATTCTTGAAAAACTAGATTTCGAATTTTCGCCCTCATTGCACATGAGTACATTTCTTCTACATTTACTATGTATAGTAGTGAATATAAAATTGAATTCTATATATATTTACCATAAAACACCGTTTGCGTTATTAAGTTCTGTGTGGACATCACAGTTTACCTGCTATTTCTATGAACACTTCATAACCTCCTAAATCTTCCTCTAGGAGCAGCAGCGCATAGTTGCTTGCATACAGTGGAATGCAGATCGACCTCATTCATGCACCTTTATCACTTTTGATAAATATAAATAATTGAGTTAAAGTTGTTGTTGTGTTGTTTTAACACATGGCTTTATTGAAATCTAATCTATACAAATAGAGATCTCATCACATACAAAAGAACAAGAACAAGCAAAGCAGCAAACAGGGGAACACAGAGAACACCGTCAATGCAAAAGAAAAGAGTCCAAGGAAGCACACGGCGAAGAGGTTGCAGCCATTCTTTATCATTCCATAAAGATTCCTATCATCCCAATAAAGTATAATGACATCTCCCTTGCGCTGGGCATCCCTATCCAGTCCTGGACACCCAAAAAGATGTTCTGAGTTCATTCTGCCAACATTACATATTGGGCAAATGTTCGTGGGGAGAACACCTATTCTATTTAGGTGCTCTGCTAAACAATCATGTCCGGTTTTCAATCTAAAATCGTTGATCGTTATATTATGCATTGATTATACTCTCGATTATACATTTATGATGTGAAAACGACAAAATAAAATGTGCAAAAATATTTTCATCTTCGTATGAAAACATTGTGGGTGGAATTCTTTAGTATATTGCGGAATAATTATTTTTAGATTAATGCATAATCAGATAACAAACATGAACTTTGCTATAGTTCATTTAAGGCCCCTTAAACTCTATAAGATAACATCCGTAATAAATCAGGATTTAAAAGCAGCTTTACTTTAATCCTTTTTAAATCGTTAAATTATCATAGGAAGTGAGTTTTCCGGAATGAATTTCTCATTTCCTTCTACATGCAAAGCGATCTTTGGCGGAGACAACCGAGGAGATTGCGAAAATATTTCCCTAGAGTCACCAATCTCTTTCTAACGACTTTTAAATGCTTAAAGAACAGAGATTATAGAACGGTGGTTCCCGAAACCTCCTGGGGGTTCACAGCGTAATTTTGTAATTTCAGAGGTTTTGTGAATAGATATCTCGGACACATTGATGGATATTCACAGAACCCGCCTATAGGGGGAGGTCCCAGAGTTAGGATTGAGCTCTCATTGCAGAAAATAGCATCAGCAGATCAATTTCGCGCTTTTTGTTTTATATAAATCTGATGTGAGCAGCACAAGATTTTCCCTGCCGACTTTTCTTTATTTCTTTAAGAACTCATTGAGTTAAATTGCACAAAATGAAACTAAATTTGCATTTCTAATTCAATTTCTGCTTTTATTTGGTAATTGGACATTTTTCCAAAGGCGGCATAAAAAAATGCGAAAAATCTCAAATATCTGGAGAACGGTTAATCCTAGAGTAATACAGTTGTTCTTATTCTTTTGCTCGTCAAAAATTACGTATAAAACAAACATTTAATTGATATATTTGAACATACGTACTCTTTTTTTAGATATTGGCGATTTTTGCGGACCATTTCGTAAAAAAAGGCAGGTTGTTCATTTCCGAATCGTACCAAAATCTAATCAGTACCAGAGTATCTTACATGTGATTTATTTACCAAATTTTGTGAAATTTGGTCAATTTGTATTTCAGCTAGAGTGAATACATGAGATTTTTGCGGAACATTTCGTAAAAAAAGGCGGGTTCTTTTTTTCCGAATCGTACCAAAAACTAATCAGCACCAGGGTCACACCCAAGGGTCTTACCTACCAAATTTTATGAAATTCGGTCCATTAGTTTTTGAGTTAGAGTGAATACATGCATTGCACAGACACACAGACAGACAGACAGACACACACACAGACGTCACGCTAAAAATAGTGTTTTCGTATTCTAGAGTTCTCGAAACGCGTAGATCCGTCGAAAACTCGAGTTGCGATTTTCGACATGATTCCAATACTTTCCCTATACATTACCATGTATTGCAGGGAAAGTAAAAATTGGCACAGGCTGCGTGATATGACTAAATTACTTGTTACCGTAAAGCTTTGTAAAATTGCGGGATCTATTAAGTAATTTTAATTCTGGCGATACAACATTCAAAATAAGCTGAACAAAACCTCAGATGAATGGCACCAGGAATGACAGTTTTGCTCAGAGAGGTTTACGACCTATAAATTCGCGAGTTATCTGTGACATCATTAGCTGAAAAGATCACAAAGGAGTCATTGGGCATAAACGATGCTTCCAAGCAAGACTAGTACAGGCTCCATCGAAAAGAGGGATCCAATCATGACGCACCCTAAAATCACATAAAAAACAAGAACAATGAAATTTAGGGAAGGTGTTGATCCCCAAAACAAGATTAAATAAAATTAATATTGTCAAGGGAAATTTTAGGAAGAGTTAGAGCGATGTGGTCGCACAAAATCTACAACAATAGTGAACGATAATGGTTGTGATACGAAAGTGAAAAGGCTCTTAAAAAAAGGAGAATGCTAAAAATATTTGTGGTGCATACCAACTCGATGTTAAAGCAATATCCTCAAGCCAAGTTCATTGATGAAGTGAACTACAAAATAAGAAGTGTGTACCAACAAGTTATAATATGGTAAAAGTTCAAGCTTAAATCATTTCAATGTTCAGATATAGCCTCGGTTTCACCCACTTCAAGTCTTTTCTAAAAGGATTTGATTCAACGATCGTTGAGTCAAATATATGGTCTCGAGTATCTTAAATTAATTAATTATTAAGGATTCTTGTAACGATGCATGTTAATTATTAAGTGTACATAAATAAATATAATGTAGACGATAAACATTGTGAATAATGATCAACAATGTATTAATTTTTAGCTACGGTAAGTGGGTTTGCACTTGTGAGGCAGATTTGGTGGGTTGTTGTGAATACCTGCAATGTACTAGACTATATATGAACGCAATAAATATTACCTTTTTAAATCTAAATATTATTTGAAGCTTATATAATTTAGTTAACTACCACAGTAAGGGCAACTCCACATTTTGTTAATTGCTACAACAAGTTTTAATACCTCAGATACATATCACGTTTTTTAGCTGCCAAAGTAGGTATCGGATATTCCTTTCTAGAAAGCGCAAAAAGGACGGAAATAGATTTCGGATGTTGTTATCTGTAATGGGGGCGCGATCCTATGCTTGAAAACTGTTTTTAACCCGGTCAATTTAATGGACTAAACATCCAGTCTTCTATAAAATGATTCTATGTATTATAAACTTAAATAAATCCTTTGTCCTACATAATAGTAAAATTGCTAGATCTCTGTTTTAGAAAAGTTCTTAATGTGTAACCGCTTTTTTGAAGTAGCTTTTGACCACGTAGTTGTCCGCTGCGTAAACGTACGTTTAATACGCTCCTAAGCAAGCCTTTGCGTCCTGCGCAAAGTGGCTGCCCCAAGATCGCTGCGCTGCCATTATGTGAACTTCGTTACACTAAGACAATAAGTATAGCTTCTAAAGTTAAGTTCTATCATAAATAACACCTAAATAAGAATTTTTCTATAACGATAACACCACGCCATTCTTTAAATAGCATGTTAGCTTAGAAAAAGGTGCATTTCATATTTAAAATCTGTTAAAATAGAGCATAAAAGCCAAGTCACAATTCACACTCTGCTGAATTCTAAATTTACATAGCGACTGCCACGTATGCGCAGGTGAAAAAAAATGCATTTTCCCCTCCGAAACTCAGTAGAGTAATTTTAAGATAAGTTCTAGTGAAAAATTAATCAAAAACAGCAAATATCTTTGCTTAAATATTTTTATTCGAATTTAAAGATATTACGTAAACTACTGGAATCGTGTGAATCTTCAATTCATCGATGAACAAATTTAAAAGTAAAGTTGTATTTAAAACAGGATTCCAATTCTTTATCACCAAGAAAAACGAACATTTTTCAAAGTTTTAATATTTTTTTTTCAAGGATTGCATTCAAAACTAATTTTTTTTTCAGATTTCCGAAGATACAATATAGCACAAGCACATAAGCTGAAATATTGTAAATGATTAATGTTAAATATTTGAAATGATTTGCTGGAAGGCTTCGTTGAAATGATTTGTTGAATTCTTCACCAACCAGTATGCAAATGCACATGAATTGCCGAAATTTTAGACGAAATCGGATTTTTGATGAAAAACGCTTTTGTGTCGCATCTTGAAAATAGGGGGATAAAAAGAAATTCAAGGGTTTTAAAGAAGCTTGTGGCAAATTCAAGCATTTTTTAGTGCCTTGCAAGCAAAAATACAAAATCAGGCACTTTTCAAGGATTTTCAAGAACCGTGAGAACCCTGTAAAAAAAAACCCAGGTTATTTGGGCAATATGTTTAAATATTAACATATTGTATTATGGGTTTCGTTTAAATCTCATCCGTAAAGGCGTTATTCTATTATTCTAAAAAAAATAAAAAAAAATCCTTAAAGAGCCACTTTGTATTAAAATTGTTTAAAATTTCAAGAAAAATTCCACTTCAACATTAAATAACGCAAAAACTAATTCAGAAAAAAAATGCTGCAAAACGTATCGTCACCTGAAGTCGCTACTAAATTTTGTGGCTATACATAGCTCACATTTTCCGATCTAAGGACAGCACTCACACTGACGAACGTGCCTAAAGATTTTATTTTATTATTATACATGTATTTAAATATTTCAAAACTAAAGAAAAAAATCATGGATTACAATTTAAGAAATTCCTACCTTTTGTTAAACCCTCTACACACGAGCTCTTTCTCAATTTATCTTAATTGCTCATCCGGCCATAATCAACCAATTATGTTCGCATCTCCAAAGTTTCCTATAAGAATTTTGATGTTAAACAGAAGTCTGAGAGAACTTATGGAGAATTTCTCAGGAGGCGAATTTGGAGGTAATTTCTAAAAGAATTTTAATGCTTCACCCCCTTCACCCCCCAGTTAATTTGCAATACTCATTTATATTTTTAGTTCGCAATTAAGTTAATTCATTTCAGGATTCTCAACATTGGTGTAAATAAAAATGATGAGACGATTAAGTAATAAATTAATGACAAATCTTTAGATTTTAAAAAAGTCATTTAATAAACCTCCCATAGAAGTATATATATAAAAATTAAAAGGCAGGGCGCTTTCGGGTCTATTTATACCCTTACTCAGTGGCATTAAATGAAATTCGTAAACAGCATGCTTAAATACCATCCACATTGGTAGGCCGAATTTGCATATAACAATCGTCATCATTACAAAAAACAAAAAACACACTAATTCACCAATATATAAAATACTAACAAGTAAGCTAAATTGAGTATAATACAATTGAATATAATACAATATAGGACAAATTGTCAAGTTCCATATTAAGCATAAATTACAAGCAATTAATATTAAAACCTAGAGATAACATTGTAACCGCTTGACGCGTATGGAATCGAGAACGAGCGATAAAAGCGTAGCTTAAAACATGCACAGAATCAAAATTACATATAGAATCACGATATAGATAAATAAGCAGGGAATCATACAGCAAAGTAGAACGGGGGTTATTACAACTGTGACATCGAGATTTTTTAATCTCGCGTCACTTGTGTGTAAATTATAAAATCTACATTATTCTTTAACTTCTATATTTTTATACATTTATATATATATTAATTTTGCTCCGTAACCCTCTTGTCTTATATGTATATATGTTTAACATTTTAAATGCATTTATTCCTTATTCAGATATTGTAGCCATTTTCATTTAAAATAATATTTCTTGCAAATCACTAGAGGAATTCATGACCGTTATTTCGAGGTCATATTTTTCGCCTGCAAAGACGGAAGTATGTGTACTCTCTGCATGTCTGGGATGACGCAATAAAGTGCAAAGTTTCATTTTCTATACATTTACTTTGCAGAAATATCAACGGTTAGTGAATTTGAAGACCCCGCGGCGAGGCTAGAAAACTCGTCCCTGGGAATGATTTTTAAAAGTTTGTAGAATTGCTATAGGTGGATTGCTGAAATTGGTCCTCTTGGATCCTGAGCCCGGAATCGGCTCTTTGCGTATAAAAAGCGAGTGTTGGAACATTCGGCGCACACTCTCCCGACTGACATCTTGAACGAAGCTCGCGCTGAGTTCGGGTTCGACTCCTAGGTCGAATTACCGTGCTCGTGGGTTGGAGAGTGCGGCCACGACTGGAACTAGTTGACTGCCGGATCCTGAGGACGACTTCGATTGCCGGACTGCCGTATGGAAGGATGAGCGACTGATGTCCTTTTTGGAGTTCTTCTGTTCCGGAGATCCTGATGGTTCGAGCCCAGGAGCTGGTCGGAGTGTGTGAATGATACCAGGCCCATGACGGGCCAATACTGGAACCCTGCCAGTTATTGCGTGTGCCGTCATACCTTTGCGGAACAGAATGCAAATGAATTCTCCCCGTGGGCGTTTGCGGTTGATGCTTTGCTACGTCTCTTCCGTGACCTCTCCTGAGCGGAGGTAAGACTTTGACTGATCCTATTTGTGCAGTAGACCGGGCATAAGTGAATGGAACACCGAGTTGTCGGACTGTGATACCTCTTCGGCACATCTCTAAAATTAATATATTAATACTACTATAAATCTAAAGTAATCTTTGATTACGTTTAATTTATCTAAAGTTAGATTCCTCGAGTGGTGTTTCTCCCTGTTTGACATTCATCTAAAATAGTGAATTGATCATATTGTCCCTGTTTGATCATACCAATAATTGATCTAAAATAGTGAATTGATCATATTGTCCCTGTTTGACCATACCAATAATTGATCTAAAATAGTGAATTGATCGAATTGATCATATTGTCCCTGTTTGACCATACCAATAATTGATCTAAAATAGTGAATTGATCATATTGTCCCTGTTTGACCATACCAATAATTGATCTAAAATAGTGAATTGATCGAATTGATCATATTGTCCCTGTTTGACCATACTAATAATTGATCTAAAATAGTGAATTGATCATATTGTCCCTGTTTGACCATACCAATAATTGATCTAAAATAGTGAATTGATCATATTGTCCCTGTTTGACCATACCAATAATTGATCTAAAATAGTGAATTGATCATATTGTCCCTGTTTGACCATACCAATAATTGATCTAAAATAGTGAATTGATCATATTGTCATGTTATTATTATGATATTGAATTGAATATTTGTACGGCTAAGAGCCTACGGAAATTAAGCAATTTAAAGGCCCTGTGTCCAGTGGTACCTTGTAGGCTGATAAGGATTCAGCTAGATTCATTAAATTATTAACTCCATTCTCAATTCTGACAACTTAAATTAAGGAGAGTAATTAAATTAACTTTTGTGTGATTATTCAGACTATCCTGTGTCTCTTGAAATTGTATTATTAAATGTGTTTTCAGAGCTAAAGATGATGTCCTTATAAGGTAAGGGTTTTTTATGCATGATTTGAAGAGGTGATAGGGTACAGGTCATCTGTGAGTTTCACTCACAGACTGGAGGTATTTTTGAACCTGGGTAGTAAATTCGAGAAATTTATGATTTCTCTGGTCTGCCGTGTCAACCGGAAATACCGGTCTGACACAAATGATCAAAAGAAATGATTTTTCCAAAAGGGGTTGAAAGTTATTTTTAACCACAAGTTGGGCAAGACTTGTGGAGTTTTTACCATTTTTAATGTCCCGAGCATGTTCAGCCTAATGTAAAAAAGTTGAGGTCGGTTGGAAATCGGGTTCTTAAAAGTAGGCAACAGAATTGAATTCTTTTACAAAGAATATTTTCTCTGAAAATTAGAAAAAAATGGATGTAGTGCTTATTATAACCTATGTAGACTATCTAATATAAGTTGATTTCTACCGCCATAGTGAAATTTCATTTTGCAAGAGATAGATGTGGCCATGCTGCCAAAGGAGATGTATTTCCAGAAGATATTGTTAGGGAGACAGAATATCTACCATTCGTTCAGCGGTTTGTCTTCTTACTATGTCATAATCAGCATCTTAATCATTCGGTCACAAGTTGCAACCAGTTTAATGATGTTAAAATATGTAATTTGATACACGATTTTCAACAAAACGACGTTAAAAATATTAATATTGGTTCATGTATTGCTTTTTCATATAATATAGTACAGAGAAATGCTTCCCCCAAATTTGTCGAATTTAAGAATTTAAATGGGAAAGTCATTTCAAGAGCCACTGGACACATTTTAAGCATTTTAGAAAAATAACCATCTTGATCTCTGTCCTTGAAAAGTCAGGACACGAAAACTAAGACCGAGTTTCAACTGCATTTCATATTAAATAGGCAATAAAATAATTCATTTTAAGGCACTCAGTTTAAATGTACCTAATACATCAGTTTCACCGATCCATTCCTAACTTAAACTTATCTGTTGCTAACTTTGAATTCTTTACTTTTGATTTTTAAAAAATTTCATGGAAGATTTAAATTGAATAAATATTGAAAGAATGCTTGCATAAAAACTTTTTCTAATAGATTTCTTTAATTTAATTATTATTTTTTTTGAAATACTGACATTTTAGAAACTATTATTTAATTTATCAATTTACTAGCGCGCAGCAATTTATGTGGTTTTCTTTTTTTATCGCTAATTACGCAGCCATTTCATGCATTTATTTTCTCTCAGTCTTCGGTGAAATGATATTAATAGACTGGGCGTGTAAGTTATTCACAATTGTTATACCATGGAAATAATGCTCAATTTTTCTTGAAATGTTTCATATAAAGGTATTTTTGCTTGAAAATATTTATCGCTATGTCCGTGCATTGATTAAAATATCTTCTCCTTCCTTTCGGAATAGGCACAAAAATGTTGGCTTAATTTTCTCATGTAAGTAAAATCTGAACGAAGTATTATGTATTCAGTGTGATCTAATATAAAAGTCTAAATTCAGAGAGAGTAACAAAATATGTATCGCATATATTCACAGAACCCGTCTATAGGAGGCGTTCTCAAAGTTGGGATTGCGATCTCATTGGAATAACAATGCGTGCAGAGGGTGCGGCGTTGAAAGCCGAAAAATGAAGTCTCAAAGCCCAACCCCTTCCTAAAGAATCTATTTGATTTTTCTTAGAAATTAAAATAAATTAAAACGAGATATTATCAATGTTTTATTTCAAAAGATTTTTCTTTGAAAAAAAATAATCATTTCTAAATTATATAAATCGCCATTTGAAGTGTATGTTTCTAAACTCGTCAACAACGACGATGCTTCTTTTGTAGGGGGGGGGGGGGTGCCACAGCACTGACGTTGCACACACTTGTACACTGTTGTTGTTGAGACCCAGACCGTCCGACCTACCAGAAAGGTGTAAGGTAACTGTTTGGACGTTCGGGAAGTGCCACCCAATTTGGACCGGAAACTAGTGGGGGAGGCATCCACAGGGACCGTACCCTCCCACCAACCTCTCGGAAGTACCTACGGACCCACATGTTTGACGTGATCGTACTCCGCATGAACACGGTGGCAGTTTTGGCAGCGGCGGGAATCGAACCCGGGCCTACCGAGTGCAATTCCCGCGCGCTAACCACTGGGCTACCACGCCCTACACTTGTACACTGTAAAGCATTTGCAAGCATGTTACTGAAAGTTTCAGGGAAATGAGCTGCTCATCATGGGAAGTAAGGTTCCTGATAGTTATGATATATATATATATATATATATATATATATATATTAAAATAACTAATACAAAAGTGCAGGAGTGTGAATCAGTCATCACAGTATCAAACCGCATGCAATATAAAAGCGTGTAGTGAATAACAAAAAGCAACGAGGAAGGGCCGGAAAAGCAGAGCACGGAGAGGCCAGGACTAGGAAAATATATTAAAGAATAGTATATCTGCCAGAAATGTCTTCAGGGGCACATTCTAGACAGATATACTAAAATCCGCTGTTTCTATGATTGCATAAAAACACGTGGTTAAAATATTATGCAATCTGTGCTCAACAACGGAATAACGAGAATAACAGAAAAAACCAAATAGGATGAACTTCAACTATAAAACATAAAATACCACATAAACATGAAATATAAAAAATACCACATAAACATGAATATGAAAAATGTAGCGCATAAATATAGAAAATTGTAAAAAAGAGCAACTCACAAGTCGAAAGGTCGCCATATATATATATATATATATATATATATATATATATATATATATATATATATATATATATATATATATATATATATATATATATATATACTTACAAAAATTCAAAACTAACGCTTTAGCGACGATAATTAACTGTATGTTTCAGAACTGAGGCCGGAATTTGTATGAAAGTCTGTCATTGCGGCTTTTCTGATAGCTTGTCGAAATGATCTATAAAGTATCTGAAATAAATAAGAAAGGTTGCAAAATATTTACAGTGATAATGCGCATGAACTCGCCTCTTGCTTATTAAATGATGAAACAGTCGTTACCTGCAAGTGCAGGTAAGCTCATATGATGAATAAATGGCGTAGCTCATATTGATGACCTTAAAAGTACTGTACGGAGGGCATTTGAAAGCGTCATCAACACGAAATTCTAAATTTCCTTCCCAATCCTCATTACAGTTGAGCCACTCCGTGTAGAAAATTCAAAAAGAGTGCGAGGAAATGATTTCTCTCCAATCAAGACAGCGCTAGCCGGAAATTCCTGCCAATGATCTACATCGCGTGTATTTCACAATTAACAAATTCTTATCCAGAATGCAATTCATGGGTTCAAGAAGTTAATACCCAAAATGCCATTGTGAATCCGAATTGGAGGGGAAATCATTTAGTGCCATTTTCGAAGCGAAATGCTCCAACTGCATGTGTGAAATACAAATTAAAGTTTTGTGAAATCCAATTAAACTTCCTGTAGAACATTTTGCATGTATGTAAAATAAAGTTTGCGTCTTTTGATAGAACGTGAAACATAGTAAATGATATAATAATTACTTATTATTTCAGTTTTTCTATTTATTTTTAAAGGGAAATACGGATACTACATGAAATAAATCCAACATAATTATATATTTAAAATAATGCTAAGCAGGCAACAGAGGTAGACGAAAAATTGTGAGTAGCCTCTTCAAATTGGCGCTAAAGAACATTTTTGCCTCAACCCGAAATCAAACGACGGATCATCATACTGGCCACCCAATGATCTACTTTTGAGCAAATGGGACAGAATTGCTAGCTCTTATTGTGGATTCTGCATTCTCCACCCTCTAATGTTAGATTGGCATGCAACTGACAATCTGACTGACTCCCCTCCTGCTATTTTTACTTCAGGTCAGTCTCCTGATGCTAACTTTATTCTTCAGTTTAGTTTTCTGCGTGGTCGTTATCCTCCCGATTTGAAATCGGTTCTCGATATCCCAGACTCCACTGAATACGTGCTAGTCGTACTAGGGTCAATTTCAGACCACCGACATATTTGCACTAACCTGCAGGGTTGATTTGTTTGGGTGCCATTGTAAACAGCCTTGCTGTCCCAAGCGGGAATCGAACCCTGAATCTTCGAACTGGCTAGCCGACTTTCTACCGTTGAGCTACTGTTGAGCTACTTATTGTCGAAGTGGACGTTGCAGTTTTGTAAATTTTGTTAGGGAGGCGTATAAAAATTTCGATTCCTTAAAAGGGGAGCTAAGAGGTTCTACATTAATTTGTTTTGTTAGAAGATTGTAAAGTAACTGCGTTTAGTTATGTGTTTGTACTGTAACAATTATGTTTTCATAGAGGGTCATAATAGTAATAAATAGTTATATTAAATAAGTATCCTCTTAAATGATACAACAGTATGGATTTTATCGATTCCAGGTTAGCTTTCTACGTGGTCGTTATCCCCCCAATTTGAAATCGGTGCTCAATATCCCAGAGTCCTCGGATACCTTGCTAGTCGTACTAAGGTCACTTTCAGACCACCGACATATTTGCATTAACCTGCAGGGTTGATTTGTTTGGGCGCCATTGTAAAGAATTTTGCTGCCATAACCGGGAATTGAACCACGGATCGCGTACTGACCAGCCGATGCTCTACCGTTGAGCTACTAGAACGAAATTACTAGTTCTTATTGTCCATGTGGACTAGTTATATCCAATTATTAACAATGGAAATCTAAAAAATCCACTCAATCCATGCATCACGGGCACATGAAAGTAAAACTAGGTCAATAGCCGGTCACACAGTAAGTAGATCTCACAGTGTGTTCAAGTTAGCCTTGCCCAAAGTATAATTATTTTATATTTACTTAGGAAGAAAGCAGAATAGCATTGTGCATTTGAATATTTTATTATAAAATTACTAAATCGGTTTTTTTTCTCATTATTATAGTTTATATCGAAATTATTCGAGGTATAATAATATGTCATTGTGTTAAATATATACACTTAGAATATATAAATAAAATAAAATGTATTGTGCTGATAATGCTTATATTGTGATACTATTTTTTTTATTCTCTGAACTATAAACCAAAAGGAAACGAATATGAAACTTTTATTATTGAAAAAAAAAATTAAATAAAACTATTAAATGCATTTATAAATGTAAGAAACTATTATTAAAAAATTGGATTTTTTTTTTAAATATCACTTTACTAAAATTTGCCATAAATGAATGAATACAGGAATCGTATGAATAGAAAATTCAAACTGAGTAAAAGATTGCATTATATTCATACTAGTTAGACAGAATACCATTTATGCCAACGTGCTGCAACCCTACCGTGCTGAAAACACCGGTTCTCATTAGATCACCGAAGTCAAGCAGCATCGGGCGCGGTTAGTACTTGGATGGGTGACCACCTGGGAACACCGCGTGCTGTTGGCACATTTCGGGTGCGGTAGCCCGGTGGTTTGCGCGCTGGATGTGCACGCTGCCACAACTGCTGCCGTGTTCATGCGGAGTACGATCACCTTAAACATGTGGTGCCAAGTCCTTCCGAGAGGTTGATGGTAGGGGAAGGAGGGTACGGTCCCTGTGGATGCCTCCCCCACTGGATTTCGTTCTAAATTGAGTGGCACTTCCCGGCCGTCCAAACGGTTACCTTAAACCTTTCTGGTAGGTCGGACGGTCTGGGTGTCAACAATAACAACAACAAAATACCATTTGAAAATCCAGAATAAAGCCGGTACTTCCAGATCATGAGAATATTTTCCCATATAGGGGAAAATGGTCAGAAATTCAGTAATCGGGAATTAATTCAAATATAAAAAATAAAATAAAATGGGCGATACATTTTTATCCGATATACAGGGTGTCCAGAAAATTCCGAAACGGCGCAATATCTCGATAAATACATTTCGGATCAAAAGAATAAAAAAACACGTATTCAATATTTTTAGAAAAGCTATCCAATGATACCAAAATTGATCCCCTCCCCCCTCCTGGTAAGAGGGGTGGGGCAACTTTGAAATCTTCAATGGGAACCACCATTTTTTATTATTGCAGATTTGGATTCTCCAGAAAAATTTACATACATTTGACCTACGATTTTTGATTTTTGCTCCCACAAACGGCGCTATAATCGAGAAAAACGGAAGTGGGGCATAAACGTTTAAAAATGGGAATGTCTCCGGAAATAAACTTCAGATAGAAAAATAAAAAATTACGTGTTCACTGTTTTCAAAAAAACTATCCAATGATGCTAAAATTGACCTCCTCCCCCCGGTAACCGTTCACTTCAGCGACAACTGTTGACTTCAGTTTAGAAAACGGTTCAAAACTATTTTTAGTACTACCCAGGAACAACGATATGGACGTAGTAGTTTTCTGTTCCCTTCGGGGTGCTTCATTAACATGAGTCCCATTGCCTCTCATGATCAGGGTGCCTTTTTCTGTAACCCCCTTCCCTCTCATGATCGGGGTGCTTGAATTAAAATCGTAGGTAATTTTTTCTGGAGAATCCAAATCTGCAATAAAAAATGGGGGGTTCCCATTGAAGATTTCAAAGTTGCTCCACCCACCAAAATTGACCCCCTCCCCCCTCCTGAGGGGGGGGGGAGGGGTTCAACTTTGGTATCATTAGATAGCTTTTCTAAAAATATTGAATACGTGTTTTTTATTTTTTGATCCGAAGTATATTTATCGAGATATTGCGCCGTTTCGGAACTTTCTGGACACCCTGTATAAGATACTGATTATTATTATTATTTAACTCTTAAATTTACTACTCCTATATTCAGTCAATCAATACTACTACAGTCAATATAGATAATTAAAACGTTCTTTTTTATTTGTATAATAGAATAAATATAAAAAACATTGGAAATTTATCAGCATTCCACCCTATTTGGTATTTTCTCTTCCACTAGTAGCAACACTTCAAATATAACGTAATGGAGTGTTATTAGTTAAATTTTGCACCACTCGCACATCGCCTTCCATCATTTTTAAGAATAGAACAAAATTATTTGACTCGCAACTTCTGCTTCGTTTAATAAAAATATCACACATGAAATGTGTTACGATAAATCTCTTAAACAAATATTCAGCTGAAAAAGCAATTTCTTATATGAGAAACATTCTTAATCACCAAAGTAACACATTAGCGATGTTCCAAAGTTCCATCCGCGCGCAAATCAAATGTTCCTTTCCAATCCTCGCTTCAGTCGAGCCACTCTGAGTAGAAAATTCCAAAACAGATTGTGGGAATGATTGTAATTAATCCGATGAGAATGCAAGCTGGAAATTTCGGGCACAGAGAGTACGTTTCCTATCTAACTCAAAATGCCATTTTGAATTCGCATTGGAGTGGGAATCATTCCGACCCATTTTCGGAGAGGAATTGTCTGCAGCATATGAAACAAATATTTATTCGCGCAAAATTAATTTAAATGTCACGCGATTTTAAAACAGCGTTAAGTTAATGATTGAAATAAGAAGGTTGGAATTCTGGATATCTAATAGTGCTTATGCTGGTTGATTCAGTTTGATATCTAGATTTTAGCAATAAAATATTCATAAATTTGTTAGGAATGGATATGTTTTTTATTATTTGGATGCGTGTGTAGCGAACGCTCATAAGGCAGTATTAAATACCTTGAACTGGAGACTTTTTTAGCTCAACGCTATGATACTGGCCTACCACGCTTCGGGTCCGGGATCAAACCCCGGCACTGACAAGTCGGTGATTTCGCATTCGCGCTACATTGGTGATCCGGACGTGAGCACAAAGCATCCGCCGCTCAATTATTTCTAGTTATTCAGCTTCTTAAATATTATATATGTATTTCATACATGTACTTTTAGTACTCCTCATGAGACGGCGCCATTTCCGATCTTCTGAGATTCTCCAACTTCGACTCACCGTACGTCATCGGGCCTTGTGCCTCGCTACACGGCTGCTTGTAGCAACTCCTTCACTTCAAATTAGGACCTCGCCGCTTCATCTGCAACCCAGTAATAATTTTGTTCGGTTTCGAAGAAACACACTGGGAGGGAGAGTACTGTAGCGAACGCTCATAAGGTAGTGTTAAATGCTTTGAACTGGAGACATCTTTAGCTCAATGCTATGATGCTGGCCTACCATCCTTTGACCCCGGGATGAAACCCCGGTACTGCCAAGTTGGCAATTTCGCATTCTCGCTACACATGCATATGCCGATGAGACCTAAATTATGTAAAGTCAATCTATACTACAAATATACTTCTGGTCTGTGGATCACAAGGTCCATTGTGCGGTCCACAATTCTACTTGAATGCTTCATAATCGTAATTTTAGCTTAAAGGGCATTCCAAGTGTGAGAATCAGTATTTTCCAACCTTTTCATATTATAAAATTATTTTTATATTGATAATTATTTTTATATAGCTAATTTTATAGAAATATGTAATCTTAAATCTATTTTATACTTTACATTTGTGTGTGAATAAATATTATTTGTGAATAAATATTTAATTATCTGTACATTGCTTTGTACAGCAAAGGCAGTGATCCCTCAGCAGATTTTTGAAATGTGTACAGCCATTAAAATGACTCGGTAGGTGCTTACTTAAACATAATATCGGAGAATGACCACCAAGAATAGTGCTCGTGAAGTATTTATAAATGAAATTACGTATAATGAAGCAAGTAATACATTGCATTTCTCAGAAATAGTTACCAGAATTTATTCTAAAAGAATGCTTCACTTGTTATTTCGAAAATTTCTATTGTAAAATTCTTAACGCACGTAATAATGTGGAATCATTTCAAATATTGTATATTAAAATCAATTAATAAGAGAGAAGTTTTTGTGTCGAGACGTAAAAGGATTCCATGAATTTTCTTTCAACATTTTTATTTTAGACTATATTCTAGGGCGCGTCCTAACAAGAATTTTCTTACAGAAAAATATAAAAATCTGACGTAGGCAGCACATGACTTTACCTGCAGATTCAAATTCCTTTTCCCTTTATTTCTTTAGTAAGTCATTAAATTGAGCTTAATTGCTCAAAACAACACTGAATTTGAACTTTCTATTCAACTGTTGTTTTTATTTGGTAATTGGATATTTTCTAAAAGGCGGCATAGCAAAAATGCGAAAAAACTCAAAATTACCTATAAAAATTTATGAAATTTGGTTCATTAGATTTTGAGCTAGAGTGGATACATAAATTGCACAGACAATCAAACAGACACACGCACCCAGACACACACACACACGCACATAGACACACACACACACACACACACACACACAGAGACATATACACACACACACACATAGAGAGAGAGAAAGAGAGAGAGACATACACAGACGTCACGTTAAAAATAGTTATCCGTGTTATAGAGGTTCCAAAACGTGTAGATCTATCGAAAACTCGAGTTGTGATTTTCGACGCGATTCCAATACTTTCCCTATACATTACTACGTATTGCAGGGGAAGTAAAAAGCAGATTTCTTACTTGAGAACATTCCAAAACGTGTTAAACTCTCGAAGTTAAACTGTGGTTTATAATGAGCTAGCTGTCAATGTCGGTGCAAATATAGGCCAATGTAGGGATCGGCCATGTAATAATTTTGAGCAAACTTATTTGCAAGATTCAGATGTCCATGTATGACTAATAAATCGATACTTGTATACGGCAAAGACTAATTTATTAAATGGGAAATTGAATACATAATATACTCATAAAAGGATATTACTCACAAAAGGAATATAACTCATAAAAGGAAACAAATCGATGCATCATTTGAATAAAGAATTGACATATTTAAACATCGCGCTATAAAAAGTATAAATACACAGAAACTTACAAATTTTATCTTTTCCAGCAACAGAATAAAAACACTCACCTGGAAAAAAGAAATACATTTCAGAAAATGCATATTTTAAATAGTAATTTAGAAAATTTGCTTTCCGTTTGACTAGCAATAAAATATGTGAAATAATTTAAGTTAAAGTTTCATTTTACTAAGAACAAAGGATAATGGAATAATTTATCTTGAACTTTTATTTGACTAACAATAAGGTACTGGGAGGATTCCTTTTCACATTTAAAGCTTTATGTTGACATATAATTTCTCAAACTACGTATAGGGAGTATTTCTAAAGTTTAGAGATAGCTCCATTGGTGCTATTATTAAATTGTTCATTGCATTTTTGTACGGCCTAAGCTAAATATGTTTTTAATTAAATCTGATTGCTTAGTACTTTATCAGTTATTAAAAATACTTGCAAAATTGAGACACACACTAAGTGGTTTTCTTGCTAATGTATTTAACGGCTAATTCGCCAACGGCTAAATCGCCAACAGAAACATTGCAGGTGCAATCTTTCTGTTGACGATTTCCATGAACGCCAATGCCTGCAAAGGGGGGTTGAACTGTTTCAGATAGGGTATGTCAAATACCTGTATTTTTTATAAAGTTCTTCGTTTGGAATTGCCGCTATCCCACCCGTAAGCAAAAGGTTAAATGTGTAAAATAATGTTATATATTAAAAAAAAAACTGTTTTTAGTCGATTTTTGCTCATTTCAACGTCCACCGTCCCCTTAAGGCTATCTGTTGCTAAGTTTCTCTGTTTCCAATTTACAAACGGCGTATCTCATTGTTAAAAAGATTATATCTTCTGCAAAACTGAAGCCCTTCCCTAGGCATAATTTAAGTATTTAGAGGGAAAACCTCAATGTGTAATTGAAAAGCGTACACCTTCTCATTACAGCCAACTTTCTAGAAACGACAGTTAAAACTTTAAGTTTCTCTTCGGACAGTTTAATTAATAGACTGCTAGTCTCTAGATCTAATGGTCGGAGATTCAAGTTTCTTATTCGATATAACTTTCCACGATTTATCATTTGAATCAGTTTCATGACAGAGGTAGATTTATTGAGAAATATTTCTATTGCTCTTAAATATTTTTATAAAAATATTGCACCTACAAAAGCGAATATTGGTTCGATTTGTATGAAATATTATTATTTTGTAAAGTGTTACAAGGTAGGGACCTGCTTGTGTTGTTGTTGTTGAAACCCAGACCGTCCGACCTACCAGAAAGGTGACCTGCTTGTGTTGTTGTTGAGACCCAGACCGTCCGACCTACCAGAAAGGTGTAAGGTAACTGTTTGGACGGCCGGGAAGTGCCACCCAATTTAGACCGGAACCCAGTGGGGGAGGCATCCACAGGGACCGTACCCTCCTTCCCCTACCACCAACCTCTCGGAAGGACTTACGGACCCACATGTTTAACGTGATCGTACTCCGCATGAACACGGCGGCAGTTCTGGTAGCGGCGAGAATCGCGCGCTAACCACTGGGCTGCCGCGCCCGAAAAGAGCCAACAACACGCGGTGTTCCCAGGTGGTCACCCACCCAAGTACTAACCGCGCCCGATGCTGCCTGACTTCGGTGATCTAACGAGAACCGGTGTTTTCAGCACGGTACGGTCGTTGGCCTATGACCTGCTTGTGTTGAAGACCCAGACCGTCCGACTCGTCCAGAGGACTTAGAGTAACTAGTTGGACGGCCGGGAAGTGACCTGCTTGTGTGTCGTTTCTACAATTATCTTAGATTAAGTAGACAACCTATATGAAACGCATTCGAAATAAACAAGCCATTGGGAAAAGATAATTTTTAAGTAGCAAACCGCTCTATAAACGACAGTCGAATGATTTTTAAACTGTGAATGTTTGATGTCATCTAATGCAGGGAAAAGAAATGTATGATTTGCATACATTTCTTTGACTTCGACGATAAACTTGACTTCGACGATGATTGTGATGCATAGAGATTGCATAAAATCAGAGGGATAATAGTTATCGCCGATACAATCCGCATCTTTGTAGCATGCTAAGTTTGAAGAAACCCTTAGCACTTGCAACTAAGTCATTCCATGTGTACCAAAAGAAAACTATGCCAGCTTTACTAAGTTAAGACGATACCGGTAAGGGATGATGCATGCCCAACGCATGAGTCAATCTAGTCACATTTATTAAGTGGGTGCGCATGCTTATAGCAACAAATTATATGCGTAGAACAAATTATAAGTATTTCAAGAATTGATTTTTCATAGCAGTCACAGCAGTTTTGTCGGGTCCATCGAATTATTACTTTCCTTATATACATAATGTATCAGGAAAGTATTGGGACGGGGTCGAAAATTAGAATTCCAGTTTTCGACGGGAGAGCACGTTTCAAGCATTCCTGAACACGAATCAAACATTTTTGAGGTGATATGTCTGTCTGTGTGTGTGTGTGTGTGTGTGTCAGTGAGTTGTGGAGACGATATCTCACGAACGAATGGAGCGATTCAAATGAAATTTGGTGCAAAAATCACAATCTGTGACTACTGGAAGCCTATTGTTTTTAAAAGCAATCGAATGTTCAGAACCCCTCTAAATTTTCGAGAGAAATTTTGAAAAAATCATCAAAAAATCAAAACCTTTAATAAAGTTATGCAAATAAACATTTCTTACGTAATTTTTCCTTAGAAAACGATTGACATAAACTTTACAACACTAGCATGATCCGTTCTCGAGATATTGCACATTTTTCAAATAAATTTATCGAAAACCCCCATAAATTAAAAAAAATGTATTAACTGTTGAGAAACATGTTCACTTTTTATATGTGATATCCTGCGATAAATTGGGTGACATCATTCTCGTGGATCTAGCTCGTTCCATTCATGAGGAAAGATACTTTGAGTAATACTTTTGTATTTTAACGCCAATAGTCATTTATCTGGTATAAGAATATCTTATTTCTCCGTCCATAACGCTTGGCGAGATTTTGGCAACAAATTTGGCGGAATGTCGCCAACTTGGCGACATTTTAAATGGTGCCAAATTAGCGAAAATCTCGCCAAATAGATAAAAATGACGCTAAATCATTGAAAATGACGACTAATTGAAGAAAATTCAATATCTTGGAAAGAACAGATGGAAGTACCTACTATAAGAATAACATTTTTTTTAACTGTATAAGTAGTAAATCCATTGCATTATATAAGGAAAGTCATGTGTTAACCACATCAGATTTTTTAAAAATATATGGAGTATGGCTTATAATGAAGGTATGGCTTATAATGAAATAAGTATTAAATTAAATTCTGACTTTAGCCCATTTATTTCCAAATGATTCTCGAATTTAACTTTACTTATCTCAAACCGCGAGGTACTTCCATGCTTCAATAATCAAGATTATCTGTGCAACTTCTTCAATCAGACTATTTGGTACAAGTTTGGCATTTGAATTAACCTTTAGACATGAAAGGTCACAGATTCTCTTTGATTTAAAACTGATTCTAGTGTGTTGCTTAGTTTTGACAAGGGTGGTATCTCACGTTAGATTGGTAAGTCCTTAATTTTTAATTTCAATTGCAATTTTCCTAGGTTTTAACGTCCTATTATATAAGTCGCATGTTTACAAATTTTGGAAACAGAACGCTTTTTTACTTTCACTGAGGTGATTGCTCTGGCTTTTAATCTTAGAAGCGATTTTTGACTTTAAAATCTGTTAAATGTTAAAAAGTTAATTGTTAAAAATATATTAAGTTTAAATTTTTTTAAATTTTGTTTGAAGAGCAGCAGTAGAAATATTAAATTGGAAAGAGAGAGAGAGAGAGAGTAGAGAGAGAGAGAAAGAGAGAGAGATTTTTTCCATACAACATTACTTGAGCATTCTCAGTACACTCGTAATTGTTATTTCTATTTCCTACTAAAATTTTTACTTTCCTTATATACATAGCATAATGTATAAGGAAAGTAGTGTGATGGGGTCGAAAATTCGAATTCGAGTTTTCAACGGGAGAACACGTTTCAAGCATCCCTGAACTGAATGGAACGTTTTTGAAGTGGTGCATGTGTGTGTATGTATGTGTGTGTGTATGTGTGTGTGTGTATGTGTGAGTGCGGGTGTGTGTGTGTCAGTGAGTCTGTGGAGACGATATTTCAAGAACGAATGGAGCAATTCAAATGAAATTCGATAAAAAAATTAAGTCAGTGATCACTGGTAGCCTAATGTTTTTAAACGCAATTGAATGTTCAGAACATCCCTAAATTTGCGAATGAAATTTAAAAAAAATCATAAAAAAATCAAAACCTTCAATAAAGTTACGTAAATAAGCATTTATTATGCAATTTTTCATTAGAAAACGATTGATGTAAACTTTAGAAAGCTAGCATGAACTGTTCTAACGACATTGTACATTTTTCAAACAAAATTATCAAAAAATCATATAAAATTAAAAATAAAAATTGTGAAATATATTCAATTTTCGTATGTAATAATATGCGATACATTTGTTAACACCATTCTCATGGATCTAATTCGTTCCATTCAAGAAGATAGTTTGGAGATAGTTTTGTATTTTGACGACTAACAATTCGCATAAGGCATTTATCTACTGTAAGAATAACCTATGTCTTTGTCCGTAGTACTTTGCAAAATTTTGACAACTAATTTGGCGGAATATCGCCTTCTTGACTACCTTTATAATGTTGCCAAATTGACGAAAATTTCGCAAAAGTGATAAAAATATCGGCAAATTGATAAAACTGAAGTTAATGGAAGGCAATGTTTTGCAAATTTTAAATCTGTCATACAACGGGAATACCTCCTAGTATAAAATAAATGCTCTTCTCTCATTTGTCTATAACGCTTGGCGATACTTTTGGTGAACTTGAAGAATAATCTAGCGAGATATCGCCAATTTGGTAATAATCGCCATAAATTGACGAAAATTTAGTCAAAATTGTAAAAATAACGTCAAATGAACGAAAATGACGTCAAATTGGTGAGTTATTAAATTATTTTAATATATGGATTATATTACTTATTTAGGATGCTAAATATTGATAATTGTCAAAATGTTAAACATTGATAATTGTCTTTGAAATAGTTTGTATGTTGTCATGCGGAAAAGAGCCAAATGTACAATTTAACGTTAAAAACACTGGCCCTGGATCTTATACATAATTTTTTTCACTACCAAAGAAGTGAATTCATTACTTTATATAAGGAAAGTCATGTGCTGCACACATCAGATTTGTAAAAATGTGTCTGCATAATTGTTAAAGATTACCGTCTACTTCGCACCTACAAATAACGTTAACCATACGCCTTTCCAAATGTGCTTCCGTCTGGCGGACAGCCAAAATTTCCTTCTTCAAGGAAATATTAGTATGGTTATCTAAAACATGCTTTGGCAAAAACTAGAGCTACTTTATTTTTTCCTTTGCAGTTTTATCTAAAACAGGGAAAATTTACTTCAGCTACTGGTCTTCATTATCTATATGAAAATAATTTTTGGAGCAAACGAATAAAAATACAAAATATGTTAATTATAATACTCGTAGAATCTGATTTTTAAAGGCAAATATCTGATGAATGAATAGCCACCAAACTTTTTCATATATTCATGTTCTTTATTTTTACTGTGTCACAATTAGAGTGAAAAAAGTTTTTTTGAGCTGCAATTTGCAAGATGTTTTTAAATGTTTTTAATTAAAAATATATATATATATATATAAGTTGGCAACAGCACAATCAATTGGATGAATTGGTTGCTTTCAGGTTATTTATGTTATTTACTATTCTAATACACTCTGTTTTATAACGAATTTCAAACTAAATTTTCTAGTCTAGATATATTGTCATTGTTCTGGAAGTTATCATGTTGCCATAGAAAACACAATTGTGAGAATCTTGAATTTCGAATACGTTTTGTTGTAATCATACGAATTAAAAAATCTATATTTAGCAGATTTCAGTGAAACTAGCATTCATTCTCGACTTATCATGCACAATTATACAATGAACCCATTTATAATAGTCTTAAGAGTTTAACTGTATGAATTTACTTATATTCTTATTTAACAAACTCGCGATAGGCAAAAAATCCCGCTTCTTGAACGAACCCAGATTATTGTTTCCAAAAATTATAATGAAATAATTTTAATTTTTTTCCCAGTGAAGACATGGCCGAGATCAAATTGAGGTCTTAAATTTTACAAAATGACAAAATAGGATATATATTCTTGCGTTCTTAAAATTTGAATTTTTTAAATTGCTTAAACTATTAACTATTGCTAATCCACATACACATATAGCGTAATTTCAATTTAAGTACTCTCATTAAGTTAAAATATATTTAAATTATATTTAAAAAATGTTATATCTTTCGCATGTTAGGTGTGTGATTGTTCCTATCAATAGAAAGTGCGTTAATATGTTAACTATAAGATCTTTTTTTAGCATTTTTATTAAATATTTTTTTGTTAAATTCATTCGCAGAATATGCATTATGAGCAAGCTACGAATTATTTTAACATTAAAATCGCATCAACTCAAAGCAGACGGTTTTTTGAAATGAGACGGAAATATTTTCCCCAACATTCCGTATTCAAAATGGCTGCTAAAAGATTGCTCTTTGTATTTTACGCACGCAAAATGGTTGTTTGCATGTATTTAGGGAATTTTTTTCCTTTTGTAACATAAATTTTATCCATTACAAATCTTTAAAAACTGTATTTTAACTCTCAGAAATATTTTTTTTAACCTCGATGCATATACATGAAATATATATCTCACAAAAATAGTCATTATAAAAGTTTACTCAATAAAATATCATCCATGATTTAAGGACATCAAATATTGTCAAAAATAAATAAAATTTTAGTACTAGTAGACTTCAAAATATTTAATTGAATATTTAATTCATTTTAAAATCCCATTACCAAGAAGGGAATTGTTGATCAAAGAGAAATAATAAATGGCATAAGAATAAAAATGGAAGACATTGCATTTGAAGGAAATATTAACGATTATCTGAGCTTAAGGAAATTAAATATGTTAAAATAATTATACTTAAGATGTATTTTTGGAATATCCTTTAATTGTCATCAAATGAATTTTTAGCTAGTGTCAAATGTTAAGACGCGAATGGAATTACGAATTATTCTAAAAATTTGCTCGCTTATTCTTTTCATTTTCAAGCGTAAAATATTTCATTTAAAATATTCTCATTAATGCAAAAGCTGGTTTATTGAAAATGCATATAAACCATTTGATTTTTTAAAAATCGCAAAGGATCACTAATGAGAGCGCCATTTTGTTTTCGCTTTCATTTGGAGTTTTTTCGATGCGACTTCTTTTGTTAATGACTGTGTAAAGAGCAAAGATTTAATCAATACTTCTTTAAACGATCCTTAATACTTTTTTTTTTAATCTTGAATATTGAGTAATGTTTTTAGATGCCTTTTGTATCTAAAAGAATTAACTTAGAAGACATTTCTACCAGAGATTTTCGTTCGATTTTAGTTTTTGTATAGTGAAGAAAAATCGGAAATTAATTTAGATTAACTAAGAATCGCATATTGAGATACGATATAATTTTAAGCTATGTAATCAAAAGATATTTCTTTTAGTTTTCAAGGAGACATGCCGAACATAGCGAAGTACATGAAACATCGTATTCAGAGTACACAACTTTTAGACATTTACAGAATTTGGATGTGTAACCGTTCAGCAGAATTGAATTTCAAATTTTCAAAATAAAGGTAAAGATTGTTTGCTATTATCTTTCTTAATGCAATTCAAAAATGTCCGTTCAGGAGAATTTTATCAAAATTAATTATATAGAAAAGTATTTAAGGTGTGAAGCTCCACACAGCCATCTCATTCATATTTCGCATTACTCAGGACCGCTGGTATAAGTTTCAGAAAGAAAATATAACTTGATGCGCTTTATTTTATAATTTTATCAAAATTTTTAATTTTGTATATCGTTTGTACTAATCTTATAAACTTAAAAAATCCTTTATTTCGCTCTAATTATCTAAACATAAAAATTAAGCACATCAAAATTATATAAAATATAATAATAATAATAATAAATCATCTATGCAAATCACATGAATCAACGTTTTGATTCTTCTCGTGTCCCTCTTATTCAAAAGTTCTCGTGTGCTTTAGATTTGAATTTCATTGGGTAAAGGATATGTCAAAGATATTTGTAAGTTAAAGCATGACTTAACTTAATTTGTATCTAACTGTTTGATTCTTTATCTGTACCCGTACCACATCCAATTTTATGCATTTCGATAATGTTTATCGTCTTACTTATCTTTCGTTACACCAAGTGTCGCCATTATTGCTGTATTTCAACATCTTCGCTAACGTGTGGTTAATATCCCGTTTAGCTTTTAGTTCTTGGTTTGATCTTACAAGAAAAGGAATACCAAGAGCTTTCAAAAACGACCATCTGCTTAAACAATTTTATGTGCGCAATAACATTTGTTGCGATTCCTTTATTAGTAAATAATGATATTTAACAATTTTGAAAACTCATATATTGTCACATAAGCAGTTTCTAAAAGATCTTCTATAGTCTTTTACATTTTATGCATTTGATTTATTAAAAATTTAAGGAAATAAATCCATATTAAAGGTTATTGATTCCGTTACTTGATTGTCTCCTTTCCACCGAACTCACGAATTTTTGTGTTCAGAGATTGCATTAAGGGGACGGTGGACGTTGAAATCAGCAAAAATCGACTAAAAAAGTTTTAATATATAACATTATTTTACACATTTAACATTTGCTTACGGGTGGGACAGCGTCCATCCCAAACGAAGAACCTCCCAAACAGACAGGTTCTTAACATACCCTATCTCAAATAGTTGGATCCCCTTTGTAAGCATTGGCGTCCATGGAAATCGCAGACAGAAACATTGCACCTGCTACAGCAGCTGCAATGCTTCTGTCGGCGATTTTCATAGACGCCAATGCTTGCAAAGGGGATCGAACGGTTTGGGATAGGGTATGTCAAGTACCTGTCTGTTTGGGAGGTTCATCGTATGGGATGGACGCTGTCCCACCTCTTAAGAAAAATGTTAAGAGAAAAATTATACGAGTATATTTGCACAATAATAGGTTTTATTATATTTTGGATTTCATTCAGTGAAGAGGATATAACGATTACAAACTACATGACAATAAATGAGAATATAAATATTTTCCAAATATATCAAAGAAATTATCACGGTGGGTAGCGAAAGTCTATTAATGTCCACAGATATTTCCGGTCTTTCCGTTTGGTTCTATTCTATTCATATCAATTTATTACTCACATTTTCCTGATCAATTTATTATTCACAGTACACCTTGAAATTTTAGTAAATAGCACTATTTTATTTATGAGCTATATCACAGCTTATTTTATCTTCGTTTGGGATGGGCGCTGTCCCACCCGTAAGCAAAAGGTTGAATGCACTTTTTTCAAAAAGGAATTTTCAAAGGTTTTACATTTTTAAAATGTTCCATGCGTTTTCAATTTTGTCTGAGATGCAAGAGAAATTTGGCAAGAAGACACCTCTCATACTTTTTAATGAAACTGGGTGTGCATTTTATAATTTGACTTTATTAAGGTAATTGAAAGTGAATAAGAACCTAATTAAATGATGAAAATTAAGTTTTAATGTAGTAAAATATTTAAAAAAAATTGACTTTCTAAGGGATTTAAAAATGAATACCTAAATTTGTTCATAATGTGTTTTTGAGTGATCATAATGTAAAATGAATAAAAAATGTGAACAAATGGTACGCAAGGAGCATCTTCAAATTTTCGTTAAAAAAATTAAATTAAAAAAAATACAAAATTATAACAAAATTGAAAAAAAAAATTAATGGTATTGTATATAGTAATGCCAAGAGGAATATTTATACAAATTTTCACGTTTCTAAGTTAATAAATAAATAAAAAAAATTTCAACGTCCACCGTCCCCTCAAATGAGATAAAAGTTTCATTTACATTCATTCTTTCAAAGGATAAGAATTCCAAACCCAGAAGCCACATAAAATGCATTATTTGTGCTCAGGGTCGACCACAAGGGTTGGGGAGAATAGGCGCAAATGTCGCATAGATATTAATATTTATAATATTATTTGCAGATTATAAAGTTGTATGAAAGAGTAATAATGGATAAAATGTTTTAACGAAATTTTCGAATTAAGCATTTTGTCGCAAAAGCAAGTTAAGATCCCCTGAACACTTTTCAAACACTTTAGGAAAAATGTTCGTATGTGAAGTATCAACGTAACTCAAGGACGAATGCCCAAACTTCTATGAAATTTTACGTGCAGAAACATTGTATAAGAAACTACAATCAAACCCAATTTTTTTTCAAGAATTATGTGAAATGTAAGAAATCAGTAAAGTTATTCCTTACTAGAAAGAATTACTCGGCGTCGTCTGCGTCCTAAATAAGCGTCTGCTACTTAAATAATACAGACAATGCCACTCAGTTTCCAAATCTGCTGTTTTGATTTAAAATAATTCTTGTGATATAAATTAAAGAAGTCGGAAAAAAAAATTTACCCTCCAGAAATTAAAGTACAAAACAATATTGCTCTTTCAGCAATCTTTCATTTAATTTATATCGAAATGTAGCAAAATACTCATAATAATACAATACCGAATTAAAAAAAATTAGAGTGAAATCGTTTAAATTCGCAAAGTTTGAAAACAGATAACTTTAATATTTCCACTTAGATTGAAAACAGCTATTTTTTCATAGAGCCAAAATGTCAATCAGAATACCCGTTCTAAAATATAGTCTGCATCGACACTGAATAAGCTGTGGGGCGCGGTAGCCCATTGGTTAGCGCGCTGGAGTTGCACTCGGTAGGCCCGGGTTCGATTCCAGCCACTGCCAAAACTGCCGCCGTGTTCATGCGGAGTACGATCACGTTAAACATGTGGGTCCGAAAGTCCTTCCGAGAGGTTGGTGGTAGGGGAAGGAGGGTACGGTCCCTGTGGATGCCTCCCCCACTGAGTTCCGGTCTAAATTGGGTGGCACTTCCCGACCGTCCAAACAGTTACCTTACACCTTTCTGGTAGGTCGGACGGTCTGGGTTTCAACAACAACAACTGAATAAGCTGTAATGACCAATTTTAGGCTCGCTACAGGCAGGTGCCAACCTGCCACAGAGGTCGAAGTACATTGTATGGGGGTGAGGCAGCCAAGTGGTTAGCACGCAGGGATTGCATTCGGACGACCCGAGTTTGATTCCCTGCCTGACCAAAACTGTCCCCGTGGAGTACGAGCACGTTAAATATGTGGGTCCGTAAATCCTTTCGAGGGGTTGGTGGTAGGGGAAGGAGTGTACGGTCCCTGTGGAGGCTACTCTCACTGGGTTCCGGTCTAAACTGGATGGCATTTCTCGACCGTCTAAAACAGATGCTTTACAACCCCGGGTAGGTTGGATGGTCTGGGTTAAAGAAGAAGAAGAAGTGCATGACGGGGAGCTGATATACCTCTGTCATAAATGTCACCTCTGTTCAAAACTTCGATTATCCGCTATAAACGACACACACACAAACCACAGGCGCGGTAGCCCAGTGGTTAAAATGCCGAAATTGCACTCGGTAGGCCCGGGTTCGATTCCCTCCGCTGCCAAAACTGCTGCTGTGTTCATACGAAGTACGATCACGTTAAATATGTGGGTCCGTAAGTCCTTCAGAGAGGTTGATGATAGGGGAAGGAGGGTACGATCCCTGTGAATGCCTCCTCCACTGGGTTCCGGTCTAAATTGGGTGGCTCTTCCCGGCAGTTCAAACAGTTACCTTACACCTTTCTGGTAGGTCGGACGGTCTGGGTCTCTACAACAACAACACACACAAACCACAAACACAGACAAACATCTTATTATGTAAGATGAGAATACAATGCTGTGACAAAATTAGAGTACACAGACTACGCCATGAATGTAAAAGGGTATCAAAGTATTCTGTAATAACGCAAAATCCGCCGAAAGTATTGAATTCAAATTATTAACATAAGGGACTTGATAATTTTTTGAAAAATTTAAAAGTTTTTATAGAATTTTTGAGAATTTAGAAGAGTAATTTGTTGATGAAAAAAAAATCTTTTACAATTTTATAATGATTATTATCTTAGTAGACCTGAATAATATGAATGTACGAGTAAGTCTGTTGAAGTCATAGTCGAGATATTTTGTTTAAGAAATACCATGATATATTGTCTACACAGAGGAAAATTCTTGTGGGTCACTGATTATGCACCGAAATGCTGAAATCATATAAGAGTCCAAAATTCTACATTTTAATTCCGCTACAAAACTTCTGTGCACCGCGCACTGTGAACACGCATTGTACTTCTATATGGTCAGTGGGACGTTCATTGGGGGCAGATACCACTCGAGTCGGGGGACGGGAGGCTCCAGAGAGGGTCCGACCACTAATATTTTTTTCAGGGAGAAGATAAAAAATCATAAATTGGGAAAAATTCAAAATGAAAGGGGCTTACTGATAAATGTTTGTAGGGGACCACACATGTATGTGCGGTCCTGATGGTGAGAAAAGTAAAAATAATGAGTGATTTCATGTGCTTCTGGAAACCTAAATAATGTTGTTAGATATAGCTTGGGATATGTTGTAACTGCAAAGTTTCAGAGGTTCAATTATTAAAACAGATGTTAAAAATAAAAAAATAATATATATATATATATATATATATATATATATATATAACCTCAAAATTACCAGTAAAATGTATAAATATCCTGCATATTTAGTGAATGATATAGTTAATAAGTTTCGATTAGCCTAAAATTCTCATATTCTCCCCTTATTATCTGATTTTAGCCGTACTCCATCATTCTCTTGAAATTATATTTTAATCTTTTTATCTTGAAGCTTTAACTGTTGAATATCTCTTTTTATTGTTTTTACGCAGTACAGTTTTTATTACTCTCTTTGGCAACAGCTAAACACATCTTTTCATTTCTGCATATGGCAACATTGGTCTAGCCATATTTTGCTTGTCATGGTTGCACGAATGAAGTGTATTTTAAGGTATTTATGTTTCCTTTATTGTTCCAATCTATATGCTTGTCGTCCATATAACACAAGTTTATGGATAAAATCTATCTTGTGGTTCAGGAACAAGCATTTTTGTGTTCATTTCGAAGGGATATATGGACTTGAAGAGAATTTTTTCGAAATGAACTTAAGCCTAAAGCTCTTCCATGTGCAAGCTTTTTTGCTTTATTTTTTTTTGTTTTCTTATTTTGATTCCTCATTTTTGAAATTTGTTGATTGTCTTTGTTTTTATGACCTGCATTACGCTTTATTATTTCCTCATTATGTCTTAATTTCTTTTATTTCTTTGTATTTTGTAGAAAATTTTGTAAAATAGTGTATTATGAGTTACTACATTCTTTCTAACATTGGATTTACTAATTTATATTTATATATATATATATATATATATTTATCCTTCTCAATTTTTAGCGTAAATATTTCATTTAAAAATTATTTCATTAATTCTAAATCTAGCTTATTAAAAGTGTAACCATTTGTATTTTTCAAAACTCGGCAGATGATTTTTAATGAGGAAGCCATTTTGTTTTTGCGTTCATTTGGAATTTTTTTGTTGTATATACACTTTTGTTAATGACTGCGAAAAGAGTATGGATTTCAATACCTTTCTAAACGATAATTCATACGATAATCAATAACTTTTTAAACGATTTCTTGGCAATTATTTTGGTCTTGAGTATCAAGCAGAATTCTTTTGAGATGCTTTTTTGTTTCTAAGGGAATTAATATCGAAGACATTTTTCTGATCTGAAAGAAATTTCTCGTTATTTTACTTTTCTTATCATATATAATATGTATAGAGAAAATATAGAATGAGATCGAAAATTAGAATTTGAACTTCCAATGAATTACTACGTTATGCAGAACCTACTACATGAAACAACTATTTATAGCGTGTAAGTGTATATGTGTGTTTGTGAGTGTTAACTATATGGACACGATAACTTAGCAATACATGCCCTTATCTCTCTGAAACTTTATATACAGATGTATTAGGAAAACAAAATTCTAATAAATCTTTCTTAAAATTAGTATTAGAGCACGAAGGATTCAAAATATAAGATTTTCCTAACATTTTCCCTAATTTGAAAATTACAATTTCAGGAACAATAGTGGTGTTATAACCTATGCACGACAATTACAGTTTGATTGAACTAAAGAATGAATGTAAATATTGAAATTATAATTCATCTAGAATACAATAGCATAAAACAGACTAATGCAACTCAAATTGCCGGTGTGGTAGACTTGTTTCCAACTTGAAAATATAATTTTTAAAGATCCAAAGGGAACTCATTGTTGCATTAGAATAAAATGAAAATTATTTCTCAGGTGGTGAGTTTTCTAACTATTTTTAGAAATTTCATGTACACACAAACTACACAAACTAAAGTAATTTTATTCAACATTTCCTGTTTAGAGCCAGCTATCTGAAACGTACTTCATATACAGTTTTTAAAATGTTTAATCATTGCAATTTCTTGGAAAACATTTAAAATAAAGATGATAATTCTTAACCAATGCTAATTCAAGAATATTTGCTTTTATTTAATTCTCAGCGTAAATGCATTTTAAAAACTTCATTAATTCCAAATACTAGCTTATTGAATAACTTTAAGTTTTCAGAAATCCGCAGATGATCGCTAATGTGTGATCGCGTCATTTTATTTTATCTTTCATTTGAACTTTTTTGTTGCATGTGCTTTGTTAGAAACTGCATAAACAGAACATATGTAATCTATACTTCTTTAAACTGTTCTGCAAGTCGTTTTAGGCGTATTTAGTTACTAAAAGAATTAATTTTGAAGACATTTATTAAGCTGATCGTAGCGAAACTATTTAGAATCCGCTCAAACATCGTCTTTGTCACTGCTCTTCTCACGAGCGGCTGTCGCTAAAAATATGAAAATTTGCACAGTAGTCATAATTAACGCGGGCCAGGATTTTAGTTATAGAAATATAAAATAGTATAAAAACCTCGATAATAGTATGAATAGCATGAAAATCATTGAAAATAATTTTTTCTCAAAAATGGCTACAACGTTACTGATGAAATTTTCTCTGAAGTTAGTTCGAAGAAATGCAATTGAAACCATATTAGTCCGCTTTCCCGGATAAAATGTGGTCGCCCCCCCCCCCCCCCAATAGGTAAATAGGTATTATCGTCTCAGTTTCAGTCACAAAAACAAATAAGCAAAGCGGTTCCTCTTTAAATTCCCTCTAATTTGAAGCCTCTATTTCCCATTTTGGTTAAAAATTGCTTCTGTTCCATACTTTTCCATTATTTCCGTACTATGTGCATTGCATTTATGAGAGATGTTCTGTGTAATAGTCTTACTTTCTAACGTCGAACAATTTGCCAATAGTCATTTATTTATATAAGTAAAGCCTCTTTCTCCATCTGTATGCAACGTTTAGCGATAAATTTGGCAAATTTCGAGCTTAATTTGATAAAATATTGCCAATTTGACGACTTATTTTTAAAATAGTGCCAAATTAAAAAACAATATCGTCAAAATTGCAAGACGCCAAATTGATGAAATATTTTAATATGTGGACTGTATTGCTTGTTGCGGATGTTATCAATATTGATAATCGCCAATTTAAATTTGCGCAAAATACAAGTTTGTGGCGCAGTAAAACAACAAAACTTTAATTATTAAATGCAAAGCGCATTTTTACTTTACAATAAAGCATAAAGCTGGGATTTTAAATTATTAAATTCTACATAATTGACATGGTCGTAAATTCGTACACAGTAGAACTCATTAAATTAAACATTGCGTTGTTTGCTGCTATTAAAAGCCACCATTATCTTCTTCAGTGCGAGTTCTGTAAAAGAATAGTAATTAACATACTACTAAATTGATTGCACTATTTTAACTTTAATAGTAAATCATTTATTAACAATATAAATCACTTAATTACTCAATTTAAACAATTTGCATATTTATTTGCGGAGGAGCGAGTAAAATGTGAGAGATTTGCCGTGTGAGATCAGATCACCATTTGTTATCGACATAATTTAAGACCCACTATCAGATTTAATAAGCACATACCTGACCACAACGCTTGCTTCCTTGTAGCAAATTCCGTATCAATTCAGTATCAATTCTTTGTCTCACAAAGTTAATTCGGTACTTTGAAATAGTTGCATATGTCGTCATCTGGAAAAGCGCCCAATGTTCAATTCAACTTAAAACACATTGTGCCTTAGATATCGTGCATCAATTTTTCACTGTGAAAGACGTAAATACATTGTATCATTTTAGGAAAAATCATGTTGTGTGCAAATCATTTTTTATTTGTATTCAAAGGGAGATACTTTATTTGTTTTCAGGGGGGGTTAAATTACAGAGAATGGTAGAATGGAGCATGATAAATAGTAACTGCAAAATATAATTTTTCTTCCAGGTGTTTATTTGAGCTACGCTACTAGATACCTATAAAAATGGCTCAAACTGATGTCAAAATTAACCATGCTGCAAAAACAATAATTTTTTAATAACAGCATAAAAAGCTAATTAAAAGTATCAATTGGTTTCAAATAAAAACACAACCCCCTTGAGTACACATCAGTCAATGATTGATGCTCTGACCTACAATGACATCCAGGATGGAGAGAAATAGAGCACCGTACCAGCAAAAGTCAAACAGATGCATTTTGGCCTTTGCTGGTATAGTTGTTCTCTCTCTCTTCTAACGAAGTAGGCTATATTTTGTGCCTTTGAAACCGTTTCATATTATTAGTTAACATTTTATTCTGTTATTAATGAAGTGTTTTTATTACATGTATTGGATAACTTTTATAATACGATCTGTAGGAAGCATATTTGCATTTCATTTATTACTTGCGAATGAGAGCAAGATTTTCATGTTTTTGCCATAGTTCACAAATGTCTTTTTATAACAGAGCAAAAGCATATGCTTTTTGTAGCAGATTAATGAATTTGTATATTATGTAAACACATTAATGCTAAATTTTTATTGCTGTTCAATGTATTATTATTAGATAAATTTGTCGAAGTTGTTACAAAACACGTGTATAATGTCTCTTTTCTATACTTTTCACACATGAAGTTTCGTAAAATGGGTTGTTAATTTTATAAATTCATTTTTAATAGGGTATCAATCGTTTTTACAACTGTGCTTTTTACAGCAGTGTATCTATAACTGTCTTTCTTCAAGGAAGAGTGACCTCTCGAATTTTAAAGAATATTTTTAATAATAACTATGTTAATGTTCGTAATTATGTAAATAGGGTTAATAATCTAAAAATAGAAGATCATGTGATCCGAATGCAATTTATGTAAACATATGCATTGAAGAAATCGTTCCTCTAGGGTCATATACATTTATTTAAAAATACTAATGTGGGCAGCACATAGTTTTCCCTACATGATACAACGAATTTACTTATTTTATAGTGAAAAATGACGTATAAGATTCATGACATAACGTTTTAAACGTTGAATTGTACATCGGATGCTTTTCTGGATGCCAACATGTAAAACTATTTCGAAGTGCACAGTGAAATTATATTTCGAGCAACTCTAATCTTGACAATTATCAATATTGATAAGCAATATAGTCTATACATTAAAATATTTTAATAATTAATTCACCCATTTGGCGTCATTTTTGTTACTTTAGCGCAAATTTTTTGCAATTTTTAAGATATTTTTTTTAGTTTGGCATCTTTAGAAAAAATCGTTACGCTAGCAATGTTTTTCCAAATGAATCTCCAAGTTTGCTAAATTTATCACCAAGCGTTACTGCCAGACAGAGCGAAGGATCTTTATTATATGTCAATAAATGACTTTTGACGATTTATTGGGTGTCAAGATACAAAATTATTACGCAAAGTATCTTCTCTGGCGAGTGGAAAAAACTAGATCCACGATATTGAAGTTAACGAATATAATGTATGATATTGCATATGAAAAGTGAACATATTTCACAATAGTTAATGCCTCCCCCACTGGGTTACGGTCTAAATTGGGTGGCACTTCCCAGCCGTCCAAACGGCTACCTTACACCTTTCTGGTAGTTCGGACGGTCTGGGTCTCAACAACAACAATAGTTAACGCGTATTTCATGTTTTGATAAATTTATTTGAAAATCGTGCGACACCTCCAGAGCAGTTCATGCTAGCGGTTTAAAACTTATGTTATTCGTTTTCTAATAAAAACTTACATAAAAAATTATCGTTTCTGTAATATTACTGAAGGTTATGATTTTTTTCGAAATTTCATTCGAAAATTGGGACTTCTGAACATTCGATTGCTTTTAAAATCAATAGAGTTCCAGTATTCATTAATTGTATTATTTGTACAAAATTTCGTTCGAAACGCTCCATTCGTTCGTGAGATATCACATTCACGCAGACACACACTCATAGTGCTTCAAAAACGTTCGATTCGAGTCCAGGGATGTTTGAAACGCACTCTTCTGTCGAAATGTCGAATTTGGATTTTCGACCTTTTTTCAATATACCTTTTATATACATTTTTTATTTATTAATGGCCAAGTACTTAATACATTCAATCATTCGCCTACACATCAGCTAAAGTCGTGAAACATTTAGCCGTTAAAAGACGTTGCTCTGGCGCACCAGAGAGGGCAGAACACATCCCGTCCAACGTCACAACAACAATACCTGCAGGTGGGACTCGAACCCACAACGTGGGAGCCGAGCGCGTACAAGAAAACGCTCGCGTTGACCGTTCAACCACCGCATTTAATAACTACATATATAGGGAAAGTAAAAATTATCTGTATCTTTTTCAAGTTATTTTTAATATATTCTGGAACTCGTCAAAAGACAGCAACTGTGTGATATTTACCGCCCAGCCACTCAAACAGCTGCTACAAACCCTTTGGGTCAGTAAAGAGTAGTCTGGGTTTGCAACATATTTTCCGCCATGATCAAAGGCCGGAGTATCCTTACATCTAGCTTCCTAGCCTGGGATAGAAATTTTAAGTAGAACAATGACCTTGAATTTTCAAAGTTTTTACATTTGTATTCTAAAAAAAAAATAAGCGAACCAAATTTCAAGTGTCAGAAGTACCTTTAGAATATTGATTGTTAAAGGATCTGCCAATCTAGATTTTGGAGTTTCCACTCCGTACTGGATTGCTGTAATTGTAAAGATATACTATCTTTGAGTGTGTTTTAAAAAAAAAATTCTCCTAAAGCAGTTTTTCAAGCGGTGTTAAGCCTTAAGACAGAACATTTAATGGAGTTTATTCAACTCACTGCGGAAAATATTTCACTTAACAATGACATCATAAATTAAAAAGCTAGTTTATTGAAAATGTAACCATTTTCATTTTATAAAAATTGGCAGACGATCGCTAATGAGAACGCCATTTTGCTTTCGAATTCATTAGTAATTTTTTCTCGGCATGCTCTTTTCTTAATAACGAAGTAAAGAGCGTGCATTTAATGGATACTTGTTTAAACGATTCTTACTTTTTTCTGTTGGTCTTGAATATCAAGTGAGGTAATCTTTTTAGGCATCTTTTTTGTTTCTGTTTCCAAAAGAAATATTTCGGAAGCTATTTATCTGAAAGTTTTTTTTTTCTTGCTTTTGTATGGAAAATGAATTTGTAAATTAATTCAGATTGTATAAAAATTGCGGACTGGGGCAAGATGAAATATTAAAGTATTTATCCGTAAACAGGATTTTTTGGGATATTTATTAATATTGTACTATTGGATTCCAGTTTCTTTTTTATCTTGGAATGATGAAGTTGAATTACTTAAGGTTCCTTTTTTTCACAATTTCAAACGTCCCCTGCTGAGATCAAGTACATTTTTTTATTCTAAATATTATTTAGCGGATAATTAAACAGTCAATTAAAACATCGATTATTAATTAATGATTATATCTCTAACCATTTTAGGTATTTTGAAATTACGTATCAAAGTTCATTCATATATACGCATTTCTTTCTATTCCTGCAAAACATATTAAATCCCGTGAACTGGCTGAGGCATCTAAGTGTTTTGTTATTTTTTATACTAAATATTCCAAATCTAAATGGCAACTATTTCAACAGTATTTTGCGCAAGTGCAGATAAAAGGAAAATACGTAATTGCAGAAAACAATACTTCTTAAATAGTAAGAGAAAGTAAAAATAAATAACTATTAGCACATCGCTTCATGTTTTATGTTTTATTTGAACTATTTACACTAAGCCTCAAATTCAAGAACATCGAATTTCTTACTAGAAAAATTAGCTAAAAAGTGCCTTGAATTTAATTCTACAAGTTTCTCAATCAGGGTATGTGTCAATACAAACAATCAATATCCAAAATTTCTTATATCCCTTGGACGACTTTCCTAGGATCTGAGCTAGCGCCCTCTAACGGCAGGAGACATTTTACGTCCATCCATAATTCATGATGACGAATGGGGTAAGTCATTTCTTCTCGTGAGAGCTGATTTCTTGTCAGGATTAACTGAGGGATGTTTTGGCTCCTTCTTCCTGTCTTGTGATTTATGATCCCAAGAATCGTTCTTTTTATATGAATCAAGTGATTCGTATGCATTACATATGGGCTTTTGTAAGTCTCTTTTGTATTATGTATTGGCAGGAAAAGGTAAAGATAATACTTCTTCCTAACGCTCTTGTGATGACTGAGGCTGTATTTTAGAATTATAAAATATAGAATAGATGGTTTTCATGCGACGTCAGAACTTTATTTTTGTTTCCAACGCAAAACATCCGAGTTGCTGCTATGATTCAAAATATACTCTGCTGCAAAATAATATATGCAGCCATAAAAAATTAAGCTACAACCGCGAAACTTAGCATGCAAATGTTGTTTTAAAAGTGAAGTAAACGATCAGACTATCAGCGCCAATGATGCAGCCCCATGCAACGTGCATGAGAGCGACGCATTGTGCGGCATTTAAAAAGACCTGTATTCTCACTCACGGGAAACCAGAACTGGATTTTTTGCTTTGATACTGCAAGTTGTGTACATAAATGCCTTCACGATTTACTCAACGACACTGCGAATAATTGTCGGATTAAGAGAAAGGTCGCATCATACGCCTAAGGTGAATTGGTTGGTTCAGCAGACGTATCAGGCACCATTTTGATCGTAGCTATATGTTAGTTGCTCTGTGTTGGCAACACTGGATCAGGGAAAGCACAAACAACCATCGCAGAGACTTAGGACGTCTCAGACAGATAACTGTTCAAGAGGATAGTGTCGCCAGGAGAGGAGCCACGTTCACAGCAATGGCGTCGCTATCAGCCATTTTCCATTCTTCATGCATCCTGTATCAAGCGATGCTATTCGGAGACGACCGGCAGAAGGTGGGATTAGATCATGACGTCCATTAAGGTGCTTACCGCATGTACCCCTCAACATAGGTAAAGCCGTTTGGATTGATGCTGAGCTCGGTCAGCCTGGACAGTGTCCGATTGGAGGCATGCTGCCTTTAGTGGCGAATCCGGCTTCTCTTTCAGTGTTGAAAACTGCCGCATACGTGTGTGGAAGAGAGCTGGCCAGCTTTCCGGTCCCGCATTTGTTGTCGAGTGGTACACGGCCATCATACGTGTTGTGATAATCTGAGGTACCATCTCTTGGGACAGCCGATCTCCTCTAGTTGTGCTTTAAGTTAATCTGATGTCTGGCAAGTACTTCGACGCTATTATACAGCCGACTGCGTTGCCCATGCTGTCAAGCCGCCTAAGTCCCATTTACCAAATAGACGACGCTCGACCACATAGTGCACGACTTTATCAATATCTTCGATGATTTAATACTCGCCCATGGACATCCAGGTCCCCGGATGTATCATCAATAGAACAAGTCTGCAACATGCTGGGACGACAATAGCGGCCTTATCACAATAGAAGTGAATTAGCTGACCAGTTGCAATATTTGTAACAGAATTTTCTACAGAGGGACATAAGCAACCTAATTGACTCTATGTTGCACCGAATATTGGCTTGCATAGCTGCCAGAGGAGGATTGACCATTTACTAAAATGTTATCTTCATGTTGCCACCATTTTTAATAAAACGTTTTTTTGCTCCCAAATTCTGATCATTTGCATATCTTCTCGTATATATTCCGAATTCCACGGCTGTAGCTAAATTTCTGATGTATTTATGTATTTTTTTGCAACAGAGTGTATATTTAAAAACACGTTACGCTTTATGTAATCGTATGATCATAGCTTTCTTTTGGGATGTTAAACTTACAGGTGAAAAAAAGTGAATAAGTGATAAACTTACGGGTCTTAAATAAACGACCGGTTTTATAAGTAATACAGATAGAAATAACACCGTTCAATTTCTAAATCGTTTATTTGGGACAGAAATAGCTTCACTTTTCTTTTCATTGCATGTATAGTCACGCACAAATATTTGCAGAACGGCTAGTCCTAGTGTAATGGGATTGGTCTTATTCTTTTTTACGTTAAAAATCACGTATAAAACAAGTATTTAATGTATATATTTGAGCATACATAGTGTTTTAGTTTAGATTTTGACGATTTTTTGGGGGCATTTTGGCAAAAAAAAGGCAGGTTATTTTTTTCCGAATCGTACTAAAATCTAATCAGCACCAGGATGTCTTACAAGTGACTTATTTACCGAATTTTGTGAAATTTGGTCCATTAGTATTTTAGATAGAGTGGATAAAAGCTTTTGCGGGCCATTTCGTAAAAAAGACGGATTCTTTTATCCCGAATCGTACCCAAAATTAATTAGCACCAGATTCGCCCATAAGTGACTTACCTAACAAATTTTATGAAATTCGGTCCATTAGTTTTTCAGTTAGAGTGGATACAAAATCTGCACAGGCAGACAGATAGACGCACACACACAGATACGTCACACTAAAAATAGTTTTTTCGTATTCCAGAGGTCTCGAAACGTGTAGATCCGTCAAAAACTCGTGTTGCGATTTTCAGCATGATTCCAATACTTTCCTATACATTACCATGTATTGAAGGGAAAGTACAAAGAGATAAAATTTCTGAAAATTAGTAGAATTGGCTCGTGGAAGTCTGAAAATACCCCCCTTAGACGAAATTTATTTTGACTACCACCCGCATTCTCACTTTTAATATAAAACATATTAAGAGCTTTGCAAACATAAAGATGCAAAAGTGGCACAATCATAGAAAAGAGAAAAGGATGGTATGTGACGAGGCTTACATACGATAATCCTAATGAACAATTTTTGAAACAAAATAACAGGCCTAAGTTTATTCAGATAAGTCCACCAAAACAAGTTATGCCATACTGAATCCGAGAGTGAATTAAGGAGTCATAAAGAAATCTGAGAACATCAGGAGGACAAAATTGGCGTAGAAAATAAAATGTTCTGATATTTAACTTTAATTGTTTACCAAGACCAGCAATGTGAGGCTTTCAAGATAGCAAGTAATCGATGCTCAATAGCTTCACAATTGCAAGTACTATTTGGATAACAAGTATGATATTTTAACACAAAACTAAATAAAAAAGAATCTGATGTGGGCAACACATGACTTTCCTTATATAATGTAATGAATTTACTACTTTTACAGTAAAAAAATAGGTTTTTCTTATAGTAGATACTAATGTTCTTTCCTAGACATTGAATTTTCGACAATGAGTCGTCATTTTCATTGATTTAGCGTCATTTTTATCCATTTGGCGAGATTTTCGTTAATTTGGCAACATTTCAAAAAGTCGCCAAGTTGGCGACATTACGCCAAATTCTCGCCAAGCGTTATGCACTAAGAAATAAGTTATTCTTACAGCAGATAAATGACTATTGGCGTTCAAATACAAAAGTATTACTCAGAGTATCTTTTTTCATGAATGGAATGAGCTAGATCCACGAGAATGATGTCACCCAATTTATCGCATGGTATTACATATGAAAAGTGAACATGTTTATCAATAGGAAATATTTTTTTTATTTTATATGACTTTTTGATATTTTTTTTTGAAAAATGTACAATATCTCGAGAACGGTTAGTGTTAGCGTTCTAAACTTTATGTCAATCGTTTTCTAATGAAAAATTACATAAGAAATGTCTATTTGCGTAACTTTATTAGTGGTTTTGATTTTTTGACGATTATTTCAAAATTTCATTCGAAAATTTAGGGGGGTTCTGAATATTCGATTGCGTATAAAAACAATAGGCTTCCAGTGTTTACGGATTGTGATTTTTGTACCAAATTTAGTTCAAATCGGTCCATTCGTTCGTCAGTTATCGTCTCGACAGACCCACTGACACACACACACACACACACACACACACAGACATCACTTAAAAAATGCTTGATTCGTGATCAGTGATGCTTGAAACGTGCTCTCCCGTCGAAAACTCGAATTCGAATTTTCGACCCCGTCACAATACTTTCCTTATTCATTATGTATATAAGGAAATTAATTAGAAAAGTAAATAAATTAAAAAAGAATATAAATATTGAAATAATGCAGATTAGAAAATGAAAAGTTGAGAAAGATATGAATAGTTTTTTTTTTTTTTGGGGGGGGGGGGGGAGTGAGTGAGAGGATAGACACCTCATATTACAGACGCAATCCAGACAATACAGAAATAGAATTGAGGATAAAATGATGGGAGATGTAGATTTCCTATATCACTGATAGAGCGCATGTGCAGTTTTGATAGTATTGTAAAATTGAGTGGTTAATTAGAAGTGTATTAAAATACACAAAATACTAATATTTGTAATGTTAAATGAGGTATTGATTGAGATAATGCGTTCTGGTAACAATTAAGTCAAAGAATAAGTGGGAGAAGTGAGAGTTTGACAAATTTAAGTTAATAAAGCTATTAAATACAGTGTTAAGACGTTTTTATTAATACAAAAATCCAGTAATAATCTCATCGAGGTGCACATTACGGAGACATTAAGCACCTCTGCAAAAAATTTCGCTGTTGTCTGATGTTTCAATTTTTCACTACAGATGGCAAAGATACACAGGAAAACATATAGACATAATATTTTGTCTAAGATATTACTATATTAATGCAGAAAATTTGATGTGTCCAACACGCAATTTTCGCTACATTTTAACATATTCTGATATTGTTAGGAAAACAATGATATACTTCTTATAACTCTATTTTGCAGAAAATCAAAATACTTTTTTTGTTACTGATTAAAAATATAAGTACCAACATTTTATAGAAATCTTTTCTTTTGAGATGTCATGCTCCATGTAGAAAATTAAAATTTTCAATACCTAGAAAACGATTCGAGATAACACCTAAATAAAGGTGTAGTTTTGGTTAAATATACTTTATAAACTGTTCTCTCATTAAGAGCCAGTGTATTTCGTTATTCTTTTTTTTTCCATTTCAGAATATTCAATATCTCAAAATAGGGGTATGTTGACGTTTAGTAATAATCAGATTAGCTTTAAATTTAAAAAATAAATAATTAAAAAATAAAGTAAAATAGCTGTTTTTGTAATAATCCTTAACACTATTAATTTTTGTTTTCTATTTTATTTGCGGAAGACAATTCATATGAAAGCCCTTTTCCTAATCCCTAACCTCCCGGAAATCCGTATGCTTCTTTCTGATGTTCAAATAAAGTAATCGCATTGAATTTCACTTGCTTAACTTGTTCGAAAAAATCGTTCCCATTTGTAAGTATTAAGACGCAGACATGCATATATCATTGAAAACAAATCATATTTCTTCAGTTAGGTTCAAAATTTTCCATCTTAAAAAAGAAAAAATCCTTCTGCAAATTGTTGATGTGAAAGTAACGCATTTTTGTGAGGACACGCACTACAAAAGACAGATTTGAGGTTAAGTTTTGTTCAATTATATTAGGTCTATCACTTTTTTGTCTTTTGTTTCAAGTTGGCCAGAAATTCCTTCAGATTATTTTATCCTCTTTGCTGTATTTTATATCGGAATTTCCCTCGAGAAGGGAAATTTCTTTCTACTTACCAACACTGCATTCACTACTTAAAATTTATTATTTTCACTGAACGTAGTTATTTCAATCCCTACCAACGTCATCTGCTGTTGACTCCAATTTGCGTCACCAATAATTCACGTTGAGGAATGGGTCAAACCATTTTCCTTCCTAAGGGCTGATTTTTGGTCACGATTAACTGGGAATGTTTACGTTATGTATTCTGATGTCTGTGAATGGAAGGGGGTTCTGATTAATGTTTCCAAGAATCGTTCATTTTATTAGAATCAAACGATTCATATGCATTATATATGGGCTTTAGATGACTTTCTTGTTTTATGTATTGGCAAAGAAATGCGAGAATGATAATTTTTAGCAACGTTCTTTTGGTGATATAAATTATGAAGTATAATAAGTGAATTACAATTTATATAATGTTATAAATAATTATTAAATTATTCAAGTTCTTTATACTTTCTTGATAGAAGTAGGTATATAGTTATTAGGTGAGCACAATTGTTTCAAGGGCTTTAAGACCCTTGTTTATTAGGTAAAGAACAGTGTTTACGGATCGATAGACAGGATCCCTATATCTTAAGGAACAATTAATCTTTATGAGTAAAATATTGGCTAATGGAATTCTATAAATGATAATTATATAAAAAGAATATAAAATTTTAAATTAAATTTACTCAATTTTGACAGTGGAAGATATCTAGTAAATTTCTGAAATTATTATTTATGTATTGGTAGTAACCTAAAAATGAGTCTTGATAATTCAAGCTATTGAGTTTATTTATAGAATTATTTATACGTAATAGTAATATTTTTATAAACAATAGTGATAGATACAATAAGTGCTTTCATAGACTGAAGACGAACGACTTCATTAAAATTCATTTCATTAAAATAGCTCTATTTGTAATACAGCAGACTATCGAGTAAAATTTTTAGAATTTTCCATCCAATCTCGTGTAGCATTCATATAGTCAATCTCGATGGCAACACATATATTAGTGACACAACATTTCTTGTCTAATTGAAACACCTATCATATACTAAAGTTCCTTTATAGATAAAGTGTTATAAAGGGATTCTATCTTGGACATGGAACCAGTGCCATCTGCCTGCGGCTAAGATCTATGCTACCTATAGTTCATACTAACGAATCAATGGACCAGATTTTTCATATTCCAAAGACAGATTCCTCTGCAGGATTAAATGGTGGATGTTTTGTTTTTTAGACATACTTTCCCGAAATGGAATGGATTCGAATTTATTATTCTAAGGATGATTCGTTTCATATGAAGTGATTTGTATGCAGTACATACTGGTTTCCAAAATACTATCATATATTACGTATTGAAGAGCTGACAATAATTATTCTTAACGTTCTTTTGCTAACATAAGCTATTATATGTATTTATAAAATCGTCTGTAAACATTAAATTATATATAAAAAATAATTTTTCATTCATTAGATAATCCATTTTTTTAGTATATTCAAGGGGAATTATTTCTATAATTATAATGCCATACGTAATTAGAATACATATAGTACTACAATTATTATTAATATAGCATATTATAAAATGCCAAAAAAAAATTCAGTATGTAGTAATTAGAATATAGAACTGAACAAACAAATGTCGATAATTTAAGCTAATGAATCTACATTCAGAATTTACTTTTATTACTCAGATTTCTGTATATAATTATACTGCATAATTCAATAAATAAATATTATAATTGCATTTTAGGAATTTATAAATATTATAACTAGATTACAGAATTCCAGAAGTATTATAGTATTTTGAACACGTAATCAATTCAGAGTATTTATATCATAATTCATAGAATGAATGAAAATGGTTAGAATACAGATGCAAAACGAAAATTTTTTGAATAGCATATGGGGGTTTATATTTACTAGTGAGAACCGCGAGGATTCTGCCCGTAAGTAACTTAAAAAATTGTCTTGTTCATGTGATATCTTACTATAATAAAATGTAACACCCAATCACTGTTTGTGTAGCTACAACACAAAAGGAGGTATTATAATATTCATTATTGTAAATAAATTAAAAGTGAGTCCAATGTTCGGCATAGTTGTCAGTAGGGGATGTCATATGCAACTTAAAACTCCTAAATTCTCCATTGTTGTAAATGAGTTAAAATGAGCCCAATACCTAGTTTCTGTTTCAATATCTGCGAGGTCATTCAACGTAGAATTCCAGAATACTGCTCCTATTTTTAATTTTTATAGAAACGGAAAAGGGCGACGTAAGCTACCGCGTATATTTGGAATCATTTGCTTAAGGTATAAAATAATGCTTGATCAACTAATATCACAAATTAATATAGAACTTGGTTGCATTGATTTATGCTATTTGATTATGAAAGGATATTTATAAATAAAAGCGAAAACGTGGTGAAGAATTATATAACTATGAAAAAAAGCGAAATTTTGCGCACAAGAAACAGATAAATAAATCACAAAAAATAATGCTGCACCCATAAAATATAAGAAGTAGATGATCAATTCGAAAACACTTTACAGTTTTCTTTTTTTAATGTGAGCAAGTTAAAAGTTATACGCTAAATGAGCTTACCACGAGTTGGCAACTACTAAAATTTAGGAGTGTAGTGCCATCTAATGAATAAGGATAGTGAATATAAGGATTAATAGTGAATATAAGTGAGAATAAGGATAAGAGAACAACAAACCAGAAAAATGGACACTAAATCAGAACAATAAAGTCGAAATTAGTTTTCTCTTTATCAAAATTTCTTGCGTCTATAATTTGCCTTGCCTTTATTGTTCTAGTTTCGGGTCCATTTTCGTTCTATTCCTTTTCTTTGTCTTACTAGGTGGTACTAAGCTAGTTGGTACCACTGCTGTATTTTGTACCACAGTTGCTAGCACATGGTGAGCTAATATTTTGAAGAGTAGAGAGTACTCTCTACACGTCATAGCTAATTTAGAGTGTAGATTGTGACTTTTTCGAACTGGATAAGAAAACGTATAATGTGTTTACAAAACGATCGTCTGTGTTTTAAATTTTATTTGCGCAACATTTTACGTTGTGATCTATTTATTTAATACCATAAATTATAATGGAGTAAGGCAAAAATACATTTGTATAATTATTAAATCTGTTTACATCTAGGTCAGAATAAGTTGCCTGCAAATACTTTCAGTTATTACAAAATACTTCTTACTTCCCTCAAATGCCACTCTCGAAGCCAGCGCCCTCTGAGGGCGGCTGATATTAATGCTATCCATAATTCATAATGACGAATAGAGCCAGCCATATCTTCTTCCAAGGGCTGATTTCTTGTCAGGATTAACTGGGGGGGGGGGGATTTTAGTTCTCTATCCCGATGTCTTTGGAACCGGAAGGGGTTCTGATTTATAGCCCAAGAATCGTTCTTTTTAGATGAACCAATTCATTCATACGCATTACTCATGGTCTTTTGTATGCATTTTTTGTATGTTTTATATTGGCTGAGGAAGGTGAGGATATAATCAATCGTCTGAACGTTCTTTTGATGACATAAGCTATTGAGCATATTTATCGAATTATTATTTATAGTGTTGCCAACACGTTACCTATTACGATTGATATTGATATGGGAAAATACCGAGCTAAAGTTTATTAAATCATGTATTTTCTTTTGATGCAAATTTATCAGTTTTGCTCCTCCCCTAATAAAGAAAAATAAAAACACTTTTTGCAGGTAATAAGGAAAAATCACTTGATTTCTTGCTGGAATGCAGGTCCAGTAGCATTAGTTTTGTTACTTTTGCCACTGAACCTGGGAAATCTGTGAATTTTCCTCCTATGCTCTGGACATGGAGAAAAATGGGGAATATCACTTAGAACATTTATTTTTTCACTAGGGAAAAATATTTTTATTTTCCCTATGCACCCTTCAGAGGGCCGCATTACAGGTAACAACTTCCCCATATATATTCTGACTTAGGCTTCCCCACGCGTAAAGCAGCGCGTCAAAAGATTTTTCCCGTAGCAATTTCCCCACGTAGTCTTGCCTACGTGGGTTTGTCTAGGGCTGATGTGTTGCTTCCCCACGAGAAAGCCCACGTCAAGAAGCACACGGGGAAATTATTATGCGTTAGGCAGTAGATCATGTCACCAACTGTCTCATGGTCTGTTACTTTCTTTGAAATACACTCGTCAAAAGTGAAATTGCAAAATCATGAAGGAATGCACGTAGCCATATGCAAATCACAGTACCGATACAAGAGAGAGTCATATGCAAATGATTTAAAGAACAAACAAATATATGCAAATGATTTAAAGAACAAACAAATATATGCAAATGATTTAAAGAACAAACAAATATATGCAAATGATTTAAAGAACAAACAAATATATGCAAATGATTTAAAGAACAAACAAATATATGCAAATGATTTAAAGAACAAACAAATATATGCAAATGATTTAAAGAACAAAAAAATATATGCAAATGATTTAAAGAACAAACAAATATATGCAAATGATTTAAAGAACAAACAAATATATGCAAATGATTTAAAGAACAAACAAATATATGCAAATGATTTAAAGAACAAACAAATATATGCAAATGATTTAAAGAACAAACAAATATATGCAAATGATTTAAAGAACAAACAAATATATGCAAATGATTTAAAGAACAAACAAATATATGCAAATGATTTAAAGAACAAACAAATATATGCAAATGATTTAAAGAACAAACAAATATATGCAAAAGAAACATGTTTATTCAGTAAAGAATGTGGCCCCCACGGGCAGCTATACAGGCCGCTAAATGACGAGACATACTATCGATGAGGCTATAAATGATTTCCTGGGGTAATCCTTGGCAAGCAGCGTCCACTGCGGCACGCAGTTCAATCGTATACGATATGTACCGGTAGTCCTCGGTGCACCTGATGTCTGATGAGGGCCCGACACGTGTTCAATGGGAGAGAGATCTCACAAGGCTGCTGGCTAGAAAACGATGTGAATTCCGTTCAGGCTTTTAAGAGTTTGCCGTGCGGTGTGCGGTGTGGCAGTATCTTGCTGGACACTGTGCCGCGAACGGCCTACAACAGTGGCCGAATCACAGGCATCACAACTTGTGTGATGTACCGATCCGCTGTCAGATTACCTGCATTGTGCACCGGAGATGTCCGCTGATCGAACATGATACCACCCCAAACCATGATGCCCGGTGTTGGACCTGTGGGGCACTCGATGACATGGGTTGGCAAGTGGCGTTCCCTGGCAAGCCGCCACACCCGTCCATGGCTGTCATTCCTCCACAGGCAGAAGCGAAATTTATCCTTAAACAATACCCGATGCCATCTATTGGTCCAGTTCCGATAATGACGACACCAAGCCAGACGTGCATCCCTGTGTCCAGCGCTTAATGGCACCCCAGTGGCTTGTCGCTATGAGCTCAGCTGTACTACTTCATGCAACCGACTGCGAATGGTTTGAGTGCACTTAGGTGCAACCATTGATGGTGGCAGGCTGTTTCGGATGTCACTTGTCGTTGCGAACAGATCTCGACGAGCCGTTCGGCTAATCTGCTGGCCTGTGCACTCAATCGTGCGTCTGTTCGAGCCATTCTCTCTTCGGCGTATTCTCTGAGGTTCCTGTGTCCATCGTGTCACATATTGCTGGATGGTACTCAGGGATGTATCTAGAGAAATGTGAGTGGTGGTTGATTTTCCAGAACAATTATAATTGAGAATATAAAATTTCGAAACGAGCTTCACGTTAATTCGCACGCACAAACAGTATTAGTATTGTATACTTTTATATTAAAGAAACACATTTCATAAAATTGAATATAACTTTTCTTAAATGTAATTATAATATGTATATTTTTTTGGATGAGTGGTGGTCGGCAATTGAGTGGTGGTCGGAAATTCTGAGTGGTGGAAACCCCGACCACCACCGACCACTGTAGATACATCCCTGGGTACTCGCGTTATGTTCAACGCGCATGTCAATTGCACTCATCGACAAACCCACGTGACGCAACTTTTGGATACGGTCTCATTCCCCAGCCATTAACTAATAGTATACAGCTCGCTGACGTCTTCGAGGCATCACTTCTTCACATTTTTGAAAGTTCGGCTGCTGCAAATCGTTGCTGATAGCATTTACGGGACGAGCCATTTGCTGGTATTTATCACCCGAAACTGGGTGTCACGTGACCGGATACGTACGAAAATTTCATTATTTATATATGACTCTCTTTTCTACCGGTACTGTGATTTGCGTATGGCTAAGTTTATTCCTTCATGGTATTGCAATTTCACTTTTGACGAGCATACATAGTTATTTTTTTAAAGAGAAAGGTGGTTAAGCTCAACTGCAATGAGGGACTTGGTTTAAGTCTAAATGTGAATGAGTGGGTAATGTCAATGTAAACAATTTTTTTATTTTATTTCGATTTTTAATTAAAATTTAATGCATAAATCTTTCCTATATATATATATATATATATATATATACCATTTTTTCAAACAAGTCAACTCAACACGAATAGAGGTTAAGATCTCTGATAACGTGAAATAGAGAAGAATATGGTAGTAAATTATTTGGAGTTCAAACTTTCTTTTGCTTCGCTGTTTTAAGTATTAACCGCATTAAAATACGTTTGAAAATGTATTAGATTTGAATGGTGTTTGTAATCGTTTCTTGAAACTTTAATTCTTTCGTTAAAATAAATATTTTGTACAAAATGTATAACATTTTAGAATCTTCAGATAAATTAAATAAAAGAGTTAAAGAAAGGGGATGAAAGATCCAGAAATTATTCCTAGCTATATGGATACTAGCTACATTTAGATACTAACTTTCAATCTAATTAGGCTTTTCAAATGAAATTAGGTGCGATTATTAAAACCGGCAAGCATAAGGTACTTACTAATTTTCGTAGAGATGAATTTAGTAGAGCCATCCTATTTTTCGAATATGTTTTCCTTGAAAATCGAGAAACCATTACAAAATAATATGCTAAGCCTTTTTAAAATAATATCCACTTATTATGCATTTTTTGATTTGAAAGACATCATTTCTAGGAATGACATAATTTATAGGATGCTATGAGCCACTACCCAGTATTATACGTTCTTTTTTTTAATTTTAAACACAGACACACATAAAACTCCTCATTATGATCAAATTTGTGCTTGATTTTAAGATCTTTTATTTAGAAATGAGTGGATACTCTTGTTTAAAACTTATCTGGAGCAACTCACGAGGTATTACAAATTTTACTTTAACATAGGGAGCGCGATATTTATGAAAAGAATCAGGCAATTTCAATAAATTGGGTATGCTTATTTTGATGAACAACAAGAATATAAATAATTTGGCATCACGTCTGATGTTATAATAGCAAACATTGAGCACACATCCACAACAGAAGGTCTTTATTTTATTTCCTATAAGACGTACAAAAGTTTTAAAAAAAGGCCAGAGCGCTTTCGAGCATAAGTACGCTCTTCATCAGTGACTACACGGAAATAAAATTGAATCGTTCATATATAGACCAGATATAGCGACAAAATTTGCATAAATACAATTTACAAAAGAAACTACGTTTAGGCAAGGATAAACCGTAAACTATTGTTTTAGACAAGAATATGCCTATAGATGATTTTTAAGTACGTCAAAATCATACATGTTGTAGTACCCTCCAATACATATAATGGCAGAAAGCATAATCCAAAACGAGCTGTAAGAAATTTCAATTTCTGATGTTATTTTACTATATAAACATAGTGTGTATATATATATACATATATATATATATATATATATATTGTTCACAATCATACATGTTGAAGGGTACTCCAATACAAATAATGGCAGAAAGCATAATCGAAAACGAGCTGTAAGAAATTTCAATTTCTGCTGTTATTTTTCTATGAACGGTGCCGGTTTTCCGGGAGAGTTTGCCGCGGCACTCAAAGCATGTTTTTGACCGGGGAGTGGGGGTCAATACCCCCCCCCCCCACAACCACTTTTTGGTACTGTTCATTCTTTCATTGAATTATATATATATATATTGTCCCCATTATACTACTTTGTATATTTTGTTTACATAACGCTCATATTTACATATTTTATAAATTCATATCTTTAAAATCTTTGTAACACACTTCTCAAAAATTTTATAATGAACAGCCAAAATAGAAAGAGTGGTTCGATCTGTAATGAATTCTGTCTAAAAATCATCGTTCATTATTCATCCGCATTCATTAATTACTGTGGAAGAAAATGGTTTGAAGGTTATTCTGACTTTGTTCATTTTCGAATATAATTAATGAAGGGTATTCTCCCGGAAAAGGAGGAGAGAGAGAACTTTTCTAGTGATCCGGAGTGAGATCGAACAAGGGTCGAACAAAATTCGAATCTCTATGGCGAGCACAGGATATCGTTCTTTCTTTTACAATCATTCGAAAATTGTAAAAAGAGGCGGGCGGAATATTTCTGGCAGCGAACAATTCTGTTCAAGAATTTAAGTAAATAGAAATGTTTCTTTTGAAAATGCTGCATTTCAAATGTGTTTGACTGAAAGTTCAGATTTCATATACAATGCTATGTTCTCGAATTCTAACTTTGTCTGAGAATTGCTTAATGTATTTTACATTTCGAACTTTAGTAATTTGATATTTTAAAAGAAAAGATATATTATTCGAGTTATGTTATCTGTTACAGTTTCGTATAACAGATGAAGTTGAAATTAAATTCTTACACTAGGCGCACAAGCACAATTTAATTACACAAAGAAAGAGATAGTTAGGTGAATAAGAAAGTTTACGAATGGGAAGACAGCGCTTAAAATGTCAAATCTAAAGGTAGTAACAACTTAAATTGTGTACAGACTTATACAGATACAAAGGTAATAAAATGATGATAAAAGGTAACAAAGTGCGAAATACACTCTACTCTTCTAGAAGAAGCAGAAAGTCAAATTTTCTTAATAGTTTTCTTGAGCTCGAAAATCAACGTGTTTAAAATAAAATAAAATAAAAACAAGAAAGATTAATCATGCATAAAGCATTAATTATGAAACACTTTCAACCTGCAATGCAATTTTATTAAACATCTCTAAATTGCGAGCGATGCATTCAACTGCAATACTTTTAAATTTATCACAATACTACATTATTTTATTATATTTAAAAATTTAAAACTTCATCTAAAAAATGAACTTTATTCAAATGACGTCATTGAAATATAAGTCACCTGGTTTAAACATCTCTAAAATGCGATACATTCAGCGGCAATATTTTTAAAATTTTCACAATAATACAATAATTTATTGCATTTGAAAACTTAAAACTTCATCGAAAAAAATGAACTTTATTCAAATGACGTCATAAACCACCTAGCTCCCTATGTAAAAGCAGCAAATATTTCATTCATATACTTTTATTCCATTCCTTTCATTCATCACAATACTATAATAATTTGCTTTATTTAAAAACTTCAAACAATGGAGGTAAACGTAATTTAACTCTACTTAAAACTTCATCGAAAAGTCTGCTATAAAATCGTCTGTTCTCTATGCAAAGTCAATGAATATTTCATTCATATCAGCTATATTTCAGACTCAAAGAACTAAATAATTTTGTGTTAAAGAAATTCAGCAATTCTTATGCAACTCATCCTACATCTTTATGTGTTTACATACTCCATAAGTGAAAAATAGGCTTCGTTGGAGAAATAATCAAAGTTTGATGATCATTTAAACTCAAATATATTGTAATTGCGTTGTTTCAGAATGTAGATGTACAGAAATTAAGCAAAAATAAAGCGGTTTTAGGACGCATTCAATACTAAATATAAATTAGAAAGAACTTTAAAAATCAGGATTTTGACGCAAGATGGATGGCATTGATCATTTAAACTCAAATATATTGTAATTACGTTGTTTCAAAATATAGATGCAAAACGGTTTTAGGACGGATACAACACTAAATATAAATAAAAATAATTTAAAAAACCACGATTTTGACAAGACGGATGTCATATTTTATTTTGAAGTGGATCACGTGATCTCTTCATTAATATGGGTGTAATCATTATTTTAATTTTTATTTAAAAAACTAACAAATATATTTTGCTGAAACTTTTTTTATATTTTTTATGAGATAATTTGAATATTTTCTAAAACTTTCGAAGCAATTTGTGAACTTTAAATTTGCTTAAAAAATGTTTGAAAAATTAGATCCCATAGGGTTGAATGTATTTCATTTTCTCAACCCGGGTTCACTCCAAAACTAATTGGGTGATATTATTCATTTATATTCCCATAGGTTCCACAGACCGTCTGAACAACATACTAAAATTTCATTTTGATAAAGTCATTTTTACGACAGTTATAGTGCTAACGGACAGACAGACAGACAGAATGAACAAAGTCATGAACACTTTTCAACTATGTTGTAAAGTGTTTAAAACTGACTTTACCAAATTTATTATCAGTACAGAAATCCAAAGAAAACGTTTTTCACTGCAGTTAAGCATCGAATTCGATACGTAGTATAATGGGATTTTCACGATAATAAAATTGACTGGGTGCCTTTGTGCAGTTACGAATGTTACGGCTTGGCAACTGCGTTAAAAAGCAAACTTCCCTTTATACATCAGCTGAAATGATGTGATCTTACTTTAAATACTTTTATCTTTGCATTGAAGCTCCGATAATACCCCCCTCCCCCAATGGCCAGGCACTAGACTCTACGTCAACTTACGTCGTTTGCCCTATGTACGGCTGAAATCGTGATCCATTTTGCCGTCCTAGGACGTTACCCCAGGCGCACCAGAGGGGGGCGGAACACATTGCGCCTACAACACACGCCATCCATGTCTTACGTGGGACTTGAACCCACAACGTGGCGGCCGATCGATCGCTGGAAACGCTCGCCTTGACCGTTCGGCCACCGCGTCGACTTTAATGAGCCAACAGCACACGGTGTTCCCAGGTGGTCACCCACCCAAGTACTATTCGCGCCCGATGCTGCTTAACTTCCATGATCTAACGGGAACCGGTGTTTTCAGCACGGTAGAGCCGTTGGCTAGCTCCGATAATATTCAGATGGCAACGCCTCGATCTATTTAAATGTAATTTACAATGCTATATGAACAATGTTGTTCGTCTGAAATTGGTGTTTTAATTAAGTTTTTGTATATGGCAATACTTTCAGAAATAATTGTTGCTTTAACTTCCGTCAAAAGGATGTTCTTCTGAGACTAAATACTTTAAAAATTCAAATTAATAGGAATGTGACTTAACTGGACTTCTTATACCATAATTAATGTTTAGCATTTTAGTAGTTTTTTTTCAAATTTTACAAAAAAATTTGGAAATATCGGCATCATGAGCCCAAATGATTACAATTGTAGAGTGTTACCATTTACTTTAAAGGGCTTGAAAAAATGTCTCGATTGATATAATATTTGACAATGTACCCCTTGAGGGGTACATATATTGCCACGAATAAAAAATTGTATCGCAGCTATTTTTCACAACAATGATTCAAACTATACAGTCTTGGGATTATCGAGCCATAAATAAACCTTTTTATTCATGATTATGTCCAATTTTGTCCTATGCTGCAACTAATTAATTAAAAGTAATTGTATTAAATTTATGTTCTTCCTATGCTTATTTTACTCCAAAAATGGACCTTACAGCACCAGTTTGTCCCTCGGTGGCAGAAATTTGAACTATTTTTTTTTTAAAGTTAAAACCCCATGGTCTAAATAGTATTTACTGTAAATTTGGTTGAGTTTGATCCAACAGTTTTCTCACTACCGGGCTCTAAACACCTCTACTTTAATTATGGACACCCTGTATATAAAAAAGTTAATATTTCTGTGCATCTGTCGTGCTCAGAGTGAATTTTTTACACTATCGTCAACTCGGCTTTTAAAAGTTTAAATTTTAATCAAATTTGCAGTTCTGGCGAAAAAAATGATACATATAAAGAAAGCCATTATTTGCCAGTCTGTCAAACAGTCATTTGGCAAACTTGAAGACAAATTTGGCGCAATATCGACAATTTAGCAATATAAGACATGCCGCGAAGCGTTTTGACGGGCCTTCTCGAGCGGCATAAAGTAATTGCCTTTTATTGGGAGGTATAAGAATTAATATGAGAACTACGGTAACGTATAGTCATTAATAATATCGATCAGGAAATGTGTGTGGTCTCCGTGAATCTGGAAATTTCAGGAGCGGAAGTTCTGTAGATGGCAGATGGAAGGAAATCTTTTACATAAATTTAATCGTCCTGGATATAAAGCTATTAACATATAGTTTTTAATGTATATGCACCAAAATCAGATGAGTCTTGCTGTGGTATAAACTCTCTTAATAAAGAAGTTCCAAATGTAGAACAAGACCCCCCCCCCCTCCCCGAAAAAAAAGCTGTAAGCACACTAGCATACAGATCTTCGCTTTCCCCCAATCTTCCAAATTACTTCAATGATTTTTGGCCAATTTCAAAATTGAATTCTCTTTTCACGGAGTCCGTCACACCACCTACTTCCATTACCAAATTTACTCCGATAAGTAAACCAATAAAAGCACTCGTCACGAAAAATCGTGTGCCCAAGCTTCACAAACTTCTGCGAGTCCGTTGGCAGCAATCAGGGAGATGAGACTTTCGCGGAGGTAAATCGACGTCGATGAGTGAGTGGGGGATGGGGACTTACTTTCGGTCGACTCCCGAAACTTTTATCACCGAAAGACCTTCACTGGATGGAAAATAGTCAGAAGTGGATCGGGGTATGTGTGCCGCTTTTAAAAAGTATTCGATTAAATAATGCATTTTACTTTCCCTTTATTATTTATGGTAATGTACAGGTAAAGTATTGGAATCGGAACAGAAAATCGAGTTTTTGTTTTAATCATGATGGGTCTACACGTTAGTAATTATATATATATATATATAAAAAATAGCGTGACATTTGTGTGTGTGACTAGTTGAAATCAACACTAGCCGATGGAAAGGCCAAGAGTTCTCTGGGATTTGAAACAATCCATTCTTTCCCGCGCGCCATCTTCCTATTGCCTCGTCAATAAAGTGTTCTTCGCTTCTGTGCTCATAGTCTTTGGTGAAAACAAGGTGTAAGAGCATCTATATTAAAAGATGGGCGCATCTATCATTCGTGATACAAAATTAGCGCTCCAGTAAAACAGCTTCCGATAGCGGAGTAGTTTTGTTTATAATGTATCGCTAATAACTTCGAGATAAACATAATGTTGCCTAATAAGATGTATAAACCTTAAAATAGTTCGAACTCAATTTTTCATATTTTTACTTTCCCTATAATACATTGTAATGCATAGGAAAAGTATTGGAATCGTGTTGAAGATCGCACCTCAAATTTTCGACCGATGTACACGTTTTGGGTCCTCTAGAATAAGGAAAAACAATTTTGGCGTGACGTCTGCGAGTGTTTCTCTCTCTCTGTGTGTGTATGTGTGTGTGTGATGTGTGTGGTGTGTGTGTGTGTGTGTGTGGTGTGTGTGTCTATGTGTGTGTGTCTGTGTATGTGGTGTGTCTGGTATGTGTGGTGTCGGTGTGTATGTCTGTGTATGTCTCTGCATATGTGCTGTCGGTGTGTGTCGTGTGTATGGTGTCGGTGTGTCTGGTGTGTGTGGTATCGTTGCGTCTGGTGTTGTTGTTGTTGAGACCCAGACCGTCCGACCTACCAGAAAGATGTAAGGTAACTGTTTGGACGGTCGGGAAGAGCCACTCAATTTAGACCGGAATCCAGTGGGGGAGTCATCCACAGGGACCGTACACTCCCTCCCCTATCACCAACCTCTCGGTAGGATTTACGGACCCATATGTTTAACGTGATGGTACTCGGCGTAAATACGGCAGAAGTTCTGGTAGCGGAGGGAATCGAACCCGGGTCTACCGAGTACAATTCCCGAGCGCTAACCCCTGGGCTACCGCGCCCTCGGTGTGTCTGGTTTTTGTGGTGTCGGTGTGTATGTCTGTGTGTGTCTGTGTGTGTCGGTGTGTGTGGTGTCGGTGTATCTGGTGTGTGTGGTGTCGGTGTGTATGTCTGTGTGTGTCTCTGCGTATGTGGTGTCGGTGTGTGTGTCTGTGTGTATGTGTAATGTATGTATCCACTCCAGCTATCTAATTGACCCACATTTGACAAAATGTAGAAAAGTCAGTTGTGGAATACTCTGGTGGTGATTAGATTTTGGTACAATTCAAGATAAAATAACTTGCCATTTTGCAAAATGACCCGCAAAAATCATATGCATCTACTCTAGTTAAACTAATTGACCAAATGTCACAAAATTTGGTATGTAACTTGTGTAACCCTGTTGCTGATTAGAGTTTGGTACGATTTGAGAAAAGCTAACCTGTCTTTTTTTGCGAAATGGCCCGCAAAATTCGCCAAAATCTAAAATAAAGGACTACGTTTACATAAATATAACAGTTAAATACTTTTTTTAAATGTAGTTTACTTTAGCCGTTTTAAGATATGTTAGCTGTTACGCATTTTTACTACACCTTCTTTGTAAATACGTCCACAGTTACCAAACGAAAACGGAAATTGAATTAAAAATGCAAATTCAGTGTAATTTCAATTAATTATGCACGCTATTTTGTGCAATTAAACTCAATTTAATGAATTATTAAAGAAAAAAGCAGAAAATACATTTGAATCTGTAAGGTGTAGTTATGTGCTGCCCACATCAAATTTTTATTTCTGTAACTCACAGGAGTCGTTTTTACGATACAAATCATATTTTGTTCTTTCTGATGCATATTGTATGTATTTTTAAACCCTGGAACGAATGCATAAAATGTTTAAATGTTAAAAAAATTCTATCAGGCGTCGCAAAATTTAGTAACCACAGTGATTTAACCCTTTGTGTGGCTATAATGCAATTTGCAACATGAGATGGAAGTAGTACTTCAATTTAAAGTGTGGGTGTGTCCCTCGAAATGTTAGTGTGGTTTCAAATATAACTAACTTAAAGAAGTTTTCTCATCTAAAATAGCCAATGAATTAATAATAATCGTTAAAATCCTATTTTGTGTAATCCCTAAAATCGCAATTAATAGAGGAAAATCACTCATTAATTTGAAACTCATGGGAACATGAATAATGTCCTCTATTTAGTGTTATATATATTTATGAAATAAATATATAAAGTACTTATAAAATATATATTTATAAAATAACTATATAAAATAATTATAAAATATATATTTAAAAAATAAATTTATATATAGCTTATTAATATATAAATTTATTTTATAAAATACATTTTAAATACTACCTATGAATAAGAGATGCGTGATGATCTTTTTTTTCATTTCCTTGTTATTTGACTAAAAATCTTAAAAACAAAAAAATTCTTGAAACCAAAATGTATCGAGAACAGTTTAAGCTTGACTTTAAATTATAAAAATATAATTTAATTAAACTTAATAATTTTTCAATACAAAATTACGTATAAAACAATATTTTGATAATAGTGTAATATTTTTTTAGATGTTTCTGGAACATTTTGGAAAGATACTAATTACTTTCCTTATATACATAATGTATAAGGAAAGTATTGTGATGGGGTCGAAAATTCGTATTCGAGTTTCGACGGGAGAGCACGTTTCAAGCATCCCTGATCACAGATCAAACCTTTTTTAGGTGATGTGTGTGTGTGTGTGTGAAAGAATGTGTGCGTGTGTGTGTGTCAGTGAGTCTATGGAGACGATATCTCACGAACAAATGGAGCGAATCGAATGAAATTTGGGGCAAAAATTACAATCCATGAATACTGGAAGCCTATTGTTTTTAAACGTAATCGAATGTTCAGAATCCCCCTCAATTTTTGAGAGAAACTTTGAAAAAATTATCAAAAGTACAAAACCTTTAATAAAGTTACGCAAATAGATATTTCTTATGTAATTTTTTCTTAGAAAACAATTGACATAAACTTTAGAATGCTAGCATGAACCGTTCTCGAGGTATTGCACATTTTTCAAATAAATTTATCAAAAAATCCCATAAATTAAAAAAAATATTAACTCTTGAGAATTATGTTCACTTTTCATATGTAATATCATGCGATAAATTGGGTGACATCATTCTCGTGGATCTAGCTCGTTCCATTGATGAGAAAAGATACTTTGAGTAATACTTCTGTATTTGAACGCCAATAGTCATTTATCTGCTATAAGAATAACTTATTTATCCTTCCATAACTCTTGGCGAGATTTTGGCGACGAATTTGGTGGAATGTCGTCAACATGGCGACGTTTTTATATGTTTCCAAATTAAAGAAAATCGCTCCAAATGGATAAAAAATGACGCTAAATCAATGAAAATGATGACTAATTGTCGAAAATTCAATATCTTAAAAATAATATAAGTATCTACTATAAGAAAAACCTATTTTTTTTGCTATAAAAGTAGTAAATTCATTGCATTATAAAAGGTGCTGCCCACATCAGATTTTCACTTTTTTATTTGCATCAAAATCTAATCAGTACAGGGAAAACGCATGCCATACTTAAATGCCAAATTTCTTGAAATTCGGGCAGATGGTTCCGGAATGGGTATATATATATATATATATATATATATATATATATATATATATATATATATATATATATATATATATATATATATATATATATATTCCAAAAGAATCACTCTCAAAATAGTGGATTCATGTTCCAGGATGAATAAAACGAGTAAATCTAATGAAAATTTATTTGAGTTTAAATTTTCGACGTAAAAAGAGCCGGGTAGAAATATATACCTATATCTGCTTATAGCGCTGCGTGATATCTCAATGGTCACCAAACTATGTAAAAAAGTACTGGTAGAAAAGGGAAAAATATTGATATTCCATATGGCCTACATACACAGATTCACCTTTATTGTTATCAAATTTTCCGAAATGCATTCCCTAAAGTTCTATCACACAAAATAATATATACCTATTTGAAATTATATTCACTTATTAGTTTAAATATCGCATTTAAAAATTACTTAAAATCGAAGAAAAAACATTGAAATATTTTTGGAACTGTTTATCCAGATATTAATGAGATAGGTTCTATTTGTTTTGTCATCCGAATTTAAATATAAAATATTAATTTTAATATCCTTAGCAGTTATAGCAGTCAGTCTTATCTTAAAGCATATTTAGTATTTTATTTCAGATTTTGTGGATTTTTGCAGGTCATTTTATTATTAGTACTGAAATCCTTCTCAAGTTCCTTAACCATCAAAGTTAATGAAATTTCTTCGGATAGATTTTGAGCTAGATTGAATACACCTACACATGCACATAGCCACCACCTTAAAAATTGTATATCCATGTTCTAGAACGCTCAAAAAGTGTAAATCCATCGCCAACTCGAATTCCAATTGACTAAATTTCAATATATTTCTATATTACCATGAATGGGTAGGGAAAGTATAAAGGAAGTAAAAGACACATTTAGTTCCAATGACTTTAGATTATCTATATCAGCGAAAACACTAAAACACTTAAAAGTTCTATTATCTAAATCACCAACGAAAATGCAAAGCCCTCCATTAGCATTAAATTAGTTTGATGCAAGTATATAGTATCTTGTACCTAACGGACCCATCATTAATGCCTTTCACAGCAAGAAAGCTCTAATAAAAGTCATTATGTTTTTGCGCCATTTTTAAAACCCTATCTCACTTTTATGTGTTCGATGACGCAGTGGCTAGCTAAGCAGTTGTGTCGATCATTTTATCTGAAAACAATTTTGTACTGAAAATTTGTAATTAGCGACTGTATTATCGCAGTTAATTGAAAGTGATTGTGGAGTCTTCGACTTCTTAATGGTTTGTTTTATAGCACATCAGGAGTTTTGAGCATGAGTTGTGACATGTAAGAAACACATTAGTTGGGATGGTCGTAATTTCAAAGAAAGTTGAATTAGAAGTGAACTAACATGGCGGAGCGAAGTGTAACACCTATTCTGTAACAATAGGTGGTACACCTAACAACATGTAACACCTAAATACTATTTGGGACACATAGAGGTTGTACTTTAAATTATGGAGCTATGTTTACATTACAGTGTAAAAAATCTGATGTGGGCAACACATGACTTTCCTAATATAATGCAATGAATTTACAACTTTTACAGTAAAAAAAATAGGTTTTTCTTATAGCAGATACTCATATTCTTTCTAAGATATTGAATTTTCGACAATCTTCATATGTTGATCGACATCAATAGTCTTAGACATCAATAGTCTTCATTTTCATTGATTTAGCATCATTTTTATCCATTTGGCGAGATTTTCGTTAATTTGGCAACATTTCAAAAAGTCGCTAAGTTGGCGCCATTCCGCCAAATTCGTCGCCAAAATCTCGCCAAGCTTTATGGACGGAGAAATAAGTTATTCTTATAGCAGATAAATGACTATTGGCGTTCAAATACAAAAGTATTACTCAAAGTATCTTTTCTCATGAATGGAACGAGCTATATCCACGAGAATGATATCACCAAATTGATCGCATGATATTTCATATGAAAAGTGAACATGTTTCACAACAGTTAATATTTTTTTTTAATTTATGGGATTTTTTGATAAATTTATTTGAAAAATGTACACTATCTCGAGAACGGTTCATGCTAGCGTTCTAAAGTTTATGTAAATCGTTTTCTAAGGAAAAATCACATAAAAAATGTCTATTTGCGTTGCGTAACTTTATTAGTGGTTTTGATTTTTTGACGATTTTTTCAAATTTCATTCGAAAATTTAGGTAGGTTCTGAACAGTCGATTACGTTTAAAAACAATAGACTTCCAGTATTCACGAATTGTGATTTTTGTACAAAATTTCATTCGAATTGCTCCATTCGTTCGTGAGATATCATCTCCAAAGACTGGCTGACACACACACACACACACACACACATACATCACCTCAAAAATGTTTGATTCGTGATCAGGGATGCTTGAAACGTGCTCTGCCGTCGAAAATTCGAATTCAAATTTTCGACCCCGTCACAATACTTTCCATATACATTATGTATATAAGGAAAATAAAAATCTGACGTGGGTAATACATGAGTCCCTTATGAACCCCAATTAATTTCATTTCTTTATATTTTTACTTTCCCTGCAATACATGGTAATGTATAGGGAAAGTATTGGAATCATACCGAAAATCACAACTCGAGTTTTCGACGGATCTACACGTTTCGAGACCTCTAGAATACGAAAAAACCATTTTTAGCGTGACGTCTGTGCGTGTGTCTGTCTGTCTGTCTGTCTGTGTGTCTGTCTGTCTGTCTGTCTGTGTGTCTGTCTGTCTGTGCAGATTTTGTATCCACTGTAACTAAAAAACTAATGGACCGAATTTCACAAAATTTGGTAGGTAAGTCACTTGTGGGCGGGGCTGGTGCTGATTAGTTTTGGGTACGATTCGGAATAAAAGAACCCGCATTTTTTTGCGAAATGGCCCGCAAAAGCTTGTATCCACTCTAGCTGAAAAACTAATGGACCGAATTTCACAAAATTCGGTAGATAAGTCACGTATAGGTCACTCTGGTGCTGATTAGATTTTGGTACGATTCGGAAAAAAATAACCTGCCTTTTTTTGCAAAACGGCCCGCAAAAATCTTCAAAATCTAAACTAAAGAACTAGGTATACTCAGATATATCCATAAAATGCCCGTTTAATACGTAATGTTTAACGACGAAAAGAATAAGACCAACCCCATTACACTAGGACTAGCCGTTCTCGAGATATTTTAGTTTTTCGTACTTTCCCTACGCCACCTTTGAAAATAAGCCCGGTTACCGAATGAGAACGAAAATTGAATAAAAGTGAAATAAATGTAATTAAAATAAAGAGAACGTGGATATAAGTCTGCAGGGAAAGTCATGTGCTGCCCACATCAGATTTTTATACTATAGTTTGAGTTTTACCACCCAAAATTATCTATGGACGAGATATTTATTTTAAATTGCATTAAATTTTAAGGTTAAAAAAATATTTGGCTGCGTAGCGTATTTCAAAATGGCGCTAAGTTAAAAAAATTCAAAATATCAAATATCTAGAGAACCGCTTTTGTAGCATGACAATGAAATTGGTTTTATCTATTTTATGCTAACATATTACGAACGGGATAAACATGTATTAACTATTATTATATTATATCACTCAATTTATTATTGGTTTAAAATATACTTGCATGAAACATTTAGCTCTGAAGTTTTAAAATAAAGATTCTAAATAAGGCATGTTTTCTAATATTCCACAGAGTAATCCATAGTTGTCGTTCTGGTTAGTGTCGATCATTTATTTCACAAACTACCCCCAACAATTCAATTTTCCCTCTCGTATTCTGCCCACACACGTTTCAGGAAAAATGACTTATTTCTTAATACTGGCCTGTCAAAAAGCCAAGAAACACGTCTTATTACTCACGATGGAGGTGCCATTTTGTACTTTCTTAGGTGCAATTTATCCAGTCAACACATTCAGCACGTTGATTGCTGATTGCATCTTTTGAAAAGAAGGGCGTGGCTTTGTATAAGGTTGTTATCTTTTGGCGGGAAATGGAAAAGTAGCGCCACATAAATCATAAAATTTCTCCACGAGATCAGAAATAGAGATAGGTATCAGATAGTAAGGCTACATTTTGCGCTCTATAAGTACAACAATCGCAAAGCTTACTGGAGTACACTGTAAAAATATATTTGTAATATAATTCGTACTTTATATATTCGTAAACTGGAATTCAATTCTCTCTGACACATACTTTTAATTTCAGATTTTCTTTAATAAGCGAGCCATAAAAATATAAGGTTGTCATCTTTTGGCGAGAAATGGAATGGTAGCTCCACATAAATCATAAAATTATAAATAGATGGTTTTCATAATACACCATAAACCCCAGCTATATCATAGGGTTCTCTAACACAATCATTCTTTTTGGAGGTTGTAGGAAATTTGAATAAATATATATTTTGCTAGTTGATTTTTAATTTACATGAGTGCGAGCGTCTGGCACTAGTATGTGCGATGCAAACGAGAAAGAGAGAAAAGCCACCGCATCACATGGTTTTGGCTGCTTGTGAGTCTTGTTGCGAAGCAGTTTTGCTTGAGCTGTCAGCTAGCTAGATTGTATTAGTAGTCGCCTTTAATCTGTTTATGATTATAAACCAGTATATAAACAGATTCCGCGTGGGAACATTTGAAATCTACGACGTTCCTTAGATTGAGTTGGTACTCAAGTTGGTTGGTACCCGATAATACCACTATTTAAATTCATTTTTAAAATGTATCTACAGGCAATTCATTTTTAATTCATTCAATTTTAATTCATTCCCAAAATATGGACAAATGGTCGAAGAGGAAGGTTATGGATGCAGATGCAAATGATCTTTCTAATACAGAATGCAGTAAAAATACGGAAATCGAACCAGCGTCGGCAGCTCACAAAAAAATGAGGAAATATTATACATCACGACGTTTACAGCTGAATTCTAAGAAATCCTCCAATCTCCTCCTATCGGTGTTAATGCGCGTGCACGAAGGGATCCGTTGATATCCAAGAGCCCGACTTTTACACCGACTTACTTTAACTAAAGCGATTCTTATGGATACATTTATACCTTATAAAATTATAATTAATGAACAGATGGCTTCTGGAAATTTGTTTTTATTGAGCAGTGTTGCAGACCCAGACCGTCCGACTCATCCAAGGACTTGAGCAACTATTTGGACGGCCGGTTATTGAGCAGTGTTGAAGACCCAGATCGTCCGACTCATCCTGAGGACTTGAGTAACTATTTGGACGGCCGAGAAAGGGTTATTGAGCAGCGTGTAATGTTTAAGAAAGCTGTTGTTCAATTATAAAAGTTGGACAGCCTGTCTATTATTTTAAATCGCAATTTTAAAAAACGGGGATGTTTCTCACACACGAAAAGCACATACAGTAAAACCTCGATAAGTCGTCACCCGGATGACGTGGCACTTCGGATAAGTCGTTCCTTTTCTTCAGGCTCTCATAGACAACAATATAAGTAAACCCTTGTTTACTCGTCGATAATTCAAATACTGTTCCGGGTAACTCGTCGCTGTCGAAAAGGTACGATATAACAGAACGAGACAAAATAAGAAAAACAAATGAAAAATGAGTCATACTTACACTAACGATAACTAATATGAGTGGAAATGAAAAACCGAAACCTTTAGCAATCGGGAAAAGCAAAAGTCCGACATGCCTAAACAACATGAAATCTTTCTCAGTTTATTACGAAGCTGTAATTCAAATGCATGGATGTCGTCCGTAATTTGGGGGAAGCATATTCTTAAATAGGATATGCACATTTTACGCCAGAAAGGAAATGTTGCTGTTATTGTCTACTACTATCCTGCCCACAGTCATCTAGAATATTCAAAACCTATCGGACTGATATTTCTGCCACCAGACGTTATTTTTGACGTGATGCCTGTGTGTGTGCCAGTGTGTCTCTGGAGACAATAACTGACAAACGAATGAACCGAATCGAACGAAATTTGGTACAAAAATTACAATCCGTAAATGCTGGAAGCTTATTGTTTTTATACGCAGTCGAATGCTCAGAACCCCCCTAAATTTTCGAGTGAAATTTTGAAAAAATCATCAAAAAGATACGAAATGGACATTTCTTATGTAATTTTTCATTAGAAAACGATTGACATTAATTTTAGAATGCTAGCAAGAACCGTTCTCGAGATATTGCACATTTTTCAAAAATATTATCAAAAAATCATATAAAATAGAAAAAAAATGTCCTATTGAGAAACATTTCACTTTTCACATGTAATATCATTTGATAAATTGGGTGACATCATTCTCGTGGATGTAACTCGTTTCATTCATGAAAAAAGATACATTGAGTAATACTTTTGCATTTGAACGCCAATGGTCATTTATCTGCTGTAAGAACAACTTATTTCTCCGTCCATAACGCTTGGTAAGATGTTGGTGACGAATTGGGTGGAATGTCGCCAACTTGGCGACTTTTTTTACTGTAAAAGCAGTAAATTCATTGCATCATATAAGGAAAGTTATATGTTGCTCACATCAGATTTTTTAGAAGCTAAGCCTAAAAGTTCTAGTGATGAAAATGAATATGTGGAATTTTTTTTTTACCATCTAATAAAACACAAATTAGAAATCATTGGATATTACCTTACCTCGGCTCAAGGTACTACAGATGATGAATTCAGAGCTCTAAATGTTTTAAAGAAGAAAGCCAATTTCACTAATTAGTCAAATTTAGACAAAAACTTGCAGTATTAAAATTTGAAGAATATATATTCAAATAAATCTTAAAAGAGGTAAAGTTAACATAATTTTTATCATTTAAGTAATTTATTAGTACTTCTATTAATTTATTAAATTGTTATGATTATAATCAGAAATTTAAAATTTAAATGATCGATACAGTAATGCATATTCAGTACTTGCACTGGTTACACCGCTCCGAGTGACAACTTGTCGAGATTTTACTGTATACATATGTTTTTTAAATTTACAAAAAATTGTCCATTAATCGTATGGATTCTGTTCAAAGTTCGTATGAAACAGATTTTTTTCAATATTTATTTCGATGGTGTTAAGATAGAAAATGTGTGATTATATTTGTAGTTGCTAACTAACCGATTTGTGTGGAAATTGCTCCAAATTGCGTTAAAACATGAAATAACTAAAAACACGAATTCGAATTTAAAAAAATTCTCACCGAAGCGTATCGTCCCATGTCCTGAGAAACTTATGTACCAAATTTCATGGGGGTACACCGTTTGGATGTTTTGCTACAGATGATACAAATAGATGAACAGGGAGATCTTTTTCTATCTTTCTTTATTATTATAGAAGCCATTTTTATTAACATCTCACAAAGTAATTTAACGTTGCCATTTTAACCCGAAAAATAAATAGCCGTCTTTTTTTGCAATCGATCATCCACAATTCAATTTCCTTTTGTTCTGTGAAAACACTCTCTATATAAATGACTTGCTTCTTAACACTCCTCTGTGAAAATCTAAGGCAAACGTCTTATTACTCATAAAGATGCCGATATCAGCTGTTTTATACGTACTAAAGATTCAATATATGGAAGCGGCACGTTCTGTGCATTAGTCGCCGATAGCACTTTTATGTGATATTGTGATCATTTCAAAATTGGTCAGTAAGAAAATGCGCAACACTCGGCAAAACTGGTGAGTAATGAATGTATCTCAAACTTTTTCACAATTGCGTTCTATAATTTTGAGACACATTGACTTCGAAATCTAACATTCTTTAGCACTGACGTTAAGCAACAAAAACCTTACTTATAAGTAAATAATTATATAAAAGTAGTGTCACCTTAAAAACCGAGTTTCAGACTAGTATTCGCCATGGGCCAAAGGCGAGTAACATTTCAAAATTGGCCAGTAAGAAAATGCGCAACCAAAACTGATGAGTAATCAATGTATCTCAAACTTTTTACTTTCCATATATTCATAATGTATAAGGAAAATATTGTGACGGGGTCGAAAATTCGAATTCGAGTTTTCGACGGGAGAGCACGTTTCAAGCATCCCTGATCACGAATCAAACATTTTTGAGGTGATGTCTGTGTGTGTGTGTCAGTGAGTCTGTGAAGACGATATCTGATGAACGAATGGAGCGATTCAAATGAAATTTGGTACAAAAATTACAATCCATGATTACTGGAAGCCTATCGTTTTAAAACATAGTCGGATGTTCAGGACCCCCTATATTTTCGAGTAAAATTTTTGAAAAAATCATTAAAAAATCAAAACCTTTAATACAGTTACGCAAATAGACATTTTTTTATGTAATTTTTCCTTAGAAAACGATTGACATTAACTTTAGAACGCTAGCACGAGCATATTGCACATTTTAAAAATAAATGTATCAAAAAATTCCATAAATTAAAAAAAAAATTAACTGTTAAGAAACATGTTTACTTTTCATATGTAATATCATGCGATAAATTGGGTGACATTATTCTCGTAGATCTAGCTCGTTCCATTCGTGACAAAAGATACTTTAAGTAATACTTACCGTCCATAACGCTTGGCGAGATTTTGGCGACGAATGTGGCGAAATATCGCCAACGTGGCGACATTTTTAAATGTTGCCAAATTAACGAAAATCTTGCTAAATGGATAAAAATGACGCTAAATCAATGAAAATGCCGACTCATTGACGAAAATTCAATATCTTGGAAATAATATAAGTATCTATTATAAGAATAACCTATTTTGTTTTACTGTAAAAGTAGTAAATTCATTGCATTATATGAGGGAAGTCATGTGCTTCTCGCATCAGATTTTTTTTTTGTCTAGGGCAAGGTTTACAAAAATCCTGCCTTTTTTTACGTGTCGAATTTCTAGTCTTTAAATTATGAAATAAAACAATTTCGATAAGTAATATTTTTGGAATATTCTATCATACTTGTAGTTAAGTTAAATCGAATGTGCAATGGAAGGTATGACTGTCGACTTACACAATTTTATCTTCATAAAATTAATGTGACAACATTTCCATAGTAACAGAATCTATCCTAAATATCCATTTTGCGTATATTTTTTAAAAATATAAAAAGCTTGCATATAATTTTTAACTTAAATAATAGGAATCAGTTGACTTCAACTTCAACCAATGGTTTAATGCAGTAAAAATTTTTTATTCAAATTATTAATACAGTCATATGAACAAACTCTAACTTATCAGATGTTTGTTTTCCTTTTTTTCCCATAACTCACTCCTGTCAAGTTAACTTTTCCGTGGGTATAGATATATTCGCGAAGAACATTCTTACAAAAGGCATGTTTCCAAACATCAATTTATCGTAACCATTCTGTCCCGAAAAATAAATAGTCGCCATTTATTTTCGCAACCGATCATGAACAATTCAATTTTCTCTTGTTCCGTCAACACAATTTCTAGAAAAATAACTCAATTCGTGATACTACCCCGTCAAAGTCCAAGACAAATGTTTTATTACCCGATGTGAAGTCGACATTAACCATTTTTTAGATGTTCTAAGGTGCAATTTATCCAATCAACACACTTGACGTGTCAGTCGCTGATTGCGTCTTTTGAAAAGAAGGGCGTAGTTTTGTTTGAGGTTGCCATCTATTGGCGAGAAATATATAAGTTGTTTTCATGTCATAAATCATAGAATTTTGCCACGAACGGAAGAATCGAGATAGCTATCTAATAGAAAAAGTGTTTGAATGTCAATCCCAAGTTAGTATAGTTTAGTGTTTTCTGTAGAAATAATATTTTTATTTTATCCATTAATCTGAAGATATGCCATACAGAAAAGTAATCAAAATTATGTTAAATCTCTTATAGAAACGGCAGATGGTATTTTCCCCACAAATAGCTTTTAACTTCAAGGAGTTAATAATGTTTTGAAATTACGATTTACTTGTTTTGAAAGTTGTTCAGCACATTTAATTGCTTTACTGTATCTAACGATTATTTGGAATCTTTAAAAATGAGCATTAATACTTCTGAAGGAAGTTTGCACGACTAAATATATCTTGAGCGATTGGTCAACGCCCCATGGTTCCAATTTAAGAAATTCTTCAAATAAGATAGACTTTCAGACTACAACTATAAAATTTAACTTTTTATAAAGACCCTCTACAAATAGAGCTCCGATTAGAAAATTATTTATTCGTTTAAAAAGCGTTCGGAGAAACCCCTTTTCTCTAATATATGCAAAATTGGTCGTGGTCTAATTAAAGTTATAGGACTTTAGCCACTTTCAACCGAACAAAAGAAACTGCGAAAACATAGATTTTAGGGGTCGTTAAATAGTTGAATTTTTTTTTTTTTTGATAAAATTTGCATTCGAAAACTTTCATTTTGGAAACTTTCGCAACTTTTAGCAAATGTTTTATCCAGTCTACAATTGCTCGTCGAAAACTTTAATCAATGGAATCGCAGGTAATTTGGATCCTATAGCAATGGGACGTTTTTCGTGTGACTAATTAGTCTACGGAAATATTTTTATAATTGGATTTTTTTCTAGGGTGCTAGTATAAAGAGTTCCATATTGTCATTTTATACTGAAAGGTGTCATATGATCAAAATTTACATACATGATACTTTACTTGTGTACGATGCATACAAAATTTCATACGGTACCTTAATTAATGAATTGTTTAAAGTGGAACTATGGGACTAAGAATTTTTTTGGAACACCTTGTATACAGTTCCTATTAACGCTTATTGATACTCTGAATATAGCTGAAATTATCCAGATCTACGGGTATAATGTTTATGTTTATTTTAAGATTGATATTATGCAATTTTTCTCGAAAACTGCATTGTTTATTTTTTCTTTTTATTAATTACCAATTTTCTACCGATCGCACTATGAAGCAAGATACAATTATACTTTTAAAAAATGCATGCAGCTGTATGGAAGGGCAAATAACTTCAGATGCTTTAAAGGATAAAAAATGTTTTTGTTAAATAAATAATATGAAACTTTTCTTACAATTTTCGTATTCCACTGAATTGGACCATTTTGGCTTTCTACTGTTATTTTCTTGCATATGAAAGCTATTTTAAATGGAACCTAGAGTTAGAAATGGATCTCAAGCAACTTCACGACAAATTACTTAATCAAGTCTCTCAACGGATCTAAGATTAAAACGTAGTATCTATGGATCTGAAAAAACCAAACTCTGAAAAGTTCGACCATGTGTGGACCCTAAAGCTTAAGGAAAGTCAATAATGGGTAGAATGTTTGTTGCAACTCAAGAGAAGCTCTTTATAAGAGGTTTATTGATTTAGAAATATTTGTATTTCCAAATAAAAAATTGCCAACTTTTTCACGACAATAAAGAAATGAAGAAAATATTTTACAGTGCATTCCTAAATATGATTTACCTGAATTTTCTTTCATTGAGTATCCACGATAAAACATTGTACAAAACACGTGTTTATCGAACACCCCAAAAAAGAATTTACCTTTGCCATTTTGCTCCGAAAAATAAGTAGCTGCCATTTCCATCACATTGGATTATTAACTATTATATTTTCTCTTTTGTTCTCTGCCTACACTTTTAGGAAAATTAACTTATTTCTTAATAATGCCCCGCCAAAAGTCAAGACAAATGTCTTATTACTCGTAGTAAAATAAACATTAGCCATCCTTTTGTACGTCTTGAGGTGCAATTTGTCCGGTTAAAAAATTCCACGCGTTGATTGCTGATTGCATCTTTTGAAAAGATAGAGTAGATTTGTTTGAGGCTGCCATATATTGATGAGAAAAAGTTATTTTAATGACATAAATCATACGATTTTGTCTTGAGATCAGTAAACGAGACATGTATCAGATACAAATAGAGCTTCTATATCAAAATTTTATTCTTAAAATGCAGTGTTATATATATTGTTCACTGACAGCAAGAAATAATATCGTATGGGAAGACGAAAAAGGTATAGAAAAATTGTAAGGAAAGAAGATAATTGTTAAGCTATAAACAAAAAATTGCATGTCAACAAATAAATAATGAAATTACATAAATTTCTACGCATATAAAATGTTAAAAAGCAGACGAACATTTTGGCAATCACTTAGGTTTAATTCAGTGAGAATAAACGAAGGACTTGACGTCAAATGAGAACCAAGTGCTAAGTGATAATGCTAAACTATAGCAATAATGGTGCCACCTAGTAGCAATAAACAAAAGCAAAATGGGAAATAAGGAAATGTTAAAATTTAAACCATGAAATGGTGCGTAGAAAAAGAAAACAGTGAAAAAATACTAAATGATATTGTGCTATAATTCTGAGAAATAAAATTTCATAGATAAATAATTAACTAGATTCTTGAAAATTTATGTATTCGAAAATATTTAAATAAATCCAAATTAGAATATGAACACATTTACATAATGGACAAGAAAATTCAAACCGATGACTTGTCATCTAGTGGTGATGTGTAATAATAAATGTTGTTCTTGAATTTTGATATAATTTTGATGATTTATCAAATGGTTCTTTAAGGAACGTTCAGTGTCAAAGTTCGAACTAAATTTATAATGAAAATAAATATCTGGACCATCACGTTTTTTCTTACGAATCTTGATAATTTTAAGTTATTGAAATTATTTAAAAAAACTAAAATATGATACTTTTGCACACTGTCCTAAAATCTGTAGGAAGAGAATGAAATACTTGAAGTATCAATGCTTTGCCTGTCAAAAAATATTCGTATGAGTTTATCATTTTAATGGTCTTTACGTCACCTTTTATGTAAGTATGTGAGAAAATATATGAACGAGAATAAAAAAAATTGATTGAGATTTAAAAAAAAAATAACACGACTGTCATACGAGTCACAATCGATCGTCTAGAAAATTTGAAATGCAATCGAAGGACTTGAAGCTCCGTCTGGCATTTTGTGCATTGATTAAAAGAAACTATAATTGTCATTTTTAGGGCCCATTGCATATTTTAATGAGCTCCATTCGAGCTTTTAAGATTTTTAAGAGTTTTCGAAAAGAAGGAGGAGTACTCATAAAAAAGTTTTCCGTGCTTCGGAAAGGCTGGCAAATGTCTATATTCTTAAAATGTGCTGTGTCTAAGAAGTGGGTGTCAAGTGTTTGTCAGGAATAGCATGTCTGTCGTTAAAAGTGTTTTGTTTAAAATATGCTCATTATTTTTGTGCATTCTAGAGGTACAATTTCTTTAGGTAGAATAATAAAGATGTTAAAGAAAAATATTGTAGCTCCACAATACAAAAAAATCTGATGTGGGCAACACATGACTTTCCTTATATAATGAAATGAATTTACTGCTTTTACAGTAAAATAAATAAGTTTTTCTTCTAGTAGATACTAATATCCTTTCCAAGATATTGAATTTTCGACAATTAGTCGTCATTTTCATTGATTTATCATCATTTTTATCCATTTGGCGAGATTTTCGTTAATTTGGCAACATTTCAAAAAGTCGCCAAGTTGGCGACATTCCGCCAATTTCGTCGCCAAAATCTCGCCAAGCGTTATGGACGAAGAAATAAGTTATATATATATATATATATAACTTATTAGATATTGAATTTTCGACATATATTATAGAACAATTATTATATATTTATATATTATATAACTTTTTAGATATTGAATTTTCCACAATTAGTCGCCATTTTCATTGATTTAGCGTCATTTTTATCCATTTGGCGAGATTTTCGTTAATTTGGCAACATTTCAAAAAGTCGCCAAGTTGGCGACATTCCGCCAAATTCGTCGCCAAAATCTCGCCCAGCGTTATGGACGAAGAAATAAGTTATTCTTACAGCAGATAAATTGGCGTTCAAATGCAAAAGTATTACTCAAAGTATCTTTTTTCATGAATGGAACGAGCTAGATCCACGAGAATGATGTCACCCAATTTATCGCATGATATTATATATGAATAGTGAACATGTTTCTCAATAGGAAATATTTTTTTTCTATTTTATATGACTTTTTGCTATTTTTTTTGAAAAATGTGCAATATCTCGAGAACGGTTCATGTTAGCGTTCTAAAATTTATGTCAATCGTTTTCTAATGAAAAATTACATAAGAAATGTCTATTTGCGTAACTTTATTATTGGTTTTAATTTTTTGACAATTTTTTCAAAATTTCATTCGAAAATTTAAGGGGGTTCTGAACATTCGATTGCGTATAAAAACAATAGGCTTCCAGTGTTTACAGTTTGTGATTTTTGTACCAAATTTGGTTCGAATCGGTCCATTCGTTCGTCAGTTATCGTCTCCACAGACCCACTGACACACACACACACACACACACACACACACACAGACATCACTTCAAAAAATATTTGATTCGTGATCAGGGATGCTTGAAACGTGCTCTCCCGTCGAAAACTCGAATTCGAATTTTCGACCCCGTCACAATACTTTCCTTATACATTATGTATATAAGGAAAGTAATAAGGAAGATCAATCATTAAAGCATTGATTATGAAACACTTTCTAACTGAAATGCAATTTTATTTAAACATCTGTAAAATGCTATACATTTAGCGGTGATATTTTTAAAATTACCATAGATTTACAATAATTTATTTCACTTGAAAACTTAAAACTTCATGGAAAAAAATGAACTTTATTCATATTACGTCATCGATATATAAATCGTCTGGCTCACTATGTAAAAATAGTGAATATTTCATTCATACACTTTTATTCCAAACTCCGGTTAAGTAATTTTGCGGGAAAAAAAAATCAGCAATTTTTATACAACCCATCTTACAATCACTTGTTTACATTCTACATCCATTAAAATTAGGCTTCATTGTAGACGTTGGATTCAATAAACGTTGGATGATCATTTAAATTCAATAATATTCATTTGCGTAGAATTTATATAGAGAGAAAATTCGCAAAAATATAGCGGTTTTAGGACGGATGCAACACTAAATATAAATTTAAAAGAACTTTAAAAATCAAGATTTTTACTGGGGAAAAAAAGATGGATGCCATATTTTATTTTGAAGTGGGTCACGTGATCTCTTTCTATTATATGGATGTAATTATTATCTTAATTTTTATTTAAAAAAAACTACAGAACAGAATTTATTTTCATATTTTATGAGATAATTTGAATAGGTCCTAAAATTTTGGAAGCAATTTGTGAATTTTAACTTTGCTTAACAAATGTTTGAAAAATTAGGTCCCATAGGGTTCAATGTATTTCAATTTTTCAACCCGGGTTCAATCCAAAACTAATTGGGTGATATTATTCATGTACATTCCCATATGTCCCATAGACAGTCCCAATAACATACTAACATTTCATTTTGATAAAGCCATTTTTACGACAGTTATCGTGCGAACGGACAGACAGAATGAACAAACTCATAAACACTTTTCAACTATGTTGGAAAGTGTTAAAAAAATAATCGCGTCCTCAGGCCAAATCCTTTTAAATTACAGATTTTCTGCCAAGGCTAACGCCAGACATATGACATCAAATGATTTTTTATAAAATTTTGAAGTGAAAATATCTTTTCACTACTTTTGTATGAAAATTTTATGTCGTGTCATTTATTTTTCATCATAAACCATCCTCAAGATGTATAATTCCTTTATAATTTTGACAACCAGACGACGTTTTAAAATGCTTTAAGTCTCCAAATGAAAAAAAAAAGAAAACGGAAATTCAATGTAATTTAAAATAAGTAGTCATTTTAAGAGTTCTTCTGTGCGATAAACCTGCCGTGCTACTTAATAATAGTAAATAAAAAGAAAATAAATAATAAGAAGAAATTTATGAAGAGGCCGCCATATGGTGGTAAATGATGTGTACACTTCATTTTTGACGTAATTATCAAGTCTTTTAATTTTCTTTTTCATACATATTTCGTACCGTCATACAAATTAAAAAAAAAGACAGCGACGTCTCCGAAACCAGAAGTGAAAATTCTTAGTGAACGTCTCTTTAGAATGTTCCATATTAGTCATCACCTATCTATAGCCAATACCAAAAAACAGATATTTCAAGGAAACGTTTTAGACCAGAATTAGGGAAGAAAAAAGAACCCTTTAGTTACACCTCTTTCCCTAGAAATTGATGTTGAATCCATATCAGCCATCATCTAAGCAATATCTATAGAAAACTCATATAGTTCAAGACATATGCACATTTTTGAATTGGAAGGGACATCTTCAGAACCTGAAATCATTAGTGAGTCTTATTTTCCCATCCAGAACTCGATGCTGAAGCCATAGTCATTATCTAAGCTGCATCTATAGCCAATTCTGAAGAATAGATGTTTCAAGGAACATTTTGAAACCGGACTTGGATAAAGCGGAAATGAAAATTCTTGGTGAATTATCCTACGCTTCTGGAGTTCGAGGCTGAATCCATATCAATTATCACCCAAATTCTATAGCCAATCTTGAAATATAGACGTTTTAAGACAAAATAATTTGTTTGAACTGGAAATTGAAAAATAAATTGGAAATCCTTAGTGAATTGCCAACCTTCTTCAGACCTTAAAACTGAATCCAAATCAGTCATCATCTAAGCTCTATCTATAGCAGATCCTTGAGATGTTTCAAGGAAAGAAAATTTCCCCGAAATAATAATAGTATGGCAAAATGCTTGTCACAAATTAGGTAGGAGAATTGATATATAATATTAGAAATAGAGTTAAGAATGAAGATAAAAATAAATATAAAATAATCATATAATAATAAAATAATAATAAATTTTGAAAAAAATTTGATACAAAATAAATTCACAAAAATAAGGAATAAAGGGCTCTTTATAAAGTAAGACTGGGTTATTTTTTAACTAATTTTTTACCAATTTCGCGATTCGGACGAAAGTTATTCACATTTTAATTTTTGGATATGAAAAAATACATATCCGTTAATATTTCGAAAATGACAACAAAAACAACAAAAACGACCTCTTCCCCAAATTTAACCCAAATAAATTTAATTTGGAACTCAGAAAAGCATAAATCCATCTTCATTCTCTAGAGAATAGAAATATATTTACCAAGAAACGCACAGAAAATAGCTTCTTTATGTCGTCCTGCCCTCCAAGTAATTAATGTGTTTAACTCCCTTGAGTCGTGTATGGATGAATTATGAACAATCATGAACGACGAGATAAAATATTTACCCGAGTATCAGTGTTTTATAAACATATGTGAAAACCACATTATATAATACCGCTTTATACCGTACAAGATGTACCGATCACCTGAATACATCACGAACCTTTTTGAAAAAAAAATGATCTTCTGCGGATACGACAACTCAAAAATTGATTTCTTAAATTATCGTCGAAATTCAAAATTGAATATGTTTATAGAAGTTTTAGTATGGAATATGGAATTCCCGGAACAAAGACGGTTACACAGTCACTACAAGGATATGTAGTTTGAAATCTGTAATGCATGTAAAAGATATTGAAATGTTATGTATTACCCTAGATCAGAACATTGATTCTGTGGCATCGTTAAAGATCAACACTGGATACAAATTCTTGTAGAACGGGCAAGAAAAGCATAAAAGACAAAGTCTAAAAGACTTTTAGTCGATTGATGAACTTTATTGAGTTCATTGTTTTCCGACCACGGAATTTTGCCCGTGTGAACGTTTATTCTGTTAATTCGCTAGTTACGAATAAATTATGCTATGGGTCATGCCTTTTTTATGTGCATTGAGCTTGCCAGTTTACAAATCTGCAAATCTTGTCTTCCTGATTCTGTATGAGAGCTTTATTCATATAAATAAAGGATTAGGATTTTACCCTGGTCATTTTACCCTGAGTCATAAGTTCTTAAGTATTTGTAGCAGCAGCAGCAGGTTGTTGTTGTTGAGACCCAGACCGTCCGACCTACCAGAAATGTGTAAGGTAACTGTTTGGATGGTCGGGAAGTAGCAGCAGCAGGTGTATATCTTTACCCCAGCATTCTTTGGAATAGAGCGTCGACGTATTTGTCAGCTCAAATTGGCTACGAGTGGTCACCACTAAGTGGCAACTAAAGTTGAGATCCCCAAAAGTAAAATTACAATAGTATTCCTGTATTGCAACGAATTATCAACCTTTCCAAAGAGGTGGTCTCCTGAATTACGGCTCTACACCTTCAATATCTTCCACCAATCCCCTCTTAACCAATTTTTTCACCCATTTCAGTGCATCGATGTGGATTCTAATTTCAACGCAAACAAATTAAATTTTGCATCCGGTGAAATGCAAATCACTCTTTTATACGCTCGAATTTGAAAGAAAACTTTCAACAAACTCCGGCTGCGAAAAAATACTCCGTAACACCGCCCTACCCTCTACGTAATTAACAAACACTGTCCCCAAGAGTCCCGTTTGAATGAATTATGAATGAGTTGAGCAAAGAACTGTCTCACATGTCCCAAGAGAAGGTGCATGTCTTCGTGATGCATGACTTGAAAAGTAGAACCAATGCATGATTAAGCCCTGTTAATATCTGAATATAATGAGCCATCTTAATTATAATTAATGGAATCCTTTTAGTTATTAATTGTGTCAGAATTACTTTTAAGAAAGATAAACGTTGAATGTGATGAATTATGGTATAGTTTGAAAATACTAGTTTATAAATTTATTTCGTCGGGCCTAAATAGTAGTAGTAATTTTAAAATTTAGAGGGGGATGATTCGTACTCTATATATCCCCCATTGGGAGAATATATTGTCATTTAAGTTAGTTCCAACCTATATTCGCTTTTTTAGCACTTCCAACATAGTTGAAAAGTGTTTATGAGATTATTCATTCTGTCTGTCAGTTTGCACAATAACTGCCAAAAATGACTTTATCAAAATGAAATTTTAGTATGTTGTTCAGACGGTCTGTGGAACACATGGGAATGCAAATGAATAATATCACACAATTAGTTTTGAATTGGAATAATATCACACAATTAGTTTTGAATTGGAATAATATCACACAATTAGTTTTGAATTGGAATAATATCACACAATTAGTTTTGAATTGGAATAATATCACACAATTAGTTTTTAATTAGTGTTGAATTACGCAGGTTGAAAAGTGAAATACATTGAACCCTATGAGACCTAATTTTTCAAACATTTTCCAAGCGAAGTTAAAATTCACAAATTGCTTCGAAGATTTTAGAAAATATTCAAATTATCCTATAAAATATATAAAAAAAATTTCAGTAAAATGTGTTTGGTAGCTATCAAATAAAATGAAAATAATATTTACACTCATATTATATGAAGAGATCACGCGACCCACCCCAAAATAAAATTTAGCATCCATACTTTTTCTCCAGTGTAAAAATCGTGATTTTTAAAGTTCTTTTAAATTTATATTTTATGTTGCATCCGTACTAAAACCCCTTTATTTGTCCGTATTTCCTGTGCATATATATATTCTGCGCCAACGCAATTATAGTATTTTTGAATTTAAATGATCATCAAACTTTGATTATTTGTACAACAAAGCCTAATTTTAATAGATGCAGAATGTAAACAAGTGATTGTAAGATGAGTTGTATAAGAATTACTGAATATTTTTAACGCCACATTATTTAGGCCAGGAGTCCAGCATATAGGTGATATGAATGAATTTTTCATTGCTTTTACATAGAGAACCAGATTATTTATATTTTGCTGACGTCATTTGAAAAAAGATGGATGCCAAATTTTATTTTGGAGTGGGTCATGTGATCCACTCTTCTCTTCATATAATATGAGTGTAAATATTACTTTAATTTTTATTTAAAAGCTACCAAACATATTTTACTGGATTTTTTTTATATATTTTATGGGATAATTTAAATATTTCCTAAAATTTTCGAAGCAATTTGTGAATTTTAACTTCGCTTAAAAAATGTTTGAAAAATTAGGTTCCATAGAGTTCAATGTATTTCACTTTTCAACCTGGATTCAATTCAAAACTAATTGTGTGATATTATTCATTTACATTCCCATGTGTCCCACAGACCGTCTCAACAACATATAAAAAGTTCATTTTTTTTCATGAAATTTCAAGTTTTTAAATATAATAATTTATTGCAGTACTGCGATAATTTAAAATATATAAGCGCTGAATGCATCGCATTTTAGAAATGTTTAAATAAAATTGCATTTCAGTTGGAAAGTGTCAGTTTCATAATCAATGCTTTATGAATGATTGATCTTTTTGTTCAACTTTGAGTTTAGCTGATTTATAGATACTTGATGGTTTTGGAATACTGTAAATACCAATGAATTTGGCAAGAGATGGATATTTTTATATCACAACGCCCATTGACTAAACAATGATAATTGTAATCCAACGCTTTAAAATATTTCTCGTTATCTGACACTGTCAAAAACAATACCGTGAATGCATAATTATTAAAAATTAGTTTAGTAAAGCATATAGGTATATTTTATTACATAAAAACTATTTAAACAATAAACAAGAAAGACACGCATAAAGTATTGATTATGAAACACTTTCCAACTGAAATGCAATTTTATTTACACATCTCAGCGATACATTCATTGGTGATATTTTTTAAATTATCATAGTACAACAATCATTTATTTTAATTGGAAACTTAAAACTTCACCAAAAAATTCAATGCTATAAAATCGTCTGCTCCTCTATGTAAAATCAATGAATATTTCATACATATCACTTATATTCCAGACTCTAAAGCAAAATAATTTTGCGTTAAAAAAAATTCAACAATTCTTAGACAACTCATCTTACAATCGTTTGATTTGTTTACATTCTGCATACGTTGAAATTTGGCTTCGTTATAGAAATAATCATTAGTTTAATGATCATTTAAAATCAAAAATATTGTAATTGCGTAGGCACAGCATTTAGATACACAGATAATATGAAAAAAAAAAAAGCGGTTTTGGGACGGATACAACACTAAATATAAATATAGGCGTTCCTTAAAACGCACGATTTTCACTAAGCGATAAAGAAATGGATGCTATATTTTATTTTGCAATGAGTTATGTGATTTATTCATATAATATGGGTGTAATTATTCTTTAAATTTTTATTTTAAAAAACTACTTAACTTATTTTGATGAAATTCTTTTTCACACATTTCACTTGATAATTTGAATATTTCCTAAAACTTTCAAAGCAGTTTGTGAATTTTAACTCCGCTTAAAAAATATTTGATAAATTAGGTCCCTTAGGGTTCAATGTATTTCATTTTTTCAACCCGTGTTCAATCCAAAACTAATTGGGTGATATTATTCTTTTACATTCCCATATGTCCTACATGCCGTCTCACCAACATACTAAAATTTCATTTTGATAAAGTCATTTTTACGGCAGTTATCCTATGAACGAACAGACAAACAGACAGAATGAACAACGTCATAAACATTTTAACCAACTATGTTGGAAAGTGTTTATAAAAATGTATACGCCACCAGAACCTGTACGTACCTCGATCGCGATATAAGGTTTTGCCAACTACGTCATTTCAGTTGTGAAAGCAGCTTAAAATTTATAAAAATTTTAAATTTCCTAGCACTTATTATATCTTAAAATGAATCAGTTTTATGGAAACAATTCTGTACATTTTGAGTTTTCCCAATATATATAGTATACAAAATATTATTATAGTCAGTAACTGGAAACGGAAAAAATTGCAATTCTAAACATTTAAAGGCAATAGTAATCATAATTAAATGTGAAACAATGCAAAAGTTTCATACAGAACAGAAACGAAACAGTAAAAATACGCTAAAAGCTAAATTCTAATGCAACAAAAATAGGTTTTACTAATTTGGTATTTTCTCCAATCAATAAAATTTATTTTTCTTCCCTAATGGGAATTTCAATTATTGAGGCATAACACATTATTTTGGTGTAACGTAGCAGGGTGGGGTGTAACGTAGCAGGCCTCCTCGTGGTGCACCCTGGATAACGCTAAATCTGCTGCAGCTTTCCGCCGAGCTCTCCAAGCCTTTTTTTTCTCATTGTAATTGTATTGTGGAAAAATATTGGAGAGCAGGAAGCCTTATGACTTAATAATCAACAGGCTGGCATTTGATAAATAAATAATAAACATTATTTTGTCGGTATTGGTTGGTTATCTTGTATGGATCAAAATAAACGTGTTTAAAATTCGATTTATTGCGCTGCTAATAGCGCAAAAATTATATTCAGAATCAAGAAATTATATGGTCTTCTCCCTAATAGCATTTTTTTTCACAGTGACGTAAAATTTACGTCACACTGTGACTTTGGGACGTCACAGGACGTCGCAGTACGTCTCGGCAATGTCATATTGAGGGCACAGCGAAGTCATTTTGATCATTTTCATGGTCGTTTGTGACGTCGCATATTAACTTGTTTGTGTCGTCACATTGTAATTGTCATTATAATGTCGTCACATTGTTACGTGTTAATTAAATTGTGGAAACGTCACAGAATATAGTCACAATGAAGTTACAAAGTTACTAATACGTAACGTCGCATAGAAGTTACAAATATGATGCAACATTGTGACCCAGGTGTCATGTAACTACAACGTCACTGTCACACATGTGACGATCTTTGCTATGAGGGCTATCTACAGTACTGTGGCAATTAATTGAGAAATGTCATTTTTTTCGTTTTAGCACACGTAAGCTTAGGAAGAAGCACTCCAAATTAGCTCAGAGTTCAAATTGCAGTTATTATCAAAGTAGCAGGTGTTCGTATGGACCTGGTAAGTAGCAGATGTTCAAATTCCTCCGCCAGGTGGCAGGTGTTCCGCAGTGGCAGTTTCTCAGTTGTTGCGGGGGTCATTAGAGTCATGGATATCAGCGCGGAAACACGTGCTGAAGTGATTGCGCTTAGAGAACACTCTTCTAAGACGTTCGAGGAAATAGGTAAAATATGTGGAGTGAGTACAGCAAGTGTCGGGAGGATCAGGAAATGCTGGAACCAACCGTTCTGGAAGATGCGGCCGAAAAAGATCAACTTCGACTTGTGACGACAAAACTTTACATCGAATGAGTGTTAAAAATCCTCGATTAACCAGTTTTGACCTGTCCAAGTCCATGACGGCAGCTGGTGTTGATATTGCACCTTCAACAGTGCGATACAGGCTGTTAGAACGTGGGCGGAGAGCAGGTCGACCGTACAAGAAGCAGCTTCTGACGCTTCGCATGAAGAAAAAAAGGTTGGAATGGGCACGGAAATACAAAACATGGACTGAGAAGGACTGGGAGAAGGTTCTCTTTTCTGACGAAACACATTTTGTGGTTCAGGGATTTAGATCCATGTTCGTGAGAAGGAGCCAAGGAGAACCTATCAATCAGCACCACAACAATCAAGCACCCAAGCATCCACCCAAAAAGATGTTTTGGGGTTGTTTCAGCATTTTGGGGACAGAATCTCTTGTTCCCGTAGAGGGAATGATGAACAATGCCAGTTACGAAGTCATATTGACCCGAAAAGTGCTTCCAACCATGGATAAACTGTGGCCGAACGGAGATTGCGTTTTCCAACAAGACAGCGCGCCATGTCACTCTTCGAAGCGAATCAAAAATTTCTGCTCAAAAAAAAAATATTACCGTACTGAATTGGCCCGGGAATTCACCAGGCTTGAACCCATAGAAAATTTGTGGGCTATTGTCAAAAAACGGCTTCACAAATTTGACTGTACGACGATGGACATGCTAATTTCGGCCGTTATTGACATATGGTTCAGAGACGTTGGAATTAAAACTACATGTGCTAGTCTAGTACATTCCATGCCGAAACGTGTCTGTGATGTTATAAAGTCTCGGGGAGGTTATATCACTTATTAGTTTTAAATGTATCCATAGAAAATTTGAATAAAACTGAATTTTATAAAAAAAAACTCCATTTCTCAATTAATTGCCACAGTACTGTATAGTAAATGACTGCTGGATATTTGATTTTATTCTACCTCTATTACTGAAAAGTGTTCTAACAGTTTTTGGCATGGAACTTTATAATGGTTTTCGTGTAAAAATAATTATAGTAACCATAATTTGGTTAGCGATTTGTCTATAAAAATATATTTTTATCAGTTATACCTGGATCATGTGTAATTTGTTTTTCTGTTTCTTATCATTTATACATTATTATAGTCATATTACTTTATTATTCTCGCGTCCACGTTTTTAGCATTATTATTCTTTACCCGTCTAATTTCTCTAGTTTTATTTCATTCCTTATTCTTCCTTTCACCAGGCCACACTACCATTACTGTATTTAAGCAATCAGAAGCATGAGTTAAACTCACGTTGCGCGAAGCTCTTGCCTTGTTCGCACTCAAGCAAACCACACACACAACGCATTTTGAAAACGATTGTATACTTTTTTAAATGAACTTCAAACTTATATAAAGTTTTTTCAGAATCACAATAGTAAGAAATAACACGAAGAAATATAAATAAACATGTGTTCAAGAGTAACCGAATATAATCTAGTTTTTTGAGTAAATGCAATAATCATTTTCTATCATATAGTATATGAGTTAGCGACATTTTTAGACACACTTGCTCTTGGAAAGTACTTCTTCTGCAGTCAGTTTCAACTTGGTTTTACTTTTCCTTGAGAATTAGTAGTTCTTTTTCCCAGTCAAAGTTTTTCTCCAACCTTAACCGAAGAAAATTTAATTTTTGAGCCCGAAAAGCATAAATCACCCTTTTATCCCTCGGGATTTGAAAGAAAACTTTCGCCAAGAAACGATCGCCACAGAAAAATACTCCTTAATGTCGCTTCCCCCCTCTAAGTAATTAATGGACTGAGCCCCCTTGTGTCCCGTTTGAATGAATAATGAACGACGAGAGCAAAAGAACGACTCGCTCCGTTACAGCCACTCCCCTTAAGAAAGTGTTCTTGGCATTTAAAGTCCCGACGAGTGTCGGGAAGAATAGGCGCCAACGCATGTTTAAGTTCCGTTAATATCTGAATAATATATAATGAACCTTAATGACCTATAAAACCAGATGTTTCTCCAATTATAATTAATTGTCTCTGCTTATTAATTGTTTTAGTGACCGACGGAGTTATTTTCGAGAAGGCTTCTCATTATCTATTAATGGATTCTATCATTTAATTTTGGACATGCTGGTTAACAAATCATATTAGAGGGTGTGTACCAAGGCTTATGTCTCTGAAGAAAGTCATTCTGTCTTTTGTTTGAAGTAAAATTTGTATTTGAAGGGACCTTTCAATATTGCTACAATTATTTCACAACTCTTATATCTTAAATGTCCTCAGATGTCTTAAATGTCTTTATATGTCTCAAATGTCTTCATATGTCTTAAACGTCTTCATATGTTTTAAATGTCTTTATATGTATGTCTTAAATGTCTTTAATATCTTCATATGTCTTAAACGTTTTTATATGTCTTAAATGACTTTACATGTCTTTAATGTCTTCATATGTCTTTAATGTCTTCATATGTCTTAAAGGTCTTCATATGTCTTAAACGTCTTTATATGTCTTTAATATGTTTTAAATGTCTTCCCATGTCTTAAACGTCTTTATATATCTTAAACGTCTTTATATGTCTTAAACGTCTTTATATGTCTTAAATACCTTTATATGTCTTTAATATATTTATATGTCTTTAATGCCTTTATGTCTTTAATGTTTTTGTGTGCCTTAAATGTCTTTAAAAGTCTTAAATATCTTTATATGCTTTTAATGTCTTCATATGCTTTTAATGTTTTTAATGTCTTCATATGTCTTTAATGTCTTCATATATCTTTAATGTCTTCATATGTCTTAAATGTCTTCATATGTTTTAAATGTCTCTTAACGGGAAAACAACAGGCAAAAATCTAATTGCCATTACGGTCAGGTCAGAGTCAGACAAGTTTGGCAACAAATGTGCCTACTTTTTGCGAACTTCGGAACCATCTGAGCGATAAAATTAAAAATAATTAAGTTCCTTAGATCTTTCGTTAGAGAGCATATAAGGATTCCCATCGTTTAGAGAATAATGTTACGTACATATTTCCTTATATATTCTAAGTTCACATTACATTCTCCTCCGGATTGAGGATCGAAGTGCAACTCCTGAACTGTACGACCATTCCATTTCTCCAACTTATTTTACTTGGGATATCATCCTAGTCATTGTAACTTTTCATGAATTCGAACTGCTGCTATAAATTTTAACGTTTCATTAAAATTCTAAAATTATTATTTAGATTAGACCTTAGTTACCCCAAGGGATCCAACCTGAAGCTGCAAAAGTGTCATTATATAAAGAATTCATCCATGAAAGGTCATTAAATAAAATGCTTAAGTCCACATTGTACCATTATGCTAGAATTCAGTATTATGTTAGAATTCTAGCTGCATGTCTTTCAAATTTCGGCCTTAACTTTGCATTTGCTTTGCATTTGCGTATGACACAGAAATATTTCAAGCTCTAAAATGACGTTCATGGAATAATTCCGTGCATTTACATGCATTTGCATTAAATAAGTTTTGAAAATATACAATTCATTAATAATGAGTTCGTGTAAATATATATCTACAAAGCAGCTCATGAATAAGAAAATCCTCGATTTCCTATTCAGCTCAATTTTAATGCTGAAGCTAGTTTATATTTTAATGCATTTGTATAATTAACTATTGCAAATTCTAAACACCTAGGTTCTCAGCTTTGTTACTTATATAACAAAGTATAGAGAAAGGACTATATGCCGAATACGTTCACATTCAAAATTTCGACGTGAATATAGATTTTGAAATGCTTAAGTTTTCAGCACAATAAATAAGAGCTTCGTAGATGCAGCATAAATATGAAAATAAACTGTCTTCTTCTGAAGCAACACGAAGCATGAATAGGTCGCCGTTGCTTGTCGGTCCTAAAGAAGAAGGCTGTTATTTGCCTTTGTAGACCAGTTTATTTTTGTATTTATGCTATATCTGAAAATATTTTATTGGGTGTTTTATTTTTGTAGGAGTTTTTGAACGATTATTTGATAAGTTTTCAGCATTTGAAAATTTGGCTCAAACTACTGAATGAAATTCACCATGAAACCTTATATATAAGAAAATCCTGTAAAGAATGCAAACTATTAACTAACATTCACCATCCCTTATTAACTGACATTTATCATCCCTTATTAACTGACATTCACTATTCCTTATTAACTGACATTCACCATCCCTTATTAACTGACATTCACCATCCCTTATTAACTGACATTCACCATCTCTTATTAACTGACATTTATCATCCCTTATTAACTGACATTCACCATCCCTTATTAACTGACATTCACCATCTCTTATTAACTGACATTCACCATCCCTTATTAACTGACATTTACCATCCCTTATTAACTGACATTCACCATCCCTTATTAACTGACATTCACCATCCCTTATTAACTGACATTCACCATCTCTTATTAACAGACATTCACCATCCCTTATTAACTGACATTCACCATCCCTTATTAACTGACATTCACCATCTCTTATTAACTGACATTCACCATCCCTTATTAACTGACATTCACCATCCCTTATTAACTGACATTCACCATCTCTTATTAACTGACATTCACCATCCCTTATTAACTGACATTCACCATCCCTTATTAACTGACATTCACCATCTCTTATTAACTGACATTTATCATCCCTTATTAACTGACATTCACCATCCCTTATTAACTGACATTCACCATCCCTTATTAACTGACATTCACCATCTCTTATTAACTGACATTCACCATCCCTTATTAACTGACATTCACCATCTCTTATTAACTGACATTCACCATCCCTTATTAACTGACATTCACCATCCCTTATTAACTGACATTCACCATCTCTTATTAACTGACATTCACCATCCCTTATTAACTGACATTCACCATCCCTTATTAACTGACATTCACCATCTCTTATTAACTGACATTCACCATCCCTTATTAACTGACATTCACCATCCCTTATTAACTGACATTCACCATCCCTTATTAACTGACATTCACCATCCCTTATTAACTGACATTCACCAGCTCTGGAACGCGCTTCGCGAGCTATTTCAATTCGGCTGGCTCGCACGACCGCCTACGTGTCCTGTGCTCGCTGACACTTTCGCTCCTTGCTCCACACGCTCGCCAACACCCATGACTGGCTTCGCGAGTCGTTAGACTTCCTCCCACTCGCTTACACTTGCTAAGCTCGCTTCGTGTCACCTGCTACGCAGACGTAATACGCCCTCTGGGGCCTGTTCCTTGTTAACTGGCATTTTTCAGCCCTGGATTTCGCTTTGCGAGCTCTTTCAATCCGACCGGCACACATGGCCGCCTACGTGCCTTGTTCGCTAACACCCGTGACTTGCTTCGCGAGTCGGTAGGCTTCACCTTTTACTGGCTAACGCTCGCTGAGGTCACCTAGTGAGCACTTTTGTGCCACTTGATACACAGGCGTACTATGCATGTTGGGGATCGTTCCTTGTTAACTGACACTCTCCAGCGTTGGATCACGCTTTGCGAGCTCTTTCAATCCAATAGGCGCACACGACCGCCTTCGTGTTCTGTGCTCGCTGACGTTTGTAGAACTCTAAGATTCCACCATTTAATCCTGCCGCTCATTAATTAGAGCTCGCCGCAGGAATGATGCACACGTTGTGGCTTCACTCCCTTATTAACTGACGCTCACCTTAACTCGTTTTGCAAACAATTTCACCAAGATTCAGCTGCCAGGTCGTTACGTTCGAAACCCGAAACTCGTTTCGTGAGTTGGAAGCTTCGTCTCCTAATTCCTGGCACTCGCTGAGCCTGCATCGCAAACTATTTCGTCTCGTCTGCTATTAAGAATTATTGCTCACTGTATTACGAGCAAACGGCAAAATTTCATAACTGCATGTTTTGCCGTTTGTTCGTAATACAGTGACAGAATATCGTGTTACGCTTTCAGTATAGAGATATTTACAACAATGAAACATATAATTTTTGTGAAATATAACAATTAAATTGTAATATTCATAACAACAATAGTTTCAAATTTTCGCCCGCAAAGAAAAATAAATCACTTCAGAAATGCATAAAAATTTGAATAACTGATTAACTAAATCGAAACTTTAAAGAAAGGGCTCCGTCCTGCAAAAATTCAACTATGTAGGTACATGCGAACAAAATTTCGATGCCTTGCTATTGCTAGTCTGTCCAGGACAGCTCAAATACTCTTCATTTTACTTTGATATTAAATATTTCCTAAACTAATTTTTAAATCGAAAAACGGTTTACATCAGTGTGTGTCCCTAATATTTCTTTATAAGTGTACCAAATTTCATATTTTTATGTGCTATAGATTTTGCGGTACATGACAGGGAACCTTAAGAAACGCAAAATTTGTCAAACAGCGGCGGCAGCTACATTTTCTTAATATAGAGCGATGTGGTAGAGGTATGGTTCTTCTATATAATGCTTAGTAAATAGCACACACGATTATTACAAACATAATTTTAAATTAAAGACGATGACAGCATTATTTTCTGCGGAGAACTAATAATAATTCTTGGAAAAGTATTGCATTAATAATCTTTCAGAAAAATTGAAGTTTGGATATTTATGCGGAGAACTAATAATAATTCTTGGAAAAGTATTGCATTAATAATCTTTCAGAAAAATTAAAGTTTGGATATTTATGCATGGAATAATTATTTATTAACACTAATCAGATCAAATTAGCAAAGTTGACTGACTGGTGAACAACTTATAAAAAAATCTGATATGGGCAGCATATGACTTTCCTTATATAATGCAATGAATTTACTACTTTTACAGTAAAAAAAATGTTATTTTTATAGTACATATTTATATTCTATCCGAGATATTGAATTTTCGTCAATGAGTCGTCATTTTTATTGATGTAGCATCATTTCTATCCATTTGGCAAGATTTTCGTTAATTTGACAACATTTAAAAAAGTCGCCAAGTTGGCGACATTCCGCCAAAATCGTCGCCAAAATCTCGCCAAGCGTTATGGACGGAGAAATAAGTTATTCTTATAGCAGATAAATGACTATTGATGTTCAAAGACAAAAGTATTACTCAAAGTATATTTTCTCATGAATGGAACGAGCTAGATCCACGAGAGTGATGCCACCAAATTTATGGCATGACATTACATATGAAAAGTGAACATGATTCTGAATAGTTAATATTTTTTTTAATTTATGGGATTTTTTGATAAATTTATTTGAAAAATGTGCAATATCTCAACATACCAGCGTTCTAAAGTTTACGTCAATCGTTTTCTAAGAAAAAATTACATATGTCTATTTGCGTAACTTTATTAAAGGTTTTAATTTTTTGATGATTTCTTCGAAATTTCAATAGAAAATTTAGGGGTTCCTGAACATTCGATTACGTTTAAAAACAATAGGCTTCCAGTATTCACGGATTGTGATTTTTGTACCAAATATCATTCGAATCGCTCCATTTGTTCGTGAGATCTCACACACGCACGCACGCACGCACGCACGCACGCACGCACGCACGCACGCACGCACGCACACGCACACGCACACACACACACACACACACACCACCTAAAACAGGTTTGATCTGTGATCAAGGATGCTTGAAACGTGCCCTCCCGTCGAAAACTCGAATGCGAATTTTCGACCCCGTCACAATACTTTCCTTATACGTTATGTATATAAGGAAAGTAACAACGTAAAATGTTTTAAAAAACAAAGTTTTTGAAACAATATTATGCTCCTATAACAATATCATTTCTAAATATCTGACATTTAAAACATTTTAAAAATACTTAAGCTGTAGTCAATTCCTAGTTCACATGTAAGTGTAAAACTATATAAGAAAAACTACCTTTGTCTGTTTACCTGTCCCACTTGGCGATAAATTTGTCAATATTGGAGGAACATTTGGCACAATATCGGAAACCGGGCTACTTTTGTAAAATTTCATCGAATTGACGAAAAAAAGTTTCATTTTTTTTAATCCCTGCCACTTTGTGCAAAAGCAGACTGGTGGATAAGTGTAAGTCTTTGACCTATATTTATGCACTTCGTTACCATAGTAAATTATATTTCGAAAAGAAATCCAGGTAATTATCATGATACCATCTCTTCAACACTTTGAGTATCAATATAAAAGGCATGAAAGACACTAACCGTTTGTGAGAGGAAGCGCCCGAGGAGGCAGTGGTTCCTCATCATCATGTCCATCTTCTGATTCCAGTCCAAGAAAATGGTCATCATCATCATCCAAGTACCGTCCATCGCTGTCGACACGCTTGGCCTGGAGGATAAAATATCATTGTTAGTAACTCATATCAATTACATATTTAAATAGAACACGTTTAAAAATAACCTTCTCCCCAGTTTTCCCCCAGAGAACTCCCAGAGAAACATTATATAACTAACCTCCTAGAAAAATGTAATTAATTTACAATACTAGACCCTTCAATAAAATTTACTTGTTCCACGAAGAGTGAAACGCATATTTTTAATCAAGAATACTAGATTAAAAATTCCCACGAAGCCACGAGGATTATCAAAGGAAATAAATTTAATTTTTAGAGATATTGACTCGTTATATATCGTTAACTTGGCGACATTTTCCAAAACATGGACATGTCCCCATTTCACCAAGTTGGCGATACTGTGATAAATTCGTCGTCGAAGTCTTTATCAAGTGCCACAAGGAAACAAAGTACACCTTCGGGTAGGTCGGACGGTCTGGGTCGAAGAAGAAGGGCTTTTCTTATATAGACTTTGCGTACTGTGGAATTTGCTATTTCAAACATATCAGTATTTTATTCACCTGTAAAAATGTACAGTTCTTAATTTCAAATGTATATAAAATCTCTTCTTAATTTCAAATGTATATCAAATGTATATCAAATGTATATAAAATGTATTTAAAATATCAATTCCCCATATTATATTTTTATTAAACTACAGAACATAATAATCATATACAATATCCTTCATCCCTCATAGAAATAAATTAAATAATTCCAAAAAGCTACAGCAGACATATTGTCCTCTTAACCAGATCCCAGCTAGAGGGTGGGGCTCCCAATTTCAAAATCCAATATTCCATTTCCAGCAAACACAGTCGAGATTTTTCGAACACTTCAATAAATACCTCATACCTTCCTACTCTTGAGTCACAAAACGCGTCTTTGTGCTTCAGATAGCCTGAGGGGGTGATCGAAAAATGAGCTATTTTTGAATAAACCCCGGACGAAATTGTTCATGCACCTTTAAGTTTGTATTAACAAGCTAGTCTGAATAGCTTGTGTTAAGAATTGTTTATTGTAAGTCAGTTGTGCAGTCATCATTAAATAAAGAAATATCCTTTTCAGTTCGGCCTGAGGTGTGTGTTTTGGCGAGGTTTGATCGCTTTCATCTCTTCGCCAACTTCACTTGAAGAAACGTTAAAATGTTCACGTGAAGAAGAATTTTTATTATTGTGTATACTTAGTTTAATTCCATTCACACAATTTGTTACATAGCTGAATATCTGCTAATTGTTAATTTTCTGTTTCCAATTTCTTTTTAACTTTATAGTTTATAGAAACTTTTGCCTGACATAAGATCTTGGAAATGTCTTTTAAGATTTTTTATGAATGACAGAGATGTTTAACATGATTCATGGAATGCTAGTGCATATTCACAACGTCCCTGTGACAGAAATAACATATGGGTTTGTTTTTGCTCGTCATGAAAATAGAAACTAGCATTAGAAAACAAAGTATGCACTATGCATAAATCCCTGTTATATACTAACAAGAGACACGGTATTTTAAAAGTTTCATTTATATGAATAATAACTAAATGTGGGCAAAAATGACAAGCAATAAATATACTCATTAAAATTGAGTCATAAAATTTGTTTTTTTTTTAACTTGTCTTAATATAAAAGTTCCAAAACTTATATACTAAGACAAGCGCTTAATAAAAAGTTCCAAACAGAACACTACGCTAAATAATGCCCTTTAACTGACTTAAAATCACAACTGTTACTATCCGGTGGATAAAAAGGACGAATTTTCACACAATATCGTAATGTTATCAATTCTCAGGGACAAACGTATATCAACAATTTCACAAAAGATATCGTTACCATTTTTATAAATACTCTTTTTTTGACAAGTTAAAATCGTAATTTCTTAAAACCTTTACACATTTATTTCTATTATTTATATTTTTACTGATATCATTAGGAGATGAAAACTCTCTGGGGGACAGTGACAGAAATGACAAATTTGCAGTTTTATGAAGTCACAATTTAATATTATTAAAAATACATTTTTGTTGAAAAATATGTAGAACAGATAATATTCTAAACAAGTACTGCAAAAAAAATTACCGTTTATTATTATTGTTTTAAAACTCTGGGGGCATAAAATTGATAATTATCAGATATTGAAATAGTAAATAAGAAAAATAAAATCTGACATGGAATTTTCCTTACGATTACCTCTATAATTTAATTAATATTTTCTTTTTTTCCTGTATTTATGTATACGGATTTCAACTTTGCATTGCAAAATGATACATTCAATGGATACTTATTTGAAACGACAGCATCAAATTTGCTGTTTTAAATAATTTTAGTTTAGCTAATTTTATCAGTTTAGCTCCACTTGTATCATAATCTTTTATCAGAATTAAAACCAAATATGCATTTTTTTTTGGTAATTCGTATCTAAGACGACTTTTTCAGAATATTTGATAAAAATTATTTCGTCTCTTTAGGCTTATCTCTGTTAATATAAATAATTGTAATACCATTGGCATCATTCAAATTATCAATTTCACTCATATATACTAACATTCCAGTCTTTCAAGCAATGTATCCACATACATATAGCGGATTCGTTCTTGCGTTATCGTATCCCCCCCTAGACACACATGTTTAAAACCATATTCAAAATGGGTTTAGGTATGAAAATGTGCTCTTCGTCTAAATCTCAAATTCAGGAATTTTCGAAGGAACAATGTCATTTCCATACAATAAGTATTAGAAATCAAAGCTAAAAAATATCCACCCGTTTTAAAGACAAAATTGAGCCTCCTTCTCCACGACAAATGTAACAGAGCAGTCAATCTAAAGAAACCCAATAAATATCTGTAAACAATAATTCATGTGATTCGGGAAGAAAAATGTCACCCATTCGAAAGCAATAGAAATGGAACGAAAATGCGAAATAGGTACGAAAAAGAATAGCAAATGAATGCAAACAGTTTATTCAAAATATTGTAAAATGTAACTGAATATATTCATGACTACAAAACTAAGTATCATATAACAAACAAGAAAGATCATTCATGCTTAAAGCATTGATTATGAAACACTTTCCAACTTCAATGCAATTTTATTTAAACATGTCTAAAATGCAATACATTCCTCGGTAATATTTTAAAACTTATCACAATACTACATTAATTTATTATATTTGGAAACTTAAACCTTCATCGAAAAAAAGGAACTTCATTAAAATAACGTCATTGAATTATAAATTGCCTAGTTTAAACATTTCTAAAATGCGATACATTCCTCGGAAATATTTTTAAAACTATCACAATACTACGATAATTTATTATATTTGAAAACTTCATCGAAAACAACTAAAATTCATCCAAATGACGTCATAGAAAAAATAACACGTCTGGATCTCTCTATGAAAACAGCATTTCATTTATAACATTTTCCCATTCATGTCATGCAGCAGAATACTATAATAATTTATTTTATTTAAAAATTAAGACCATGGAGTTACACGTAATTAAACTCTATGTGTAAAACTTCATCGAAAAAAATCGTCCTTCTGTTTGTAAAATCAATGAATATTTGATTCATATCAGTTATGCAAACTCCATGAACTAAATGATTTTGTGTTAAAGAAATACAGCAATTCTAATACAACTCATTCTACATATTTTTCTGTTTACATTTTACATAGGTGAAAAATAGGCTTTGTTATAGAAATAATCAAATTTGGATGAGCATTTAAACTCAAATATATTGTAATTGCGTTGTTTCAGTATGTATAATGCACAGAATTTATGCAAAAATAAAGTGATTTTAGGACGGATACAACACTCAATATGAATTAAAAAGAACCTTAAAAATCACGATTTTGAGACAAGATGGATACCATATATCATTTTGAAGTGGATCACGTGATATTTTCAGATCATGGTCACGTGATCGCTTCATATAAGAGATGTTATTATTATTTTAATTTTTATTTAAAAAACTACTGAATATATTTCGCTGAATTTTTTTTATATATTTTATGGAACAATTTGAATATTACCTAAAATTTTCGAAGCAATTTGTGAATTTTAAATCCGCTTAAAAAATGTTTAAAAAATTAGGTCCCATAGGGCTCAATGTATTTCATTTTTTCAACCCGGGTTCAATCCAAAACTAATTGGGTGATATTATTGATTTATATTCCCGTAGGTCCTACAGACCGTCTGAACAACATATTAAAATTTCATTTTGATTAAGTCATTTTTACGGCAGTTATCGTGCTAACAGACAGACAGACAGACAAAATGAACAAAGTCATAAACACTTTTCAACTTTGTTGTAAAGTGTTAAAAAAATGAAAAAGCATCCACTTTCGGAAATTAAATTGTCTGACTACAAATCGAAAAGTAAAATAGAACCATTAGATTAGACATAAAAGAAACCACACATTTCGGAAGCTGAATGAGCTGACTTCCTGAATGAGCTGACATCCTGAAAAGGAAACAGAGCTGTTACACACAGCCAAAGCAGTTACCTTACACCTTTCTGGTAGGTCGGACGGTCTGGGTCTCAACAATATCAACAGTGCCAAAACAGCCGATGTCAGAAAACTGATTGAGCAATAAATAACATACCGAAAGGGAATAGTTGCATATAAAGGACAAGTAGAATATCAAAATATGCCCCGTTTTTGCGATCAGTTTTCTGTTTAAACATTTTACTGCCTTTGCTGGGGTGTCTCTTCTCTCATTTACTCTGACGAAGGATGGGAATGGATTGACACCTTTATATATTTATTTTATGCTATTTCACGAACGTTGTGTATCATCTACAGTTACACTTTTCAGCAGGTTAAGATACATTTTACTATATAGGGAAAACTTTGTTTTCACGAAAATTTTTGAATTCGAGATTCTGACGAATAAGCACATTTCAAAACCTCCTGAATACATTTTGAACTCTTTTGGAAATATCTTCATCTCCCTCTGTATGTGTGGATACAATAACTCAAGAATAAGTGTATCTACTCCCATAACATTTTACAACATTACTAATATCATGCAAAAGAATACAACTAGATAGAATTTTTCAGCAAGTTGCACAGTTTGCGGTCGAATAAATCGAATTTTAAGATTTTCAGAGAATTATTTCCTATGAAAAATAAGGATTATTCCCGGCACAATTTTGGTAGCATATAATATATGGGGAAATAATATTTTAGAGATTACAAATGGATGAATATAGTTTATGATATATAGTTTATGCTAGATTTAAAATACTTTATGATAACACACATAATCAAATGTATTCAATCCATCGGTGTCTCTAAGCTGTTGCCAACTTGGAAAACTAACTTCTCAAGAGTTTTTGCGAAATATTTCAGAAAAGATAACTGGAGAACGAAATCTGAAAAAGATCCATTATTCTATTTCATTCTGATAATGATTGTGATAGTAGTCCAGTAGTATGGAATATTAATATGAGAATGGAGACTCACATTTAGGATATTTTATATAAATAAGACAGCCCAAGAAAGTGTAAACATATTTAACCTATTCAGTCAGATCCCAGCCTTAGGGTGGGACTCCCAATTTCAAATGCAATATTTTATTTCTTGTGCTCCTATATACAGTCGACATTTCTCCAGATGATTTTAACAAATCCTCTGTATGTTAAAATCGCATGCTCACAAACCACTTCTTTTTCGCACTTAGTTGCCCGAGGGTTGGTCGGAGAAAAAGCTCTTTGTCCCGAACGAAGTTGTTTATGCTCCCATACATTTTTATGGAACAGGTGATCTGTAATTAATTCCTGCTAGTGTAGGAATTATTTATTGCAATTGGGCTATATCGGTTTTTATTAAATAGGGGAAAATATTTAATTTATTCTAAAGTAAATTTTAAACGATTTTCAAATTATAAACGCGTTTCAAATTTTTAAGAATACCCAGATTTAGTAATACGAATAAAATTGTCAATTTCATTCGTTAAACCGAGTGTTGACATATTGTTCCATTTATCATTCAATATAGGGTTGCAATTATCCGATACTACGTAGTTTTCCAGTCTCAACCATCTTTGCAGAAAAGCGACCTATACAGTAACCTATTGCTATTACGGTGAGGTTTGGGATAGCAGAGACAAATTTGGAAAAGTTTTTGCCAACTTGGCGAATTTGGGAAGTGTGAGAATCTTCCAGATAAAGAATAATTTTCCAAGCTGACTAGGTTTTCTGGATCTTTTCATAATGGGTGTATAATGTTGCTCATTCATAACTCTCCATATAGTTTTTACTCAATTTTGCCACAATCTAAAATATATGGTTAAAAACAGACAAAATTGAGGCCTGTTGCTATTGGAATGACACTTTTAAATTGGTAAATATTAAAGTTACACACTAAAAATTACCTTACACCTTCGGGTAGGTCGGACGGTCTGGGTCGAAGAAGGAGTTGCTCCCAAAAAACGGAACTCAATATGAATGTGTTATTTCGCTTGAGAACTAACTACAAGGTCAAATGGGTATAATTTATTGCCAATGAAAATGCCTTTTAAGCATGGTAAAAGGTGACATTCAGTTTAACCACCTGTTCACCTGCTTAAATGAGTCACTATAAAGAGTTATTCAAGAGGGTAAACAGGTAGATAAAATCAGAATCATATGCCACCTATTTACTTGCTTAAAGGAGTATTTTAGTGGCAACTAAATATACCCACTGTTTTGAGAAATTTCTAAGATTGAAATAACAAATTCATATGGATACAGTTACCATTTTCAGTATGTGATTAGAAAATTTATCTTTTTCAAATATATCATTCAGTGACAACAAGACCACTTTTACGTGTTTTTTATCAATGTTTTCAGAATACATTTGGAAGCCAATTTGAAAAAATACCAAGTGACAAAATATATAATTACTTTTGCTACCTCAATATGACTTCCATTAATCTACTCTATATAGCCTAAAGTTAAATATATAATTGAAAAGTATACTATATACATTAACTAATGTTGGATGTATAACATTACACTAAAATTATTGCAGTAAACCTGAAAATCAAATTTCATTAAGTAAAACAATCCATAATAGTAACGGAAGATAAGTTAAGCATCGTAAGACGATGAAATTTGGTACAGAGGTACTTCAGGACCTGGGATGAAGAGCCTTGGAGATAGTTTTTAAATAATCAAATGTTTTTAGTTATTTTATTGTTTAGCCCTATCTTGAGCAATTTTAATTATTCGATAATCTTATACATCCAGATTTTTGTGTAGCCGAATTTATTGTTGTCCTCTGTTAATTGACACATAAATGAAATTTCTTATTATTCCGGTCTGAATAATGGAAGAGTTTTCATGACTTGGGGAATCAGGAGCCCACGAAACGTATAACGTACCACTTTTGTGAATTAACTTGTTTCGCTGTAAAGAGTCGAAGTGCATTGAATTTTCAGAGCTGTATTTCATGGTAGATTTGTTTATATTATTTTGACGCTAAAGTTGCTACATTTTTACTGATTTCTGAATATTTTTACGCATTCACGCAATTACTTCAAAAATTGAAAATGCCGACTTCTTATGAAAAAGAATGGAACGCTTACGGTTCGATGTATCAGAAATCAGTAAGTACAATATACTTTGTGCTAATGATAAAAAAAACTTGAGCAACTTATAAAAGCCCAAATAATATAATAATGCAGCATACAGATGTTTCGAGGATACGATGGATCTCCTTCTTCAATGCAAGAGAACCAACAATCTTGTGCATTACTTTTATTTTCCGATTGGTTCGACTGTTCTTCATGCTGTTTTCTGATTGGCTCTCTCTTAATCCAGGCCTTGGATATATAATCCCCCTACTTCTTTCTTTTGAGACTATTCCTCTTTTGCATTCAATCTTGGCAATTTTGATTCAATCAATATCTTTCAATTTTGGCGATATTTTCGTTTATTTTGCACCACTAAAAAAGTCGCCCAGTTGACAATATTTTGCCAAATTAGTTGCTAAGGTCTTCAAATTTATTACCAAGCGTTACAGATACACTGACATTCTTAATTACTATTGATAAATTGTTGGGCGTCATGATACAAAACTATTACACAAGTTCTATTATTACACATTCTTCCACAACTATTACACAACTATTACACATTCTTCTTTCGTGAATGAAACGAACTCGATTCACAAAAATGATCTTAATAAATATGTTGCATAATATTATATATACTTCATCGATTGTTCGATGCTGTAACACGGTAACACCACCAATGCTTGTCAAAGATAATATGTTTTCCTAAATTCAAATATCTATTGTCTTTGACGGAGGACATTTTTGACAGCGTTGTTTCCAGAAGATGTTGGATCCCCTTAGTCCATACAAGAAAAATAACAGACCCGACGTGTAGGCCCTTTCCTGTTTTGGACTTCGGGTTTGCTGGTTTTATTGCACTGTAAGGAATCCAGTGTATTGGATAGTAAGGAATCCAGCGTATACTCGAAACAGTTGTATGCTGCATTATTATTTTATTTGCACAATAGCAGAAGTTGAAAGTAAAAAAGTCTCACCTAACGACGACGTAGCCTTAAGTGATTGTTTGGGTGATAATTTATGGTTCAACTCAGAAACTAAATTAGAAGAATCCGAAGAAGAGAGCATGAAAATTGATAAAAAAGAATCTGACTATTTTATTAGGAAGGATATTGAAACTGTATGGAAAAAATAATTTTTCCGAAAAATGTCCAAAAAAATGTCCGCATAATTTCATGCCTTCCAGTACCTAAATGACGTGGTAAAGATGTTGAAACCGCTATAGAGAGTTTGAATATTTTCATAAACGCAGAAATGATTGCAAAAAGAGTCAAATATACCAATATTTATATTGAAGACATTGCTGCAAATTTTTCTCGACCAAGTGATACGAAAGTGATAAAACTATAATTGACTGATATATAAAGTAAAAGCATTATTAGGATTATTTTATCTATGTGGTTTCAAATTTGTTTGCAAAGAACACATAGTATAATGTTTTAATATTTGCAATAAAATGTAGAAGACAAATTTCCTAAGAGGTACGTGCTTTTTCACAATTAGATAAGTTTATCACATCTTTTTTCATTAAAACAGTTTATGACTACATTCGATATTTTATCCTCTAAATTTATTTTTAAAAGTTTTTAATTTTTCTTTATTATTTGAACTTTATATATTTATAGATATCATCATATATGTTAAATGGAAGAAAATATATTATGAAAAAAAATCTTAATATTTAGTTTTATTAATAAGTTATAAGTTTATACATTAAATCAATTTAATGTATTGTATTAATATTTTATTAACTAACGAGTTTCTTTGAAAAATGGCACACCATGTCGATTGGGTTGTCCTTCCGGATTAATCAAGAGTTCGTAATATATATTTCTCTGTAGAAGTGGTATCTTCAATGTTTATTATGAGAGTTAAAAGATGAGTATAGTTATGCTTATTAATTCATTTTAGCATATTTAATTTTCTGAAAGTTAATTTACCACGCAATATTTGATTAACAATGCACTTTATGGTTATATTACATAATAAAAATGATACGTAAATATTAAAATCTTATTATATGAGTATTTCACATTCATTTTGTCTCAAATATAATTATTACACCTTTTTATCATATTTCAATAAAAATATTTTACCCAAACCTACCACCACAGTAAAATTACTTATCTCTATTTTCGTAAAATTCATAATATTTTAAAACAAACTAAAATCCCATCAGTAAATAATCTTGAACCATGAAACACCTGAAAAGTATTCTTCGGCTAATCTGCGTTTGAGATTACTCTTATTTTCCCCATTATTACGTCTGATTTTCCCCAGCTCTTCGTAAAATTGGATTACGTAATTCAACAAAGAATTTCTCTACTTAACATATTATAAGGTCTTCTTTATTTAGTTAGAACGTTGCTACGAGTTTTCCTTTACTTCTCGTCAAAGAGCCAGCAAGAAAATATAAAGCGAGCTGATTTAAACTCACGTAGACAACCTAACAGCAACCATTTGTCTCTTCGGGAAAAAACTTCTATCTTTTCTTTTTCCGCTATTCTCAATGCCCTGGTTCGGGAAGTTTTAAAACTTTCATTTTCAGTGTATTATGTTTAATTAAATATGAAAAGTTATTCTTTATAAAGTATCTTGTGTATTAAAAGTCTTTGCAGCATATAATATTAGAAGATGTACTCGCGACTGCTTGTAATTTTAGATTTGTACAGATTCTAAATCATAAATATGTAATAAAAGAAATGAAATAAAGTTAAATCAATTAAAATATTTTTGTTTTCTCTTTCTATAAATCTAAAGAAACTATTCTGGTGTTTTTTGTAAGTCAATATGAAAAATTGAAAGTTTTCTCATTGTTAAAATAATCAATTAAACGCAATGGAAAATGTATGAAATTTAAAAACATTTTACCAAAAATAAAGCAAAAGACATAACATTTTAAAATAATTTCCGTAATTTCATTTTATTCTAATTCTTATTGAAAATGCCGTCAAATTTATGAAATGATGCCAAATTGATGCAAACGTAATAAAAAAGTAAAACATAAATTTTAGCTATCACAACATTCTTGGTCATATACGACTAAACATAAAACCGTGGGACGCCCTTAAAAGAATTGTGTTTAGGCATTAACAGAAATTTAAGGAACAAAGAATGACGGCTTTGAAATCAAAATTGTCAAAGAAAAATTTAAATGAATTGAATGTAATCAATCTTATATATGTGTTTTCACTTCTATTATTCTTTAAAATTATGTTTATGTCCAAACACAATTCTTTTATGAGCGCCCCACGGTTTTAATTTTAGTCGCATATGACCAAGAATGTCGTGATCGCTAAAATAAATGAATTTTAATTTCCGTTGGTAAGCAGCATAATGTTATTTTCTCTAAATTAACTTTTAGAAAAAAAATCGTCGCCGTAATATTATTTCTAACGAAGTTTAAATTTTAGAAATGCGAGCTAACTTACAGTAGCTAAAAAACAATACATTGATCATTAATCACGCCATTTACATCTTAAATTATAAAATAATGTGGAAACACGTTAACTAATTAATACTTTAAAATCGAAGACAACAAAAAATAACTAGGTTTAAAAGTCTTTTACTAAAACCTTCTTTTTACGACTTACAAAATCACACGGCCATAGCGCTTTTGGGTTTGATATATAAATTTTGCCGGGCGCTTATGGCCTATATGTAAGCACATGTTCACACCTTGTTTTCACTTCGTCACTAATGAAGGGCACAATTGTATTCAGCTTCGTCATAACAGTGCCAGAAAGCGCTATAACCGTGTGATTTAATACGCCATAAAAATTATATTTTAATAGAATACTTTTAAACCTATTTTTTGGTTGTCTTTGATTTTAAACTATTTTAAATTATATTTATTACATACACTCAATTGTTATTTCATACATTGTTATAAGAACCCTTACTAATTAATTGATTCAAGATATCCGTTGATTGAATTATTTATAGAAGTGACTCAGAAGTTTCGAATGTGAGACTTAAACAATGACCGAAACAATGCGAGGAGATACACTCGACCATTTGCAGAACAATTGATTGGTACATACTTTTTTGTACAGTTGCACTGCATCAAGGCACATGGCATGGCGCGAGATATGGCACAAATCTTAAGTTGATCCAATACCTTATTACTCTCCCTTATTTAGGAGCATTTTATTTTCGTGGCACCGCCAATATTATTATACTGCTGTCGTCGTTTCCGTGAGACGACGTCACTCTGTCAAACTCTAGTAAAAATTATCTCTGCAATATAAATTTATTTAATCTTGTTTCGAGGAACCACATCTTCTCAGACTCTCATTTCCTTTTCTTTTAGTGCGATTTTGGGGTGCATCCTGATTGGATCCCCCCTTTTTCGATGGATCTTATGCTAGTGTTGCCGGAAGCATCATTTGCATTTAATGTTTCCATCGTGGTTTTTCCAGCTGATGATGTCATGGATTTGGGGGGTCGTAAACCTGTCGGAGCAAAACTGTCAACCGTGGCATCACTCATCTAAGTTCCTTGTAAACAGGTTTACAAATTACCTAAAAGGTCTCACAGAACTAGCATGTAGAAGGAAGAACTCAGACAAAAAAATTTCATTTAATGTATCGTAAAAAATGAAGAAAATGGCCTCTTGTTTTAATATAAAGTTTTAAATAATACTATTGATTGCCCCATTTTACTTTCTTTCCTGCAATCCCATATACCTGTTAATAATAGTACTAAAAAAACAATTATTTCACAATATTACTGTTAAACATAATTACATTAAGAGTAATTCTATCTATAAATTTGTTGATCTCCATAATACCTATTGCACCGATATTGATATTTTTAATTTGACCCCTGCCCAGTTTAAAAAAGCCTGTTTTAATGCGCTTGACATGTACAATGTACATATTATTTAGTATTCTTGTATGTCATGCCTTGTTCTTTTTATGTTTATGCGGTTACTGTAACTGAATATCATCTGTAGTTATCACGTAATTTGAATAAATAAATAAATAGTGAACTTGCGCTGATGTAAATTGCAGAATACCTGCAAACCGAACGAAAAATTCAGCGACTGCAAGTAGCATGGGGAGATATCAAGTTCCCGTGATGCGCTACGAAATGTATGAACGAATCATATCAACAAAGGAGTAAAGTATCTAGCAATTACGTGTATTATTATCGTGGGGTGTTGTAGCTAAAGTGACAAAATTTAGTGAATCACTCGTGGCATATCTCAAAATGTACTGAATTGATTAAATATAATAGTGCTAGTTATAAATAATTGAATTGACTTAAGAGTAGTTAGCGAACTCCCCATAAATGAAATTCCTTTTCAGAAGAGCTTAATGGTAGAGTATTGAATACAGCAACAAAAGTTGGGTTAGTACGAAATAGCACAATGGCATGCAGAAAAATTCTGGTTTCAACTTTCAGGTTAATTAATAGTCTAAATTTTAGTAACTAATATCATATAATGAAATGATATCCCACATTTAATATTATAATACCTCTACTACCAGACAAATAGCATACCTTAGCTCTGTAGGAGACTCTTATTAGTTATCGCAGAGAATCTCTAAATTTTTTTTTTGTTAGGAGGACAGTACAAAAATATAAAAGGAACTAGTATAATCTCTCCGAAAAAAGGTTCATCAACTTTTTCTTTTCAGAAAAATAACTTTATCAATTTTACTAGTTTTCGTTAAGCCTTATCCAATTTTTTGCTGAGAAAAGAACTTCCTTTTATTTTTATGTTTTTAAAGTCCGTACACTGGAGTTTTCAATGCTGTTTTTTTTACATGATTCTTTATACAGGGTGTTTCAAAATGATTGACCCGATTTCAAATGGCTTTAATTTTGAAACTTACAAACCTACATTGAAAAGTTATAGATGAAATTAAAGTTAAAATGTCCAAGTTTTACCTACATGTGTTCTATGTGACCTTCTTTAGTTGCACGAACAACGTCAAGGAGATAATCAAATTCTCGCCAAACTTGATCCAGCATATCCTGTGTTACCGTCGCCACAGCTGCAGTAATGCGGTTTTTTAGATCATACAGATTTATGGGTGACAGTTGCACGAACACAGTATCCTTTATGCATCTTCAAAAGAAAAAATCACTCGGCGTCAGATATGGGGATCTGAGAGGCCAGTTTGTTAATGCTAAATCTGTAGGTCCACTACGACCAATCCAACGATGAGGAAGAACTTTGTTAAGATGACGACGAACGTTCAAATTCCAGTTAGGCGGCGCACCATCTTGTTGGAAAATGTAATCAGTGGGATCTTCGTTCAATACGGAAATAAACAGATCTGTAGTAGCATATCCAGGTAGGTATCTCTAGTTACTGTGGTTTTGGAAAAAAAGAAAGGCCCATAAATCTTTGTTCGAGACATGGCACAGAAAACGTTAACATTGGGTGAATTACGCATATGTTTAATTACTCTATGAGGGTTTTCAGTGCCCCATATTCTAAGATTGGGATGGTTTACTTTGCCACTTGCATGAAAATTCGCTTCGTCACTGAAGATCAATCGAGCAAAAATGCCCTCATCCTCAATCTCGTGAATGAAATGGCAAAAGTTTGGTCTTTATAGATTATCAACTGGCGTTATAGCTTGCAGGAACTGGAACTCGTATGGCTTCATAAACATTTTTTGCACCAAAGTACGCCAAACAGTCGACACAGGCAAGGCTATCTAAAACAAGGCTCGGACATCTAGGAATCATGGGATACGTGACGTCAGCCGCGGGGGGATCTGCAATCACTCCGCGTGTACGAAAGAGTATTGAAATTTCAGGAGTGACTTTCAAAAAAATTCATATTTTTAAATAAAAAAATAATTTATATACGTGCCCACTAGGATTATAGTGTCTACTGAAAACAGGACTTCATAAATGGTGAGTTATTTTTTATTTTGTCTTATTTTATGCATGCAATTTTAACATTTTTGTAACACATAGCACGTGTAGCGCCGAATGTTGCTATATCTGTACGAATAGTCTTATATCTTGAGAAAAGTACTCTTAATTCATGTTTAATATTACCTGAATGACTTGTTATTCATCACTAAACCTTGCATTTTAAGCATAATTTTATTACAGACTTTTGTGAAGTAAATATTTGCCTTTTTTGTTGAGATCGTGAATCGCACATTTTTTAGACGTTAGAAAACAAAATCTGTTACAAATTACTCCTTACACCATGATATGTTATTTTAAGTTAATCTAAAGTATCAATGAATCAAATTGCAGCCTTGCTAAATCATAGAATTATCGAAATAGCCATAATAAATCATAGAATTATCAAAATAGCCTTGATAAATCACAGAACATAGAAACTGTATTACAAATGAAATATGCGCAATATGCCTTTGTATAATTGTTTCGTACCGTTGCACATAGTATACCATTCCCGGAAAAATTATTAAATATATGTAGTAAGTTTCATTTCAACACATGCTGTGTAAATAAAGTTTATTCAAGCTTATTTAGATGTTTTGATTTTACTTGGGGGGGGGGGGAATCTCAGAGTATGTGTAAATAAAGTTTATTGAAGCTTATTTAGATGTTTTGATTTTACTTGTGGGGGGGGGGAATCCCAGAGTATGTGTAAATGAAGTTTGGAATCCCAGAGTATGTGTAAATGAAGTTTATTGAAGCTAATTTAAATGTTTTGATGTTACCTGGGGGGGGGGGGGCGGAATCCCAGATATGCTCGTCCAAAGGAAAATGCAGTGAAACTCGATATGTTTGTAAAACTTGAGTACCGTTGCACATAGGTAAATGCTTTACAGTACACCGTTCCCGAAAAAATTATTAAATATATGCAGTAAGTTTCATTTCAACATATGCTGTGTAAATAAAGTTCATTCAAGCTTTATATGTTTTGATTTTACTTGGGAGGGGGATCTCAGGGTATGTGTAAATAAAGTTTATTGAAGCTTATTTAGATGTTTTGATGTTACTTGGGGGGGGAATCCCAGGCTATGTGGAGTATGCTCTTCCAAAGGAAAGTGCAGCGAAACTCGATATGTTTATAAAACTTGTGTATCATTGCACGTAGGTAAATCCTGAAAAAAATATTAAATATGTGTAGTAAGTTTCAAAGTTATTAAATATGTGTAGTAATCAAAGTATTTAATGTGTCATTTAGATTTAACTGATTAAATAGTTTTTGTATCTAATGAAAATGTCCTAATCCGTAGAGTAAAAATGTTTTTCAGAACTCAATTGGGGGGGGGGGGGGGAATGCAAATGCCAAATTTTTTTTTGGATTTAATATAAATGCTTTTACTGTAAAATCAGTAGTATTCATTTATAATCCATACTTTATGTACATCATTTAATATATATCAGGTTGATATTCAGTAGATATAAATGGGGGGGGGGGGTAACTTTTGTTTGAGTGTGACATATGATATGCAGGTACTTTTCAGACAAAATATGGATCTAGCTTTTGCGGCAGGTACATTTTATTTTTATGTAACTTTGTTAACTCCAACTACTTGTACTTATAAATTTGTTGTAATAAAGTTTTTTTATATGCTCATAAAAAGCTCCTCTTTTTTGTATTTTATTTACTTGCTTCAAGAAAAACTTAATAACTTCACATTTCAACAAGAATAATAAATAATTTCACATTTCAACACAATATTAATGGTGTGTACTAGTTAAAACATACACACATACATGGTACTCAGATACTCAGAAAATTTGAGTTAATTTTGAATATTCTTTTTTCAGACAAAATACAAATCTAGCTATTTATTGCTACATATACAGTATGATACATTTTAATATAAATTTGATGTCACTTAATTAGGTTTGTAAGATAAAATGTTTTTACAACTCATAAAAGCCCTGTTTTTGTATTTTACTTCCTTATTTGAAGAAATGTTGTTACATTTTTTGATGGATTAAATAATTTAAATAGTTTCATTGCATGTAGAAAGACGACGATTTTCTACTTAGTGTGGTAACCTAACTTATGGATAATTAAAATTTGTACATATACTACATGTCATTACATGTTAAGGTAATTTACATTTCAAGAAGGAAAAAATGATTTAAATTTCATGAAGATATAAATCAATAAAAATGGTGTGTACTAGCATATAGCATGCATACTGAGGTGTAACTATTGTGGTGATTGTCATTACTAAATTAAAAAGCTTTATTTTTAGTCAGAAAGTTAAAATCATTAATAAATTTCTACTAAGTTATTTTCCTATCTAAAGTCCGACAGAAAATTATGCAACAAATTTGCTTGAATTTTAAATGATGAATTTTCAGATTTTTTAAACAGGCATGTTTCTTCGCATTTTTTATGAATTCTAGATTTACAGTATAAAATGTTGTTCAAGTTAAATAGGTAGGTATCAAGAGTTTTTGAAATATAGTATTAGTGTAAAAGTAATAATGTTGCAAAAGTTACTGTCACAAAATAGAAAAGTTAAATTTAGTTAAATTTGGAATTTTTTTTAATTTATAATCACGGTTTGAAGTTTATTCTAATTTACTTGTTAGTAAACTAACAAGTGTAGATATATTTTTTCATATTAGTCTTATTTATTACCGTAGAAATTCATCTGTGTCAGATCCCGTACGTGTTACGCACGGGAGATACGTTCCCTCCGTTGCTGCGGTTGAGTTGTCAATGTCCGGGCCTCTTATTCTAGGTGGCCTTGACACAGGGCACGCCTTATTGACTTTATTGGGCTACATAGGAAGAATTATCTGATCCTTCCCACATTTCCTTCAGATAGACTCGGACGTCTTGTGCTGTTGCCTTTGCACACACTTCCTGTTTGTTCGAATTGCTAATACCATCTACGAATGCTCCTAACGCATGGAGGTTCAATTATGTAACGTTTACGGAACTGACGTCGAACGATAATTACCAATTTATATTTCGAAAACTGCAACAATCAAAAAAACTTTCTGATGCACAGTCGAAATTTTCGAAAACAACTGTTTACTGTCTATTGCGAAGCCACAAACGTAACAGAACGTGAGATTATAAAACTCGGAAATTTCTTCTTTCACGTGATACATATTTATTTAATACACGATTAATTGTACGGCCATTGGAATCTGGTCAACTATGTTGAAACACCCTGTATTATAAAATAGCTTTATATGCTGTATACAGATTAATAAAAAGAACTGTAAATAATTTAAATAGCTTTATAAATAAAGTATTGCTTCGCAAAAATTTTAGAATTCCATTTTGTAAAAATTGAGGATGACACTTAGAAGCAACATTGGATACTGGATATATCGCAACAAACGTAAGAAAGGATAGAAAAAATTTACAATCGTTTTTCCAAATTCAGTTCTTAATTTCATATTTGTTACGACTAGACTTAAAGTACATATAAATGCAATAAGTAAAAAAAAATTGCTTTTTGAAACATTTAAAAATTTTATACGGATAGCGTATACAAACTCAAATTAATTTCGTTTCTAACACTTTCCAACATAGTTGAAAGTGTTTATGACTTTGTTCATTCTGTCTGTCTGTCCGCCCGTTCGCATGATAACTGTCGTAAAAACGACTTTATAAAAATGCAATTTTAGTATGTTGTTCAGACGGTCTGTGGGACATACAGGAATGTAAATGAATAATATAATCCAGCTAGTTTTTGATTGAACCCGGATTGAAAAAGTGAAATACATTGAACCCTATGGTACCTAATTTTCAACCATTTTTTAAGCGAAGTTAAGATTCACAAATTGCTTCGAAAATTTTAGGTAATATTTAAATTATCCCATAAAATATATAAAAAAATCAGCAAAATATGTTCAGTAGTTTTTTAAGTAAAAATTAAAATAATAATTACATTCATATTATATGCAGAGATCACGTGACCCATTTAAAAATAATAGCATCCATCTTTTTTCCCAATGTAAAAATCGTGATTTTTAAAGTTCGTTTAAATTTACATTTAGTGTTGTATTCGCCTTAAAATTGTTTTACTTTTGAGTATTTTCTGTGCATCTATATATTCTGCGCCAAAGCAATTACAATATTTTTTAATTTAAAAGATCAACAAACTTTGATAATTTCTACAACGAAGCTTAATTTCAATGGATGCAGTATGTAAAGAGGTGATTGTAAGATGAGTTGTATAAGAATTGCTGAATTTTTTCTCACGCAAATTTATTTAGTTCTGGAGTCTGGAATATAAGTGATATAAATGAAATATTCATTGATTTTACATAAAGAAGCAGATGATTTTATAGCATTGCCTTTTTTGATGTAGTTTAAAGTTTCCAAGTAAAATAAATTATTGTACTGTGATAATTTTAAAAATATCACTGCTAAAAGTATTGTATTTTAGAGATGTTTAAATAAAATTGCATTTCAGTTGGAAAGTGTTTCATAATTAATGCTTTATGTATGATTGATCCTTCATGTTTTTGTATATAAATGTGAGTTTTGTCGCACAAGATAGCACATGAAACGGATACTTATTTAAACCTTTATTGATAATTTTTTGTCTTGAAATTATTTCTTTTTGCATTTAGTGACGTAACAGCTTTTAAAATGCAGCCAAGTCGCCAAAATTTTAAAAAACCGAAAATTTTCGAGAGGTTTTCTTAGTGTGATAAGTAGTTTAAAAGTTACATACAAAAACAATAATTCAATAAATGTATTTCTTATAATTTCATTTCTATTTTTTTTTTCAATTTTTGTTAGCCATATTATAAAAGGTCAATTCTACTTTTCGATTTGGACCAGAATTTGACAGATGTAAATGCAAGAAGAAAAAGCGGAATGCAATTTTACATATAAAATAAGCTATGATAATACCCGTATGACTTCTTTTAATAGATATATTTAATTGTTTTAAATACTAGTTGTTACGAACTATATACTGTTATTCCTTTAGGACGAAGTATCAGAAGATAAGTATGAACAGTTTGTCAGCCGCTTCTTCAATTTCATTACAAAGTTCTTTAATAAATGATGCTTTGTAAATGTATACTCTCCATAAAATATGCAATACATTCTTTTTTTTAAATTTAGAAAGCTCCGTTTTTGAACAAAATAAAATGCAATCAATAGTTACTCTCGAACCCGATAAAGCACCCGTTACTGCATTCTTGGGTTCTCCTGCGTTCGAGATTACTCTCATTACGGTCCAATTCTTTCCAGAATATAATCTTTGTGAAATTTGATTATGGCCGAGCAAATTTCAACAAAGAAACCCCGTACTTAGTATATTAGGAGGCCCTCATTATTTAAAACAGTGTTCAGGTTTTTATTTTCTCTTCTGTCAGAAGACCAGTAGAAAGAATAAAGGGAGCTAGTTTCAGTACAAGAAAATCTAACCTGATTTATTTCCTTTTGGGAGAAGAACTTACATTTTTTTTGTTTCTATTGTTTTAATGCCATAGTGTTTTTAAGCTTGTTTTTAGTGGATTATTTAAAATATGATTTCTGAAGAGCGGATAAAGAGCAAAATGGTCTCCCCCAAAACTTGCAAGTATTTATTTATTTTTGGACTGCACGAACAATAATTACATTAGGGAAAATATCCGGTATATAAGAAAAACCCTCCTCTCTGTCCCCTGCAATACCGCTAACACGGTGAGTTTTAATAAATGCCGTCAAATCGATTAACATTTAATATTTTGCAAATGAATTTTAATTTCTTTGATAATCATCGTCGCTTTGTGGGAATTATTAATTTCATATTTTTGATTCAACATATTGTGAGTTTAACTGTAAGTGGAACAGTTTTGTTAAGGGGTCTAAGGAAACGTAAATTAATTGCGTTTTATTAGGGAATAGTATAATAATTTTTTTTCGTATAATAATTGATTATATTGATCGGGAGAAATGTGTAGTTCACATATGTCCGTGTATATTAAAAGCTCAAATGATGTAAGGAGATGGGTGGAAGAAAATATTTTACATAACTTTAGTCTTTTATATAAGTTGCAATTCGCCATGAATGCGCACAAACATCTGGTTTGTCGATCATTGATAAAACGATACAAAAATATATGTATCTTTTAAAGTTATAAAGTGATATTCAAGAAGTTAGACTTAGGGATTACATAAAATAAACACAAATAAATTAAAACACTGGAAGTCGCAAAAAAAAAAAAATCCTTTACCCCAGAAGTAAAATTCGCAAAAGTAATTGCTATCAAAACTAGTTTTTCTACGAATTCCGTCGAATTAGCTCAGATAGCCCAGTATAACTCAGATAACCTCAAAGTTTTGCGGGTATTTGAAGCTTTGACTTTTCGTTTCTCTCTCTCTCTCTCTCTCATACAGACACACACACACACACAGAGTGAGTGAGTGAGCGAGTGAGTGAGTAAGAGAGAGATTTATTTTATAATAAAATATACTGTAATACTGAGCCAGTATTTTTTTTTATTCAGTTGCTAAAAATCTCAAATTTAACTAATATATAATTATTTATATTTTGAACAGTTTATATTGTGAACATCGTGAAGTTTGATTATAGACGAATACAATTCAACAAAATATTTAATTCTTTTGCATAGCATTATTATTATTATTCAAAGGAAACACAAGATTTATCTCAAATTTAACTAATATATAATTATTTATATTTTGAACAGCAATCATCGTGAAGTTTGATTATGGACGAATACAATTCAACAAAATATTTAATTCTTTTGCATAGCATTATTATTATTATTCAAAGAAAACACAAGATTTACATTCCTAGCGAGTTATTAAGAAGTTTGTAAGATTAAAGCAAGCTGGTTTAGATTTTCGCGAAACTGCAGCCTCATTAATCTGTTTCTTTAATAGAACTTCTATTTTTCTTCATATTCAATGCGTTTAATGCCATGGCTTGGAATGTTAGTTTTTCTTCTTATCATGAAGTACAGTATGAAAGCGAAAGTAGTTTTTAAATTTTAACATGAATTGGCTATATTTACGTTAAATAAAAAAAAAACGTAAATTATTGTATAAATAAAATTAAATGAACCGACGATCGTTTTGAAAGATCTATTAATTACAAAATCCCCGATTGCATACGCATTATGCATAGCATGCAGGATATAAAGGAATGGATCAGGCTGTTCAAATACATTTTGCAGTGAAGCTAATAGATTAAAATAAATCTGATGTGGGCAGTACATGACTTTCAATACAGACTTAAATTCATATTTTCTTTATTCATTGAATTCATTACATTGAATTGAATTGCCCAAAACAACACTGAAATTGTGTTTTTAATTCAATTTTCGTTTTTTATTGTTACCTGGACATATTTTCAAAGGTGACGTAGCAAAAACAAGAAAAATCTAAAATATCTCGAGAACGGTTAGTCCCCGAGTAGGGTTAATTTTATTCTTTTTATCGCTAAAATTTACGAATAAAACAAGCATTTAATTGATACATTTAAGTATACGTAGTCTTTTATTTTATATATTGACGATTTTTAGGACTATTTTGTAAAAAAATGCAGGTTCTTTTTTTTCCGAATCGTACCAAAACGTAATCAGCACCAGGGTAACCTACAGGTGACTTAACGATAAGATTTTATGAAAATTGGTCCATTACTTTTTGAGTTAGAGTGGATATATACATTGCACGGATATGGAATAATTTGAAAGCCGTAGAGCAGTGTCCCTTACCTGAGGTACTCATAAAAATTTCAGAAATTTGCGACTCAAATAAAGGAATGTTTTTTAGACAAAATTATTTTTATTTTCCTGCAATACATGGTTATATATAGCAAACTTATTGGAATGGAGACGAAATTCGCAACTCGAGTTTTCGACGGATGTCTGTCTGTCTGTTGTATGTGTGTGTATGTGTATGTGTATGTGTGTATGTGTGTGTGTATGTATGTGTGTGTGTCAGTGCAATGAATGTATCTACTCTAACTCAAAATTTAGTTGACCAAATTTCATAAAATTTTATCCCTTGTGGGTGACTCTATTGCTGATTAGATTTTGGTATGATTCGAGATAAAAGAATCAGCCATTTTTAGTGACATGGCCCTCAAAAATCATATGTATCTGCTCTTGTTAAAAAACTAATTCACATAATTTCACAAAATTTGGTAGATAAGTCACTTGTGGGTTATCCTGGTACTGATTAGATTTTGGTACGATTCGGGAAATAAACCCTGACTTTTTTTGCGAAATAGCCCTCAAAAATCATTAAAATCCAAAATATAATACTACGTATGCTTAAATATATAAATCAAATGTTTGTTTTATACTTAATTTTGTCAATAAAAATAATCAGACCAACCCCATTACTCTGGAACTAGCCGTTCTCGAGATATGTTGGTGTTTTCACATGTGTGTGTGTGTGTGTACGCCGCCTTTGAAATTACGTGCGGTTACCAAATAAAATTGAGTGCAAATTCAGCGAATTTTAAAAAATTATACGTGTAATTTTTTGTATTAAAACTCAATTTAATAAGTTATTAAAGAAATAAAAAAAAACATGAATTTGAGTCTGTAGGGAATGTCATGTTCTGCCCACACAAGATTTTTTTTACTGAATTTGTAGACTAAAAATAAATATAAATCCTATTTATATATATAAAAAAAACCCATTATCTTTCTGTTGAACGATGAGTACGTAGCTGGTTTATGGAGAATTAGTAACTAAGTAATGTTTTTAACATATTCTGTGAGCATTTGCAGCAAAGTATTTTGCTTTTTAGACGTTTTCGTGATGTTGTATATGTACTCGCATTTTATTCATATTTTAAATGTTTTACATTTTTAATATCTGTTCTCAAGGTATTTTAGAATACATATCTAATTGTAAATGCTTTGTTCGCTAAAATTCTAGGTTTACTTTAAAACCTTTTAAAGCGCACTTTCAATTATTGAAAATTTCATGTATAACAATTGCAATTTTAATTAAACTAAAAAACGTGGTAAGTCAAGGTACACTTAAAAGTTATGACCTACCAGGAAGAAGGCTGATATGATATGATAGGGATAAAGAATATAATAGAAAAAAAGATACAGATTGTAGGTACAGTGGAAGGAAATGTACAGTCAATGGGTATTTGGTGAATTAAGATTTAAAATCGTTTTGAAGACCATTTATAAAATTACTACCAAATATAATATATCACCCATAACTATAGAGAGAAACAAACTACGTCGAGATTTCCTTAACTGTATGAGATATAACAAATTACTCTTAATTAAAATCATAACAAAAACGAAATGTTATTTTAAGAATAATATGTTACACTCACGGACAATGAAAGTTGCGTACCAAGAAGAAAACATAATACAACTGCGAAATAATGTACATAGTTAGAGGGCGGGATGGTATGCGAATGATCCCAGTCTGGTGTCATTGAGCTTGGCAGTGCACACGTGAGTGCCGCAGCAAGCATGAGCCAGCGACCTTATAAACCGGCGTGTAGCCGACGCCCCATCAATGCAAGAAGTTTCGACCGACGCAAGCACGAGTACGGAGTAAAAATAATGGTAGATAGATGCCAGAAACGTCGATATATGCAACTGGCGGACTTTGAGAGAGACCTAATCACCTAACTGAAAATCGCAGGGTGGTCGGGGCGCTGGATATCCCGTCAAGTGGATCGTGTCCGACGGTGTTGAGAGCAGTGGTCACGGGACGCCACCCAGAAACGGAGGACCGCCTCTGTAGGGATCAGGCATACTACGAGTAGAGAGGATAGATTGATCGTGCGGCAGGCACGCTTACGGCGACCCGATCCGCGATACAGGCACACGCAGCGGCTCCTGTGTGCCCACGAACCATATCTAGATGCCTGGAGGAAGCGAATCTGCGATACTAGCGTCCCTTACGTGTGCTACCGTTAACACAGGAACATCGACGGCTCCGGTTGCAGTGGTGCCGTGCCAGAGCAATGTGGAACGCCACAGATTGGCGATGAGTGGTGTTTAGCTATGAGTGCCGCTTTGTTTCGGGGACCGATGATCAGCGTGTACGGGTGTGTCCCTTGCACAACGCCACAATCCCAACCTCGTTATCGACCGCTGCACTAGCCCTACTGCAGACATCATGGGCTGGAGAGCCATAGCTTACGGCAGCCGATCCACTCTAGTAGTGTTACATGGAACATTGACTGGCCAGTGCACGATGATGAGATTCTACGGTCCCATGTGCTCTCATTTGTTGCTGAGATTCCAGGTGTTGTTGTTGTTGTTGTTGAAACCCAGACCGTCCGACCTACCAGGAAGGTGTAAGGTAACTGTTTGGACGGTCGGGAAGTGCCACCCAATTTAGACCGGAACCCAGTGGGGGAGGCATCCACAGGGACCGTACCCTCCTTCCCCTACCACCAACCTCTCGGAAGGACTTTCGGACCCACATGTTTAACGTGATCGTACTCCGCATGAACACGGCGGCAGTTTTGGCAGTGGCTGGAATCGAACCCGGGCCTACCGAGTGCAACTCCAGCGCGCTAACCAATGGACTACCGCGCCCTGAGATTCCAGGTGTGCAATTTCAGCAGGATAAAGCCCGGCCGCACACGGCTCGGGTCGCCCATGCCTACCTGAGTCATATCCAGACACTTGCTCGCTATGGCCTGCTCGTTTGTCAGACCTGTCCCTTATCGAGCATATGTGGGATAAGTTGAAATGTCAGCTGCCTCGTTGCCGCAATCTTCTGGATTTGGAACATAATGTCCAACAGGTGCGAAGTCGTCTGCCGCAAGATATCATCAGCCGTCTGTTCGACACTATGTCGGACCGTATTGCTGCTTGTATCGCAGCACGAGGACGTGCGACGCGCTATTGAAGATGACCGGACTGTGTACCACAGCTCCCACTGTACGTGTTCTGTTGCGCTGTTTTTGCGATCAGGTATATCATTCATCTGTATCCTTCCATCAATAAAATTTCAGGTCCATCCAATGCTTCCTTCTTGGTGCGTAACTTTCATTGTCCGTGAGTGTATTTACTAGCAAAAATCCGGACTATCAATGGACCCGCTCGTATGAAGTATGCGAGCTGTGAAAGATTTAAAATTAGAACTTAATTTAAGAAATATAAAAGATTAATTTCAATATTTGAGAATCCTAATACAAAAGGGAATATGAGTCTTTAGAATTTGAATATTAAATTAAAAAAGTAAGAATATAGGAAAACAATGAAATCAAAGTAACACATTTTAATCTAAAACGTATTTAATATACAGGAGCGAGCGTATTTAATATATGTATTTAATCGCCAAGATTAAATAACGGTGCATGATTAGCTGTTAAAAATTTGTTTGTTTACTTTTTATTTGTACAAAGGGTGAGCATGCGCGGTTTAAAAATGGGCGTTTCATCCTGTTGCATTTCGTTTTAATTATTGAAATTGTGATTCTGCACATTTGTGTGCAATTTTGCATATGTGCGCACATTTTCATTTTCTTGTCTAATGTAGTTTTCGAGTAAAAAGAAGCACACAATTCAGGCAAATTTTTTTCTCTTCGTTAAGAATGGAGAATGGATTTAGCTTTCCTCATTCATAATACAATTTCCTTGAAATCAATGTGTAATAAAAATATTTCGTTAATTGCTGGATAAAATGTTGGTAAAAAGTATTACATCGATTTAAAGGGGAAAAAAAGAGTCTTCGTCGGGATGAAAAGATAGAGTAACCTCATTAGCAAAAGGCAAAACATGTCTGCTGTATCGTCTTCCGACGCAGACGCGATCTTGTCTTTTGCTCATGTGGTTGCTTCATCACTCCATCTTGAAAAAATAAGCTCTGTTTTGGCTTTCAAACAAGTTAATACTTTTTATCAATTTTTTATTCTGCTGTTAATGAAGTAATTTTATAGCAGAATACGTGATTCGTTTAAGAATAAATAATACGCTACATTGCATTTAAAAATAAAGCACATGACTTTCCTTATATAATGCAATGAATTTACTACTTTTACAGTAAAAAAATGGGTTATTCTTATAGTAGATACTTATATTCTATCCAAGATATTAAAATTTCGTCAATTAGTCGTCATTTTCATTGATATAGCGTCATTTTTATCCACTTGGCAAGATTTTCGTTAATTTGGCAACATTTAAAAAGTCGCCAAGTTGGCGACATTCTGCCAAATTCTTTGCCAAAATCTCGCCAAACATTATGGACGGAGAAATAAGTTATTCTTGTAGCAGATAAATGGCTATTGACGTTCAAATACAAAATTAGTACTCAAAGTATCTTCTCTCATGAATGGAAGGAGCTAGATCCACGAGAATGATGTCACCAAATATATCATATGATATTACTTATGTAAAGTGAACATATTTCACAATAGGTAATATTTGTTTTTATTTTGTATGATTTTTTGATACCAAGCTAGTGTTGATCATGCTAGTGTTTTAAAATTTATGTCAATTGTTTTCTAATGAAAATTACATAAGAAATGACTATTTACGTAACTTTATTAAAGGTTTTAATTTTTTTATGATTTTTTCAAAATTTCACTCGAAATTTTAAGGGGGTTTTGAACATACGATTACATATAAAAACAATAAGCTTCCAGTATTCATGGATTGTAATTTTTGTACCAAATTTTGTTCGAATAGCTCCATTCGTTCGTCAGTTATCGTCTACACAGACTCACTGACACACACACACACACACACACTTTCACACACACACACACACCCTCTCCCTCACACACAGACATCATCTCAAAAACGTCTGATTCGTGTTCATGAATGCTTGAAACGTGCTCTCCCGTCGAAAACTCGAATTCGAATTTTCGACCCCGTCACAATACTTTCCTTATACATTATATGTATATAAGGAAAGTAATAAACGAAAGATAAAACATAATTTTTTGATTTAATTATTCAGATAAAATTTACGATGCATTTCTTGATAACACCGAAGTTAAAATCTTATATGATCATTAAATTCAGGTACTTAAGATTTAACATTTTTGCAACATAAAAGTGTTTGACATCCATTTCATTTAAAATTTTATTAATCTCGCCGCCATTCTTATCAGTTTTAATAAATGATGCTCCGTAAATTAATCAACTCCTTAAAATTACTTATTCTACCCGTTCTTAAAATTCCAGACCTCCTCTTTTCTTAAACAAAATAAAATCTAATCAATATGAAGTCTCGAACCATAAAATACCGGAACCGTATTCTTTCGGCCCTCTGCGAACGAGATTACTTTCATTACGTTCTGATTTTTCTCAGAGAATAATCTTCGTGAAATTGGATTATGGCCTGAACAATTCAGCAAAGAATTTCTCAACTTAGCATAGCGGGTCATTATTTAGAACAGGACCTCAAATTTTTCATCATATAAAGTATAAAATATGCTGCTGTAATCTCTCCTGGAAATCAAGCGTCATCAATTTGTCTCTTTAGGAAAATATCTTTCACTTTTGCTTGTTTTTGCCTTTCTTAATTTTCGGACTCTGGAGATTGTAAATTATTTGTTTGTTGGGGATTATCTACAGCTTAGTGTGATGATTAAAAATATCTGTACATATTATATAATGCGATATAAAAAATCTGATATGGGCAACACATGACTTTCCTTATATAATGTAATGAATTTACTACTTTTACAGTAAAAAAAATAGGTTTTTCTTATAGTAGATACTAATATTCTTTCCAAGATATTGAATTTTCGACAATTAGTGGTCATTTTCATTGATTTAGCGTCATTTTTATCCACTTGGCAAGATTTTCGTTAATTTGGCCGCATTTCAAAAAGTCGCCAAGTTGGCGATATTCCGCCAAATTCGTCGCCAAAATCTCGCCAAGCGTTATGGACGAAGAAATAAGTTATTCTTACAGCAGATAAATAATTATTGACGTTCAAATACAAAAGTATTACTCAAAGTATCTTTTTTCATGAATGGAACGAGCTAGATCCACGAGAATGATGTCAACCAATTTATCGCATGATATTACATATGAAAAGTGAACATGTTTCTCAATAGGATTTTTTTTTTATATTTTATATGACTTTTTGATAATTTTTTTAAAAATGTGCAATATCTCGAGAACGGTTCATGTTAGCGTTCTAAAATTTATGTCAATCGTTTTCTAAGGAAAAATTACATAAGAAATGTTTATTTGCGTAACTTTATTAGTGGTTTTGATTTTTTGACGATTTTTTCAAAATTTCATTCGAAAATTTAGGGGGGTTTTGAACATTCGATTGCGTATAAAAACAATAGGCTTCCAGTGTTTACGGATTGTGATTTTTGTACCAAATTTGGTTCGAATCGGTCTATTCGTTCGTCAGTTATCGTCTCCACAGGCCCACTGACACACACACACACACACACAGACATCACTTCAAAAATGTTTGATTCGTGATCAGGGATGCTTTATACGTGCTCTCCCGTCGAAAACTCGAATTCGAATTTTCGACCCCGTCACAATACTTTCCTTATACATTATGTATATAAGGAAAGTAAAAATAAATGAGTTTCGTTACCGATTAACAAATTTATTTAGTATAGGGAATCAATAACATGAATAAGATCTTTCTCACAACTTAATATTACTGAAACTCAATAGGTTTTGTTGCAGTTATCGATTAAAATGAACATACCCAATTTCATAGAATCCCTAAATTCGAGATATCGAAGGTAGCATGTTTAATATATTGAAAACGGTTTGTAATAACTCTTACAGAATGGTGTTTATTTATTTTTGGTTAAAGTACTTACAAGAAATTCTCTACTTTTAATAATAGTGAATATATTTATTTTTTATGTTTCTCCATTTTAGATAAAAAAAATGCGCTCAATACCTCAAGAACGGCGCAAGATAATGTTTCGTAAATGATGCCATTCCCCTTTTCACTCACACACACACACACACACACAAAAAAATATGTTTATTTCTGTTAGTTTTCAATAACTATTTCTATACATATTTTTTTTATTCTTGCAAAAAAATATTCGAAACATTGAAAAGCCTTTTTTTGGATCCAACTTCCCTAAAAATCTATATGTTTTTGGCAGTTATCGATTGAAATAATCCTGCCAAGTAATTTATTAATAGCTTAATTTGTTCAATATAGGCATCCACAGGCATTCACATGTATCCGTGCAAAAATAGTTGATTGTTTTTCAGGGCTTCTTCAAATGTGTTGATCCCTAAAAATACGACTTATATTTTTAAATCCATCACAATTCTTTAGTACCACATCACCATTGAATCAATCGTTTGATTCACAAGGATTTAAAAAGGCGCGAACTCATAAACGGCGTTGCAACAGGAATCCTTGCCGGCAAAGTAATAATTAATTATTGCATATTGCCAATTCGATGAAAGTTTTAATTTTTTACTAGTGAAGAAACAGAGAATAGAGTATTAGAATACATTACAGAGTCCACTTCGACTATGAGCTTGCGATTTTGATCTAATAGCTCAACGGCAGAGCGTCGGCTGGTCAGTTCGGAGACACAGGGTTCGATTTCCGGTTGGAGCAGCAAAGTTCTTTACAATGACGCTCGAATAAATCAACCCTGTAGTTTAGTGCAAAGATGTCGGAAGTCTGAGAGATACTCTAGTACGACTAGTACGGATTTAGTGAACTCTGGAAAATTGAGCGCCGATTTCAAATTGAGAGGTTAACGACCACGCTGGATACTAACTTGGGTAAAAATAGTAGTAGTAGGCTAACCTGAGGTAAAAATAGTAGTAGCAGGAGGCTAACCTGAGGTAAAAATAGTAGTAGCAGGAGGCTAACCTGAGGTAAAAATAGTAGTAGCAGGAGGCTAACCTGAGGTAAAAATAGTAGGAGGTGGTTAGTTAAATTATTTGTTGCTCGACAATTTAACATTAGAAGGTGGAGAATGCAGAGTCCACTTCAATTATAAGAGCTTGAAATTTCGTCCCAGTAGCTCGACGGTAGAGCATCGGCTGGCCAGTTCAGAGATCCAGGGTTCGATTCCCGGGGTTGCGGCAGTATTTTCACGATAATGACGAAAACAAAAAAAGTGCTTTCCTCCATTGGTGAGAAACAAACTTTATTTCCTTTTAGATGTCCATAAATGACATTGCTGCCTTACTTTAAATAATTTTATCTCTGTATAGTTAATTAATTGGAATGTATGAGACCACAACTAATTTATTCTCAGTAATTAACAAAGCTGGTTCCTCTGCAATTAAATTTTGGGAAAAGTTAAACTTTGTTTTCGCATATGGCAGCTCTTATGAAAATGATTTTCGTTTGAAATGTCGTCAGAACTCTACCAATCAAAGGTAAAATATCGTAAAAATGCATAAAAGACAATATGAAATTGAACATGTCATCTGATTAGAAAAAACAAATCAAAGTTCCAAGTTCAGCTATAGGCAACGCACTCTAATTTTGTATATGTTTAAAAATTACATATAGAGAGCATAAAACTCATTGTTTCAGTTCTATTTAATCAATTTCTAAAATTATTAAATTAAAATGCACTCATAAAACAACAATAGAAACATATTTTTAATAAATGTGCCAAAGCTAACGTGCTGCTATGGCAACTATAACTAAGTCATTGTACGCTGTACGCGCTAAGTGTGTATGAATAGATAAAATTAATTTATTATATAAAATATGTATTTATATTATATAAAATAGCATGTAAAATATGTACTTAAGTTTGTTTTGCGACGAGTACGGATAAGTTTATTTTTATAATTTAAATTAAACTTCACAATCAATTATTTTCGCTTGAAATAAACTATGCAAAAATAAGTTAGCTCTACAATATATAGTATATGCAAAAAGAAGATATTGTTGTGGAGTCAAAAATTCTGAATCTGAGATCTAAATGGACGTACATGTTTTGAACATATCTGAAAACAAATAAATTATTTTTCAATATATGTCTATGTGTCCGTGGCGACGATACTTCTTGAACAAATTGAACAAATAGAAAGAAATTTTATGATTATTTCAATCGATATAAGTCAGATAGCCGGATAAGTCGGATCAGGTCCCCTCCTTCTGAACATCCCCCCCCCCTCCAAATTGAACTAAAGTTATAAAAAATGATTATGTCAAAAATTATTACAAAAATAGCTGTTTTATAGGACATTTATTACTTCAAAGCGAATGTTAGCACAAGCAAAATGATATCATGTGCCTTTTTTTATATATTGCACGTTTTTGATATAAAGGTAAAAAATACATATATGTACTATGATCAAATAAGTGAACATTTTATATGCATTTTTAACCAGAAGTAAAGGGATGCTTATGTTTAGGGTTTATAAATCGTTCTCAAGATAATTAAAATTCTGTTTTTCACATAAAAGGCGAATAATTAAATTAAAATTGGGTAAGGTTATTTTTTTAATTAGTGAATGTCATATGCTTATCGATTTTTGAGATAAACGGACTAGGGGAAGACCCTTATTTTTTTTAACTGTTATCTTTTTAGTTTTAAATCGGAAAACACTACAAACGGAAACACTACTCTCTTTCGCTCCACTCTAGAGAAATTAAGCTATTTCTTTGAAACTTTGTATGTTATTTCGTATGTAAACTTTGTTGTATCAATAAATAAATATTCAATAAGAAAGAGGTTTAGGAACATTTTAATTTATGTTATCGTTTTACCACAATATCAAATTTTCTAATCTGCAGAGAATGTTAAGCGTTAGACACATATTTTTTATACTGAGATACGCGCGGTTATTAAATCCTGTTCAAACACTAACATTCCGGAGCAAAATAGTGGAAAAATTCCCATTGCTTTAAACAGTCAATTTAAAAAAATAAAATAAAATAAAATACTAGGCAAATTTACAGACCATATTTTTCAGTTTGATACGTCGTTTGTATTATTGCTTTGAATATTAGCTGATATTTTAAATGAAGATCACAGTAAAAAACTTCATATATAAATAATATAAACAAAAGACATATATTTAACTTGTAATTTTTTCTTGTTTGTATATATAGTCATATGTGACGTCAAATTAAAACCTTTATACTGAACATTAACAGTTTCATAATAAAAGCATTTGATATTTTGATTACATTGTATTTCATATTTAACTTTTAAGGGTTTGCCAGTCATTTCGCCTTAAATTTCATAAAATACAGCACGGACATTGTCGTCTTATGATAAATGATTCTACAAAATTTTATTATCCTAAAGGAATGTTTTCTTAATATTTTTTTTGCATTCGGTATATCCTTTGTTCTTAAATAAAATATAATCCAATCACTAGCTATTCTCGAACCCATAAAGCACCAGAACCACATTCTCGGCCTCTCCTACGTTCTAGAATACTCTCATTAAAGGCTGGTTGTTCTTAGAATATAATCTTCGTGAAATTTGATTATGGCCAAACAAAATTCAACAAATAATTTCTATACTTAGAATAGCGGGAAGCTCGTATTTAAAACAGGGGCCTCAGCTTTTACTTTGTCTTCTCTCAAGAGGCCAGTAAGAAAGAATAAAGAGAGCTGGTTTAATCTCGCGAAAATCTAGCTTCATTTCTTCAACTTGTTAGGAAATAACTTCAACTTTTCTTTCGTTTTCGATGTACTTATGGTCCTGGACAAAGAGGATATAAAATGTTTGCTTTGTAATCAATTCTCTACAGCAGTTTAATAAACGAAATTGAAAATAATGCATTATTTTAAAGTTAAACTTTTTGAAATTATCCAGTTTTTTATTTTACTCGTTTTGATAACAGTTTTGATTTCTTGAATTACTCTTTTAATGGTGTTCATGTTATGTGGGGTATTTTGAATTCCATTGATTCTTGCATTTAATTTACGTATGAAATGGAAAACAACAATCATCTTACGTTTCTGGATGTCTTAATCACATGCAACGATGATGAATTTCTCCATACAGTTTTTCGTAAACCCTTTTCGGTCTCTTTATTTCCCCATAAAATTCTCTGCCATCTGCCTAGCCAGAAAAATTACTGCTTTTAATATGTCTGTCCATTGTGCTGTGAACATTTGTTCTCCTGGATTTGCTTAATTGTGTGATCAATTATTTAAAACCGATTGCTGTTGAGAGTGGTGTTTAGATTGCTAAATTCAATAAAATTTCAAGTTTAATAATGTGTTTACCCCTTCTAAGAAACTGTTGTTTTCTAATCAGGCATGGAATCGAACTAGGGTCGTCCAACTGTATTCCCCGTGCTTTAACCACCGGGTTGTCCCAGCCTTTTAAGAATTTGGCAACTGTCCCACCCTTTTAAGAATTTGGTGACTTTCGATTAATTTAAAAATTGAAAGTAGAAAATAATTTTTAAGAATTTTCAGGAACTTTCTATAGAAGTTATTTAAAAGCAACCTTGACAGTTTGGTTTCATTCAGCATCTTAAGTTATGCTTGACTGGTAAGAATTATGTTTATTGCGATAACGTCATTGTTTTAAAAATGCGGTTTCCTTAGCTGTGAGTATTGGATTGTTGATTGACACACTGTGCCTGACAAATGTGTTAATACTTCATGAGATAGTTAGTGAGTAAACATTTGTATTTAGTTCCAATTTAACAGTTATTGCTGTTTCTGATGAAGCGTTTTTCAGATCTTCAAATTCGCACTTTTATTTCGAAACAATTCAGGGCATATGACGTAATATAGATCATCAACATATAACAAATGTACAAATACAACGAAAACTACTTGGTAATTGGATATTTAAAGTGAAATCTCTTTAATAAATTTTATTTATACTGCAATTGAAATTAATCTGGAATAAAAGTATTTCGTTATTTCACGAGCATGAAAATGCTCGTGTTGTTGCTGTTTTACTATGCTGACGAAAATGGCATTTTTCTACTTTTGAATACGGTTGACACATTTAATCAACTATTATTAGTGAAGTACTTTTTTACAGTTTGAAATCTTTTGGCAGTATTTTCTTTATTGCTAAGTGCTAAATACTAAAGTATAAGTACTAAAGTAATAAACAAATAACTGTCATTAAAATCATTTTACACAAGATACATTCTATTTTATAAACAAAAATAAAAAATGCGACTGGAATAATTTTTGTATTAGATTAACCGTTTTCAGCAAAATAAGTAGTCTGTGCATAGCACATTTTAATAGTGTTATGATAAAAGCACAAATATAATTCAGATTTTACATTTTATTTAAATATTTCTTTAATTATTTTGGAACACATTTCATTAATGATTTAGTTCACGACAAGGACAAATTTCACGGTGAGAATAATCTTTTAAAAAATAATTCTTCACAAACTTATCCCGGAATAAGAATATTTCCACAACACTTAAAATTTCCTAGAGCAAAATAAAACCCAATCAATAGAAAGTCTTAAATTAAAAAGAACAGAAAATATATTTTTCGTCTCTCATATGCAATTATTCATTTTGCAGTAAAGCCACTTATGCACTATCTTTCACATTATTCGATTTTGGTACAAAGTGGAGAAGGGTTATTCAAAATAGTCCCTCAAAATAGAAAATAAATTAATAGAATAAATATACCAAAATATTAATTTTTGTTCTGTACGCAATGTCTAGTAACAAAGGAATGAAAGCCCCCAAACCCCATTATGTAGAATAATATTGAAATTGTAACATTGAGAGATATATTGAAATATTTCAATAATTTTAGACTTTGACCTGGCATTATTTTAAAATGCGCCAAATTACCCTAGCTGAAAAAGAAAATTATTTTTATTTCGTCTGTGAAGACGGAAATTATTTTAAAGCTGGAAATTCGGAGCAAATTCAAATAAGTATTCATGTGTTATTTTGTGTAAAAAAATGCAAATTAATAAAGATAAAAGATTTAGTCCGTATGGAAAGTTATGTGCTGCCTATATTAAATGTTTTCATGTGTCAAAGGGATCGTAACTTACGTTTTAAAAACGTAAGTTACTCTTTTTAAAAAATTAAGAGAAATCTATCTGGCACTCTCATACTCATAAAGCACAAGACTTGCATTATTGTTCTATCTTGCGTTCAGTATTATTCTCATTAAGGTCTGGTTTTTCCAGATAATAATCTTCCTGTAATTCGATTACGGACCAACGCAAGTTAATAAAGCATTTCTATACCTAGCATATTAGCTGGTCCTCATTATATAAGGAAGGTTAGCAGCTTTTGTTTTTTTCATATGTCAATAAGACAGTAGAAAAGTAGGAAAGTAAGCTTGTTTAATCTCTCGTGAAAATCTATTCTCATTCATTTACATCTTTTTGAAAAAAAAAATCCCCTTTTTTCATTTCCGTGTTCCCAATTTTTGCTATTTATTTCTATTTTAAAACATTTAGTTTTTCAATAGAATTTGCATATAAGTTAAAATATTCTTTAAAAAATTCTCTGGTGTATTTACTTTTTTGACAGTATATATATTTTGTAAAGACTATCTATGTACAACGTTTTTTTGTTACACCTTTTCTTTTGGGTCATCAAACTACAAATTTCAAGACAGAAATGATTTTAAATAAAATAGTATGGAAACGCGTCAACTAATTAATACTTTACAATCAAAGACAAACAAAAAATAGGTTTAAAAGTATTTTATTAAAATTTCCTTTGTACGATGTACAAAATCACACTGCCATAGCGCTTTCGGGCACTATTATACCCTTCATCAGTGACAAAGTGAAATGAATTTCACTGAAATTTTTTTAAATATTTTGTGGAATAATTTGAATATTTCCTGAAATTTTCGAAGCAATTTGTGAATTTTAACTTTGCTTAAAATATGTTTGAAAAAATAGACCTCATAGGGTTAAATGTGTTTTATTTTTCAACCCAGGCTCAATCCAAAACTAATTGGGTGATATTATTCATTTACATTTCCATATGTCCCACAGACAGTCTCAACAACATAATAAAATTTCATTTTGATAAAGTCAATTTTACGGCAGTTATCATGCAAACGGACAGACAGACAGACACACAGGATGACCAAAGTCATAAACCCTTTCAACTATGTTGTAAAGTGTTAAAAATGAACTATAAGAAAATATGATCTTGTGAATAGGAGAAAATGTCACTAATGGAAACCTCATATTCCGCTCATTTCATAAAATAACGTAGTATATCGAATAATTTTGATAGTCTATTTTCATGAATATATACTTAATTTATTCCATTATGTAAATTATGTTATACAAACTTAAAATGAGATAATCCTTTACAGTGAAATTCAAGAGAAATGATAAACTTCCCTTAATTATTTTTCTGAAATTTCCATTATAACGAAACAACAAAACTAATTTAAATAATAAGAAACGCACGAAAACATTTAATGATTACTTTTTTCCTCGCTTGGGAAAATTATCTTTATTACTGCAAACTAATAGAATCCTACTATCGTCTGCAGAGGGAAAATGACACAATGAAACTAAACTTGTTGCCACCGGACTATTTGAAGATAGCATGTAGAAAATATATCAAGCTTCAATCTGGCAATTATGAGATAAACAAATGGCAAGATTCGAAGATGTCGTAGATAATTCTATCGGAGGTTATGCATTATAGAATACGAAATTAATTACTGCAAATTGTTTGTAGAGTGTTTGGGTAATTTATTAAACATTATAATGCTAATTTGCTTGGATAATTGTGCATCCTGCACAAATTAGTTCCAAGGTAAATGTTAATTCATTTATTAGTTTTTTTGAAACATTTAAAAATGATGATGTGTATTTTAGGATTTATAGTGATTTTGGAAAAATATGGTGTGGGCAATATATGGCATTTATTAGACTCATATTGAATTTTTTTTTCTTTATATACCTTAATTTCCCCTTTATTGTACAAAACTATGCATGGAATTGATATTTGTTTGAAATTATATTGAATTTGCAGTTTTAAAATGTGTGCCTTTTTATCTAGCGATGTGATGAGTTTTGTGATGCCGAATCTCCATGTTATCAAATACCGAAATTTATTTCTGAGGCGGATTGCCCTAATATTATGAGAATTGTCTTGTTAATAAAATTTACATATTAAAAAAGCGTTCGATTAAAATTTTAAATATATTTATTTATTAGTTTTCTTCTTTTAATTTTTGTATACTGTTTCGAGAAATCCTCGTTCTATATTTTCTGAATCGTATTAAAATCTAATTCGCATAAAACTAACCCATTTCTTACTTGAATGCCAAATTTAATAAAATTCTGGGAGATAGTTTAGGAGATAAAATGGAGGTACATAATGTATTTTTACACTGTTTGATATTGCTTGGTTTATCTGTTTATTTGGATCAAATCTTGAACTAATTTTTTGACCCACTTCTGCTGAACAGATTTTCTTATAATTTTACACACATATACGTATTTGTGATGACACTATAACATGTTATCAAATTTATGTAGACCCCCTTCACGGATTCTGACTCCTCCTCCCCAATGGCCCTTAAAAATACTATTGTTGTGAGATAGTTTTAAATGTTTTCTCCATGGAGCAAAAGGAGATAAAATTTCATACTAAGAAAACGCCAATATCGTTTGAGATAATCATTCAGGTGGCGCCGGGAAAAAGTAATTAGCCATGCACTGAATGTATTTCTGTGTTGAAAGGCCTAAAATATGTTTCTAAACTCTAAATTTTGTGAAAAGAATTTTTAGCGCAATGCAAAGTGGAACTGAAACAATAAGGAATATTCCTACGTATTCAAAATTATTTTACTTTTCAATTTATTCTGATCTCCATATATTTTGTACTCTATTGTACAATTATGAATAAATACTGGTTAATTGTACTCCTAATTAGGGAACGTTAAGTTTAAAAATAATCAAAAATACATATGCTAAATTCTATGCCTTTCTGCTGTGTCAACTAAAAATAGCAGCTACTTGACTACCACTAGTGACACCGAGATATAATTCTCAAAGCATTATGGTATTTTCAAGCGTTTCAACCATAGTAGTTTAATTCCGTCCTTCTAACTCCATGATTTTCTCTTTTATATATATATTAAAAAAAGTAGCTGACCGCGTAGCTGTTTGACAAATTTGTTTCTAGGAATTCCTTGCTTCGTACTGCAAAAACTATTGCATATAAAAATATGAAATTTGGTACACTTGTAGAAAAAGCTTCAGAAGAGCTGCTGAAATAAACCGTTTTTTGATATATATAGTAGTTTAAGAAATATTTAGTGTCAAAGTCGAAGACAAAATATTTGAGTTGCGAGTTCGCGTCCTGGACAGACTAACATTAGCAAGACCGCGAATTTTTGCGGGCAGGTATCTACATGGGCGAATTTTTGCAGGACGAAGCCCCTGTTTTAAATTTCGATGTAGTTTTTGAGATATTTTACTTTTTATGCACTTCTGAAGTGAATTTTTTTTTCGTATCGGCACGTCTAGCGATTTCTCTGTCTTGTACCGTAAAAACTATATCATACAAAACTATGAAATTTGATACATTTATAAAGAAATAATAGGGTAACACAATGAAATAAACCGTTTATCGATTTAAACTTTAGTTTGGCATGAAATGGCTCGTAAAGTGAGCTCATGATCGAGGAATCCAGCTTTTGGATTCCCTAGGCTAAGAAAAATCCCTGATTTTCCCTCCTGCGGAAAATAGGCAGGGGGTAGAAAATAGATTTTTGAAAGTAGAATTTTTAGGAAATATAGATAGGCAGCGAGTAGGATGCGAAGACTCCTGAACGGGGTTGACCGAGCGGAGCGAGCAGGGGATAGAACCCCCTAGTAAAATAAAATATTATAAATAACTTTTTAGGTGACACGGTTTTAGTGCAAGGCACTAAAAAGTAAAAAAATATTTTTAATAATTGCAACATTCTTGGTAATATGTGACTAAACGTGTAATCGTGGCGCGCCCATAAAGTAATTGTATTTGGAGATTAACAGAATTTTAAGGAACAATAGGAGTGATAACATAGAAATTATTATATAAGAACGACGGTTTATTAAACCAAAACTCTCAAAGAAAAATTTAAATGAATTGAATGTAATAATTCTTATATATGTAATTTCTACGTTTTCGCCTCTACTTGTATTGTTCCTTAAAATTCTGGTAATGTCCAAGTACAATTTCTTTATGAGCGCCTCACGGTTATCGTCTTAGACGCATGTGACTAATAATGTTGTTGTTGTTGAGACCCAGACCGTCCGACCTACCAGAAAGGTGTAAGGTAACTGTATGGACGGCCGGGAAGTGCCACCCAATTTAGACCGGAACCCAGTGGGGGTGGCATCCACAGGGACCGTACCCTCCTTCCCCTACCACCAACCTCTCGGAAGGACTTACGGACCCACATGTTTAACGTGATCGTACTCCGCATGAACACGGCGGCATTTGTGGCAGCGTGCAAATCTAGCGCGCAAACCACGGGGATACCGCACCCGAGATGACCAACAGCACGCGGCGTTCCGAGGTGGTCACCCACCAAGTACTAACCGCGCCCGATGCTGCTTCACTTCGGTGATCTAACGAGAACCGGTGTTTTCAGCACGGTACGGCCGTTGGCCCTGACTAATAATGTTGTAATAGTTGAAAATTATGCTTCACTTTTTAGTACATTTTACTATAACCGTGTAACTTAAAAAGTTTTTTATATTATTTTTTAATACATTTTAAGACCAGAAAGAAAAAAAAAAAAATGAAGTAATCTTTTAACTTTATCAAAAAAACTATTCTCCAAACAATACGTACATAGTACATAGAAAACAAAAATATTATATTGCAAATTCTCTAGACAGTCATAGATTTTACTTTGTAAAGATCAGTATTTGCTAGACAAAGACCTAATAAAGTGATTATGTATGATTAAGTACAAAGACTCAATAGCATTGTTATATAAAAATGTTAGCATATCTGATGTTGGAATCAAGTAAGATGTAAACAATAGCAATATTATAATGTAGAACGTTACAATTAAATAAATGCCATATCTTCCGCAAAAAAAGTATATAAGGAAACAAAACTATAAACTCAGGTTTTCAAATGATATAACACCTTTAATGAATAATGTATGCATTGACAACAAGTAATCCATTCGAACCAAAGTAAAAACTGTGTTTAAGTTTTAAATAAAGTATTTTGTTTCTAAAATGAGACGTTATTTTACATTTTAAAATAATCGAAAGTAAAAAAATAACTTACTTAATTAAATTGTTAAACATTGAAGTTTAATAGATATGATAACTACCTTCAGATACTAAAGATAGGCTGTCGTGGTATAAAAATATCTGACATCAATTGTGTTAGAAATTTTATTAATCTGATCATTATTTAGTAAATCGTTTCATAATAAATTATGTTCCAAAAATTAATCGTACCTCCAAAATTACTTATTCCATTCTTTCTTAAAATTCCGCAATACACTTCCTTAAAAAATGAAGAAAAATACATCAATAGGTAGTCTTGAACCCATAAAGCACCGGAACTGCATTCTTCGGCTCCTCTGAGTTTGAGATTATTCTCATTAAGATCTGATTTTCTCAGATAATATTCTTCCTGAAATTGGATTACGGCCCAATGCATTCAACAAGGAATTTCTCTACTTAGCATATTAGGAGGCCCTCATTATTTAAAGAAAGCTAGCAGCTTTTTCTTTCCCTTTTGTCAAGGGGCTAGTAAGAAAGTTGAAAGCAAGCCGGTTTAATCTCGCATAGAAATCTGCCTTCATACATTTGTCTCCTTGGGAAAGAACTTACACTTTTCCTCTCTGAGATATTTTCCTCTCTGAGATATTTTAATTTATTGGTCCAGGAGGTTTTAAACTTTTTATTTTTCAATGGACTCTATATAGGAAACTATGATATACGAACTTGTTTTTTCAAGAAATTTCGTGTCTAGTTTATTTTTGTGCAACATTTGTAATCTGTAGAATATCTATGCACAAAACAATTTAGTTGCTTCATATCTTTTTGGTTATCAAGCTTATTTTAAGACATAAATTATTATAAATGTTTCGCTGAGATATAGCTGAACATGTTCGAGACAAAATCATTAAATTAAACAAATTTCTATTCTCAAACTGTTAAAAGATTGATATGTAGCGTAAATATGAAACTTTTACTTTTTGTATCTTTTGAAGCAACTAAAAGATGACCGCGCGTACACACACACACAAATAAAAAAAATATATGCTTAATTAGACCCCACGCCGCATTTTTTGTTCCAATAAAGGTGGTAGAACAAAGTTAATGAGCAAGCTATACATTGTGCTCCAAAAAGATTGAAATGCCCTTTAATTCTTTAGCTGTTGCAGATAAGTGGGCAATGTATGCAAAACTGTCAAAAGTAAGGCAGGAAATAAGACTGCGTTCATGAAATAGTCCTCCCATTAATTTTCAAAAAGTTACGCTTTTTAAATTTTTATACGACCCTCCTAGACAAATTGGGTCAATCAGAATATTTTTATTTTTAATGCAACAAGATCATTAAAAAAACCGCATATCTGTATCTTTAAAATTAATCGAGTTATATTTAATTGAAAATTGAACATTGTGAATGGGGACCCTATATCAAATTATAAATGAAAATTTGTGACATATCACAAAAAATATAAAACTGGATGATAATACCTAAAAGAACCCCATTTGCGTAGTGAGTACCACTGCTTTATATGATCTCTGTCTGTGTAATGCTTTATTTAGATATATTTGTGATCAAAAAATATTGACACATATTAACGTATTTTTGATCTAACCAATTTCCATCGTCAATTTGTTTATGATCCCTATTTTCACTTATGAAACAGCTTTTCACATGGTACGGAAAAGTAGCATAAGTCAGATTTTTTACTTTATCATAATTCAGTTGATATTAAAGATACAGATATGCGGTTATTTTAATGATCTTGTTGCATTAAAAATAGAAATTATCTGATTGACCCAATTTGTCTAAGGGGGTTGTATAAAAATTTAAAAAGTGTAATTTTTTGAAAATGAATGGTAGGACTATTTCATTAATGTAGTCTTATGTCCTACCTTATTTTCAATATTTTTGTAATTTACATTGCCCACTTATCTCCAACAGGTAAAGAATTAAAGTTCATTTCAATCCTTTTGGGACACCCTGTATTCGCGAGATGTTTAGGATGTTCGGTTTGGTGCTCATGGCTTTAAATGTTGTTGCTTTAGAGGAACAATATAGTCGGTCTCTGAACTTTCCAGAGTATTTATTTTATTTTTAGCAATGGATGTATTGTGTGCATTTGTACATGCATATGACGCAAAATTAAATAATTTCTATCCATAGAAACTGCGAAACCAGAAGACCCAATGCTTCCAAACCTAAGGACTAACCATGTTTAAGGAGACAGTGGACGTTGAAAACCAACTTTTTAATTTCTCATCAAATTGACATTTTTTGTGCATATACTAAATGTATCATATGTTTACTAAATATAATAAAAAATGTCTATGCAGTTTAATTATATTGTAAAAGTACCGGAGAGGAATCAGGCCGTATGCCGTGAATATGCCGTAAATATGTAAAAATTTATTATACTGTAAAAACTGAAAGTATCCGTAATAGTGGTCATAATAAGTTTAATTAACCTAGCGGTTCGCCTTCCCTGGTTATGGGCGCCAGGACCCATCAATGGCTGCGAATTTTAGAATATAACAAAGAGACATGTCGACAAAATAATTACCATCTCGATATTAAAATTCTTTACTTAATGATAAATCATATGCATATATGTTAATCCAAAAGAATTATAATAATGAATAGAAAAATCAAATCTCATTTGTTTCATATTTTGATACAAATCTTCACGCAAATCATTTTCTCAGCATTTTAAATGTATTTCATTATAAAATATCTGATGTGGGCAGCACATGACTTTCCCTGCAGACTTATATCCACATTATCTTTATTTTAATAAAATTTATTTCACTTTTAATTCAATTTTCTTTCTCATTCGGTAACCGGACTTATTTTCAAAGGTGGCGTAGAGAAAATACGAAAAACTAAAATATCTCGAGAACGGCTAGCCCTAGTGTAATGGAGTTGGTCTTATTATATTCTTCGTTAAAAATTACGTATTAAACAAGCATTTAATAGATATATTAGAGCATACGTAGTCCTTTATTTTAGATTTTGACGATTTTTGCTGGCCATTTTGCAAAAAAGGCAGGTTATTTTTTCCGAAACATACCAAAATCTAATCAGCACCAGGGTGACCCACAAGTGACTCATCTACTGAATTTTGTGAAATTCGGTCCATTAGATTTTTAGTTAGAGTGAATATAATCTTTTGCGGACCATTTCGCAAAAAAGGTGGGTTCTTTTATCTCGAATCGTAGCCAAAACTAATCAGAACTAGACTTGCCCATAAGTGACTTACATACCAAATTTTGTGAAATTTAGACCATTAGTTTTTAAACTAGAGTGGATACAAAAGCTGCACAGACAGACACACAGACACACACACAGACGTCACGCTAAAAATGGTTTTTTCGTATTCTAGACGTCTTGAAACGTGTAGATCCGTCGAAAACTCGAGTTGCGATTTTCGGCATGATTCCAATACTTTCCTTATACATTACCATGTATTGCAGGGAAAGTAATAGCAATGTTAACTTAATATCGATTCAATCACTTCAACTGGCGATTTACTAGCCATATTAATTTTATTTATATTGATTCCAAAATGTCAAATCTTACTTACAAATCATCTCTGTTATTCCTCCTAAACATGATGGTCATTAAATAACAGGAGATGAAATTTAAATTTATATTTTAAATTTTTACATTATTTATATTTTAGATAGGACCTTATCTAGGTCCGTCATGGTTGCCTTCTTTGTTCAATCTCCCCGAATAAGAAGCGTCCTTTTCTTACCACTACCAACGTGACGTCACAGCAAACATCACTCCATTCAAAAAATTCTTCCATCCAAAGCGCTCACTTCCACTAGCGCGCCGAAAAAAAAATCAAACAAAAACTAATACATCAACATACAACGGACTGTCAAGGCGGAAGCAAAATCGCAAAATGCAAATACATACACTTTGCGGTTTCCTTCGCAGACGAAGAATATTATACATTTACATTCAGAACGAAAATACATCTAAAATAGAAAAATTAAGAGCTTATAAAATACCGATATTACAATATTCAAATTTAAAAGAAAAAATATCAAATATTGACAAATTTTTAACTCCTTGTGCATCCATTTTTAATTTCTCATATTATGTAATATAGTACATATACGGAAAGTATTGTTTTGATGAAAATTTTCGAATTCAAGATTTTGATGCCAAAATATGTTTTAGGGCCTCCTAAACACGTTTTGCCTATTTTTGGAGTGATGTCCGTCTGTCTGTATTTATGTATGTCTCTGGTGAATTTCTTATGTAGGCAATAGATGCCGCACATATTATTGGATTTTCACGAAACTTTAAATTTCGGTACTTAAAAAATCTAGAACTAGATAGAATTATTTGAAATACATACACACACACACACATATATATATATATATATAATGATCTACTAATTTCGTGTAGATATGACAAAAATTAGAAAATGTGAATAATTTTAATACTATAAAAATCGCTAAATTCCCATTTTGTGAAAATACATTTAAAGTTACACATTTCAATACAATTTTCGGTGGATTGCAATCTTCTTATGGATTAAATATTGTTCACAAACAATTTTGGAAGTAAATTTTGATCTAAATGCGTTTTTTTTTTTTTTTTTTTTTTTTTTTTTGTAATCAATTTAGTATAATGTTTATAATTATATTCTACGAAAAATTTTTTATTTTGCATAATTTCGCCAATTTTTTCTTCTTTATAAACATCAAAAATTTAATAGCGAAACATTTAATAACGAATTAGGTGCTGTGAACTGGAAAAAGAGGCATTTACGGGATCTAGTAGGTATATGGTTGTAAAATGAATCAGAGTTGATGAAAAATAATTAATTAAATAAAATATTACACTTTAACGTCTAACGTTCTATAACAAGTTATCTAATTTTATAAAAATTCGCTTAAACTTCTGTTTAAATCAATCTGCCATAAAAATACTTTGTTAATAATAGCGCGAAAATGATTTAAAGTATAAGACACATTCTTAAATGACAGAATTTGACAGCATAAAAAGTAAATTAAAAGATAAACGCGTCCTTGTCTTTGCTGTTGTAGTTTTCTTTGTTTTTCTCCCAAAGAAGGAGGCTGTATTTTGTCTCCGAAATCGGTTAATATTTTTATTGACTATTTATGCTGTTATTAACGATTTATTTTTTTATTGCAGACTGTTATTCCGCTGATTTTCTGCCATAATATTAATCGAATATCTTACTTTGTCCAGTTACTTTCTTTATATACATAATATATAAGGAAAGTATTGTGACGGGGTCGAAAATTCGAATTCGAGGTTTCGACGGGAGAGCACGTTTCAAGCATCTTTGATCACGAATCGAACATTTCTGAAGTGATGTCTGTGTGTGTGTGTCAGTAAGTCTGTGGAGACGATAACTGACGAACGAATGGACCGATTCGAACGAAATTTGGTACAAAAATTACAATCCGTAAACATTGGAAGCCTATTGTTTTTATTTGAAATCGAATGTTCAGAACCCTCTTAATTTTCAAGTGAAATTTTGAAAAAATCGTCAAAAAGGAAAACCTCTAATAAAGTTACGCACACAGACATTTCTTATATAATTTTTTATTAGAAAACGATTGACATAAACTTTAGAACGTTAGCACGAACCGTTCTCGAGATATTGCACATTTTTCAAATAAAGTTATCAAAAAATCCCATAAATTAAAACAAAATATTAACTGCTGAGAAACATGTTCACTTTTCACATGTAATATCATGCGATAAATTGGGTGACATCATTCTCGGGGATCTAGCTCGTTTCATTCATGAGAAAAGGTACTTTGAGTAATACTTTTGTATTTGAACGCCAATAGTCATTTATCTGCTGTAAGAATAACTTATTTCTCCGTCCATAACGGTTGGCGAGATTTTAGCGACGAATTTGGTGGAATGTCGGCAACTTGGCGACTTTTTTAAATGCTGCTAAATTAACGAAAAAGTCGCCAAATGGATAAAAATGACGCTAAATCAATGAAAATGACTACTCATTGAAGAAAATTCAATATCTTGGAAAAAATATAAATATCTACTATAAAAATAATCTATTTTTTTTTTTACTGTAAAAGTAGTAAATTCATTGCATTATATAAGGAAAGTCATCTGCTGCTCACATCAGATTTTTTTATTACTGTATTTAATTAACTCCATTACACGAAATATATTATACACATTTTTGAAACAGAAAATTAAAAAAAAAAGAATTACATTCAAATTTAAGAGAAATTAGAAATTTTCATATTTTTCTTAGATTTTGTAAGATTTACTACAGCAGCATTTTTCAAAGTGTGTTTCGGAGATTCCTTGGGGTTCTTTAACATTATTCCAGGGATTCAGCGGCGTGGAAGCTTCGTGTACATTTTCTTAAAATGTAAAACTCGTAAAATTTGAATGCGTAAATTGATCACTTAGGACTTTTTTTAATTTTGGGGTTCCACCACCAAATTGAAATCCAAAAGGGTTCTGCGACCCAAAATGTTTGAAAAACACTATTGTAGAGTAAAGAAAGGAAAACAAAATTGATTTAAATAATAAGAAGTGCACGAAAACATTTAATGATTAAATTCGTTTTTTTCTCATCTGGGAAAATTCTTTTTATTCGTATTGATAACTAATGGAATTCCAACTATATTCTTCAGGGAGGACTAAACTTGTTGCCACCACACTATTTATAATTTATCAAGTCTGAATCTGGCAATTACACAAGAAACAAATGGCGATTCTCGAAGAGAGCTCAGATAATTGTATAGGAGGTTGTGATTAATTAAACGTGTAATTAATTTCTACAAATTATTTGTAGAGTGTTAGGTTAATTAAAAATTACAGTGTAATATTTTCGAACAGTTATCTGTTACAGATTAGTTTCCAAGGTAAATGTAAACTTATTTATCAGAGTTATTTTATATAGCATCTACTATGTATATATATCTGTCTTCTCCGTGTTCATTTTAAGACTTATGGTACATTTTGAAAAATCTCATACAAGTAGCATATGACATTCATTAGACACAATTTTTTTACCTTCTCTATATGTGCAGATTAATTTAAATCGCATAAAACTACAAATTAGATAAATATTTATTTAAAATTATATCGTTTTTGCGGTTGTAAAATGTTTCCTATTTCCCATAAAATTCACAACTGGTGAATTTCATGACGCCAAAGCATTATATTGTCAAAAATGGATTTTTTGCAGAAAGCTGTATATTTTAGCATAATAGAGGTGGTTTTCATTTTGTTAGTAAAAATGACATTTAAAAAAGAATCAGATTGAATTATTTAAATATTTCTATTCTCTTATTTAAGTTTATTAGTTATTTTTGTGCAAAACACTAGTTCTATTTTTAAGTATTGCTTTTGAGTCGAAGACGCTTTTCGACGAAATTGAAAATATTTTTTCGAGAGTTCTGATTAAGAAAAAACCCTTTGAACCCCTTTGCCTTTTTTCTGGCGGTCGGTCTCTTGATCAATTGCCAAATCGAGGTATTTTACCCACCACTACCCAACCAAATCAAGTCAATATTCGACAAAGTTGGGTTTCTATATAAAGCACAAAACGATGTAGAGTTTTTTTTTCTTTTTAATTTTGTGTGACTAGAGCCAAAAACTCGTCTTCAATATTCGCAAACTTCATTGTTCAAACGTATCGGATTTTCTTCAAAACTATTCAACCGATAGAGATCAAAATTTGTACAAAGATAGGCTACGACAGGAGTGTAAAAACAATGTTACTATTTTTATTTTCGTCTTTATCGTTAACCGGCGCGTGCAGGCAGATGGAAATCTTTCATTTTATTGTAATATTTTCAAAACCACTTAATTAAATGATATCAAATCTGTCACAGAAATGGGATGCTACATAAGTGTGATTGTCCCAGTAATATTTCATGGACGTGAAAAACAGTTAAGATAGGAGAAGAAAACTGAGCATGCAGGGTGAAGCTAGCAGGTGATTTTATAAAGGTGTCGGAATGAACACGCAGGCATATTTTCATAAAAATCAACAAGTTTATTCTTAAACTGTAGAAATCATAAAATAAATTCCATTAACATAATTTTCAAATAATAAATCAGAATGTACATGGTTCACAAGTTCTACCATTGTCTGCATCCACACACGCTACGCTCCAAGAACCATCCCTTACCATCTCCTCCCGTGCTTCGTACCTCGCCTTTTTATAACCTGGTTGCTAGCTCCCTCTACCGTCCGAAATCTGCGCGGCTGCTATAAAAATTCAGACTTTTCTTTTTCCGGGGAACACACTGCTTGAAAAATAAGAAGTCGAGAATATAAATTATTAATTCTTACAATTTTAACCTTGTGGATGCACCCAATAGGCCGGTTCCGTGAGTATGCGTTCATTATACTGAACATAATTTTCAAACGTTAATAGAAATGAAAACTGTGTATGCTTGAAATGAAAAAGAAATATTTTAACATTTTTTTCTCTAGATTACTTAAGCAAGCAAAATTCGCTTTAAATAATGACAATCACTTGAAAATATTTAATGATAAAATATTTTTCCGCCCATCCCTGGAATATTCCTTTTTATCGTGTTGTTATTTAATGGAAATCGACTATCGTCTGCAGGAAAAAAAATTGCTTTGATGAAAATAAACTTGTTGCCATCGCAGAAACCAGAATGCTTTTCAATTAGAAAATATTTCAAACCCTATTATGGCAATCACGCAATATTCAAACAGAATATCACAGTGATGATTTTATCGCAGATAAAATATTTATTGAATTCGAATCAATTATTGTGAACAATGTGTAGAATAGTCTTGATGCATATTTATTATATGTTTTTCAGTAATTTACTTGTATAATTAATTTCCTCACACATGTCAATTGATGGATAAAATAGTTGTTTATAAATAAAATAAAGGACATATTTGTGTAAAGTTATGTGTTAAAATTGTAAGTGAGTAAGTTATCAGTACTTTGTTGGTAACAAAAGTATATATAGCTCATAAAAATAACAGTCCGCTATTGGGTAGAAGTTTCCATTACAAATTTGCAAGCACTTGTAATTAAAAATTATTATCGAGCGAAAATGTTGAATTTATCCCCAATAATTTTATTTTTAATGGAATGAAAAATCTAGCAGAATTTAAAAATTGAAGCTTTTTATCAAACCAAGTTCACGTAGTGTGTATAGATTTTTATTTCAAAGTTGCTCGCAAAAATAAAAAATAATTAAAATAAAGTGAATATGCTTAAATATGCATATTAATTTAAAGCCCGTGTTTGTAATTAAACTAGCAGTATACCCGTTCTTTGTACTTGATATGCAATATAAAGAAACGTTAAATTCACAATTATGTGCAGTTTCCTACAGTATTATAAATGGCATTGTTATTCAAAACACTTTATTAAAATATTTAAATTAATGTACATAAAAAGAAGTTTAAGATTATCTGTTCTTGCTATACAAAATTATTTTCACAGGCAGATTTAAAGAATAATACATCTTGATCCCATTTATAAACAAATTTTCATAAAATTTGAAATTGAATTAATATATGCTCAAATAAAAGCGCTAAAATTGTATTAGAAGATATAATCGTAATACTTATGTTCTCATGGATTAGCAGATACACCGGTACTATACTTATATTTTCGTAGATTAGAAGATTAGAAGATTACTAGCTAAATACCAGTTGAAAATCAACGGTCTCACAATAAGTAACACGCGAATAACGTTAATTTTTTAATAATTCGATTTTTCCTGTGGTCGTTATCAAACTGTTCGCACCCGTGTACCAAATTTCAAATATCTTTCTCACTTCAGATTGGAAATTTCTTATTTAATCAGCTAAGTAAACATTTAAGTGTTGGCATCCCTAAATTAGCGAATAATAGAAAGCTAAAATTATACACTTTCTGTCTATGTAACGATATATTCTTCCACCAATTTTAAAGTCTCTATCTCATTGCAAAGTCTGTTTTACTATCATTTCACATTTCGAACGTTTTGCTGTGGAGTACCCCACCCCCCACCCCCGTTCCACAGAAAAATTTAAAAACTCGATTTTTCTTTAATCTTACGATTGACCTGTGTATAAAATTTTAAGTCATTTAAAATAAAGTGTTCCTCTGTTATTTCACAATTAGAACATTTTGGTGTGGGGCACCCCTAAAGAAGTAAATATTAGAAAACTGAAATTGTATACTTTCTTCTTTTCAAACTATCTACCCTCACAGACACTTTATAATATCTGATCGCGAAGTATGTTTCTTTATTATTTCACCTTTAGAACATTTTAGTGCGGAGTATGCCCCTTAACCAAACATTATTGAACAATTCTATTGTTTCCGTATATTTGATTGAATATGTCCTGTGTAAAAATTTTTAATTGTCCATCTCAGTTAAAAGAAGACGTTTATCATTTATTCAGCAAATCGAACATTTTGGTGTGGCAAACCTAAAGTAGCAGATTGAAAAGCTAAAATTGCGCACTTTCTTTTTTTCGAACTATGTACCCATACATCAAATTTGATGTTTCTCCCTCTGACGGAGTTTGCTTTTCTATAATTTCATATTTCGAACGTTTCGATGTGGTGCACCCCCCTCTACAGAATATTTTTGAAAGATTCGATTTTCACAGAGTGTTTTATTGAACCATTGACCGGTGTACCAAATTGCAAGACTCTATCTCACTTTAAATAGATGTTCTTCACTTATACGGCAAATCGAATATTTTAGGGTGCAGCGCTCCTAAAATACCAATTCATGGAAAACTAAAATCGTGCACTTTCTTCTTTTCCAACTATCTACCATTATATCAAATTTAAAGTTTTTATCTCATCGGGAAGTATGTTTTTCTATCATTTTACCTTCCGAACGTTTTTGTGTGGAGCACCCCCCCCCCCACCCCCACCTTTAAATGAAAGTTTTGAAAAACTCTGTTCTTCTTGGCTGTTTTGTTAAACGATTGATCCATGTACCAAATTTCTAGCCTCTATCACATTTTAAAGAATGCGTTTCTCATTCATTCAGCAAATCGAAGATTTTGGTGTGCGAAGCCCCCTAAGATTGCAAATACTGGAAAACTGAAATTTTACACTTTCGTTCTTCCAAACTATCTACTCGAACACTAAATAATTTAAAATCTCTATCTTATCCCGAAGCATGTTTTTCTATCAATTCACCTTTCGAACGTTTTTGTGGGGGAGTACTCACCAACTAAAATGACCATTTTTGAAAAACTCCATTCTTCTTGGGTGATAAGATGATTGGCCTATATACCAAATATCAAGCCCATATCCCATTTTAAAGGATGCGTTTCTCATTTATTCCGAAAGTCGAACATTTTGCTATGGAGCATCCCATAAATTAGGAAATATTTGAAAACTGAAATTATACACTTTCTTTCTTCCAAACTATCTACGCTTACACCAAATTTAAAATTTCTATCCCATCTCGAAGCATGTTTTTTTATCAATTCACCTTCTGAATGCTTTTCTCTGAAGCACCCCTTAAACGAACAATTTTGGAAAATTATATTCGTCTTGGATGGTTTTCATCAAATGATTAGCCCATATACCACATTTCAAGCCTCTATTAAATTTTAAAGGAGTAGTTTCTTATTTATTCAGAAAATCGAGTATTTTGGTAATAACATTTTCCCAAAATAAAACAGATGAAGTTAGAACTTGAAAATATCAATAATTACTGTCATCTTAAAACCCAAAGGCCGTAATGGATACTATCCAAATAAAAATGCAATTTCGATAAAAATTTATTCATATGCATTTCTATCAAAAAATATTTACTGCTGTTTTAACTTATTGCGTTTAATTCCGTTGCTAAACAGTATATTTGTTTTCAAATATAAACTTATTGGGTTTAACTCCGTTGCTTAGTAACATGAAATCATTTTTTTTTTCAAATAATTTTGGGAAACAAATACCGTCTGCATAATGCTATCTCAGTGGAAGATTTAATTGTGCGTTTGTTTTATTAATATGTCGATAATTCCTGGTCCTAAAAACTCGAAAGACGGAATAGTCCCACTTCAAATTTAGTCCAAGTCTACTCCGAAAATTTTATTAAATTCGGTGCAGCCAATATCCTGTGATGATGAGACAAACACAAACACACACACACACAAAGAAAAAAGAAAAAAAAAAGACAGATTTTCACTTTCATTTATTTAGATTTTTAATTAATAACAATTGTTGATAATAAAACAAATAACAACTCGGTACATAGTTTTATCTCCCAAAACATTTTCATCTAGCAAATTTAAACGTTGCTACGTCATTTATGTACGCCACCTTTTACGATCTATAGTTCTTGGCTCCCAGGATATGTAGGGAGCTGAAACTCGTCAGAGGGTTTCATTTTGATAAACACTTTCATCTGTAACAGTTTTACGTCATTACGTTACGTCGTTACTTCATTATGGAATAGTTCCCAGCTCCCAGACATCGTAAAGAGACTCGCAGAACATTTCCATCTATCACATTACATCATCATAATTTTCATCATCATTACCTTATGATGTTACTTCAGTCATGCTTGCTCTATCGCGTCGAGTCATACATAATACTACTCTAAATGTTAATTTTATTTGAAAGTCAATTGCATAAAAAACGGAAATTATAATGTAAAAAAAAATATATTATAAGAAAAAATAAGTTTTTCAATGTCCTTCCTTACATAACTGTGGCTCACGGAAAAGTAGAAAATAAATTTTAATCGCACACGAAAGTGAGCATGATTGAGGGTGTAGGTAGATTCAGTTCAAAACAATAAATTTCAAACAATATAAATTTTGTTATTATCTGAAATTAATCATTCAAAACTTTCGAAACTATTTCATCTGTCTGCGCACTCATATTTCCATTTCGACTATTTTGTACAATATCAATTTTGGATAATGATAATATTAGTATTGCTATGGTATAGCATTGCTTTGAAATGAATCTTAATACACCCCCCAGTTTGGCTCAATTTTGTGCTACAAAAATTCATTTTCTACTTTTGGGTATGCCACTGTAGTGCGAATGGTTACTGAAAAACTTGTCTTTTCTCAAGATTCATTCCTATATCCCCTTTTCTCTCTATAGTCAAGCTCTTTGTCGCAAGCACAGAAACTAGAAGAGATAAGAACTCTGAGTGCTCAAAATTCAAGTAAAAGTATAGTTAAGTAAATAAAAGTATATATATATATATATATATATATACTTGTCTGTATATACTTGTCTATTATCTTATATATATATACTTGTCTGTATTTATCCATATACTTGTCTGCTGCATTATGCGCGTATTGTATATTGGTTTCTTATTTTCTGTCTAGTTGTTTACGAGTTTCTGTGGTAACATTCATTTTTAATTAGTTAGAACTGAATTACACTAAAGTTATCTGCATTTGCGCTGAATTGGTGTCAAATTTTAACTTCTTTTTTATCTCATTATCCCTTATCTTATCATTTTAAAATGTCTGGTAATTGTAATTCCTAGGTAATAATTCTATTCTTAGCCATTGTTTTTGTGATCGATCTTAGTTTTTCATATATTGAATATCTTATTGTTTTTGTGATCGTACGTAGCCTTTCATACGTTGAATCTCTGAATTGTTGAACCATTAAATAAATGCATATTTATTGGAAGAATTTGAATTCTGTATTTACAGCAATGGTTGTATTATTCTTAGATTATATTAGTTCTGAAGTAAAATATTGTGTTTCATGTTGTATTCATGGATGTTAATTTGAATCAATTTATTCTGGAATAGTCAATGTGTATATGTATATTTTTCCACTATCTATCCTAGTTTTGCTTATTCCTAAGCATTTATTTAATCCGGGTCTTAATGTGTCTACACATTAGTTTATATATTTTCAAAGTGTTTTAGATGATCCATTAGTTTGAAAAATAATGGTACCTTTCTTATGTTGTAATTGTGTCTCCACCTTTGTAATTGAATTAAGGTGCATTCTTGGCTAAAGAGTCTCTTTTTTTAATGCAAGTGCCTTTATTTTGGGGAAATAAAGGTTACTATCATTCCCTATTACATGATGTCTTATTATAAAAAATTAGCGACTGGCAACTGGATGCTTTCTGACATCCAAGCTCGGTATTCGAGAACTTGTTGGGGTTCTCCTAGATCGTTATCCAGCTACCAACAATATCCTTTATCCTCTATGACTATTCCATCTTCATTCGGTACATCCAGCCAGTATTCTTTGTTCACTTCATATAACTTTCAATCGTACAGCCATGCATCACTAAATAACACACTTAAATTTAAATCTTGTAATTCTAATAGATGTAAAACTTGTCCGTTTGCTAATAGTAATCAGATCAATTGTAACAATAATCTTGTCTTCTGTAAAACATATAATTGTATCTACCAAATTGAATGTAAAAAATGTAATATGTCATATATAGGTCAAACCAGCAACCCTCTGCATCTCCGAATTAACGTACACAGGAATCACATAAAAAATTTTTCAAATAATGCAACTTCCTTTAATGAATCAAAATTTGAATACGAACATTTTTCTAAACATGGGTTCGACAACATTGAAATTAGTATTCTGTGTATTCAAAAAAATTACTATGACAGATTGTTTCTTGAAAATGAATTCATTTGTGCACACAAAACCATCTTTCCATATGGACTCAATCAAATATTTAACCATCATAATATTGTTAAAAAGTCCTTTAATTCTCCTAATGAAGACCATAATATTTATAATTCCTTCAACAATCATAAAAGTAAATCAAAAAGAACTAAAAGAGCAAGTAAATATAATAAAAAATTGCCATCATTATCTGAACTAAAAAATGCCATTCTTCAGCAACATGCAAATTTTGAAATTACTTTTGATTGGAAACAATGTAAAAACTGGATTTTCGCAATTAAAAAACAGCAATTAAATATGGTATATAATCTTTTTCTAAGTACTGCATTTGATAACGTTCATTTTAAACATTTATTCTATGATTTGCTCATTACCAGAAATAAAAATCTTAATAATTATTTATATGTCACAGACTTAAACTTTAATGACGAATCAAAACAAAATACTAAAATAAATGAATATTGTACCTTGAATTTTACTAATTCTGTATTAAATAATCTGAAGATAAATAATTTCTTAAAATCGGTTTCCAATTACTTTCCAGTCAAACATGTAAATCCTAAAATTGCATATAAATATGATAAACCGCTAGGACGTTATATTTTCAACTATAATCAAATTGCCAAATCAGTAGATATTAATCAAAACTATGAATTGGATAAAGAGTCATATTGCCACTGTCATTTAGAAAAATACAAAGACTTCGTAGATAAACACCATGGGCATGTTATAACGGGAAATCTAAATATTATTAATTATGATGCACTAAGATCACTGATGTTACTGGGTACTAAGTACCGTATACCTACTAAATTTAAACATAAATTAATATGTAAAGGTTTATTTCTTGACTTAAATAAATTTATTTATAAAATCAGTTATAAATATCAAATCCCTGTAGAAGCCTTTAAACCTTGGAGAGTCTTAATAGAGCAATACTTAAATCATTATATATATAATCAGAAAATTAATAATTCATATAAACTTAATTCAATTAAAAATGATATTAAAGAAATACAAAATGATTTTGTCATTACATATGTCGATAAGGCAAGTGGAAACTACTCAATTATTTGTAAATATTATTATAAAAATACCCTTCAGTCACACTTACTTAATAATCATATCTATAATTTACATAAAACTAACCTTAAAATCTTATACAATAGAATATCAGCCAAATATAAGCAAATCCATCTAAAAAATAGTTGTAATAACATTCCATATATTGTTTTAGTACCCAAGTTTCATAAATCCCCTGTTGCTTTTCGAACCATTACCAGTGGGCATAATTCTTACATTACTAATGCTGGAAAATTATTATTAAAGATATTACATGAAGTATCCTCGTCAGATGAAATCTCAAAAAATTGTCATATTGTAAAAAACAGTTTTGAAGTAGTTAAGAAATTGAAAACTCATACTAATATTCGTAGTATTTATACCTTTGATTTCAAAGATTTGTTTAATAATATTAATATAGATGATCTGTATAGAATTATTTTAGGAATTTTTGAAAAATATAATATCAACCTAAAATATTCAAATTTTCCTTTTAAAAAATTACTTAACTTCACTCTTTATGAGAATTATATTCAACATGGTGGTACTATTTTTAAACAACAGGTTGGTATCCCACAAGGGGGGTGTGCCTCATCATTGTTAGCTAATCTGTATTTATTCTTCTTTGAAAAAAACATTAATCCAAGCTTGCATAATATGCACATGTTTAGATATATAGATGACATTTTATGTGTATCCCCAAATAATAATATCCCTATAGTATTAAACTTTTATCCAAAAAATTTACAATTAAATGCAAGTAATAATGACACAAATGTTGCAAACTTTTTAGATTTAAATTTAAATTTACAAAATTGTAATATGGTTATAAACTTGTATGATAAAAGACAGGATTTTAAATTTAATACATCAAAAATTCAACATTTTGACTCTTGTCTGCATATATCTGTATTTAGAAATATTATAATAAACCAGGCTCTTAGAATCAATAAAATTTGTGATGAATATTATAAATTAGCGCACTTTATGGAATTATTGAGTACAGCGACTAATAATGCATATCCTCCCATTTTTGTTATTAAAATTATCAACTCAGTGTATCAAATTTCACTCGATAACATCCTAGAAAACATTCCCAATTATAGTGACTAACATACAGGAGAGGAAAAAAAAAATATATATATATATATATATATATATATATATATATATATGTATATATATATATGTATATATATATATATATATATATGTTTGTATGTTATATATAATTATTTATTAATTATATAAATAAATAAAAATGAAAAATAATAAACTATGTCAAAAACATTAGAAAAATCAAAAAATCGGAAAATAAGATGCATTAATGTTTTGAATTTTATTTTCGCAAAAAAATGTAACTTTTGTCAGTATTGAAACTACGTTTTGTGCGCCCTTATAATGGTGTATAGTGGCATTCTCGATTATCCAGTTTTCCTATTAATTCTTGTTTAGTAGGAATTTTCATCTATGATTCATATTCATATTCAGTTCTGCATGTTTGGGAAGTTGTATTCTGAATTGCTTGTCCAGTCTCCAGCTTAGACTCACTGGACGGGTTTGGGAGTATTTCTGTGAACGTTCGTACTACCTCCCTGGTAGAATTTCGACTTGTTCATTCTGGTGCTTCTAGATTAAGTTGTTGAGGTTGATCGTGTATACACGTGGTAGAAGAAGAATGATTCATGCCGCATGGTAATGCAATTTTCTTAATGTATCCTTTTTTCATTTTTTCATTTTTTGATGCCTGTAGTCTGAGTTTAAGCATTTATAGTAATGTACTATTGCTTAATCTGAAACAGGCATTTGTTTGGGTTAATTAGAGTTAAATACTCAGACCTGAAGAGGAATTTAATTCTGATTAATCATCGAATTTGGGAAGGTTCTGTTCTTTTCTCTTATCGGCATTATGGCCGTGAATTTGCTTCTATGGTGATGTTAATATTACTTGAATTGTATTTTTTTTTTTTTTTTTTTTTACATAATTCTTATTATTACATTTCAAATATATATATATATATATATATATATATTTAAGAATTTTAATTTACTTGTATTATAAATACCAGAGATTGATCAATCATTTCTTGAAAATGGTCTGTAGAGAAAATGTAAAAATGAAATGGTCTGAAGGGAAAGTTTGAAATCAAAATTGACTCTATGACAAGCTTGTGAAAAATATAAATAGAACAGGTACTAAATCGGTATGAAATACCCCTCTTTCCCTGTTCCATTGTATATGGTAAGCAATTGAAAATATAATTACACGTGGTGAAAAATTGATTAATATGATCCCTTAACTACACCCCTTAGATAAAATTTTTATTTGTGTTATAAATCACATTTGTAATATAGGTACTTAAGGTACTAATAACCTTGTTCATTGCATAAATGCATAAATATACATGCTGCAAAAGTACGAATAGTGTATATAAGGAAAAATTTCAAACAGAAAAAATTGCTCCTGGAGCTACGTCTTTCTGGCTCCCATAAAATTTTTAAAAACTAATATAATTGAAAAAAGTGAAAAGCATTTCCGAAACCATGTACGTTATCAAGGGCCATACCTGGTTCGGTAATGCTGAAACTTCTACGTTTCTGTGTGCAAACCTGTAAATTGTATTACGGAAATTTTGCACATGGCTCGACGTAGAAGAAAGTAAATAATGGACCAAATATATATATAAAAATAATCACACAATATAATCAAATATACCAGTTTGATGCCTTATAATATTTAAATGAGAGTACAATGTAATGTTTAAAAGATGAAAAAGAATGAGAATCTGTTCATTTTTCTTTTCGGCATGGTAGTCGTGGTGGAACTGGTTTGGTGATTTTATTGATTTAATTTTCGTAATTACTTGGAATTGGCTATTATTCTACCTTTCTAATATATATATATAATAAAATAGAATCCTTTTTTTTGCAGTTTTTTTCTAAGGCAGATATTTTCTATGTAAGAACAAATCAAGCAAAACTCGATTTAAATAATGAGAAGAGTACGAAAAGATTCAATAATTAAATTCTTTTCTCTTTCTTGCTCAGAAAAATATGCTTACTCGCGTTGATGAATCATGGAATTTAACTATCTTGTGTTGAAAAGCAAACACTTCGATGAGACAGAACTTGTTGCCACTAGAGTATTCATAATACTTTTCATTTAGTAAATCTATCAAGCTTGAATCTGGCAAATATGTGATCAACAAAGAGCGAGAGTGGAAGATAGCAATGATAATTCTATCAGAGATTGTGATTTATTGAATCAGAATTAATATCTGCAAACAATTTGTTGAATATTCTCCTGATTTATTAAATATTGTTCGTGATTTATTTAGCTAATTACGCTTTTATCTTTAACTCGTTATTTTCCAAGGGTTAATTATTTATCCATGTTATTACTACAAAGTACATATCACATGTATGGGAATTGAGTCTACAATGGGAGTTGAAGTTAAAGAGAGAATTGCATGTTTGAGATCATATTAGAACACGGATCAAATATTTCTAGAGTAATGTCTCTGTAGGTGTGTCTGGCTGTACATGCAATGTATGCATTCACTGTAGATCAAAAACTATTTTACCAAATTTAGAATTTGCGTTACGTGTACGTTACCCTGGGACTGATTATATTTTGGTGCAAAATGGAAAAATGAAATTAATAATAATTTGCATGTAGAAAAAATGTTGTAACGGAAATTTTTAAATTGTGTTCACGCATTAAAGTTCAACTGTTCTAGAACACTGAAAGGAACAGGAGTGTAATGTGATTAATATCACACGGCCAGCTTAACTACTGCATAATTACAATCTATATATATAAAGAAGAAAAATGTGTATGTATGATCTACCATAACTGGAGAACGGCTGAACCGAATTTCATGAAATTTGTCTTGGTAGTCTTGAAATCACCCCACAAAAAACATAGGCCATGTTTCAAGTTTCTACGACCAATGGTTCTCGAGATATTAGTGAAAAACGACACTTTTTCCTAGGAGTTCTACTCTCTAACTCCATGATACACAACGAAAAAGGTTGGACATTGTTGGTTTAAAACGTGAAAGTCAATTAAATCTCTGAGTTTTGTGGGAGGTTATTGAACGCATTAGACACTTTTGAAAATCGCAGGTTTGAAATATGAATTTAAATGGAAACTTTCACCATGGATTATTTCTCACAGGCTTACTCAACAACGAAAAGTATTAAGAAATCACAAGAAAGATCAATCATGCATAAAGCACTGATTATAAAACACTTTCCAACTTTAATTTTTTTAAACATCTCTAAAATGCGATACATTCAGCAGTAATATATCACAATCGGCCCTATATGTTCCGGTGTAATTTTTATCATAGTTTTGCATGGTAAATCCAGAGCAACGCCGGGGGTAATCGCTGCTAGTAAAATATAATAATTAAAGCACTTAGGGCGACATTTTACAGTGAGGACATCTGTATGAGTAAGAACTGGTTCATAAAACAAATATATATATATATATATATATATATATATATATATATATATATTTTAAATTTCTTTTAGAAGGCAATTAGTAGCATTGGATTGGTTAGAACAAAATTGTATTTTTTTACTTAAGACTGTTTTAATTATTCTCTATTACAGTTTAATTTTCCCTCATCTGTCTTACTGTAATCTTGTTTGGGGATACACTTACCAGAAATATAAACAGGCTCCATATTCTACAGAATAAGTATATCTCGCTTCTTAAAGATTCCTTTTATTTGAATATTCATCATCAATATTCTCGCTATAACATTTTGCCCGTTACTAAGATTTTTCGCTATCGTTTGACTTAGTTTATGTTTCAGCATATTCATTAAATCAGCTTTGTAACATCTTTTTTGCTAATTTCTTCGGTTATAATTACAATACTCGTAATAGGAATTAACTTTATACCTCCCCCTCCTTTTTCTCGTAACATATATCTAAATACAAATCCTACCTGCTCAAGATTATGGAATTCTTGTCCACCTTTCTTAAAACCACTGAACTACAAAAATAATTTTAAAAAGCATTGTAAAGATATTTTTATTACAAGTTTGATCAGTTTGCTGATCTATTGTTCATTTGTTTTGCTACTTGCATTCCTATTAGTTATTTCTAGTCTATTTTGTTATGACTTTTGTTTTTGCTACTGACTATTGAGTTTATGTTATCGTGTTGCTAGTTTGACTACTGGGGTTGTGAACGCTTAAGTCCCAACTAAAGCGCCTTTTTCAGCAGCTCCTTGTCACATTGTTATACATTCATTTATAATATAAAAACCTTGGTTTTTATTTGCCTGTTTATCTATTTTTCTCTCGGTAACGCTTGGCGAAATTTTAGTGCTGAAATTGGCGAAATATCGCCCACTTGGCGAGATTGATTTTTTATGTTGCCAAATTGAGGAAAATGTCGTCAAATTGATTAAATTCACCCTAAATCAATGAAAATGACCATTAATGGATGAAAATTCAATATCTTGGAAATATCATAACAGACGACTATATGAATAACCCATTTCTCCGCTTCTTCGTAATGCTTGGCGAAACATTTGGCGTTTGGCGGGATGTCGCAGACTTGGCGACTTTTTTATGTATTGTCAATTTGACTAAAATGTCGCCAAATTGATAAACATGTCACCAAATTAATGAAAATAACACTGAATGGGAAGCAATGCTTTGAAAACTTTTAATTCCGCCATATGACGGGTATACCTTCTAATTTATAAGATGGAATTTTACCTATATTGTGTGGCAAAATAAAGTTTATTGTTAGTTATTATAATTGTTTCTTATCTGGCCTTAAGGGAAATATGAAATTAACTACGTATTTAAAAATCTATTAAAATGTCATTTTAAGCATATCTAGCATATCTATATGCTAAATCTTGCAAAAATATTTACTCAAAGATTTGATCTACTTGATCTACTTATATTTAATAATAGTTCTACATAGTTCTGGGTCATCTAGGATGGCATTGATAAATTAACTAACTCAATTTATAAATATGAAAAAATCGTCTACAAATATTTTAAAACATTTTCTAGCAAAGACTACAAATTTAGTAAACCGTATTTAATAACCCCATTAATGACGTATATAAAAATGTACATTTTAGTGTGCTTTCAAATGCTATAACTTCCATCATAGTGGCAACTGATAATGGACGTTATGACGTCTAAAAGCTCTCTAGCATTCTAAAATTTAAAATTTTCGTGTACTTCATTAATAGTGTTTTTAAACACAGTTTACTAAATCTGCAGTCTCTTGCTAGAAAACATTTTTAACTAATCCTTCTATATTAAGCAGTAGAAAATATAATCATCCAAACAAATTATTGGATACTATTTTATAAATACCGTGGGAATATCCAACCAATTGTTTGCAGTAATTAATTCAGATTTAATAAATCACAATCTCTGATGGAATTATCACCGCGTTCTCCCAAGCTAGCTATTTGATGATCGCGTAATTGCCAGATTCAGGCTTGAAATATTTTCTAATTGTATGCGAAATACTTTGGTGGCACCAAGTTTAGTTTCCTTAAAGCGTTTTTATTTCCTTAGACTAGCCTCGAATTTCATTAGTTAGCAACACGAGAATGCAGATTTTCCCGCCCGGGAGAAAAAAATAATTTAATCATTAAATGCTTTCGTGCGTTTCTCATTATTTAAAGCGAGTTTTGCTTATTTTGTTGATCAGTAGAACTCTAAGAAAAATGAGTAAATAATGTTTCTAATTTCTCTTCAAATTCTAGCATGCAATGATTTGTTTTAATCTTAAAATATAAGTACTTATTAGGTGCATTTTAAGAGTGCAATGCCCTGTAAGGAGCCCAAGAGCTCTTCTAATGTCAGTTCTGTAGAGCCCCAATATCTCGTTATTGTTGTAAAATGTATAAGCAGAGCGGTAATTGAAATTTATACTTTGCAGCCTCCTTGACCCATCAAAAGAAAATTGTAGTCCATTGGAGATAAAATTAAATTACTTCATCAGACATAGCAAATGTTACGTAGTGGTAAAGGAAGAAAGACAATAGTCCATTTCGATTGAAAAATGCTGAGTCTACTTTTATTTAGAGCGCAGAATCTTGCCAATTACAATGGCTTGCTGCTAATAACTTTTCTTAATTTATATTTCATTACTCCACTGATATCCCTGTAAAATTTATTAGGTGTTTTACATTTTCTCTTTTTAACATCTTAATCGCCCAACTGACTTACGTGCTTTTTCCACAACAAAGATCATAAATATCTTAAACCAAATATGTATGTTATAAAAAATTGAAATTTTTGACTTATGTGCTTTTTTCCGCCGGCTCTGTATATATTCTTCAACTGTTATTGTTTATTCTCAATTAATACAGGACGATCGGGGGATGAGGACCAAGCTGTTGTATTATGGCTAGGTATCTTCATTCTGAAGATATCCTTTCCGGACCATGCTTATAATTACTCAATATTTAATAGGTGAGTTGCATGGTCTGGGTTGTTAATAATAATAATAATAAGGGATTGCTGTGATAAGCACATGCAGCTTGAACATATTTACAAGATGGTTTACATAAGTAAATTGCACAAGAAGTTCGCCCTAGAAACATCGTAAACAGTGAACTTTAGTTACCTTCTTTGATATGTCGTTTATTTTCCACCTCGTGCAGGTCACATGCCCGAAGCACAAAATTTACTCTGACACATTACTGCTGAATCGTTCAACTACAATCGGTCGTCTTTGCTTAAGTTTAAAAGCAATAAAACTCACCGGTGTATAAAATAAAATTCTACTAGTGACAAAAACCGGCACTCACAGACTAACTCAGCTGAAAAATAACTTTCTAACCATCATCACCTTAATTGACTAAGATCAAGACATTTTATCAGAAGATCTTGTCAGATAAAAATGTTTCCACAGTGAACCTCTTATATATACTGGGATGGGCACCTATCGGAATACTACTTTGTCCGGGGTCCAACACAAAGTATGCAAATAAGTTTGTGTACGCGTTGGATATTCAATTTGAATGAAGACTTCTGCTGAAAGAACGCCGTGAGTCACTCCCGAGAACGAAGTAAGTGGTTCAAAAATAAAGTTGAGTTTATTAACATCGTTCAGGGGAATGGTGAATCACGATGTTTGTTTGCATTCTTCCAGAAGTTATGGCGTACACTAGGGCACTCACAACTCAGTTCTTTCACCTGCCTTTGGTCCTTGATACTACACCAGTTCTTATACTGAAGTTTCCTGAAGATGTCATAAACCTGTCTTCTGATCAGCTCATTAGAGATATGTATAAATCTTACTTTCAGGAAATACTTTCAGGAATAAGCATTAGAGATATGTATAAATCTTACTTTCAGGAAATAACCCACTTCCTTGTCTATTTCGACTTAACATCCAACAAAGACAAAGCAATTGGGGAACACTATTGACGAGAAATTTTCTATCTATATCATTTTAATTTAAATATTAAATTTTTAGCGGATTTAATCTTCTATTTTTCATGTTCCCAGTTTCATGTTATGGCGTGTTGGCTCCGCAATTAATTCAATAATTCCCAGGTCATAAATTATGTTATGACACTTGCATAAAAACGACGTCGTAGTCTTTTGAATAATGGTTTGTGCCGCGAGCACTATACGCATACACATTTTGGTTAATTTAATTTTTTTATCCAGTTAATACCACATTGTGTATGCTAAGTTAACTAAATGTGGACAGTTACAAATGAAATTACACGTCATATTGAAACTACGTATTAGAAAATTGTCCTTCGTATTCGATTTGCATAAAATTTTTCATATAAAGTTGATGTCTAAAATTGGAAAATGAAGTTAAATTGCGTCTTGTGACTGCTTTTTGCGAAATGGCTCATGCTCAGTAGTCAAAATTCGAATACTTGTCATCTTCATTTGTAAAATATTATATGTTACAGAAAATATTCAAGTTGATTTAAAAATGTAAAGAACCATGATCACGACGATATGCTATTGAGACACTTCTTAAGTTATATCCTGCTGTTACTATGTTTCTGGACTTTTTTAATTGGTGTTATAATTTAAAATAATTATTGATTATTAATAAAATTTCAGAACAAATATTTTTTGCGAGATTATATAGATATTATCAACATTACCTTTAGTTAATTTTCATGTTTTCAGATATTTTGTTAATTCTAAATTATTTTTAAGAGAAAGAAGAAAATACGATGAAGGCAGAAAATGACTTTCGCAACAGATATTTTTTTCTTTCTTGCTTTAAATCTGCTACAGGAATTATTCTTAAATATAATGGAAGTTAAAAAAACATTAATCTCTCTCTGATACTAGTCATTTTGTGAAAAATTCATTTTTTACTTTGTTCGTAAAATTTGTAAGATAAGTGACTTAGAGAACAAAAACTCCACGATCTATCGGAAGCTTTGATTTTGAAGAAAAGTTGTAAGTCCTTCTGACATGCTGTCCTCTTTCGTTAAAGCAAGAAGAAAAATCTCTTCATCGGTTTTAAGAGAATTAAAAAACTTTTGATGAAACGCAACCACTTCTAAAAACTGTCCGATAATAAAAAGTTAATTATCGGGCAATTAATTACTTTGTCATTGTGCAAAAATTATTGGAAAAAGATACGAGATTTTTAAAATATAAATAAAAGTAGCAATGATGAATCTTTTTCATTTTTTGCATTTCAGATGATATTTACGATTAAGAACTTATGGAATCAATAATAATCAAAGAAATTGAACTTTCAAAGACAATTTTTATTTTATTAATAATATGTTAAAAACAATGTCTCACTGCCTGTCTCACATGACTGATTATAACTCAAGAACGACTCAACGAATTTGCATACTTCTTTTACTGGTTTGTTAAGTTTAATTAGGAACAGTTTATGGCTAAAATATTTCAGATTATACCGTTTTAATTTTATTTCATTACTATCCTGGGCAACGTCTAGTATTCCAGCTAGTAGAATAACAAAAATATTGGAATGGGTGCTAAAACTCAAAGTTGAGTTTTCAATTTATTTGCATACTTTAACCACTTCGCAACATGAATCAACCATTTTAGCAAGACCTCTGTGTGTGTCTGTACAAATAATATATCCACTTTAGCTTTAAAACTGCCCGTTGGATTTTCATCAAAATTTGCACTGAAGCATATAATAGACAACCTTTGAGTACCTTAGATATTGGTACAAAAAATACAATTAGACCTTCATCAAAAGGGAAACACGAGAGATCAATCATGCATAAAGCATTGATTATGAAGCACTTTCCAATTGAAATGCAATTTTATCTAAACATCTCCAAAATGCGATAAATTTAGCGTTTATATTTTTAAAATTATCACAGTACTACAATAAATTATTTTATATAAAAACTAAAAACCATGGAGGTAAAAGTACTTTCTAACTCCATGCTTTAAAATTCATCGATAAAGACAATGCTATAAAATCGTCTGTTTCTCGATGTAAAATTAATGAATATTTCATTCATATCACCTATTTTCCAGACTCTAGAGGTAAATAATTTTGCGTTAAAAAATTCAGCAAAAATAAAGGGGCTTTAGGACGGATGCAACACTAAATATAAATATAAAAGTACTTTTAAAATCACGATTTTGACACTGGGAAAGAAATGGATGTCATATTTTATTTTGAAGTGGGTCACGTGATCTCTTCATATAATATGGGTGTAATTAATATTTTAATTTTTATTTTAAAAGCTACCGACCATATTTTACCCAATTTTTTTTATAAAAATTTTATGTAATAATTTAAGTATTTTCTAAAATTTTCAAACCAATTTCTAAATTTTAACTTTGCTTAAATTATGTTTGAAAAATGAGGTCCCATAGGGTTCAATGTATTTCACATTTTCAACCCGAGTTCAATCCAAAACTAATAATTGGGAGATATTATTTATTTACATTCCCATGTGTTCCACAGACCGTCTGAACAACATACTAAAATTTCATTTTGATAAAGTCATTTTTACGGCAATTATCGTACGAACGGACAGACAGACAGAATGAAAAACGTCAAACGCTTTTAAACGATGTTGGAAAGTGTTAAAAAGGCTAATTTTCTAGCAAAAATGGCAAAAGCGTTAATAAAAAATCTGATGTGGGCAACACATGACTTTCCTTATATAATGAAATGAATTTACTACTTTTACAGTAAAATAAATAGGTTTTTCTTCTAGTAGATACTAATATCCTTTCCAAGATATTGAATTTTCGACAATTAGTCGTCATTTTCATTGATTTAAAGTCATTTTTATCCATTTGGCGAGATTTTCGTTAATTTTAGCAACAATTCAAAAAGTCGCCAAGTTGGCGACATTCCGCCAATTTCGTCGCCAAAATCTCGCCAAGCGTTATGGACGAAGAAATAAGTTATATATATATATATATATAACTTATTAGATATTGAATTTTCGACATATATTATATAACTATTATTATATATTTATATATTATATAACTTATTAGATATTGAATTTTCTACAAATAGTCGTCATTTTCAATGATTTAGCGTCATTTTTATCCATTTGGCGAGATTTTCGTTAATTTGGCAACATTTCAAAAAATCGCCAAGTTGGCGACATTCCGCCAATTTCGTCGCCAAAATCTCGCCAAGCATTATGAACAAAGCAGTAAGTTATTCTTACAGCAGATAAGCAGATAAATTGGCGTTCAAATGCAAAGGTATTACTCAAAGTATCTTTTTTCATGAATGGAACGAGCTAGATCCACGAGAATGATGTCACCCAATTTATCGCATGGTATTACATATGAAAAGTGAACATGTTTCTCAATAGGAATTTTTTTTTTTATGTGACTTTTTCATAATTTTTTTGAAAAATGTGCAATATCTCGAGAACGGTTCATGTTAGCGTTCTAAAATTTATGCCAATCGTTTTCTAATGAAAAATTACGTAAGAAATGTCTATTTGCGTAACTTTATTAGCGGTTTTGATTTTTTGACGATTTTTTCAAAATTTCATTCGAAAATTTAGGAGGGTTCTGAACATTCGATTACGTATAAAACAATAGGCTTCCAGTGTTTACGGATTGTTATTTTTGTACCAAATTTGGTTCGAATCGGTCCATTTGTTCGTCAGTCATCGTCTCCACAGACTCACTGACACACACACACACACACATACTTTCACACACACACACACACACACACACACACACACACACACACACACACACACACACATACACACACACAGACATCACCTCAAAAGTGCTTGATTCGTGATCAGGGATGCTTGAAACGTGCTCTCCCGTCGAAAACTCGAATTCGAATTTTCGACCCCGTCACAATACTTTCCTTATACATTATGTATATAAGGAAAGTAAAAAGAATAAACAAGCTTAAATTTATACTCTGAATTCTTCTTTATATAAATCTTTTCAGAAAAAGGATTTTCGAAGTAATTCGGTTTTTAGAACAATGGCGACTGAATGTCATTTAGAAGCCCTTTAAAATAAAAATTATTTTTAAACTTCAAAATTAATGCAATTTAAAAATGTTCAGAAAGATAGGAAATAAATTTGAGCCTGTAGGAAACGACATGCGAAACTTACATTTTAAGATTCTATAACAGATGTCTTCCAAAATATATATTTTGGATTCTATTTTGGTTAAGTAATTTGTTAATGAATTTGCTATTATAGTGTACAGACAGTTTATGTTAATTATATTTATGGACGCTCTGTAGAATGAAGGGTTCATCCGAGAATATTAGTACAAATTTGATACATTATTGAATGCAAGTTCCCCTTGGCGATATATCGCCAACGTGGCGATTTTTAGAGAAACTAGAATAGAGAAAATAGCTAAATTAGATAAAATTAAATAAATAAGACAAACTTGAAATACTACTAAATTAGAGAGAATTAAATAGCTAAATTAAAGAAAATTAAATAAGAGAAACTAAAAATACTACTAAATTAGAGAAAATTAAATAGCTATATTTAATATCTGATAATCCCTACCATTTTATGGGAATTATGATTAAACTGAATTCATTAGGATCTGCTCAAGTATCAAAATTGTCACCATTATTCTCAAGAGCGCCTGGTACTAAAAGTCTGAAATTTTGCACATTGGGGACAATTAATGCAGGTTAGATTTTTAGCTATAGAAATCGAAAATAGTATAAAAGCCTCGAAAATAGTGTAAAAAGTATGAAAAACAATGAGAATATTCCCCCCCCCCCCAAAACGACTCCAACAATAATGAAGTTTTCTCTAAAGTAAACCTATTCCTTTTCTTTCGATTCAGACCATCCAACCTACACGAAGGTGTAAGATATCAGTTTAGACGGTCGGAAAAGTGTCCTCCAATTTAGACCGAAACCCAGTGGGGTGATATCCACACAAACCGTACCCTCTTTCCCCTGTTACTAACCTCTCGGAAGAATTTTCGGACCCACAGATTTAACGAGCCCGTACTCCACATAAACACGGAGACAGCTTGGGCAAAGTCGAGAATCGAACTTGGGTCCTCTGAGTGCAATCCTGATGTTCTAATCACTGGGCTATCCTAGCCTCTAAAGTAAGTTCGTATAAATACAAATGAAACCCATTAATTGCGTTTAGGGGGGAAGCTAGTTCCTCCCCCCTCAAACAGATCATCATTATATTGACACCTCTAAAATTTCTCTTTAATTTAATGCCTTTATTTTTCATTTTGGTTAAATATTGCATCAGTTCCATAGTTTTCCATTATTTCCGTACAATGGGCATTGCATAGTTTCGCATTCCATCGCATATTCTCGCATATGCAATCAACGTCCACTGCAGTCAAAGCATAACCTTTGATCGGTGCAATATTGCATATGCAATTCTCCAAAGTCAAGGCATAACGCTCAACCATCAGTTCGTTGTAAACATTGGAAAAACCGAATTTTCCCTTCGACTTACTTATATGTTGCGATGTCTCGAGTTGACACGTTTAAGGATTTATTGATCAAGATATTCTCAGAATCACGATTGCTTGGTATCAGCAACCACAGACTCTTTCTGATTAAGAGGGCTAAATCTGCGCGATTGCAAAAATTACAGGATAAGCAATAAAAATCCTTATCGCACCTTCGCTCCTGCAAGAATAGAATCTACTACGTATGCAGGTTTCAGAACTCTATATTCTGTGAGTTTCATTTTCAGTCTATATTCATGATACTTTTTTTCGCTTGTTAAACTTCGAAAATCTTTTTCTTTCTTACCATATTTAAATTTTGGCACAAAGTTCCCTTCGGTTACAAAATTCTGAAAAATTAAGCATAATTAAATATTTTAGTTTTTCTATAATTAATATTTTCTATAATTAATATTTTAGTTTTCCTATTCATTTGGCTTTCACAGCTCTGAAAGTACACCGTGTTTAAAAATTTTGATTCAAAATAGAGCAAGTTTTGTAATGAATCTTGCTGTTCCAATCAGGAATCGAACCCTGTATCATCGAACTGGCCAGCCGACGCTCTACTGCTGAGCTACTGGGACGGAATAAAGAGTTCTTATTGGCGAAAAGGACTCTGCATTCTCCACCCTTTGTCAAATTGGTGTGCATGACAATCTGACTGACCACCTCTTACTATTTTTATCTCATGTTAGCCGTCTGATGCTATATTTATCTTCCAGGTAAGCTTCCCGCGTGGTCGTTATCTTACCGAAATTAAAATCTGCGCTCAATATACCATTGTCCACTGAATACGCACTAGTCGTTCTACGGTCAATTTCAAAACTCCGACATCTTTGAACTAACCTATAGAGTTGATTTGTTCTAGTGCCATTGTAAAAAACCTTGCTGCACCAACCGAGAATCAAACCCTTAATCTTTTAACTGGCCAGCCAACGCTTTACCGTTCAGCTACTTATTGTCGAAGTGTACTCTGTAGTTTTGTAAATTTAGTTGGGGTGGGGGTATAAAAATTGCGATTCCTTAAAAGGAGAGCTGAGGCTCTACATTAATTTTTGTTAGCGGATTGTAAAGTAACTGGGTTTAGTTATGTGTTTGTACTGCAGTAATTATGTTTTATAGAGAGTCATAATGGTAATAAATATTTATATTAAATAAGTACTCGCTTAAATGATACAACAGTATGGTTTTTTAACTAAACGGTATGTATTTCGTTACTAACATTAATACATGGCGAGTTTAAAGTTATGCACATCAAAGTTCATTTCACTGCTGGAAGTTGATGAACGTTACTGTTGGTTCCAGCAGGACGGTGCGACTTGTCACACATAAAACAGCACTATCCATCTGCCCGAATCCATCTGCCTGATTGTGCCCCCCTCGCTCCCCAGATTTATCACCCCCCCCCCCCCCCGATTCCTCCCTATGAGAGGATCTGAAAAATGTGGTTTAAATGAATAATCCACACACGATTGCTGAGCTGAAAACGAACATCACAATAGCCATTTCAACATCAATACTGCCATGCTCCTCAGAGTCTCACGAAATCTAGTAAAACGAACACGCTTTTGCATTCGCGAAACAGGACGTCATTTCCAACATTTATTGTAACACCTAAAGTTTGTCTGTTGAAAATAAAAGGTAACATTTCAACTAATCTCTGTAACATTTTACTTTCATTTAAATTCTCATACTGGTACTTTTACATGCAGTTAAACTTTGATATGCGCGACTTTAAACTCACCCTGTATTACCTTCATAAATAATATGAGATATGGCATCACTGCAATTATACACATCACCGCCTCCGACCACTCAAACTGCTGATGCAAAGCCCTGGTTCAGCCCAGTAGTCCTGGACTTCAACACATCACCGCTTTATTACAAGCTTTATTGCTTTGTAGTCTGCACCATACTATTATAACCGACAACTGATATTGACTATTTGAATTATTTTATTTACAATGGATTCTCACTGATTAAAATATTTTTATTTTTGATTATCGCGCAGCAATGCTATTCCGGACATGTCAGGTAATGCAGAACATTCGTCGAAATCTAACTTGGGGGATGCGATAAACCTCCCAAGCTGCCACTCTATTTTGCGTGATTAACCGAAACTAACCGAATTTGATATTTTAAGATATTCTATTTTTAATACTCTCGACGTAACGCAGCAAATATTCAAAGTTCTTAACGCGGTACATAGATTTTTCGGATAAAAGTTCTTTGTCCAGATTGATTAAAACAAAGAACATGCGGTCTCTAAGGATTTGCAAGATTTAGGAAAAGTTTGAGAAAACGCCAATCGAAGCGCGACTACGAGAGGAACTCAATTACACAAATTAATTAGTCTCCAATTAATTATCTGGTTAATGAAGTGATATTGGTATATTCTTGAAGCGAATCTCGGTTCTGCTTTCTTTTTCACTATGTTAATGAAAATTAATTCAAAGCCGTCCGTTTTAATTCTGAGACCGTTCTGCAGAAATTCGATCGAGAGCGGATGAGGGATTTTTTTAAAAAGTATCGTTCGAGGTTTAATATAGACTTATCCCCTTTCATTATGTTTTTAAAAAAGGAAAAGATTATGGTTGAGTAAATAGAATCCGACGATATACATTTTATTTTAAAATATTTCTTTTCAAATACTTCTGATAATAATACAATTCAAAGCTTAATCGTCTGAGGGTTTTCTTTTCTTTACGAGTATTCGTAATTTATGAATTTTTAAGATGAAGTTTGAAACTTTTGATAAATAATTGGAATTATTCATATACGAAAAGTTTAGTTTTAGGGATTTGCTAAGCTAGATTGTGATGTATGGAAACATTTCCATATTTTAGAGGACCTTTTGAAGTTCCGATAATATAAAAAATCTGAGGTAGCACATAACCTTTCCCACAAACTCATTCATTTTCTCTTTCTATCTTTCATAATTCATTAAATCGAGTTTAATTACACAAAATAACACGGATGTAATTTAACATTGCACTGAATTTTCAGTTTTAATTCAATTTTGATTAACACTCTCCAACAGAGTGGAAGAGTGTTTATGACTTTGTCCAATCTGTCTGTCTGTCTGTCCGTTCGCACGATAACTACCGTAAAAATAACTTGATCAAAATGAAATTTTAGTATGTTGTTGAGACGATCTGTTGAACATATGGGGATGTACATGAATAATATCACCCACATAGTTTTGAATTGAACCCGGGTTAAAAAGTGAAATACATTGAACACTATGGGACCTAATTTTTCAAACATTTTTAAGCGAAGTTAAAATTCACAAATTACTTCGAAAATTTAAAAAAATATTTAAATTATCCCATAAAATATATAAATAAAATATCAGGAAAATATGTTTGATAGTTTTTTAAATAAAACTGAAAAGAATAATTACACCCGTATTATATGAAGGGATCACGTGACCCACTTCAAAATAAAATATGACATCCATCTTCTTTTCTAGTGTCAAAATCGTGATTTTGGAAGTTCTTTGATATTTATATTTAGTGTTGCATCCGTCCTAAAACCGCTTTAATTTTTTATGTTGTTGACCAATCACTCAATATTGGGCAACAACATAAAAAATCTGGTGTGGGCAGCACATAACTTTCCCTGCGGACTCATATTCAAGTTCTCTTTCTTTCTTCAATAATTCATCAAATTGAGTTTTATTGCTCAAAAAAAACCACCCATAATTATTAAAAATTACACAGAATTGGTACTTTTAATTCAATTTTCGTTCTCATTTTGTAACTGGACTTATTGTCAAAGGTGGTGTAGCGAAAATGCAAAAAAAAAAACTAAAATATCGCGAGAACGGCTAGTCCTAGTGTTGTTGTTGTTGTTAAAACCCAGACCGTCCGACCTACCAGAAAGGTGTAAGGTAACTGTTTGGACGGTCGGGAAGTGCCACCCAATTTAGACCGGAACCCAGTGGGGAGGCATCCACAGGGACCGTACCCTCCTTCCCCTACCACCAACCTCTCGGAAGGACTTTCGGACCCACATGTTTAACGTGATCGTACTCCGCATGAACACGGCGGCAGTTTTGGCAGTGGCTGGAATCGAACCCGGTCCTTCCGAGTGCAATTCCAGCGCGCTAACCAATGGGCTACCGCGCCCCGGCTAGTCCTAGTGTAATGGAGTTGGTCTTAGTATTTTTATCGTAACATATTACGCATGAAACAAGCATTTAATTGATATATTTGAGCATACATAGTCTTTTATTTCAGATTTTGACGATTTTTGAGGGCCAAAAAAAAAATAAATTCGGTCCATTAAATTTTCAGTTAACAGTGAATTTTGGCGGGCCATTTCGCAAAAAAAGGCCGGTTCTTTTATACAGAATCGTACCAAAAACTAATCAGCACCAGGGTCATACACAAGTGACTTATCTACCAAATTTCATGAAATTCGGTCCATTTGTTTTTGAGTTAGAGTGAATACATACATTGCATAGACAGACAGACAGATGAATGAATGAATGATATGAAGGTGGGTGGCTCCAGAAGAGCCTAGCACATCGACCAGAGGTCTATTGTACTACCCCAAAAAGAAAATGTAGATCCCTAAGAAAAGAGACCAGTAGCCGATGCAAAAATAAGCAGGCACTTGACAGGTATGTCATTCAGCTCCCAGGGTTCAATCACATGACGACCAATGTGTTCGAATCTGTGAGCAGAGTAGGCCTCACATTCACATAGAATGTGAGCTGCAGTTTCTTCGCTGTAATTACAGGCTTTGCAAAGCGAATCCTTGGAGACACCCATAATATTAATATGTCTCTTGAGGGTGCAGTGCCCAGTAAGGAGCTCAACAGCTCTCCTGATGCCAGTTCTACTGAGCCTGAAAAGTTCCTTTTGACGTGTACTAGGGCAATTGCAGTTGAGGATTTTCGCTTGCCTTTGTCCCTTAGTGTCACGCCAGTTCTTACATTGAAGCTTCCTGAAGATGTCATAGACAATTCTTCTGACAAGGTCATTGGGAATACCCAAGGCCGGCTCAGGGTCCACAAAAGGAGTACTAGAGCCTTTCCTAGCAAGTTCATCTGCCAATTCATTGCCAGGAATGCCCGAATGACCAGGCACCCAGTACAGAATGACACTATTATTACTAGCAATTTTACAGAGAGCATTATAGCATTCCCAGACAACGGAAGATGTCACAGTGAACTTCCCCAGAGCCATAAGAGCAGCCTGGCTATCAGAACAAATGAAAATCTGGCTATTCTCATACTTTCTGTCATAGCAAATTCTACAACACATAAGAATGGCAAATACTTCAGCCTGAAAGACAGTAGCAAAATTGCCAAGCGGATGAGATAGCTCAGTGCCATAATCAGGGCAACAGACACCAGCACCAGTACTTGTGCCAATCTTCGAGCCATCTGTATACCATACAAAACATTTATGTTTATTGTAGGTTGGAGTCCTCTTCCAATCATCCCGCGAGGGGACAATAATTTCATAAGGCTTATCAAACGTAAATTTGACATGTATGCCATCAGGTGGCATACAGAAATAAGGATGCCTAGCAACATTACTGTTAAGTTCGCCCCAAGATAGATACCTTGAGTAATCTTTCCAGTGTTTCAGATATTTGAGTCTGTTCATGCAGATAAGTGCTTCTGCTTCAATACGCATATAGAGCGGATGCAAGCCAAGTAAAAGTTCAAGAGTTGCAGTAGGAGTGGTTTTCATGCATCCGGAGATTGCAATGCACACCATCCTTTGAAGCTTAACTAAATCAAGTTTAGCAGTTTCACTTCTAATTCTGGACCACCAAACAATGGATCCATAAGAAATGATAGGACAGACTATCATCGAGTAAATCCAATGGATAGCTCTGGGATTAAGGCCCCAGGTTTTCCCAATAGCATTCCTACAAGACCAGAAGATTCTTCTGGCCTTAGTTGTGCAGTAGTCCAAGTGTCTCTTCCAATTAAGTTCCTTGTTAAAATAAATTCCCAAGAATTTAACCTCCTTGGAGCAAATAAGTTTCTGTCCAAAGAAGCAGATATTCCCAAGATTAAGTATGCGTTTCCTTGTAAACGCAACTAAAGCAGTCTTCTGCGGATTAACCGTAAGGCCTGCATTTTTACACCATGTCTCAACCCTCCTAAGAGCAGTAGACATCATGTCAGAGACAGTGTTGCCAAATTTGCCCCTGGCAATGATGACAACATCGTCAGCATATCCAATGCAAGAGACACCAGAGATATTAATGCTTTCCAAAAGAGAGTCCACAACAAGACACCAGAGAATTGGTGAGAGCACACCTCCTTGTGGACAGCCTGAAAGTGCATGCACAGTCATACTTTCACCAAGTAAAGATGCACAGATATACCTGTTAGATAACAAGTTCTTGATCCAATAAGATATCGTGGTATCAACACCCTTTCTGTTTAAAGCAACAAGAATGGTGTCGATGGGTACTTTATCAAAGGCACCTTCAATGTCAAGAAAGGTAGCAAGAGCAATTTCCTTGGCATTGAGATTTCTCTCTAAAATAAAGGAGAGACTGTAAAGAGCAGTGTCCGTAGATTTGCCCGGTTGATAGGCATGTTGAGAACTAGACAAGGGCTTAGAGGCCAGAATCACTTCCCTTAAATACCTATCAATAAGCTTTTCAATAGTCTTTAAAAGAAAAGACGTAAGGCTGATAGGCCTAAAAGATTTGGCCTCATAATAATTGTCCTTTTCAATTTTCGGAATGAAGATAACCTTAGTATGCCTCCACGCATTTGGTATATGACCAAGGGCAATACAGGCTCTGTAAATATTGCAGAGAATGGGAGCAAGCATCATTATTCCCTCCTGGAGAAGAATTGGAATGATGCCATCAGTTCCCGGAGTTTTATAGGGTTTATGGGAATTAATTGCCCATTTAACCCTATCAAGAGTAACAATGCTCCTAGCAATACTCCAGCTATTGTCATCAGACAAGGACGTGGAGCAAGCAATACCACTGTCACACTGAACAACAGGATGAGAAACCGGAAAGTGAACTCTGAACAGCTCAGTCAGGGTCTCTTCACCAGTAACAGTAAAGTCACCATTGGACTTCTTGACAGTGTTAAGTTTACAATTTCTGTCTCTAGCCATCAACTTAACAAGTTTTGCAACGGCAGGGGCATCATTAATACCTTCGCAGTATGTTCTCCAGGAATTTCTCTTGGCATCCCTAACTGCTTTATTATAGGAGGTGAGGGCAGATTTATAAGTCTGCCAATCACCATTCTTCTTGGCTCTATTAAAGAGCTTCCTGCATTTCCCACGCAACCGGCTGAGCTCACTAGACCACCAAGGAACAATCCTTGGGGAGTCAGCAATGGTGGTTCTGCAGTTACTATGAAACGTACGGATGATGGCCTGTTGCACAGAGTCAACAGCCAGATCCAAGGTTTCAATAGAGGTTTCAACTCACCAATGTGACTGGCCAGATTGACCCTGAGATCTTCTTTGTAGGAACCCCAATTAGTCTTCCTTGGGTTCCTACCCTTGTCCTCTAAAGATTTTACAGGACCTTTAACAGAAAAAGAAATTAATTGATGATCAGACAAGGATATATCATCTGAAACCTTCCAATTAATTACCGACTCAAAAGCAGAACTATTACACAGGGTAATATCAATAACCTCGCGACGTTTTACAGTCACGAAGGTAGGAGTATTACCCTTATTAAGTAAATAAAGCTTATGGAGAAGGATCTGGTCTAAAAGATCATCACCCCTACGGTTACAATTACTACTGCCCCAAACAGTGTTATGGGCATTTGCATCGCAACCAATAATCATTTTTTTACTATTACAGTATTCAGTAAGATTAATAATGACCTTAGAAAAAGTTTCCTTATCTTCATAAGGAAGATAAGCTGAAACAAAGATGTATTCCATCATATGTTCATCAGTTTTAAGTTTCACACTGATGGCAACATTGTCACCATCAAGGAATTTAACCAGATGAACAGCATTGAGCTTGTTGCTGACAGCAATACAGGCTCTGGGTCTGGTGCAGGATGTGTCATAAAAGACATTGAATCCTTTGATCCCTAGACCCAAAATATTTCCATTACAGGTCCAGGGTTCTTGGATAAGAGCAATATCAGCTCTACCGTTGAAAAGCCTTTTGCTAAGAATAGCAGAGGCAGATCGACTATGATGCAGATTAATTTGCACAACCTCAAGACAGCCCATAAGCAAAAACAAGAAAAGGGCACAGAAAACCTAGGAGAAAGAAATTCACCTAGTATCATGACAATGATCAGCATCAAGCATGATATCATTGTCAAAATCCTTCATGCGTTTTTCCAACTCATCATCCGAAATCGGAGGGTTAGCATGAAGTGTATTATCGGAACCAGAAGCAATTTCTAGCTCATTAAGTTTAGGTATCATAGTCTCAAGACTACCAATACTTACCTGAGAGGAGGTCGCCCGGTCTGCTGGCTGTTCCTTCATCTCCGTCTTCCCTTTAGGCTTTTCGTTTGGATCACGAAGAATCTTAAAGACTCCACGGTCCAAACCGATAAATGCACCAAGGTCAGCTTTGCGAATCGTATCCGCAGCCTCCGAATCCACCTCGAAGATCCATCTTACAGAGTGGGGTTCCACAAAATTTTGCAGAACACGCCACTCCTCCGACTTCAGCTCCGGGTTGTGTGATAAGGCTTTCACACCTCTGTGTTAAAATTGTATATTAAAGTATTGTTTTATTTCTGTGTGATTGAAAGTGTCAATTTCGAAATGTAAATGTCTTTTCTACATGTTTTCAATTACATTGACTTTTAAGGGAAGTGAACTCTAAAATCGCAAAAGTGTTTATGTTCCAGAAAAATAGTAATAGTTTTGTATTTTCGCTTCTCAGTCGCTAGTTGGGAACTTGCAGGTTTTGCGCACGCGCGCGTTTGAAAAAGGATTTTGGAAGCAGTGTGGAAGGAGTCGTGGAAAAATGTAGACGTGTGTGTTTGATTCGCGTATGATCGCGAATTTTAAGAAAAGGTGGATTAATTTTGAAAGTGGAAGGATGTGATTAAAATATGTATCATAGTTCGACAAGTTGTGCGTAGAGTCGTTTGGCTCGGTTCAGAGATGAGTCACTCGTGTTTTTAAATGAATCAGCCTGGTAGTAATGGAATAATGAGTCTTGTGAAAAGAGAAAATGGTTCTTTCACTGGTCGGCTTGAATCGCTAATAGGGCTAGAGGGAAAGCTCATTTTACAGCGATTTGTATTTGCCTGACTCCTCCTTGTGTCCTAAGGTACGAATCAACCAATCTCCGTAACCAACCAAGATGTCGAATTCCGCCAGCATGATGTTGTGTAGTCAAGTTTCCCGACCATTATGGATTTTGTTCTGCGCAAGAATCTCGATGAGTTTATGCCGAGAGTCCATCCTGATATCCTTTCCCATGGTACAGAATTGTAAATGTTATATTTAAAAGAGACGAGGTAAAGTTTTATATATATTTAGTCTTCCACCTAACGAATAGAGTGTTAATTGTCAAATCCTCGTGAGTATCAAGTCATTGATGATGTTATATGAAAATGTCGTATATGTTCAAAGTATACAAATGTGATATATAAATGTCAAGTATAATATGAGGAATATTGTGTTTATTTTATGTATCAGAAAATATGTGTATTCTCTTGGTTCCTCTTCCTCCAGGGGTGTTCTTAATGGTCACCCTACCGAGTGTAACTCTGAGTTATTGCGAGAAATGCTTGTACTCCACTGTTTTCGATCAACTGCCTTGTTATTTCATGTTTAATAAATGTGTTTGATTTCAAAACTTTGTCTTCTCTGTCGAGTATACCAAAACGTTCGCGACAGAATTGGTGCCGTTACTTTTCTCGGTGAGTGGGGAAGAGCTGAGAGAATTAAAATTTTTAAAAATTTTTCTTAAGAATTGAAATTTTGAAGGTTAAAAATTACCGTTGTGCTAAAATGAGTGTTTTCTTAAGTAAACAGAGTTCCATGTTCTGTTTTCGGTATTCTCAAAAACGAGTGTTCTTGGAATTTGATATGTGCCATTTGATAAAAAAAATTGATTTGTTTGCATATTTATGTCATTTGATTTGATAAAAACTGGTTTTATTGTAAATACTGTTTAAGAACATTGCAATTGCATATTGTGTTAAACTATACGAGTATATTTGATTGTTATGCAAAATGGCTCCAATTACTAGAAACAAAAAAGTAAATGTCGGTAAGATGAGTAAAAATTCAAGTAAAAAATTAAATTCCTCCTTGAATTTGTCGCTTGAGATTGCTACTGAGTCGGATACTGTTAATTCTAGAAGTAAAGTTAAAAATGTTAGCCACAAAGCTAAATCTAATGAGGAAAATATATCAGATAAATCGCCGGTATGTCTGAATTCTTCTTCTGGCACTTTGCCAAATCAAAACAGTGCTTCATCGGTAAATGATAACATGTTAAAATCATTCCATATTTTCACACCTAAGTTCGCACATCATATTCCAAAATTCTCGGGAAATTCAGAGCTTTCGTTGTCACAGTTTTTGGAAAAGTTAAATTTAGTAGCCACTCATGCAAACTGGAGTGAGTGTTGAAGACCCAGACCGTCCGACTCGTCCAAAGGACTGAGAGCAACTATTTGGACGGCCGGAAACTGGAGTGAGTGTGACAAATTAGTTTGTTTGAGATTGAATTTAGAGGGGGAAGCAAATAGATTGATTGAAGAGAATCCAAAGCACAGAAATTGTAAAAATTTGCAGGAAATTATTCACATTTTGAAAGATCATTTTGAAGTGACCGAAAATGTTACTAAAAACATAATTTCACTCGTGAACTTTACACAGAGACCAAATGAGTCGGTTAAACAGTTTTCGATGAGAATCGAAGCTGCTTCATTTAAGGTTGTTCCGGAAGATGTAGATTCCGAAAGTGAGAATAAAATCAGGCAAACACTTTTAAAAACTTCATTTATTAATGGTTTATATCCGGAACTAAAAAGATTGGTGTTGTCACAAAACCCTAGAGATTTTTATTCGGCTAGAAAACTTGCAATTCTTGAGGAATCTATTTTAAATGAAAATAATGCTATGTACTTGACTAATCCGGTACTTACAAGAAAAGGTGTTCTCACACCAGAAAAATATGTTCTCACACCAGATCAAAGTGAAAGTATGTCAGATTTAAAAAGAAAAGTGTTAGAACAGGAAAGGGACATTGAATTTCTTAGGGGTAAAATAGAAAAATTTAAGTTTAATTCAGATAAAGTTAACGAAAAGCGTTCACCGCATCCAAAGTGTGACAAATGTGGTAAATTAGGTCACGTTCAAGAACAGTGTTGGAAAAAGGTTTTTCAAAAAAGAGATGCGTACGGTATAAAATGTAGGAAAATTTATACCAGTCCTGGAACTAGGTATCACCAGGGTGAAAGACACAGAGGGCAAATGTCTGCAAATGAGTGGAAGTATAAAAAGCAAGGAACGCAAAATTATAAAAATAAGGAGTCATATAAATCTTTGCAAAATTCCAAAAATCATTCTTCTGGGAATCAGAGTAGATATCCCATGCACAATTATAATAATAGAAAAACTTTTGATAGGCAAACATCACATTTTGAGGAAAATAATATTTGTCATAATATTACAAATTCTTTGTCATCTTCTTCTATTATAAAAGGAAAATTAGTGAGCAGTGAAGTGTCAATATTGATTGATACGGGTAGTTCAATTAATTTAGTGTATGAGGAAGCTTTAAATACTGTACCCATTGCACATATGTTGCTAACATACAAACCAACAATTTTGCGTAGCTTTAGTTCACAAGATACTAAAGTTGAATGTTTAGCCACTATTTCGCTAAATTTGGGAAAAGAAAGATTCCCTACCGAATTTTTTGTGTTAAAATCACCAGCTCCTATTTCATATAATGTAATCCTTGGTAACAAGTTTTTACATAAACATAATGCTATTATAGATTATAATCACTTCTGTTTTAAGTTTTCAAACTCTTCCATTCCTTTTGTTGGTTATCAATGTACGAATAATTTACTTTCGATTTCAAATCATGAACCGGCAAATGAGTCGGAAAGTGCAGACTCAAACCTAAGTAGTGTCGCAAAGCGTATTGCTGTGCCTGACTCGCAGATGAGTAGTGGAAAAAATGTTCGTGTGGTAGAGGACTGTAAACCGAAAGAGTTCCATACGAATGCATGTGCCAAATGCAAAGCAGATCTGGCACCGGTAGTGAATGAGTCTCAGGTCATTCGGGAAGAGTATGTGAGCAGAAATTTTTCGGAAAATAATGTAGTGCCACATTTGGGTAGTGAAGAGGTACATATTAACGATTTGGAAAATGGAAGCAAATCTTTTAGAGATTTGGTAGTAAATGCACAGAATGTTACTTTGCATATGGGGGAAAAGCAAAATCATGTTAGAGGTGGTACAGAAGTTAACTTTGTCATTCAACACAAAAACAATCCATGTAATCAGCAATTGGTCCACGTTAATAGATTAACTCCTTTACCTCCTAGACGTAGTGAATTGATTTCTAGCACATATAATGATAACATTGATAATTCTTCAACTCAAGAAACAGGACAATTTAAAAGTAGATATTTTCTAAACCATCAAAATAGGGTTAAAACTCAAAATGTTCCTAATTCACACAAGTATGACTTGCGCCCAAGAGGCCAATTTATTCATTAAAGTTACTTGTCAATTAAGGCAATATGTCAAGAGAGCAATTGGCTCAAAAGTAAAGTAAAATGTTTAGATTATGAAATTCTCACATTTTCAAAAAAAAAAAAAAAAAAGACTGATATTGTTGTGAGATGGACAATTATGTTTCATAATATTATATTTTCAATTGTTTCACAAAATGTTTTGCAAAACTGTATGCTATGTTAAAATGGATCCAATATTTCTGAACTTCTGTGTAATTTGCTTTATGTGTCAGTCAGCTGAATGTTCTGTACTGCAAGTTCTGTGCCAGTGCAGCTTTCTGAATGTGAGTGCCATGTTAATCAGGTTGAAGTAGTGTTTTAAAATTCTAAATACTTAAATAATAATTTTTTTTTGCTTTACTTTAATGATAAGCAGTAATGTTTTAAAGTAATTTTAAGATAATTAAGTACTTGATGGATTAGAGTTTTGGTAAGGATTTTTAAGGATAACTGATAATTTTTATCTCTGTTTTATTTTATGAATGTGTGAATGATTTTTTTTTAATTTAAAGGTCTAGTAAATTTTAGAAATTTTTTTTGTCATTTGGTGTTTGTTGACTTATTGGTTGGGGGTACCGCCACCTCTAGGTTTGCAACTTTCTAATGGACTTGTTTCTTGCCTGGGTGCCTGATCAACATTCTTGGTTTGAAAATTTGTCTCATTTTCTAAATTAGTAATTTTTTTTAAATGTCTTTTAAAGTAATTTGTTGGCAAGGTTGGATAATAGTTAATAAATTGATTTCTGTGAAAAGTAAATTTATAGAATTTTAATTGTAAAATTTTTGAAGAAAGAAAACTTTTTGTTTAGTTAAACTTTTTGTGAGTTGAGTAAATTAAATTTTCATGTCTCTGTGGTACTCACCAGAAAATGTATTAGTGTTTAAGTTTTAAAAGGGGCAATTTCATCATTTGTGTCTTGTTAATTTGGTGTTGTCTTGTAAAGGTCTATGCTTGTATTGAGACTTATTTTTTTTTGACTCACGAGTCAAACTTTAGGCCACTCTTGGATTTTGGTTATTATGCTGGTCATGATCTTGTTTGTTTTTGTTTTTTTCTTTGATGTACATGTACATCGCTCAAAATTTACACTAAATTCCTCTCAATGGAACATATGTCATTGGGAACTTAATGCAGGTATTTTCCTAGTATTGTGCGGAAAAATTCCCCGCTTTGCAGGAAATTTTTCTCCCGGGCCCCGAAGGAGTGTGATAAGGCTTTCACACCTCTGTGTTAAAATTGTATATTAAAGTATTGTTTTATTTCTGTGTGATTGAAAGTGTCAATTTCGAAATGTAAATGTCTTTTCTACATGTTTTCAATTACATTGACTTTTAAGGGAAGTGAACTCTAAAATCGCAAAAGTGTTTATGTTCCAGAAAAATAGTAATAGTTTTGTATTTTCGCTTCTCAGTCGCTAGTTGGGAACTTGCAGGTTTTGCGCACGCGCGCGTTTGAAAAAGGATTTTGGAAGCAGTGTGGAAGGAGTCGTGGAAAAATGTAGACGTGTGTGTTTGATTCGCGTATGATCGCGAATTTTAAGAAAAGGTGGATTAATTTTGAAAGTGGAAGGATGTGATTAAAATATGTAACATAGTTCGACAAGTTGTGCGTAGAGTCGTTTGGCTCGGTTCAGAGATGAGTCACTCGTGTTTTTAAATGAATCAGCCTGGTAGTAATGGAATAATGAGTCTTGTGAAAAGAGAAAATGGTTCTTTCACTGGTCGGCTTGAATCGCTAATAGGGCTAGAGGGAAAGCTCATTTTACAGCGATTTGTATTTGCCTGACTCCTCCTTGTGTCCTAAGGTACGAATCAACCAATCTCCGTAACCAACCAAGATGTCGAATTCCGCCAGCATGATGTTGTGTAGTCAAGTTTCCCGACCATTATGGATTTTGTTCTGCGCAAGAATCTCGATGAGTTTATGCCGAGAGTCCATCCTGATATCCTTTCCCATGGTACAGAATTGTAAATGTTATATTTAAAAGAGACGAGGTAAAGTTTTATATATATTTAGTCTTCCACCTAACGAATAGAGTGTTAATTGTCAAATCCTCGTGAGTATCAAGTCATTGATGATGTTATATGAAAATGTCGTATATGTTCAAAGTATACAAATGTGATATATAAATGTCAAGTATAATATGAGGAATATTGTGTTTATTTTATGTATCAGAAAATATGTGTATTCTCTTGGTTCCTCTTCCTCCAGGGGTGTTCTTAATGGTCACCCTACCGAGTGTAACTCTGAGTTATTGCGAGAAATGCTTGTACTCCACTGTTTTCGATCAACTGCCTTGTTATTTCATGTTTAATAAATGTGTTTGATTTCAAAACTTTGTCTTCTCTGTCGAGTATACCAAAACGTTCGCGACAGTTGAAACGGTTCAGCCGTTTCAGCAAAACAATCGGCTCCTTGGTGTACACGTCTCTGGTTTTGAATGCCAACTTGACAGGTTTGGGAAGGTCATTAGCACTCAAGACCATAAGTGCCTCTCCCAAAACCTGACTGTCATTATGGAAGGTTCTCTTGACCCATTCCACAGTATTTGCATCATTGCAATGAAGAACCAAAGCTCCAGCGTTTGAGCTGAAGAAATGGATCTTCGGAAGTTGCTCACCAGTGGGGATCCCATCTATTTTATCGAGAGTCACCAACTGGATGATGTCAACCTCTTCCTTGCTCAGCTTATTAGAAGGGAAGGACTTCTTGACGATAGCCATCTAAATAACCTGGACCGCTTGAGCGTATGTTCCAGGTTGGATGTCCGTCCTCGATCTCTTCTTAACGACTAGATCTCTTAGAGAAGGTGTGGCTCCTACCGACCTAAGTCGTTTGGTGCCTCCAACTTTCTCTGTGACAGTGCCAGCTTTTGCAAGCCTCTGGTCCAACTGCCTAGGCATGCGCCTCTTCCTGCGCCTCTGTGCTTTGGTGAGTATACCCTGCGTCACAGCCATGGTTTCAGTGTGTCGGTCACCGAGGTTCGCGACTCCACTTCCTTCCACAGCCGGACTGCAGGCTTCCTCCTTTTTGCCAAGATCCAACCCCAGAGGGGTTGTTTCAATGGCTGATTGGGAGACATCCGAAGATGAACCCAATCCTTTCATCACCTCTTCATTTACGCTGCTGCAGCACGGAGAACCAGGAAAACTCGAAAGAGTCCAATCTGATTTTTCCATGCTGTAACCATAAGAGAGAGAGAAAAACCACGGATTACTTCCAGTTCGATCGAAGCCCCCGGTAGGCCTCGTCTCCCCACACTTTTCTAACGTGAAAAGTGTAACCGCCGGAGTCATTCGCAAAGCTAGATGATAAGGAGCGGGCCATAACGTGCACCAGGTACACAGGGCCCAGGGATCAACAAGGATCCAAGGGGGATTTCTCGATATGAAACGCTCCCCACCATCCAACCAACGCAACCAAGGGACTCGACCTCTGGAACCGTTTACTACAAACGTTTCTTGAAAGCAATACTACAGATGCACGCCGCTTTGCCCTTTTCGCCACACAACCACCTGGTCCCGTTCCCGAGCCCAAACGGTATACCTTACAGCAGAGGCCGAAGAGTGGTACTAAGGCCCATAAGGCAGAAGTGAAGTTTACTAGGGGCTTGGCATTGATGCAGTCTGCAGCTAGAAGAAAAAGTTTGCTAGGGTACCTCGGGATAGCAACACCCGTATCCACAAAAGAAATGGATCCCTGAGGATTTTACAGAGTGAGACTAAGTGCCTCACTTCCAACCCCCAACCTGGAGGACCAGGATGCCTCATTTAGTCCGGAACCTCACCTTCGACCTGTCCGGCAAGGGAGACCCCACCAGTAGCCGAAGCTACCGCCGGCATAGCTCTTAGGCAAGGGAGACCCCACCAGTAGCCGAAGCTACCGCCGGCATAGCTCTTAGGCAAGGGAGACCCCACCAGTAGCCGAAGCTACCGCCGGCATAGCTCTTAGGCAAGGGAGACCCCACCAGTAGCCGAAGCTACCGCCGGCATAGCTCTTAGGCAAGGGAGACCCCACCAGTAGCCGAAGCTACCGCCGGCATAGCTCTTAGGCAAGGGAGACCCCACCAGTAGCCGAAGCTACCGCCGGCATAGCTCTTAGGATCATCGGAACACACAAGCTCCCGTCAAGGCGCAGGCATCAGTTAGTGGAGCAGACAGACAGATACACAGGCAGACAGAAACACACACAGGTGTCATGCTAAAAATAATTTTTTCGAGTTCTAGAGATCCCAAAACGTGTAGATCCGTCGAAAACTCTAGTTGCGATTTTCGGTACGATTCGAATATTTTTCCTATACATTACCATGTATTGCAGGGAAAGTAAAGAAAACAACTAAAAATCTAATTTGCATACAAAAAATTTTCTTGCTCTGAGGTATTTTGGAATTTGGTCTGAATTATTACACTACCAAATTTCTTATAGATACTCTAAGTCCCCTGGACGAGTCGGACGACCTGGGGCTTTCACTACCAAATTTCTTAGATGTGGACTACTTCGAGTCTGTACTACGCAATCAGCAGGTAAATAAACAAATGAACAGAGATTTCTATTTTTATTAAGATTCTATAGGATTAGACATTTGGCCAGTTATATAACCGAATGCATATAATTGTGGCCAGTTTTCCCGTCGAAGTTGATTGTATTGGTGATTTCATGCTGAATGATGCATCATAGATAATGAAAATTTAATATTACAAGAAAATTCGCAGACGATCAATCTTCGATTATTGATTAACAAGAAAGATAAATCATGCATAAATTATTGATTATGAAACACTTTTCAACTGGAATGTAATTTTATTTAAACAGCTCTAAAATGCGATACATTCATCACTCATATTTCTTAAATTATCACAGTACTACAATAATTTATTATACTTGGAAACGTAAAACTTCATCAAAAAAGGTAATGCTGTATATCGCCTGCTTCTCTTTGTAAAAGTCATGCATATTTCATTCATATCACTTATATTCCAGACTCCAGAGCTAAATAATTTTGCTTGAAAATATTAATTATTTCTTATACAACTCATCTTACAATCGCTTGATTTGTTTACATTCTGCATAAGTTAAAAATAGGCTTCGTTGTAGAAAAAATCAAAGTTTAGTGATCATTTAAAATAAAAAATACTGTAATTGCGTTGGCACAGAATGTAGATACACACATAAAACGCAAAAATAAAACGGTTTTATGACGGATGCAACTCTAAATATAAATTTGAAAGATCCTTAAATATCATGATCTTTACACACGGAAAAAAATGGATGCCATATTTTATTTTGCAATAAGTCACGCAATCTCTTCATATATCATGGGTTGTTGTTGTTGAAACCCAGACCGTCCGACCTACCAGAAAGGTGTAAGGTAACTGTTTGGACGGCCGGGAAGTGCCACCCAATTTAGACCGGAACCCAGTGGGGGAGACATCCACAGGGACTGTACCCTCCTTCCCCTACCACCAACCTCTCGGAAGGACTTTCGGACCCACAGGTTTAACGTGATCGTACGCATGAACACGGCGGCAGTTTTGGCAGTAGCTGGAATCGAACCCGGGCCTACCGAGTGCAACTCCAGCGCTCTAACCAATGGGCTACAGCGCCCTTCATATATCATGGGTGTAATTATTTAAATTTTTTTTTTTTTTTTTTTTTTTTTTTTTTAAATAATAATTACACCCATGATCATATATCATGGGTGTAATTATTATTTAAAAAATTTTTTTAAATACAATAACATATTTTGCTGAAATTTTTTTTTCCACATTTTATGCAATAATTTGAATATGTCCTAAAATTTTCAAACTAATTTGCAAATATTAACTCCGCTTAAAAAATGTTTAAAAGATTATGCCCCAGGATTTAATATATTCCTTTTTTAACCCGGGTTAAATCTAAAATTAATTTGGTGCTATTATTAATTTTCATTCCCATATGTCCCACAGACCGTATTAACAACATACTCGTACTAAAATTTCATTTTGATAAAGTCATTTTTTACGGCAGTTATCATGCGAACGGATGGACAGGCAGACAGACAGACAGACAGACAGAATGACCAAAGTCAACTATGTTAGAAAACGTCAAATAGTAAAGTGAGATTAAAATATATATAAATACTGAGCATAAACATTTCCCATTTAAAATATAGTCACAGTTAATACAAGTACATCCAAAACAGTGTCTGATATAAATTTTTCAAAAATTACACTCTCAATGTCTGCCTCAATCGAATTTTTATCGAAAATATTCGAATTAAAACGAACAGCTTTGAATTCATTCTCATTAACAGGGAAGAAAGGAAAAAAAAAAGTACTGAACTGAAAATTCGAGATTCTGCCTTCGAAAATGCACCCAAGTAGTGCTTCATTAACCGGATAATTAATTGGAAGCTAATTAACTTTTTTTTGTAATCAGTCTTCTCCAAGTCTCGCTTCGATTCGCGTTTTCTGAAACTTTCCCGGAATCTTCCAAATCCTGAGAGACTGCATGCTCTTTGTCTTTATCAATTTCGCAAAAGAACTCCCCCTCGGAATTTGGAATTTTAACCTCGAAAAACTTTTTAAGAAACTTCAAGAAATGCAAACATGTATTACGTTTTACCAAGAAATGATATGGAGAAGAGGTTGTAATTAAATAACGGCAAATTAAAAATGTTTAGAGGGTGGGGAAAGGTACGCATAATCCGAAGAGGATTTTTAAAAGGGAAATCCGACATTTTGTCTTTTGCCTGCAAAAGTCAGTAAGATATAGGGGAAGTCTTGGGGTCGTGTCGAAAATCGAAATTCGAGTTTTCGATGGATCTACATACTTCTAATCCTTTAAATCACGAAAAAAAAAATTTAACATGACTTCTGTGTTTATGTTTGTGTGTATGTCTGTTTGTGCAATGTATGCATCCACTCTAATTTAAAATCTGTTGGACGAAATTTTACAAAACTTGGTAGGTAAGTCTCTTATATTATCCTGGAGCTGATTGATTTTGCTGCGATTCGAAAAATAATAGCCTGTCTGCTTTAGCAAAATGAACCACAAAACTTGTCAAAATCTGTACTACGAAACTGAAATAGATTAACACCTTTTCTTTTGGATCAACTGTTCTCAAGATATTAATTTTTGAAAGCTTTCAAATGTTTCATAATGCAATAAATCGCCATATAAGAAAAGTTTTAAAACCGTATATATAATTGTATATAATTTCCATTTGGTAAATTGAAGCATTTAAAAATGACGCGGTTGTCAAAATTCCATCCACTAAAATATCTTGTGAATGGTATTTCCTTTCAAAGACAGGGTTTTCGTTTTCTGTTTCGTATAAAATTATATAATATGATAGAATCATTTGTGGAAGGTTAATTTCAGGTTTTTACTTTCCTTATATACATAATGTATAAGGAAAGTATTGTGACGGGGTCGAAAATTCGAATTCGAGTTTTCGACGGGAGAGTACGTTTCAAGCATCCCTGATCACGAATCAAACATTTTTGAAGTGATGTCTGTGTGTGTGTGAAAGTATGTGTGTGTGTGTGTGTGTGTCAGTGAGCCTGTGGAGACGATAACTGACGAACGAATGGACCGATTCAAACCAAATTTGGTACAAAAATCACAATCCGTAAACACTGGAAACCTATTGTTTTTATACGTAATCGAATGTTCAGAACCCCCTTAAATTTTCGAATAAAATTTTGAAAAAATCGTCAAAAAATCAAAACCGCTAATAAAGTTACGCAAATAGACATTTCTTATGTAATTTTTCATTAGAAAACGATTGGCATAAATTTTAGAACGCTAACATGAACCGTTCTCGAGATATTGTACATTTTTCAAAAAAAATTATGAAAAAGTCACATAAAAAAAAAATCCTATTGAGAAACATGTTCACTTTTCATTTGTAATACCATGCGATAAATTGAGTGACATCATTCTCGTGGATCTAGCTTGTTCCATTCATGAAAAAATATACTTTGAATAATACTTTTGTATTTAAACGCCAATAGTCATTTATCTGCTGTAAGAATAACTTTTTTCTTAGTGCATAACGTTTGGCGAGATTTTGGCGACGAATTTGGCGGAATGTCGCCAACTTGGTGACATTTTTTAAATGTTGCCAAATTAATGAAAATCTCGCCAAATGGATAAAAATGATGCTAAATCAATGAAAATGACGACTAATTGTCGAAAATTCAATATCTTGGAAAGAATATTAGTATCTACTACAAGAAAAACCTATTTTTTTACTGTAAAAGTAGTAAATTCATTACATTATATAAGGAAAGTCATGTGTTGCCCACATCAGATTTTTTATTTTAAAGAGGGCTAGTTTTATAGCAATTTATACCAAAATATAATCAGCACTAGGGTAGTACATGAATTATGTAACTGCTAAATATCAGTAAAATCAGACGGACAGTTTTCAAGCTAGAGAGGTTACATACCTTTCATAGGCATATAGAATACGAATAAATTATATATTAAAAAAAGGTTCATTCGTATCTAAAGAATGTAAATTCAGTGAAAACTTAAACTCTAATTATCAACTGTGTTTTAATAAATTGCTCTATACGTTATGTATGGCAGGGAAATTATAAAATAAAAACTATTAAAATAAGAAATATAGTGAGTGTGTGATTTGCAATGAAAAGATAGGAGACAATTTAAATCAATTAATAACATTAATTACCGTCAACTCACCCTCTCTGGAAAAGAGTCCTGATCTTTTTGTCTCAATTTGAAATTCTGAAAATTTTCATACCCTTCCCCTAAACATCGAAAAAAAATCAGAAAAATGTAAAAAAAAAAAAAATTCATCGCCGAATAAAATTAATTTATTAATAAAAATTTGTGTTTCTTTCTTTTAACTTCAAAATTCCGAGTAAGCCTTCCACCCCCTACATACTCTGACGTTTTCAGTCTCAGAGACGGATCGGCGGAATTCTACTTGTTTTTTTGGCTAAATTCCAGAGACCGACACGACGAAACATTGCACCTGTTGCAGCAGGTGCAATGTTTCTGTCGGCGATTTCCATGGACGCCAATGCTTGCAAAGGGGGATCGAACTGTTTGAGATAGGATATGTCAAATACCTGTCCTTTGAGAGGTTCTTCGTTTGGGATGGACACTGTCCCACCCGTAAGCAAAAGGTTGAATGCATTTTTTTCGAAACGGAATTTTCAAAGGTTTTACATTTTTAAAATGCTCCATGCGTCTTAATTTTTGACTGAGACGCATGAAATTTGGCAAAAAGACACCTCTCATACTTTTTAATGAAACGGGGTATGGATTTTATAATTGGACTTTATTAAGGTAATTTAAAAGTGAATAAGTGAATAAGAACCTAATTAAATGATGAAAATTAAGTTTTAATGCTGAAAATATTTTAAAAAAAATAACTTTCTATGGGATTTAAAAATGAATACCCAAATTTGTTCATAATGTGCTTTTGAGTGATTATAATGTTAAATTAATCAAAAATGTGAACAAATGGCACCCAAGGAGCATTTTCAAATTTTCTTTAAAAAAAATTAAATTAAAAAAAAATACAAAATTATAACAAAATAAAAAAGAAATTAATGGTATTGTATATAGTAATGTGAAGAGGAATATTTATACAAATTTTCACGTTTCTCAGTCAATAAATAAATAAAAAAAATTTAAACGTCCACCGTCCCCTTAAATCTGTGTTCCGAAATCTCTTGTGGTTTTTTTTTATGGTAATTGCCGTTGCATTTTGTATTTGAAGTTATTCTCTAACTATTCCAAAATTTAGTCTGTTTAGCTCCAATTTGTTGTCAAAACTCTTTCAAATCCTACAACATTGGAAATCAATGAATTTTTTTTTCTAAATATAATATTTAACTCCGAAAACTTTCAAAAAGTACGTTCTCTCTCTTTTTAACTTCATTTAGCCGTTGATTAAGGAAAAAATAAAACTGACTACGGAGAAAATCGTCTGTTGATCTTTTAATTTTCCAACAGAGGCACACTTGCAACTCAGCGATCCTGGGCATTTCAAAGTTATTTCAAATTCGATCATTGCAGTTTATTATATGAAGTTTACCTTTGTGATTGAGTTTTTTAAATCAAACTACAACTGAAAACTTTTTCTTTTACACTTTTTGTTCATATGTCGTAAATGATGTTATCAGAGTTTTTTTGCAAAATTGTGGTACTATAGATAAAAATTTTGATGTGTGTGAAAATCCGAAGCACATACTACAGATTAACAAATTCCAATATTATGGGCAAACAACGACGATTGAGGTCTTTGTTACAACATAATCTTGATGAAAATCAATTGCATTTTTGTTATAATGAATTATTCTAGGATGCGACCTCTCTTTAAATCCGGCAATTGTTCGAATGAATTATTCTAGGATGCGACCTCTCTTTAAATCCGGCAATTGTTCGAATGAATTATTCTAGGATGCGACCTCTCTTTAAATCCGGCAATTGTTCGAATGAATTATTCTAGGATGCGACCTCTCTTTAAATCCGGCAATTGTTCGAATGAATTATTCTAGGATGCGACCTCTCTTTAAATCCGGCAATTGTTCGAATGAATTATTCTAGGATGCGACCTCTCTTTAAATCCGGCAATTGTTCGAATGAATTATTCTAGGATGCGACCTCTCTTTAAATCCGGCAATTGTTCGAATGAATTATTCTAGGATGCGACCTCTCTTTAAATCCGGCAATTGTTCGAATGAATTATTCTAGGATGCGACCTCTCTTTAAATCCGGCAATTGTTCGAATGAATTATTCTAGGATGCGACCTCTCTTTAAATCCGGCAATTGTTCGTAGTGTCGCCGAGTGCGTCTCAAAAGCATCCTTGTACACAACAGTATCAAATCAGAAAATCCAATTTAAATTGCCCGTGAGTGAGACAGCCTTATAATATAATCGACGTTGACAGTTTGATCATTTGCATAACTCTTAAAACGAAATTTGCATGCCGAGTATCATGGCTCAATTTTCTATGGGTACATATATTTTTTATAATATAGAGTATATATAGATATCACCTTAGATATCACCATAAACATTATCACAGACATCATCTCAAAAACGTCTGAATCGTGTTCAAGGATGCATGAAACGTGCTCTCCCGTCGAAAACTCGACTTCGAATTTTCAAGCCCGTCACAATACTTTCCTTATACATTATACTAAGTATATAAGGAAAGTAATATAAGCATTATTTTCTTCCACAAATAGAATAATTAAGCCGTTTAGCACCATTCAGCTATTAAGAATATTCTAAATCCTAAAAAATTGAATATAAATATAGATTTCCATTTTAAATCTGAATTTGATTTCTGAATAGTTTCGCAAGACTACAACTACGTTCTTATACTCTCCTTTTATCTGTCTCTCCTTTTGCCGTTGATTGAACGAAGATAAAAAAAAGTCGCTAACAAGAAAATCATCTGCTGATCTCTCCTTATCCTCCTGCAGCAGCATCTGCAACTCAGCGATATATTCTGTAAAAATGTTCAAAATTTAATCTTCGCAGCTCATCGTTTAGAGTTATAGCTGGCAATCGAGTTCTTTTACTTGAGATACAATTGAAGAAAACTTTTCCTTGTTGAAAAGTTTGTTCCTTCATGTTAAAAGATGTTATCCGTGGAACTTCGGAAACTGAGGTGTGATTGATCAAAATGGATCTGTTATTAGATTCACCTATATTGGATATAAAGCTGATTTTCTAAAATACACTCAACGCGGTTGTTTTCAGAATATCCGAGGAAATGTTCAGCTTTACGTTTTTAACTTTCTTTACGTACATAACATAATGTATAAGGAAAGTATTGTGACGGGGTCGAAAATTCGAATTCGAATTTCTGACGGGAGAGCACGTTTCAAGCACTAATGAACACGAGTCAAACATTTTTGAGGTGATGTGTGTGTGGAGACTATATCTCACGAAAGAATGGTACGATTTAAACGAAATTTGGTACAAAAATTATAATCCGTGAATACTTGAAGCCTATTATTACTTTCCTTATATACATAATATAATGTATAAGGAAAGTATTGTGACGGGGTTGAAAATTCGTATTAGAGTTTTCAACGGGAGAGCACGTTTCAAGCATCCCTAAACACGAATCAGACGTTTTTGAGGTGATGTCTGTGTATGTGTCTGTGTGCGTATGTGCGTGGGTATGTCAGTGAATCTGTAGAGACGATATCTCACGAACGAATGAAGCGATTTGAGCAAAATTTGGTACAGAAATTACAATCAGTAAATACTGGAAGCCTACTGTTTTTGCACGTAATCGAATGTTCAGAACACACCTAAATTCTGAAATGAAATTTTGAACATATCAAGAAAACATTAAAACATTCAATAAAGTTACGTAAGTAATCATTTCTTATGTAATTTTTCATTAGGAAACGATTGACATAAACGTTAGAAAGCTAGCATGAACCGCTTTCGAGATATTGCACATTTTTCAAATAAATTTATCAAAAAATCACAAATTCATAAAATGTATTAACTATTGGGAAATCTGTTCACTTTTCATATGTAATATTATTGCGATAAATTTAGTATTATCATTCTCGTAAATCTAGCTCGTTAAATTCGCGAGAGAAGACACTTTATCGCCAACTTGGCGAGATTTTAAATGTCGCCAGATTAATAAAAATGTCACCAAATGGATAAGAATGAGGCTAAATCTATAAAAATGAAGACTAATTGATGAAAATTCAATATCTTGGAATGAATATAAGAATCTATTATAAGAAAAGTTACTTTGGGTAATAGTTTTATATTTGGACGCCATTAGTCGTTTATCTACTTTAAGAATAGCCTATTTCTCCGACCATAATGCTTGACGAAATTTTGGCAACGAATTTGGCAGAATATTTGATGAAACTGGCGCTAAATCAATGAAATAACGATTAACTGATGAAAATTCAATGTCTCGGAAAGAATATAAGAATATACTATAAGAATAACCCATTTATCTGTACGTAACTGTTGGCGAGAAATTTAACGAGACGTTGCCAACCTGGCGACTTTTTTAAATGTTGCCAAAGTGACGAAAATGTTGCTAAATTGATGAAAAATGATGCCAAATGGAAGGTAATGATTCATAAATTCTGATTTCTGTCATATGGCGTGCATACTTTTTAGTATGTAAGAAATGCTCTTCTCTCCGTTTGTCAGTAACACCTGGTTATGCAATTGGCGGATTTGGCGAATAAACCACAAGTGACTCACTAAGTTTTGTGCAATTTTGTCTATCAATTTTTGAGCTAGAGTGGATATATTATGCGTGCGCGCCGCGGGTATTCACACAGTCATCATGTTAAAAATGGTGGATTCGTATTCTAGAAATCATAAAACGTGATTTAAAGGACTAGAAAGGTGTTGATCTGTCGAAAACCCTAGTTCCAAATTTTGACACGATTCCGTGCATCAGTATTGTATTTGACACTCTCCCTATACATTAGTATTGTACGGATTACGTAAAAAATTGATGTGGGCAACACATGACTTTTCCTACAAACTCAAATTTAGTTTCTCTTTCTTTCTTTCATAATGTATTAAATGTAGTTTAATTGCATAAAATAACAGATACTTATTCGAAATGACACCGGATTTGAAGTTAGTTCAATTCCCTTAACGAATGGATGTATTTTTAAACAAAATCTGAAATATCTCAAAAACGAATCATACTAGAGCGACAGAATTGATTTCATTCTGTCTACCGTCAGAAATTACGTATAAAACAAGCACTTAACCAACATAACTAAGAATATTTAATCTATTATTTTAGATTTCAACGATTTTTGCGGGCCATTTTGCAAGAAAAGCCAGGCGAAAATTTTTCGAATCTTACAAAAATATAATTAGCATCAGGGTAACTCGCCAGTGGGTAACTAACCTTCCAAAATAAAAAAAAATTGCCGAATTGTTTTTGGGCTAGAATGGATACATTCATCATTCATTGCATACACACACACACACAGACATAGCAAATTAAAGAGAGTTTTTTCGTATTCTATAGTGCCCGAAACATATAAATCTGTCTTTTTCTATACATCACCAAGTGTTGCAGGAAAATTAATAAATGCCACTTGGCGTTTCAGTAACTTGTCCTATAATTAAATCTCGGAGACATTTTTCAGCAGTATATGACAATATTTCTAAAGATTATATACTAAAAAAAAATGCTGTGTGTGACAGAAGCAGTTATCCCTTATTCCTACATGAAAAGGGATTAGTCCTAACAAACTAAATAACCACCTCCAACAAAAATAAACATTTTAGATAAAATTTTCACTTTCAGTACCGAAAAACGTTATTTTGAAGATTTTCTAAAGTTTTGACATGGCTTCAAATTTAGATAGAGAAAAAGTGCACAAATAACACATTAACAACTCAAAAACAGATGTTGTTAGAAAAATTTAATTAACGAGTTAGGCATTAGAAACCAAATATATTTTATTTTAATTATAAAAGTATTTATAATGTGTTACCCATTTTTGCGAAAAATATTTAGGTTCACTTTTTCTGAAGGATTCCATAAAATGTATTCAAAATGTTTAATTCTGTTATGTGTAGCCAGGAATTTAATTAAATCGTAGTATATTACAAGGGATGTTTAATTGCTGTATCTTTCAAGTGAGAATGATAAATTATTATGTTAATTTAGCTTATGGCTGAGGCTAAATATAAAATGACAACTTTTAATTCTGAAGCATCTTTATATGACTCGCTTTCATTTATCATAGAATAAACTGATTCTTTAGAAGCACAACCCATTAAGCTCGTCATATGAGTGGGTCGAAAGCCCAGACCATCCGACTCGTTCGAAGACATGGAGCAGCAAGGTGGGCGGCCGGGAAAAGTCATATGAATGGGTCGAAAGCCCAGGCTGTCCGACTTGTCCGAAAACATGGAGCAGCAAGGTGGGAGGCCGGGAAATCATATGAGTGGATGTATAAATTTATATAAAATATTTCCTTCCAACCTGCTCGTCTACAGCTTTGCCTTCCCAATATCCCTGTACACCTGCGGATCTCGCATTTCCCAATATTTATATTATTAATTATTATGCAGCCCACATTAACAATTCCTACACCGTCATGGGGATTGTCCATGGAATTAAATGTAATTTGGGATGCTGAATTTTCCTCAAATGGGCGATATTTTAAAAGGTCGCCTAGGAGGCAACATTTTACCAAATTTGTCGTCACTGTTGCCAAATTTGCCGGCAAGTGTAAATAACAGGCAAAGAGAACAGCGTTTCCCATACAGGGTGACCGTAAACTCTTTCAGCAAATAAAAGAGGGTGATAGTACACTCAAAAAGAACAATATTTGCAATAGACCCTAGAGTAGCATTCCAATGATAGTGCCAGGAAAGAAGAAAGTAACATATTCACATTGATCCTTGTGGGGCCATACCTCTTACTAGAACGTCTGACCCGAACAGCGTACCTGGAACAATGTGTTCCTGGAGCAAGTGCTTCCAGGTCTGTTGCAAAGTGTTCCGCTCACTACATAGAGGGACATGTGGATTATGCATGATGGGGGCCCTAGCACACTTTTCCACCAAAGTCTGATACTTCCTAAATGCAACATATTCCTGGTGGTGGATTCAACATCTTGGACCCGTGGCTTGGCTTCCACGCTCCCCAGACCTTAATCCACTGGATTTCTTTTTGGGGGGGGAGGGGGGGAGATATGAAAAAATTGGTGTATGAGACACCCGTGGACTCCCTGAAAGATATTGTCGCGAGAATCGTTATTGCTGCGGACAAGACCAGCACCACTTCAGGAGTCTGCGAGAGGTTGCTACAGAATGGAAATATGAATCTCCTAAATGAGTTAAGTCAATTTTTTCATTGTTGAAGGATTAAAGTCCATATGTAACTTAACTCTTTTCTGACACTATGAGTGGAATGCGGCCCTAGGTTCCATTGCAAATATCGCTCGTCTTAAGGTATACTGTCATCCCTCTTTTTTGAAGAGTTTACGATCACCCTGTATAGCATCAACGTAAAACAAGTATTTACTGTAACCATGTAAATATTGTACAAAGCATTGTAATTTGCGGAAAGGCGACTTGATAGTTCTGTGAAAGCCATAACCTATTGACGATTGCTTCATACGATCATTATGCGTACATCAAGCAGATGGTTAGCATAGTAAGAGAATCTCTTTTGAATAGATATTTATAAAACGTTTTCTAATGAAATGTGGGGAAATATGAGTAGAATTTTGTATGTTAATTTTAGAAATCGATTGATTTAAACTCAGTCCATTAAGTTTTGTACCAGAAATTCAGTCTTTAATTAGTAATAATGTTAATTTGAGAGACTCAAAACCACATAACATTACTTATAGGACTATCAATTTGGCCCAAGTAGACATCTAATGGGTGACTAATTTCCATAATAAAAATTGTAATATATTATTGGAAAATTAGTGGCCATGGTTCATCAGGGACTTTATACTATCCTAATGCACTTTTTTATCGCGGTCTTGTGATGGGAAAAGGAATATTTTAAGAACATCATTTGGAGAACAAAATGTTAAAGTTTTTTCTTTAAATATACCAATGCTATGGAAATAATTACATTCGAATTCTCATATCTGCTTTATTAATTTGCATATTTTTTACTATATTTCAACAAAATTGTCTTAAAAAAAGCCAACCAATTTTTTCAAAAGCAAAACGATACATCTTGAGTAAAAGGAACGTTGTATCTTGAGTGAAAGGAACAATGTATATTGAGTAAAAGGGACGATGTATATTGAGTAAAAGGAACGATATATCTTGAGTAAAAGGAACGATGTATCTTGAATAAAAGGTATAATGCAGCTTGAGTATTTTTAACTATGTTTTAAAGAAATTTGAAGATTTAGATATGTAAATATAAGCTTTTACATTTAAAACTATTTACTTATTTTGTTTTCTTATAAAAGTATTTTACAGTTTAATTATTAAACAAGAAAGATCAATCATGCTTAAAGCATTGATTTTGAAACACTTTCCAACTTCAATGCAATTTTATTTAAACAAGTCTAAAATGTGCAATACATTCCTCGGTAATATTTTGAAACTTATCACAATACTGCATTAATTTATTATAAAAATGAACTTCATTCAAATGACGGCATTGAAATATAAATTGCCTGGTTTAAATATCTCTAAAATGTTATACATTCCTCGGTAATAGTTTTAGAATTATCATAATACTACGATAATTTATTATATTTGAAAACTTCATCGAAAACAACTGAGATTAATTCAAATGACGCATAGAAAAAATAACACGCCTGGATCTCTCTATAAAAACAGGATTTCATTCATAACTTTCTCCCATTCATTTCATTCATCACAATACTATAATAATTTATTTTATTTAAACATTTTGTTTAAGACCATGGAGCTACAAAAAATTAAACTCTATGCTTGAAACTTCATCGAAAAAAAATCGTCCTTTTCTTTATAAAATCAATTAATATTTCATTCATATCAGCCATGCAGACTCCATGGACTAAATTATTTTGTGTTAAAAAAATACAGGAATTCTAATACAACTCATTCTATATATTTTGCTGTTTACATTTTACATGGGTGAAAAATAGGCTTTGTTGTAGAAATTATCAAATTTAGATGAGCATTTAAACTCAAATATATTGTCATTGCGTTGTTTCAATATGTATGAATTTAAGCAAAATTAAAGTAGTTTTAGGACGGATACAACACTCAATATGAATTAAAAAGAACTTAAAAAAATCACGATTTTGAAACAAGATGGATGCCATATATCATTTTGAAGTGGGTCATGTGATCGTTTCATATCATGGTCACGTGATCGTTTCATATAAGAGGTGTAATTATTATTTTAATTTTCATTTAAAAAACTACTGAATATATTTCGCTGAATTTTTTTTTATATATTTTATGGAACAATTTGAATATTACCTAAAATTTTCGAAGCAATTTGTGAATTTTAAATCCGCTTAAAAAATGTTTGAAAAATTAGGTCCCATAGGGCTCAATGTATTTCATTTTTTCGACCCGGGTTCAATCCAAAACTAATTGGGTAATATTATTCATTTATATTCCTATAGGTTCTACAGACCGTCTGAGCAACATACTAAAATTTCATTTTGATTAAGTCATTTTTACGGCAGTTATCGTGCTAACGGACAGACAAACAGAATGAACAAAGTCATAAACACTTTTCAACTTTGTTGTAAAGTGTTAAAAAGCAATTCAATTTTGAATAAAACCATATTACATGAAATAAATATTTCTGACTCTTATATAAAGCAAACATTTTAATCTCCATTTAGTATAGTTTTATTTTTAGCTCAACTAAAAGGTTCAACTCCAAACACTTTCCTGATAAAAGGGTTTCAAATGACTATGCTTGATCGCAGACAAGGTATGTGATTAACCTCCTCTCCGCTATTCTCAAGAGCAAACCATCTCCATTTGCTTCTGCGGAGATATAGATAAACCCCATTAATGGAACTGGGATTAATAAAGAGTCTATTGGTAATGATATGGCGTAGAGGAGCAGCTCGAATTTCGTGGGCTATTCTGAAATTCAATGAGTTAAAGTTCCTCCATTACAAAATTTTTAAGATACTTTTTTGTCTTTCCATTATTTTTTACCCCAATTTAAGTGAAAAAAAAGCCCCAAACTATAATTTTATGATAGTTGGGATATTTTAAGTGTCTTTGAAAATTTATAAAAATTAAGAAATTCGCTTTAACAGAAACAGAATAAAACGATTTTTACAATCTACATTGTTCAACCACATTCGACCATGTATGTATGTAAGTATAAAAGACTGTTTTGAAATGGCCACGTAAAATTCGAAAATAATAGATTTTTAAATATTTGAAATAATATCTGGCAAGATTTTTCCAGACTTACACTATTAGTTTTCAAATTTGAATTCTAATTGGTCTATTTCGCAAACTGTATGATCGTGAATGTGGCAGACAAGAAATGCGAAAAAATTAGCGCGATTTGGGGATAGATTAGTTGTTTTATTGCCGGACTGGCACAATTGATAATTAAAAAACTTTCAATTTTTGACATGTGTTTGAAATTTTAAAACAAGTGTATTTAATTATTCTTAGTAATGTATCCTAAAATAATGATTCAAATTTTAAAAAAATCTGATGTGGGCAGCACATAACTTTCCCTGCAGACCCATACTCACGTTCTCTTTATTTCTTCAATAATTCATTATATTGCATTTATTTGTACAAAATAACACCAGTAATTATTTAAAATTATTGAATAATTATTGAATAATTGAATGTGCAATTTTAATTCAATTTTCGTTCTTATTGGGTAACTTGACTTATTTTCCAATGTGGGGTAGCGAAACTGAGGAAAAACTAAAATATCTAGAGAATGGCTAGTTTTAGTGCAATGGGGTTAGTTTTAATCTTTTTATCGTTAAAAATTACGTATAAAACAAGTATTTAATTGATATGTTTGAGCATATGTAGTATTTTATTTTAGATTTTGTCGATTTTTGCGGGCCATTTCGCAAAAAAAAGGCAGGCTCTTTTATCCCGAATTGTACCAAAAACTAATCTGCATCAAGGTCGTACACAAAAGATGTAACTACCAAATTTTATGAAATTAGTTTTCGAGTTAGAGTGGATACATACATTGCACAGATAGACACACACACACACAGATGTCACGCTAAAAATAGTTTTTTTCGTATTCTAACGTCGTATTTCGTCGCAAAGCGTTTAGATCCTTCGAAAACTCGAGTTGTGATTTTCGGCATGATTCCAATACTTTCCCTATATATTACCATGTATTGCAGGGAAAGTGAAATGAATTACACATTTGGTATTTATTTAATTAATGTTTTTGCTTAAAAGGAAATATGCTTAAATTGTTTCTGTCCGCGTAAAAGTTTTAAAAGTAAATTAAAGTGGCAATTCATTAAATTTTGTATAGAATTATTGAATTCATTTTTCTTAAATATCCAGGCGCAACGGGTGGCCACCGGATATGAAATATGCAGCAAGTATATAGTGGCCAAGGAGGCGCTAAAGGAAGGGAATCAGCTGTGAGACACAACAATTTAGAGCTAACCAAAGTAACTGCTAAAACAGTGACCGCTCGCAGCGGGTAGCGCCACGAGTTGATTAAAAATTGTTAAATGATAAGTTTTACAACCTTAATTAAAATTTATATTATTGATTTATATCTGTAAGCAGATAAACTTTTAAATACATTTATCAAATTTGTGGTTAACCCCAGTTTATGACCCTTATACAAAAATAAAACATTCCTATTTTACTAAACACGAAAGTTAATTTATTTTCGAAGGATGACACTTTTTAATAATGTAATATTCACAGATCGTACTGATTACTTTCTGGAAATCTGCATGACGACGCATGAAGCATATGGGAAAACACACTATGAATATAAAGTTGTAAACGTTTGCTGATATGTAGGGTAATATATAAATAACTTAACCATAGTTTTTTTATTACTTGTCCTGCAATATATAGCAATGTATAGGGAAAGTATTGGAATTATGCCGAAAATCGAAAATCGAATTTTCGACGGATCTACACGTTTCGGGATCTCTAGAACACGAAAACACTATTTTTAGCTTGACGTCTGTGTGTGTGTGTGTGTGTGTGTGTGTGTGTGTGTGTGTGTGTGTGTCTGTGTGTGTGTGTGTGTGTGTGTGTGTGTGCGTGTGTGTGTATGTGTGAGTGTGTGTGTCTATCTGTCTGTCTTCCTGCCTGTGCAATGTATGTATCCACTCTATAACTCAAAAACTAATGGATAGAATTTCGTAAAATTTGGTAGGTAAGTCACTTGTGTCTAACCCTGGTACTGATTAGTTTTTAGTACGACTCGGAAAAAAACAACCCGCCTTTTTTTGCGAAATGACCCGCAAAAATCGACAAAATCTAAAATAAATACTGCGTATGCTCAAATATATCAATTAAATGCTTGTTTTATGCATGATTTTTAACAATGAAAAGATAAGACCTACCTCATTACAGTGGGTTTATATCTCGAGATATTTTAGTTTCTTCGCATTAACTCTGCGCCATCTCTGAAAAAGAGACCAGTTACCAACTGAGAACGAAAATTGAATTATAAGTGCCAATTCAATGCCATTTTAAATAATTGTGAGCGTTATTTTGTCCAATTAAACTCAATATAATGAGTTATTAAGGAAATGAAGAACGTGAATATGAGTCTGCAGGGAAAGTCATGTGTTGCCCACATCAGATTTTTTATTTTCATGTGCTGCCCACATCAGATTTTTGACCGTACCCTCCTTCTCTCTCGCCAAACTCCCTGAAAGATTTTCAACCCACAAATTTAAGGTGTCCGTACTGAGAGTAGACACAAAGATAGTTTGGGTAACTCCGGTAATTAAACTCGGGTCCTTCGAGTGCAATTTCCGTACCTTAACCACTGCGTTATCCCACCCCTAACTTAGGTACAGTGATAATTTATAAATTGTATTTATTGTGTGCGAGATTTGTCAGTCACCTTTAATGTAAGTGTACGGATACCAAAGTTAACGTACGTTCATTACCTACAAAATGTAAGGTAATTGCGACGTAGATTCACATTATTTATAGGAATATACCTACAACATCAAATTGCTCGATCACGTGTTATTACATCTATGGGAGTGACTATACAATATGGCTGAAGATTATAACGTAAGTGAAAACCTTATATTGTAGTGAAAATAAAATATAACTTAATAAAATGTTTCTTATGATTACATACGTTAGGATTAAGTAAATTTCTTCAGACAAAAATAAATTAAACTTTTAAAATAAATCCAGGATCCACAAAAAGAAGCTTATCATTTTTAAAAGACGGCTGACAACTTAATAAAGCACTAATTAAGAAGTTTTTATAAGATATTTTTGATTTCTTAATGGGCTTAATTATTTTTTCTCTATATTGGGATTGAACTCGAAGCCAATACTCTTAAAAATCTTTGAAATAGCTATTTTTTTTCGCAACGGAATAGTCGCATTTCATCTCAAGAATTTATTTTAGCGACTGAGAATTCTATGGTTTTTGTGACCTATTGACACAATAATGTTTTATTTTGAAGGTTATAAAATGGAAGATTTAGTTGAAGATTAAAGTTTTATGACCTTCTAAATATAAGCCGAGAAATGTTAAAATAGCTTAAACCTATGTGTATATGTGATACCTATGAAGTGTAAGCATAACGTAGTAAATACTATAAAGTTCTAAAATTCAGCTATAAAATTCTATATTAATATCGATTAGAGGGAAAACTGAATAGGGTTTGGTGCTTTGTATAATTAAAATAAAAATGATTCAAATTTAATATTTTCATAATATTTGTCTATACGAAGAAACCATAGCTTTAATCAAGATTTGATACGCAATCTTGCGGGAAAATAGAGGAATTATGTATGAAAAGATTCTATTTTTACTTTCCCTGCAATTCATGGTAATGTATAGGGAAAGTATTGGAATCATGTCGAAAATCGCAACTCGAGTTTTCGACGTATCTACACGTTTCGAGACCTCTAGAATACGAAAAAACTATTTTTAGCGGGACATCTGTGTGTGTCCATCTGTCTGTCTGTGTGTCTGTGCAATGTATGTATCCTCTCTAACTCAAAAACTAATGAACCGAATTTCATAAGATTTCATAGGTAAGTTACTTGAATGTACCCCTGGTGCTGATTAGTTTTGATACGATTCGTAAAAACAGAACCCGCCTATTTTTGCGAAATGGCCCGTAAAAATTTCATTTATCCACCCTAGCTGAAATACTAATTGACCAAATTTCACAATATTTGGTAGATAAGTTATTTGTGGGGCACTCTGATGCTGATTTTATTTTGGTACGATTCGGAAAATAACAACCTGCCTTTTTCTACGAAATGGCCCACAAAAATCTAAGAAAAAAAAGACTACGTATACTGAAATGTATCAATTAAATTCTTGTTTTATACGTAATTTTTGACGAGGAAAAGAATATAACACACTCCATTATACTTTAGGACTAACCATTCTCAAGATATTTGAGATTTCAAAATATTTGCATTTTTGTTACGCCGCTATCGGAAAAATGTCCAATTACGAAATAAAAACAAAAATTGAATTAAAAATGCAAATTTAGTGTTATTTGGTGCAATTAAATCCAATCCAAAGAATTATTAAAGAAAAAGAAAATATGTATTTAAGTCTGCAGGGAAAGTCATGTGCTGCCCACATCAGATTTTTAACACTAGAACGACGGAAGCGGTCATTTTGACAGCATAACTACTTTGATAAACGATTCCTCCAAAACGGCTAATCCCAGCCTATTGAAATTTTGTGACTTTTCTTATTTTTTTAAAGTTATTGAAAACACAGAAGAAAATTATTCTAGGTTTTATAATAAGAGCCTTCAACCTTCCTAGAACGATCAACAACCTTCCTAGAACGACGGCAGTGGTCAAAGTAGTTATGTGGTCAAAATGACCGCTTCCGTCGTTCTAGTTAAATATCTTTGTGTCTGTATGTGAAAACGATATTTTTCGAAAAAATAAAATATAGCGATTCAAATGAAATCGTGCACGATTATTTCAATCTGTCATCACAAAGGGGATATTAATATACAGGGAGATTGGACCTGAGGAAGACTCTTTTTTTTTGTAACAATATTTTTAGGAAACCGAAAAATATAAAGAAACTGTAATAAAGTATAAAAAGTCTGTTTATATGTAATTTTAAATTTAAAATCAATTAACATACTATATAGTAAGTTGATATACGTCGTCTTAGAGATATTAATATATGTTTAGGATCTAACACGGAAAATGTCATATTAAACTACATGTGTATCATCAAATGAGTTAATGTTTTGTAAATACTTTTACCCCGAAATGAATGAACAGCATTGTTTTGGAATAATCATCACGCCCTCATGGTATAAATTGTCCTCTTCCTCCAAGCAACGTGATATCCATCAAAACAAGTGATTTCCTTGAAATCTGGCATTCTTACATTAATTCGTAATAGCAAAGTGCTTATGGATTTTCAGAGAATTTCAAAAGAGTTCTAATTTGTGTTATTATTTTTCAACGCTTTTAACATTTTCTGAAGCTGTCGATAAAATCATGTGCTGCATACATTTTTTTTCTTAAACTACGAATTTAGCATGCATCGAAGGTTTTCTAGTATACTGTTAAAAGTGAAAAGGAAAGGTATAAAAAAACAGTAGTTGAAAATGTCCAAACACGATATTTAAATTTTGATTAATACTATAAATTATTTACGAAAAGAATAAATTAATGAATCGATTATGAAAATAACTCATTTCTCCCTCAGCCCGTAACGCTTGGCGAAACATTTGGAGGGATGCCGCCAAGTTGGCGACGTTTTCAAATATTGCTAAATCAACTCACATATCGCCAAATTGATAAAAATGACACCAAAGAGTGGCAATGTTTTACAAATTTTGAATTTCATCATACAACAGGCATAATTTCTAGTACATATATAAGAAATGCTCTTCTGTCTGTAACGCTTAGTGATACATTTTACGGACTGTGCGAAATATCTAGGGAAATATCGCCAACTTGGAAGTATTTCGTCTCAGATTGACCAAATTTTCGTTAAAATTACAAAACCGACGCCAACTTAACGAAACTGGCGTCAAATTAATGAATTAATTATTAAAATATTTGGATTATATTACTTATTGAGGATGCTATCAATGTTGATAATTGCCCATTTAGGGATCTGTAAAATATAAGTTAACTAAGTACTTCGAAAGCGTTTTGCATGTTGTCATCCGGAAAAGCGCCAAATGTACAATTCAACATTAAAAGCACTGTGCCGTGGACCTTATACATCATTTTTTCACTGTGAAAGAAGTAAATTAATAACATTATATAAGGAAAGTCAAGTACTGTCCACATCAGATTTTTTTATACTATGTGAAATAAGTCACGGATACACATATTTCATATCAGAAAGTGGTCATTTAATACTTGCTCTGAGCCCGAAATAGATTTAACATATTGATTTATTTCTCTCCTTTAAAAGATATAGAATTAAAACGCCTCTTAAATATTAGCATACTGGGATTTAATTAAATTTCTAGATCCCAAACAAATTAAATCATTTGAACGCACTTTAAAGAATTTTTAAGAAAAAGCAAACTTAGTGTTTTTTTTTTTATAAAAATGGGTGACAAATTAATAAATGTTTTCATAATTAAAAAAAATCTATTTGGTTTCTAATTAATGACGCGATAATTAAACCTTTCTAATAAGATCTTTTTCGATTTGTTAATGGTATTTGTACATTTTTTTTAACTTCTGAATCTGAAGCCACGTCAAAACTTTCCAAAATCTTTGCAATCACATTTTTGTGTACTGAAAGTGACATTTTTATCTTGCATCTTTATTTTTGTTGTTGAAGGTTCTTTAATTTGTTAACACTAATCCTTTGTGATGTGAGAATAGGGTAAAACTGATGTGTTCGATTTTTTTTTTTGTAAAATAAAAGTTTATAAGAAAGAATTATTAAGATTGTCATATATTGCTAAAAATGTTAGCTGAGTTGTAAAATCAGCTGAGCCGCTGAAATTTTATTTGAATAATGAAAACTCCAATGAGCAGTACCTAACTTTCACTGCAAATACAGTAATAAATTATTTAGAAATATATATTTTTCTTATTATTTATATCTAATTCACAAATAAAATAAATCACTTATATCTCAGCAAATAAATTACTCTTATATATCAGCAAATAAATCACTTATAAGCATGTGAAAAACCAAAATATCGCTGGTATTTAATTAACGTGAATGAAATACAAATTTATTAGTAGGCGTATCTTGCTTCGTGAATATAACGTGCAAAATCCATAAGGATGATATTAATAAGCTTGTTGCATGATATTGCTTATCAAAAGATAACTACTCCCCCAAAGTCCTGCTCTGCTGCCTCATCGTGGCGGGGGAGTGTTCCTGGGCGGAATGGGCGAAGTACGCGGGAGTGTATACTCCTGGTAGGGTGACCCAAGGCGTGAAGGCCATACCATTATGCTCAGCTCAGCTAAAGCACTGCAGGCAGAGGCAAAGTCAGACTTCATCCTTTGATGCCTCGCGGTCCTCGGACCTTCTGAAGCTGCATTCTTTACCCTTTATCATGACTCTTTGGTTTAAGATGAGTGGTATGATTGTAGCCGTCCTGGTGCTGCTTTGATTGGGGCAGGCCGTAGGGGAGAACAGACGGCCTAACCAGACTCCGCAGCGGCCATCTTCATGCTCTACGGCATGTGTTGGGTTCTAAGGTTTATCCCCTTTGCCCGAAGTGCAATGTGGCCCAGGTCTCTCCTGACCATGCCTTGACATGTATTGGATGCCAGAGGAGACAGCTGTACTCCAGTCCTGGAGTAGTTTTTCATCTTTTGAAGATTCATGGGTTCATGGACTTGATCTGATGCTGCTGTCGGTCAAGTGGGATAAGAACCAACAAGACAGATAACTTCTTAGCGATACTTGGTACACTAATTTCCGGTATGGAACGATTAATTCCACCCTAATTATTGGCAGCAGGGAATATGGGTAATGAAGGTCTCGTTCGAATCTGGCAAGGGCGCAGCTCACACGAAACTCACCAGGAAATGAAATGGGACAGAAGCCATCTCTCGTCTTTTGTCTCATTTCAGCGAGATACATCAACGTGACTGTGTGCTGGGCCCATGTTCGACCTATCCGGGCAAAAAGGGAACTGTTCCAAAAACTATATGATTATTTAAGCTACAGCCGGTAGTATAAAAACTTAGAGAAATCAAGGAGACAGGGCAGTCGAGTGTCCGGAGCAGTCTTGGGGAGCTGCCATCGAGAGAGAAGTTGATTATGCTAAATACATCGGCTATAATGGTGTGGGGTTTGCGAGTGTACGATAGTGATACAGAGATGGGCATTGTTTGTGTGATCATTGGGACGACAGCCTGTTCCTCCTGCATAGGGCTTTGTAGACTATCCGTACCTCATAGCATTTCCATGCTGGTTTCCTTAATGTTCTTGTTTATCCACATTGTGGACTACTCCTCTGCTGTAGTGAGACAATCTGTGAATTCTACTTGACTGGTGAGTATTGTTATACTTTTGCCCTGACTTTTGTCTTGTATTTTTAAAAGCCTATCCGCCATCTTGTATCTTCGTTCGTTCTTTACTAATTCCCCCGTGGTGAAGGAGCGCCTACGCACCACGTCCACAAGACCCCCAGGGTATCCCATGGCGAAGGGGAGGAGATTTGCAGCTTCACTTTTATAGAGGCTCCCGAAGGGTGGAAGTCTGACTTGGCCTCGACAGGACAACATCCATGCCCGCTGGCGGGATTCGAATCCGCAACCCGGCAATCCAGCGATCAGACGGAAACGCATGTCCCTGACCGTTCGACCACCGGATCGGCATCTTGTATCTTGAAAGTATGTATGTATTTTTAGTTTTGTCCCAATAAACACAGTTATTTGTTTATAATATATATATTTCCCTTTGGGGCCTGTTTCTTCAGTATGTTTCGTTTCGAAAGAGATTAAAATTTAACGGAACGTCGCATGGATTATTTTCGTGTATTGAAATAAGTGTTACTTATTTTCTTACGATAAATAACGTTTAAAATGACTCATTATATATATATATATATATATATATAATTGATTGCTCCGATTTTATTGTCTTTTCAAAAAATCATTCGAAATTTTGGGGGCTGCCAAATATTTGAAAATGTATATAATCGATAGGATATCAGTATTCAGATTATGATAATCGTATCAAATTTCATTCGACGCTCTCATTTAGGTCTAGAGATAACGTGCCTACATATACGCATACAGACATACATACAGACATCATCTTAAAATCGTTCGATTCTCGAGTTCGTGGAATGCTCAAAACATGTAAATCCATCGAAAATTAGAATTCGAATATTCGGCACCATCCCAATAATTTCTCTCTATATTATATATACTATTTATAGAGGAAAAGTAATATATTTTATTTTCGCTGATACAGCTTGTGTTACAATTGTACGCAAGAAATGTAGACGTATGAGAGTGGATACCCGTATTTCAGATGTGCGGGACAGACGTTGAAACGGGGTTTATAGTTTTCATTTCTACAACAATTTGAGAAGTCACGAAAATTCTTCTGTGATAATGAGATAAAAAAAAAGTTAAGAAATGTTTCTAACAAGAAACGGAAAATTTCTTTCGAAAGTTCTAATCCTGCTTCTGCTATCATCTGTTCTCTTCCCCTTCATCGGTAATGGCGAATTCACTTCATCTGTCATTTCCTACTAAAGATTTCGAAGAAATAAAAAGAAATTGGATGTTTCGCAGAACAACGTTTGTACTAATGTAGAAAACTTCTAATCCCTTAGATGAAAGTTCTAGCAATCAGCTGACAAGGGAACGAAATATTATGAACAATGAGATCAAGAGTGAGAGTCTCCATTCAACCTTCTCAAATATTCAGATTCCTGGTCTCTGGATTGGTTAGTTGGTTGGTTGGGGTCGTGTCCCTAACATAATTTATTAAGGAAGAATGTGTGCACTGCTTCTGTTTAGTCAAAGATCCGGGGCACGCGAAGGTAGAAGTTTGACTTCTGCCCCAATAAGACATAACAACATCCACGCCCGCAGGCGGGACTCGAACCCGCAATCTGGCAGCCGAGCCATCACGAGGAAACACCTGCCTCTTTGACCGCTCGGCTACCACATCGGCTGGTCTCTAGATTTCAAATAGTTTTAATGAGCAATGTTATACGTGATGCAGTCGCTGTACTGCTGAATAGAAATATACCTACAGAAACCGCAAATGTGTGGTCATTTTCTCAGATACATTATATCTATTCAATGACACTACAATATGTTGTCGATTAGGACATATATAACAGATCATAAGTGTCTAATTTATTTCTATCTTTTCAGACTCTTAAGTATCCCTATCGATGACCTAGAAGATTAAATCTTTGCACACTTAAATAGTGTTGACGACTGGATACGATTTAACGGAGCTGGAACTTCAACCTACGGGGATGTAGAAAATTGGAAGAAAATTGAAAAGTCATTTCAAACCCTCCGGAAGTCCATGCTTATTTAGACTCTTGAATTATTGTGAGCTTATTGAATTGGCAGTGGGACAAAACATAACGGAGTCAGATGTTCTATTTCGAGACTTTCCTAGACCCTTTAAAAGCTCTCTGTGGTGACCGAAAAGGCTAAAACTTTGCGTACATAGTACAAACCCCATGGAGAAGATCATAAGCGAGCCAATTTTTGCCTAAGACGATAATTTTCGCAGTTAAGCGTCATACATTGTTAAAATTAAAATAAGTAAAATTAAAATATTTTAACTTCATTTATTTTTTAAGAGTTTTATAGTTTCTTTTTCTTTGACAAGCTTAATATATTGGAATGAAACAAATATCTGATGTGAGCAGCATGATTTTACTTTATTCACTTTTCCTCGTATGTTTCGTAATGAGTTTTATTGCACAAAATTATACATGAAATAGATACATTTTATTCAATGGCTCCTAAAGTTTCAAATAACCAAAATATTTTGTGAAAGGTTTATTCTAAATTAATGGGATCGATTTTATTCGTTCCGCTATGAAATATTACTTATAAAACAAGCATTTAATCGTATAAATAAGCATATTTTTGCATATTTAATAGTTTTTGTTTTTACATTTTGTGGAGTTATGCTGTCTATTTCAAATCAATAAACATGCCCGTTCTATTTCACCAAATCGTTCCAACATATAATCAACACCAGGGTGATGGATAAATATCTTAACTACACTGTAAAACATTCTGCAACCTTTGCTCATTTTTTTCAGCTACTATTTGTTGATCATTTCGCAAAACTATGAGAAAAGTCGCAATTATACGCGTTCATGAGAATTCTAGCCTTTTTTCTGAAATATTCAGCTAATCATCGTCTGCCGAAGCGTTATTTTTGTGTATGTATATATACAGGGTGTCCCAAAAACATTGACCTCGGCTTTTATTCCTTAAATACTGATCTTAGACTTATATAATAAATTACAAAGTTGCGTAAAAAAAGGTACAGAATTTAATGAAATCGATTAAAATTTTCAAGGGTATTAAATTTTAAGAAATGCAAAATTTAAATTGTTATACGGCCCCCGTACAAAAACATTTCCAATGAGAAAAATATGCCCCATACACTAATAAGGTGATGTACAAAATTTCAGCATTTTATCATAAAAAGTCCCAGAGATGTGAAAAGACAAAAATGCTGACTTAAACCACTTTTCGATGCATCGACATGGGTTCTCAGAGGGGAAAAATCACGTCAGCAGATCGTGTTTCAGGGGTCATACACAAATTACGAAAGAAAACAATGATTACATAAATAAATAATAATTTTGCTATTTATTGGTACAAAAGTATCTACACTGTGTAGAAATAATAACTTTACACAAAGATTACAAAGCTTGTTCAAAATGTTTTCCATCCATGCCAAAGATCCGTTAAAGATAAGAGACAGATATTATTTGCGTATAATGCATTTCTGCTTTGCGTCATCTGCACTCTTGTTGTAAACATTTACATTTTAATGTGTGATTAATCGCTCACCAACTTTTTTTAAACATATCTCTGGAACTTTTCAAGATAAAATGCTGAAATTTTGTACATCATCTTATTAGTGTATGGGACACATTTTACTCATTGAAAATATTTTTGTACGGGAGTCGTATAAAAATTTAAATTTTGTATTTCTTCAAATTTAATTCCCAGAAAATTTTTATCGATTTCAAAAAATTCTGTACCTTTTTTTACTTGACTTTGTAATTTATTATATATGTCTAAGATCAATATTTAAGGAATAAAAACCGAGGTCAATGCTTTTAGACCACCCTGTTTATATATATATTACCATAACTATCAGGAATCTTACTCACCATGACGGACAGTTAATTCCCCTGAAACTTTCAGTGATATGTTTGCAAATGTGTACTGATGAATAACTATACATAATTATATACAGATAACTATGAAAAACTGATATATCATTTTAGAGCTAGAGTGTATTCATAGCCTATGTAGAGTGTATTCATAGTGTCGTCATAGAGCAAGACAGATATACATATATACACATTCTTCGTGCTGAGAAGAATGTGTGTGTGCATGTACTAGAGCAGTGGTTCTTAAACCTTTTGGTCTCACGATCCCCTTTTACTCATAAAAATGGCAGAGGACCCACCGCACCGGGTGGCTGTAACTGCTGATGACAATGTAAAATTTAATTTTGATGCATGTAATATCTTATGATTGACGCTATTTTCTTTTAAATTAGGTAAAAATGTTGCGATACGGGATTATAGACATAAGGACGAAGATTGAAAATTTGGTAAATTTATTGATACAGAGGGCAAATTAAACTACAAAATGGCTGAAATAGCTGTAATGGCTGTATGGAAAGACGTGTATAGACGACACTTTTATCAGATGAGGGAAATTGGGAGAGATATTTCCTTATCACCCCTCTATCTAGATTTTGATTTATCAAATAATCCTGAGATGGATCAAACTTTTCAGCTACAAGAGATGGACAAACTGTCCTCACTGACAGAAGTGGAGGTTAAAGAGACAAGATGTTAACGAGGATACTTTGAAATCGGAAAAGAACTTACAATTTGCTGTGGAACCACGTCAGAGTACATAAGTTAGTAAACCGCCTGACAGACTAACATAAACTTCTTTCATAGAAGTGACGAAGTTGTAGGTAGGTACATTACCAGTACAGAGCTGACGCAGACTATAAATAAAATGTCGGCTCTATTATCACCAAAGGGAGACATAGAAAGAGCCGAAACTTGGAAGTTGTAAGGTGCATTTGCTGTTAGACTGTGAAAACTTCAGACAAAATAAAGGATTAAATCTAGAAATTGTCTTTAATGAGTAACTACTACACTAACGAACATAACAAGAAACAGCGATTTTTTTCCTGAATCTCTATAATCCTGCTAAGGTCATTATCTCCTTTCTTGGATCACTCTTCTTTATCAGTAATGGCGTTTGCACTTCATCTGTGATTTTCTTCTGATGATTCGCAAAACCTGATATTATTTTAGGAAGAAGTAAAAACAATTTGCAGGCAAAAGAAACAATCCAGAATCAGATAAAACTTTTGTAATTTCCTTAGATCAAAGTTCTTTAATAAGCTTCACAGAAAGAGAATGGTGAAAGTTTTTTTTGTTTAGGACGACACACGACTTATCCTACATTCTACGACAAAATGAAAAATTTTATATTCTAATAGACTTATATAAGAATATATTATTATCCCCAGCGGCGCACCTAGAGGTCATAAATTTGAATTTTCTATAATATGTATTACTTCCACTATAAATTGCAAAAGCAGGGAAAAAATTATGAATGAAAAATAAACATAGCATACAAAAACTTGTTCTTTTACGCTAATAATCTCCTTCTTTGAAACTTTTTACTTTCCCTGCAATACATGGTATATATGGAAAGTATGAGAATCATACTGAAAATCACAACTGGAATTTTCGATGGATCTACACGTTTCGAGACCTCTAGAATACGAAAAATCTATTTTTAGTGTGACGTCTGTATGTGTGTCTGTGTGTGTGTGTCTATCTGTGTGTCTGACTGTCTATCTGTGCAATGTATGTATCCACTCTAACTCAAAAACTAATGGACCGAATTTCATATAATTTGGTAGCTAAGTCACGTGGATATGACCCTGGTGCTGATTAGTTTTTGATACGATTCTGGATAAAAGAGCCAGCCTTTCTTGCGAAATGGCCCTCAAAAATTGCCTGTATCAACTCTAGCTGAAAAACTAATGGACGGAATTTCACAAAATTCGGTAGATACGTCGCTCGTAGGTTACTCTGTTGTTGATTAGATTTTGTTACGATTCGGAAAAAAATAACCTGCCTTTTTTTGCGAAATGGCCCGCAAAAATCGTCAAAATCTAAAATAAAAACCTACGTATGCTCAATTATATCCATTAAATGCTTGTTTTATACGTAATTTTTAACGATGAGAAGAATAAGACTAACCCCATTACACTAGGACTAGCCGTTCTCGAGATATTTTAGATTTTCTGTATTTTCTCTATGCCAGCTTTGAAAATAAGTCCATTTACCAAATGAGAACAAAAATTGAATTAAAAGTGAATTAAATTTAAGTAAAATAACGAGAACGTGAATGTAAGTATGTAGGGAATGTTATGTGCAGCCCACATCAGATTTTTTTACTACGATTACTAATAAATCCAAAATGAGGACTTACTTCGTGAATATTTTAGGCCTTCACAAACTTGCCAATGCATTACTCTCAGTTTCTTCTGGCGCATAAAACTTCATAAAAATGTAATAATGAATATTATTCAAACGGTGTGGAGGGAACTTTTGAAGGAGATTTTATAAAAAAAAAAGTAAGAGGGAAATCTTATAAGAAAAATGAGCGTAAAGTTCATAAATATATTAAAATCTTAAATTTCGAATAATATAAGTTTCAGTATTATGCATAGATTTGAGATTTTGAAAATTCATCTTATTCTCGGTTTATGAGTATAAGTTTTAATAATTTACACGTCTTCTAAATTGATAATTTAAATAATTTAACCTTTGAATTTCAGTATTTGGAAACTCTTTTGGCGTAAACTAATGTCGATAATTCTATTTAATTATTTAGATTAAAAATTAATAACAGATTGGATCTGGGCTGTTTCTTCTTTCATTTGTCTGAAGTCTAAAAATTGTCTAACATAAATATATCTTAAAATTATATTTGGAAGTGATAACTCATATTGGGTAAAAGAAAACACTTTTAGCTATCTTTTAAAGAAGGATAATTTGAGTATTGGCTGATTTTTGGAAAATTAATTTTGGTTTTATTTAAAGCCCTGGATAACAACGAGTCCAGTTCATTGGTTGTAACTTGGGGTTGATGGGGATTCTTAAGGTGAGCAACTCCTACCAGCAATATTTCAGCAACGCTATACATTTCAATGACATCGAATTATCGCAAAATTTTTCGTGCGCAGCAAGAAAAATTTATCAATTCCTTTACGCATTCCAATCAGAGGATGACAAAATTTGACGTCACATCGAGCCACCTTCAAAGATGGCGGTTATGAATACAGCTCTACGGTAAATAGCGAATATAGAATGACAGTTCATGAATTTTTAACTAATTACATGAATATAGGGTACATTAAAAATCATAATTATACTGTAAAATCACTTAGAAATGATGCGTGAAGGGAAATTGGTGAGATTCTAGAATTTGTATGACCCGATGCTATACGGGCTACATACAAATAAGTGGCAAAATACTGGTAACCCTACGATCCGTTGTTCCGTCCACCTGTCAATCTTGTTGGAGGGTCCTAAAACAGGATTGGAAAGTGTAATTGCAAGAGTTTTGTCAATAAAAATTGCTCCGTGTAATAGCACCATTCCACTCATGCTTTTCACTTGATTCAGTGTAGCGGTTTATGACCCTGCCAATCAGAGTTTTAAAATGTGTTTATATGTAAAAAGCTGGCGACTATCTGAGGTTTTTTCGGTATCTTGGCTGGCGATACTTGGCGGGAACGGCTGTGCGCTGCTCTACAGTCCCCAATTATTGTCAATAAATTGGTAAGGAAACAAGAGTAATTTAAACATGGGTACCAATACTTCTAAAATTAGACAGAAAATTCAAGTAATTTAAAATTGCGAAGTAGATTCAAGTAATATGGGGTTAATCTGCTATAAATTAGTGAGTATCTAGTTAACAATGCTTGGAATATTCTCGTTTCAGTTACAAAAGATTACGGTTTTTGTTCGTTGTTTAGATATTTTTTACCCACACATGATCTTGGTGGTGCGTTATAAACACATGCGCATGATGGACACATGAGTTTCGGACATATGAGCTTAGTAACGTATGGACATGTAAGCTTGGTGACAAATTTAGTTGCTATGGTAAGAAATTTAACAAAAATCTGCCAATTTGGAAACTTTTGGCGATTTTTTTAAAGTTCGACAATCGAAGTGACTAATCAATAACAAATTTTGACTTTTTGTGTGTCTCTTAAGATTAAACCAAGTTATGTTTGTGTTGTGTGGTCTGTTGAATATAACCGTTAAAACACCAGATTCGTTCCAATTTTATCGACTACAGTAAACATAAATTTTTAACTTTTATTGCATAAAACATACTATATTAGAAAGCTTTCTGTTTGTCTGTATGTCCCACTTGGCAACAATTTTGTCAAAAACTGACAATGAACGGAACTTACCAAATACGTAATAGTAAAAGAACAACATATACAGGAAGTGTATACTCAAGACTACAGTTTCAACAGATCCATAGCCAACTCATCAAAATACAACAAACTAGAGAAAGGATTCAAAGTTAACAATAAAAGCAGAACTAATATCAATCTTGTTAATGTGACAGCTGCAAAATTAAACAAGTGTAAGAGTGTCATAATACCACTACAAAAGATAGTTAAAAAGATAAGAAGCAGCTACTCTGTTCTCAACCATTATTAACGGGGAAGTAACAACCATTAGTAAGGATCCGTAGAAGACCAACAACCATTTCGGGTTTGTTGGTCTTCTACGGACGAAGTCGAAATATCATTTGTTACCACGTATCTTCGATGTAAGTGGGTGTGTTCTCAGAATAAAATAATGATTACGAACATCTTTAAAACTTAAGCTTTGTTCAAAACTGCAGAAAACGCAAATAAGAACAATATATAGGTAATAACTCTTAAGCAATATTTAAATATCACAATCAAACAGCCTTTAAACGCTCATCTCATTTCCAGACAAGAAGAGCTTATTCCCATTCAATGACGTTTTCACAATCATTTTTACTGATATTCTACAAATTTACATTCGGAATGAACTTCCTTATATAACTTCTATGGAAATATCTAGAAAAACTTAGATAACTCGTGAAATTCTGGATCAATCCTGTGGATTCGCAAATTTTTCCAAACGGGACCAAAGTCGTCAAGTTGGCTGTATTTTGCAAAATTTGTCTGCCAGGTCGCTAACGTTGTCATCAAAGTCAAGTGATTTTCATGTGATAAAAATTGGTAACTGTGAATGCCTATTTTGAAACACGAATACTTTTAGTACAGGAAAAGTTAACATCAGGTATTTATAACAGTATTCTATTGATAATAAAGTGGTATCATGTCTACTTCAATATTTAAGAATAAAGTAAAGACACAAATTATTAAAAACTAGGTAAAGCATAGGTAAACTTTCTACGGCTCTTGCCCAAAGTGTTGTTAATGATAACTTTCAACACTTTTTTGAAAAAACTTTCCTTTTAATTCGTTACAATAATCCTCGTAATATTCTTCTTTATGAATCCCTGTTTATTTATATGTACCGTGATTCTATTTGTAATTTTGATCCTGTGCAAATTTTAAATTACGCTTGGCGACTCGTTCTCGGCTCTATGCGTTGTTGTTGATGAGACCCAAACCGTCCGACCTACCAGAAAGGTGTAAGGTAACCATTTGGACGGCCGGGAAGTGCCACCCAATTTAGACCGGAACCCAGTGGAGGAGGCATCCACAGGGACCATACCCTCCTTCCCCTACCACCAACCTCTCGGATCGTCTCTATGAGTGTCAAACCGCTACACAATTATCTGTGACGTTTCATTTTAATGCAATTTATGCTTGACTGAAATTTGGGCATGTTTTATTGTCTTTGCTTTTGTGTTTGTATTTAATACTTGTTCAAATTTTAAGTCTCCCGTTTATAACACTTTTTATTGTAATTTTGTAATTGTTTAATCTTTAATAGCTCATTTATAATACCATTTAATTGTCATTATTCCGTAGCTGGTTTATGCAAATTTGTCTGCCGATTTGGTCTATAAACTTGTTTCTACGGCAATTTTTCATATAGTCACTGATGAAGAGTATGGTGATGCCTGAAAGCGCTCTGGCCTTTTAATATTTGTACGTCTTATAGGATGGTTTCATTTGATTAAATGATCTTTTTTCTATGATTTGTGTCTTTAATTTATGCTTAAGTATGCTATTGTTTTATTAATATTTTTGCCAGATTACACTATATATATTTTTTCTATATTCGTACCACAATGTGTTTTCTCTTTTTGAGATCTCCACAATGCTACATAAACAATAAAAATAGGTTTGTAGTGATGGGATCAAAAAACGCTATTTTTTTGTTACTAGAAAAGCTGTTTTATTTTCAGAGCCTTTAATCCTGCTTCGGAAATCTTTTGTTTTGTTAAAGTTCCTTTTCATTAGTAATGAAGCTTATACCTCATCTTTCATTTTATAGCGAAGAACTAGCAGAACCTCCGAATATTTTATCTAAAAAATAAAAACAAAGCATTAAAAGTTTGAAAAATTTAGCCGATACTGGAGCCTAAAACAAAGAATTGAAAGTTTAGAAAAAAATTGGGATACTTGAGCCCAAAATAAAAGAAATAATTTTAATCCCTCACTATTCAATTTCCAGTAATCAGTCGCCAATTAAACAAAATATTTCCGTAAAAAGGAATGCCACGAAATATTCAAGTAAACCTTACAATCTACTTACAATGATTAGATTAACAATCAATTACATTAACCATTCTCAAGATATACTAAAAATGTCTAGAAAAGATCTCAGATGCATCCGCGCAGAATGAATATACCTTGGACTCGTTTTAGCAACGCATTAAGATATATTTTGAAGAGTATTTATTTAACTCAATTTTGGCCGTTGCCAAAATAAGTTATCAGAGACGGGGTATAGAACCAAGCGATACATTTCGAAAGGGCCAGCAAAAATCCACATACTAGGCAGTTAAAATCTAAAATCAAAATACGCTAAATGCATTAAATGTTCGTCCTAAAAGAATCACTGCTTGAATGAGATTAGTCCTTTTACTTACTATATTTTAGTTTTACGGGATTTTAGTAATTTTTTTTTTGGGAATTGAATTGAAACTAATTCAATCTTTAGAAAATAGTTATGAATTACTACTGAAAGTACGAAATTGAGTAATAATTATTATTAATGACCACCTTTACGTACGCTCGCTTAACGTACATATCGTTGTAAGGCACTTTCAATTTTGTTACTAATAAATGTCATGATGTTCGTAAGTAAGCAGTACGATAACACACGCCTTTCTCGAGAAACTGAAAGTATTTTTATGTAAATCCAAAAATCGCCTAAATAAAAAAAACGTTCACTGTTATCAAATGGCAGCGCTTCGCAAGAGCATTTCATGTGAAATAAACGGAGCCATTGCTTATTATTTATCACGAGCTGTTTTCCAGATATTGAAAATTTCACTTTTCCACAGGAAGTGCTAGTAAGCGTACAAAATAATTGAGCGAACTACATAAATTCGGTACGCTTATTTTAATCGGAAAAGAAAAAAAATCTGAATTTTCAGTAGCATGGCACATTTGCTTTAAACATTTCATTTCAAATGTTATTTAACTTGCAGTTGTAATTTAAATCTCTTGGATTTATTTCATTTTCCACTCATTTTAATTTTTATACCAGAAAAAAAAATCATCTCAGTCCTTTATTCTTTCTCTTTTTCAAACCAAACCTATTTTTCATATGTTAATTAACCGGAGTGTGGTTCAATTTGAATTTTTCATGCCACAATTCATTTTTATTTCCAAATTTTACAAGAAAAAAAATTGAAAAATCGATATCGTGAGTCGAAATTATTACAACTACAGCGTCTTGATCTTCACTTTAAAGGAATTGAAGAATTCTTTCAATTGTTACCATACTTGACAATGTACTCCCCCCTCCAGGGGAAACTTGCCCCCCCCCCCCAAGGGAGCTAATGACGTCACAAATGAAAACAAGAAAGATCAATAATGTATAAAGCATTGATTATGAAACACATTCCAACTTCAATGCAATTTCATTTAAACATATCTAAAATGTGATACATTCCTCGTTAATATTTAAAAAATTATCAGAATACTACATTAATTTATTATATTTCAAAACTTAAAATTTCATCGAAAAAGATGAATTTCATTCAAATGACGGCATTGAAATATAAATTGCCTGGTTTAAACATCTTTAAAATGCGATACATTCCTCGGTGATATTTTTAAAATTATCATGATACTACAATAATTGATTATATTTGAAAACTTCATCGAAAACAACTGAAATTTATTCAAATGACTCCATCGAAATATAACACGCCTGGCTCTCTTTATAAAAGCAGCATTTCATTCATGAACATTTTCCCATTCATTTCATTCATCACGATACTAAAACAATTTATTTTATTTAAGAACTTAAGACCATGGGGATACAAAACTCTATGCTTAAAACTTCATAAAAAAGTCGTCCTTCTCTCTGTAAAATCAATTAATATTTCATTCATATCAGCTATATTGCAGACTCCATGAGCTAAATAATTTTGCGTTAAAGAAATGCAGCAATTCTTATACAACTCATTCTACATATTTTGTTGTTTACATTTTCCATAAATGAAAACTAGGCTTCGTTGTAGAAATAATCAAAATTGGATGATCATTTAAATTCAAATATATTGCAATTGCGTTGTTTCAGTATGTAGATGCACAGAATTTAAGCAAAAATAATTTTAGGACGGATACAACACTCAATATGAATTATGAAGAACTTTAAAAATCACAATTTTGACAGAAGATGGATGCCATATTTTATTTTGAAGTGGGTCACGTGATCTCTTCGGGCGCAGTAGCCCATTGGTTAGCGCGCTGGAGTTGCACTCGGTAGGCCCGGGTTCGATTCCAGCTGCTGCCATAACTGCCGCCGTGTTCACGCGGAGTACGATCACGTTAAACATGTGGGTCCGTAAGTCCTTCCGAGAGGTTGGTGGTAGGGGAAGGAGGGTACGGTCCCTGTGGATGCCTCCCCCACTGGGTTCCGGTCTAAATTGGGTGGCACATCCCGGCCGTCCAAACAGTTACCTTACACCTTTCTGGTAGGTCGGACGGTCTGGGTCTCAACAACAACAACGTGATCTCTTCATACAATGGTCACGTGATCGCTTCATATAAAAGTTGTAATTATTATTTTAATTTTTATTTAAAAAAATACGGAATATATTGTGCTGAAATTTTTTTCATATATTTTATGAGATAATTTGAATGTTTACCAAAATTTTCGAAGCATTTTGTGAATTTTAAATTTACTTAAAAAATGTTTGAAAAATTAGGTCCCATAGTGTTCAATGTATTTCATTTTTTCAATCCGGGTTCAATCCAAAATTAATTGGGTGATATTATTCATTTATATTCCCATAGGTCCCACAGACCGTCTGAACAACATACTAAAATCATTTTTACGGCAGTTATCGTGCTAACAGACAGACAGACAGACAGAATGAACAAAGTCAAAAACACTTTTCAATTTTTTATTGAAAAGTGTTAATAATAACAAGAAAGATCAATCATGCATAAAGCATTGATATATAAACAAGCAGATTTATATAAACTGTTTCTTATACATCAATGTTTTATATAAACAAAGCAGTTTTATATAAACATCTCTAAAATGCGATACTACATTCTTCGGTAATATTTTAAAAATTATCACAATACTACATTAATTTATTACATTTGAAAACTTCATCGAGGAAAACGAACTTCATTCAAATGACGGCATTAACATATAAATTGTTTGGTTTAAACATCTCTAAAATGCGATACATTCCTCGGTGATATTTTTAAAATTATCATAATACTACAATAATTTATTATATTTGAAAGCTTTATCGAAAACAATTGAAATTCATTCAAATGACGTCATCGAAATATAAATCGCCACTATATAAAAGCAGCATTTCATTCATAAACATGTTTCCTATCGTTTCATTCATCACAATACTATAATAATTTATTTCATTTAAAAATTTGAAAAATTGTTATCTACCATATTTATTTTAAAATGCGAAACCTCTCTAATATAAAACACAATGAAACTCTTGGAAAGATATTTATTATATAATATATCTCATTTTTCTTTCTGGAGGATATAGAAAAAATTAGAATTTAATTGAATTTGTTTTTCTCCTTATATTAAATAATTTTTATTTAAAAAACTACCTAACATATTTTATTGAAATTTTTTCTATATATTTTATGGAATAATTTGAATATTTCCTAAAACTTTCGAAGCAATCTGTGAATTTTAAATTTGCTTAAAAAATGTTTGAAGAATTATGTCAAATAGGGTTCAATGTATTTCATTTTTTCAACCCGGGTTCAATCCAAAACTAATTGGGTGATATTATTCATTTATATTCCCATAGGTTCCACAGACCGTCTGGAAAATATACTAAAGTTTCATTTTGATAAAGTCATTTTTACGGCAGTTATCGTGCTGACAGACAGATAGACAGACAGACAGACAGAATGAACAAAGTCATAAGCTCTTTTCAACTATGTTGTAAAGTGTTAACAAAGTCATAAACACTTTTCAACTATGTTGTAAAGTGTTAAAAATTGTTTCGCGGCTATTTTTCACAACAATTTTTGAAACTGTTAAGTCTCATGCTCATTGAACCATAAGTAAACCCTTTTATGCATGATTATGCTAAATTTTGTCCTATGCTGTCATGTTAAAAAATTCTAAAATTTTGAATAAAATTCAAATTTTACGCACGAATTAAAAAAAAATTATCTAGTTCTAGATTTTTTTATAACAAAGCCGGATATAAAGTTTCGTGAAAATCCATTAATATGCTATCGTGTATACAATAAATCAACCTCATATATCACACAGACAGATAAACAGACGTGTTCGTACATCACTCCAAAAATAGTCAAAACGTGTTTGGGAGGCCTTAAAATATATATTGGCATCAAAATCTCGAAATCGAAAATTTTCATGAAAACAAAACTTTCTCAATATGAGAAAATAAAAATTTGGGTATACTGAAAGGCCTCGCTTTATAAGAAGAGCGTAACCTTAAACATTTTCGATATTGTGGGAAAATCAGGAATAAATCAAGACAGTGACCTGGTGGACGTTTATCCCATCGTACAGTTCATAGCTATACATTGAAGCGGTACAGTTACAGAGAAATAATGACGATTATCAAATCCAAAACAGGCCACGACATTAAGTCGTACTTGTAAGGTAAAGCGAGATCATTAAAAATGTGTATTCAAAGAATGTATTCAAGTTCACGTTGAATCGTCGATATCCACACATATTGATATTGAGATATAAATTCAAATAAATTGTATTCGTTTTATTTAAACACGCTGCTTCTTCGATGCGAGTATTGGAATTACATTAGCACCGTAACAGTGAATATCTTGGGATAATTTACAGATACGCTATAATTGAATTCAGACCAATCTAATCTTTTGACTGAAGTTATAAATTAAATTACAATCGGAAATATGAAATTGCGTTAAACGAATTTAATATTGGAGCACAAAACGAAACGTTCGAAAAACATTGTTTAGAAAATAACAGAAATAGATTAGCAAGAATGAGAAAGTTGATGTCTTAATTCTTTGTAGAAAAGATTTCTACAATCCCAACAATGTATTGTGTATAATACAGAGTGTCCCATAAAGATTGAAACGCGCTTTAATTCTTTACCTGTTGGAGATAAGTGGGCAACGTAAATTGCAAAAATGTTGAAAGTAAGGTAGGAAATAAGACTACGTTAATAAAATAGTCCTCCCATTCATTTTTAAAAAGTTACACTTTTCAAATTTTTTTACGAGCTCCTTAGACAAATTTCGTCAATCAGAAAATTTGTATTTTTAATGCAACAAGATTATTAAAAAAACCCGCATATCCGTTTCTTTAAAATTCATCCAGTTATATGTCATTGAAAATTGAACATTGTGAATGGGGACCCTATATCAAATTAGAAATGTAAATTTGTGACATATCACAACAAGGAAGATCAATTATGCATAAGCATTGATTATGAAACACTTTCCAACTGAAATGCAATGTCATTTAAAAATCTCCAAAATGTGATACATTCAGTGGTGATATCTTTTACATTATCACAGTACTACAATAATTTATTATACTTAAATATTTAAAACTGTATCGAAATATAAATCATCTAATTCTCTATACAAAATCAATGAATATTTCATTCATATAACTTGTATTCCAGACTCCAGAGCTAAATAATTTTGTGTGAAAAAAATTCAGCAATTCTTGTATAACTCACTTTACAATCGCTTGAGATATTTGCATTCTGCATAAGTTAAAATTAGGCTTCGTTGAAGAAATAATAAAAGTTTAGGGATCATTTAAAATCACAGCTATTGTAATTGCGTTGGCACGGAATTTAGATACACAGATGATACACAGATACATAGATAATATATGTGTGTGTGTATGTATTCAAAGTATTGGAATCGTGCCGAAGATCGGAAGAATCTACACGTTTTGGGACTTCTAAAACACGAAAAAACCATTTGTTAGGAAGACGTCTGTGTGTGTAAGAGTGTATCTGTGTATGTTTCTGTGTGTCTGTGAGGATATTGCATCCACTCTAATTGAAAAACTAATGGACCGAATTTCATAAAATTTGGTAGGTATGTTCTTTGTGGGAAATCCTGATGTTCATTAGATTATAGCAGGATTCGTAATAAAAGAATCTGCCTTCTTTGCGAAATGGCCGGCAGAAATTCCCTTTATCCACTCTAGCTAAAAAACAATGTAACAAATTTAACAAAATTTGGTGTATAATATTTCAATAACCTACAAGTGATTTATATACCAAATTTAACAAAATTAGGTATATAAATAATTTGTAGGTTATTCTAGTATGATTTGGGAAAAAGGAACGGGCTATTTTTGCGAAATGGCCCGCAAAAATTGTTAAATATAAAAATAAAAGACTACGTGTGCTCAATTATATCAATTAAATTCCTATTTTATACGTGATTTTTAACAACAAAAAGAATAAGACTAACCCCATTACTCTAGGACTAGCCGTTCTTGAGATATTCTAGTTTTTTCGCGTTTTCGCTACGCCACCTTTGACAATAAGTCCAGCTATCAAATGAGAACCAAATTTAAGTTTAGCGTGCAAATTCAATGTCATTTAAAATACTTATGTCTGTTATTTTGTGCAGATAAATTCAAATTATTATTGAAAAAATAAAGAGAACGTGAATATGAGTCTGCAGGGAAAGACATGTCCTGCCCACATCAGAATTTTTAACAATATTACAACAATGATTTATAGAAGTGAACGGGGATTATTTGCAGGCCATTTCGAAAATAATGTATGATCTATATTTAAAGATCTACCAAATTTTTGTAGAATAAAATGTTCAACAAATTTAAGCTGTGTACCAAATATTAACACTCTAGGACGTAGTAAAGTGCATTAAAAATGCCATCAAATAAGTATATCATGAAGAGTTATATAAAATAAAAAAAAATGAAAAATTGTTATCTACCAAATTTATTTTAAAATGTAAAGCCTCTCTCATATACAAAATGATTAAACTCTTGGAAAGATATTTATTATATAATATATCTCTTTTTTCATTCTGGAGGATATCCCAAAAGAATTTAATTGAATTTGTTTTTTCCCTATATTAAATAATTTTTAATTAAAAAACTACTTAATATATTTTATTGAAATTTTTTTTTATATATTTTATGGGATAATGTGAATATTTTCTAAAAATGTCGAAGCATATTGTGAATTTTAAGTTTGCTTAAAAAATATTTGGAAAATTAGGTCCCTAAGGGTTCAATGTATTTCATTTTTTCAACCCGGGTTCAATAAAAAACTAATTGGGTGATATTATTTATTTATATTCCCATAGGTCTCACAGACCGTTTGAAAAACATACTAAAATTTCATTTTGATAAAGTCATTTTTACGGCAGTTATCTTGCTAACGGACAGACAGACAGACAGACAGACAGACAGACAGACAGGCAGAATGAACAAAGTCATAAACTTTTTTCAACTATGTTGTAAAGTGTTAAAAAAGATAAAACTGGATGATATTACATAGGATACTCAACCGCCTAGTGAGTATAACTGCTTTTTATGGTCTCTGTCTGTGTAACGCTTTATTTAGATGCATTTGTGATAAAAAATTTTGACACACATTAACATAAGTTTGATCTAAACGATCTCCATCGTCAATTTGTTTATGATCCCTGTTTTCACTGATGAAACAGCCTTTCACATAATACGGAAAAGTAGCATAAGTCAGATTTTCTTTCCTCTATCATACTTCAGTTGATTTTAAAGATACAGATATGCGTTTTTTAATGATCTTGTTGCATTAAAAATACAAATTTTCTGATTGACCTAATTTGTCTAAGGGGTCGTATAAAAATTAAAAAAGTGTAACTTTTTGAAAATGAAAGGGAGAACTATTTCATTAACGTGGCCTTATTTCCTCCCTTACTTTCAACATTTTTGCAATTTACATTGCCCAGTTATCTCCAACAGGTAAAGAATTAAAAAAGGAGGAATTAAAAAATAAGTAAAAAAGAATTAAAAGGGAATATATACATACCATAGGATTTTTGTATATACGAAGCAAACATTCCACCATATTTATTTCACTTCCATCTGTTTTGAGACACATTGATGATTCCAATAGAATTTTAAGATGTATTGTTTAATCATTTCATTAAAAATCTGATGTGGGCAACACATGACTTTCCTTATATAATGTAATAAATTTACTGCTTTTACAATAAACAAAATAGGTTTTTCTTATATTAGATACTTATATTCTTTCCAAGATATTGAATTTTTGACAATTAGTCGTCATTTTCATTGATTTAGCGTCATTTTTATCCATTTGGCGAGATTTCCGTTAATTTGGCATCATTTCAAAAAGTCGTCAAGTTGGCGACATTCTGATAAATTTGTCGCCAAAATCTCGCCAAGCGTTATGGACGAAGAAATAAGTTATTCTTACAGCAGATAAATGACTATTGGCGTTCAAATACAAAAGTATTACTCAAAGTATCTTTTTTCATGAGTGGAACGAGCTAGATCCACGAGGATGATGTCACCCAATTTATCGCATGGTATTACATATGAAAAGTGAACATGTTTCTCAATAGGAAATATATGTTTTTTATTTTATATGACTTCTTGATAATTTTTTTAAAAAATGTGCAATATTTCGAGAACGGTTCACGTTAGCGTTCTAAAATTTATGTCAATCGTTTTCTAATGCAAAATTACATTAGAAATGTCTATTTGCGTAACTTTATTAGCGATTTTGATTTTTTGACGATTTTTTCAAAATTTCACGCGAAAATTTAGGGGGGTTGTGAACATTCGATTGCGTACAAAAACAATAAACTTCCAGTGTTTACGGATTGTGATTTTTGTACCAAATTTCGTTCGAATCGGTCCATTCGGTCGTCAGTTATCGTCTTCACAGACTCACTGACACACACACACACACACACACATACTTTCACATATACACACACACACACACACACAGACATCACTTCAAAAATGTTTGATTCGTGATCAGGGATGCTTGAAACGTGCTCTCCCGTCGAAAACTCGAATTCGAATTTTCGACCCCGTCACAATACTTTCCTTATACATTATGTATATAAGGAAAGTAAAAATGATTTTTATCTAGTATTTGAAATTTAAATCTGCGGGGCTTATTTCTATTTTTCATTTTTTCTAATTTTCATACCAAAAGGAAAATAAACTCAGTTCTGGACCCATTCCCTTTCTTACTGCCTCGAAGTTGGATGATCTGCTTGTGTGTGTGTGTGTGTTTGTGAGTGATACACATTGATAAAATTATGTCGACGGCACTCAAGGTTCTTTAATATAACGTCCCACATGTCTGCAAAATTTCAAGTTTCTACCTTCAGCCATTTGGGTTGTAAATTTATCTTTTATTCAGTCAGTCAGTGTCACTCAGTTATATGATACAGATATATTTGTAGCGATTCAAATCTTTGAGGCTCTAACGACCGAGGTTCCAATAATTGTAGCAAGCTAAATTTAGGCAATTGTTGTGTTGTTGTTGTTGAGACCCAGACCGTCCGTCCTACCAGAAAGGTGTAAGGTAACTGTATGGACGGCCGGGAAGTGCCACCCAATTTAGACCGGAACCCAGTGGGGGAGGCATCCACAGGGACCGTACCCTCCTTCCCCTACCACCAACCTCTCGGAAGGACTTACGGACCCACATGTTTAACGTGATCGTACTCCGCATGAACACGGCGGCATTTGTGGTAGCGTGCAAATCTAGCGCGCAAACCACGGGGATACCGCACCCGAGATGTCCAACAGCACGCGGTGTTCCGAGGTGGTCACCCACCAAGTACTAACCGCGCCTGATGCTGCTTGACTTCGGTGATCTAACGAGAACCGGTGTTTTCAGCACGGTCCGGCCGTTGGCCCCAGGCAATTGTTGTGTGGTACATTTTAAATCTTTGGATCTTAAACATTACCGGCTCAGCCTATCCTTGATTCGATATTGGAAGGTACATGTTATTGGAGAATAACTCGAGAATCGGAGTAGCTAGAAAGCTAAAATTCTGCACATTGTTGTCTTTCGTGGTTTATTTTAGATATCTGAATATTGAATATTACGTGGTCAGTCTGTCCTGGGCATGCCATAGGAAAGCATATGTTTTTTGAGAATGAATAAATCGATAACTGGAGCAGCATGAAAGCTCAAACGTGACACGTCATTGTCTTTGTGGTATATTGAAATTCTTTGGATTTTGAACCTTAACAATCAAGCCAGTCCGAGGCCCAACAGGAAAGTACATGTGTTTGTTAAATTCAAGCAAGCAAAAAAAAATGTCTGATGTGGGCAGCACATGACTTTCCTTATATAATGCAATGAATTTACTACTTTTACAGTTTTAAAAAATGTTATTCTTATAGTAGATACTTATATTCTTTCCAAGATATTGAATTTTTTTCAATGAGTCGTCATTTTCATTGATTTAGAGTCATTTTTATCCATTTGGCGAGATTTTCGTTAATTTCGGAACTTTTAAAAATGTCGCCAAGTTGGCGACATTCCGCTAAATTCGTTGCCAAAATCTCGCCAAGCGTTATGAACGGAGAAATAAGTTATTCTTACAGCAGATAAATTACTATTGACCTTCAAATACAAAAGTATACTCAAAGTATCTTTTCTAGTGAATGAAACGAGTTAGATCCACGAGAACGATGTCACCCAATTTATCGCATGATATTACATATGAAAAGTGAAAATGTTTCTGAACAGTTAATATTTTTTTTTTAATTTGTGGGATTTTTTGATAAATTTATTTGAAAAATGTGCAATATATCGAGAACGGTTCATGCTAACGGTCTGAAGTTTATGTCAATCGTTTCTAAGGAAAAATTACATAAGAAATCTCTATTTACGTAACTTTATTAAAGGTTTTGATTTTTTGATGATTTTTTCAAAATTTCACTCGCAAATTTAGGGGGTTCTGAACATCCGATTATGTTTTAAAACAATAGGCTTCCAGTATTTATAGATTGTGATTTTTGTACGAAATTTCATTCGAATCGCTGCATTCGTTCGTGAGATACACAGAGTCTCCACAGACTCTCTCACACACACACACACACACACACACACACACGCGCGCGCACACACACACACAGAGACATCACTTCAAAAATGTTTGTCACGGATGCTTGGAACGTGCTCTCCCGTCGAAAAGTCGAATTCGAATTTTCGACCCCGTCACAATATTTTCCTTATACATTATGTATATAAGGAAAGTAACTAGCACTAATAATGGTCAAATTTATCTTGAAATATACCAAATAGTTTCAACTTTCTAATACTATGCAGTATAGTATAGTATAAAGAAAGTATTGTTTTCACGAAAATTTTCGAATTCGAGATTTTGATGCCAATATATACTTTTAGACCTCCTGAACACGTTTTGACAATGTGTGGATTTATGTCCGTTTACCTGTCTGTCTGTCAGTCTGTCTGTATGCCTGTGGTCGATTTCTTGTACATGATAGCGGCCATAAATCTTAATGGATTTTCACGAAACTTTGACTCCGGCTTTGATACCAAAAAATCTAGAGCTAGATATATATTTTTTTAAATTCGAGTGAAAGCTTCGAAATGAATTCGAAATTTTATATTTTTTTAACATGGCAGCATAGGATAAAATTTGACATAATCATGCAGTGAAGGGTTTATTTATGGATCCATGATCACGAGACCTTATATTTTTATATTTTCAATCATTGTTGTGAAAAATAGTCGCGATACAATTTTTTTTGTTCGTGACGTCATTAGTCCCCCTCGGGGGCAAGCTCTTCCCCCGCGGGGGGGGGGGGGTAATTGTACAGGATTTTTGAATCCCTTTCATGTGAAGGATAACACGTTATAATTCTAATCAATCCAACTTATTAAACCGATTTTTCAAAAAATTTCTAGTAAAATTTGGATAAAAAAATCAACTTAAAAATGGATTGTGCTATGAGAAAGTCGAGTTGAGCGGCACACCAGCTAATATTATTATGTGTTTAGAAATGCCAATGTGCTAAACCCAGATGCGCTATAAAAGTAATAACGGTACCAAAAATACTTCCAGGCTTGCGTGTTGGAACATACTTAATACCCTCATTAAATTTTCGATTAAAAGGAACTTTTCCAAAATGCATAATTAGTTTTAACACTCTATACTCAAATAGCAGCAACCAACCATTATTAACCGACGCTGCTTGTGATTAAAATTATTCAACTTCTAAAAGTATCCAAATTCATGTCGTCATTAAAAATGTTTGCCCTATCTTCTATTTCTCATTTATGATATAGGGAAAAACATGTATCACACTAACTGTTCTCCCTATAGAAAATGTAATTATTTAACTGCAAGGAATGAAACACTCTTACCGTCATTTCTAAACAAGTAAAACTAGTTAAGTTTAAGAGTTACATAACAAGATGAAGACTGATATATATAATAAGACAATATTCCTATAATATTAATAAATATCGTAGTAAAAAAAACAAAAAAAAAACTAATATAGGTAGCACATGATTTTCGCTGTATAATACAGTAAATTTACTTCTTTCATTGTGAAAAAATGATGTATAAGATCTACTGTAAATATTTTTAATGTTAAATTATACATGTGACGCTTTTCCGAATGACAACTTATAAAATTATTTCGAAATACCCAATTATATTTTACGCAACTTTAAATTGTCGATTATTGATATTAATATAGCATCTACAATAAGCAATAAAGTAAATACATTAACATACGTATTTTAATATTTCATTAAATTGTAATTATTTTTACAATTTTAATGAGTCTTTTGTCAATTTTGGACAAAATTTCGCCAAGTTGGTGATATTTCGCCAAATTAATCTCCATGCTAGCCAAATTGATAGCCAAGCATTACAGACAAACGGAGAGAAGAACATTTCGTATATATAAATGACTGTTGGCGAATTGTTAGGCGTCAAAATACAAAACTATTGCGCAAAGTATCTTCTCTCTTGAATGGAACGAACTAGATCCACGATAATGATATTAACAAATTTGTTGCATAATATTACGTATGAAAAGTAAAGATATTTCACAACAGTTAATACTTTTTCTTTTACTTTTATGTGGTTTTTTTAATAAATTTATTTGAAAAAAGAGCAATATTTTTAAATTGATTGACAGAAATTTGTTCTACAATTTGTGTCAATCGTTTTCTAATGAAACATTGTATTATTATTTACATTATTAAAGATTCTGATTTTTTGATGATTTTTTTCAAAATTCCATTCGAAAATTTGAGGATTTTCCGAACATTCGATTGCGTTTAAAATCAATAAGCATCCAGTATTCACGAATTGTAATTTTCGTAACAAAATTCCTTAAAAACACTCCTCTCTCTCTCTCTCTCTCTCACTCACACACACACACAGACATCACTTCAAAAATGTTTGATTCGTGTTCAGCGATGCTTGAAACGTGGTCTCCCGTCGAGAACTCGAATTCGAATTTTCGACCCCGTCACAATACTTTCCTTATACATTATGTATATAAGGAAAGTAAAAATGTTATTCTTCTGGTAGATACTTATATTCTTTCCAAGATATTGAATTTTCTTCAATTAGTCGTCATTTCCATTGATGTAGCGGCATTTTTATCCATTTGGAGAGATTTTCGTTAATTTGGCAGCATTTAAAAAAGCCGCAAAGTTGGCGACATTCCGCCAAATTCGTCGCCAAAATCCCGCCAAGCGTTATGGATGGAGAAATAAGTTATTCTTACCGCAGATAAATGCCTATTGGCGTTCAAATACAAAAGTATTACTCAAAGTATCCTTTTTCATGAATGGAACGAGCTAGATCCACGAGAATGATGTCACCCAATTTATCGTATGGTATTACATATGAAAAGTGAACATGTTTCTCAATAGGAAATATTTTTTTTATTTTATATGACTTTTTGATAATTTTTTTGAAAAATGTGCAATATCTCGAGAACGGTTCATGTTAGTGTTCTAAAATGTATGTCAATCGTTTTCTAATGAAACATTACATAAGAAATGTCTATTTGCGTAACTTTATTAGCGGTTTTGAATTTTTGACGATTTTTTCAAAATTTCACTCGAAAATTTAGGGAGGTTCTGAACATTCGATTGCGTATAAAAAAAGTCTGATGTGTGCAACACATGACTTTCCTTATATAATGTAATGAATTTACTACTTTTACATTAAAAAAAATAGGTTTTTCTTATAGTAGATACTAATTTTCTTTCCAAGATATTGAATTGTCTATAATTAGTCGTTATTTTCATTGATTTAGCGTCATTTTTATCCATTTGGTGAGATTTTGGTTTATTTGGCAACATTTCAAAAAGTCGGCAAGTTGGCGACATTCCGCCAAATTCGTCGCAAAAATCTCACCAAACGTTAAGGATGAAGAAATAAGTTATTCTTACAGCAGATAAATGACTATTGGCGTTCAAATACAAAAGTATTACTCAAAGTATCTTTTTTCATGAATGGAACGAGCTAGATCCACGAGAATGATGTCACCCAATTTATTGCACGGTATTACATATGAAAAGTGAACATGTTTCTCAATAGGAAATATTTTTTTTATTTTATATGACTTTTTGATAATTTTTTTGAAAAATGTGCAATATCTCGAGAACGGTTCATGTTAGTGTTCTAAAATGTATGTCAATCGTTTTCTAATGAAAAATTACATAAGAAATGTCTATTTGCGTAACTTTATTAGCGGTTTTGATTTTTTGACGATTTTTTCAAAATTTCATTCGAAAATTTGGGGGGGGGGGGGCTTCTGAACATTCGATTGCGTATAAAAACATTAGGCTTCCAGTGTTTACGGATTGTGATTTTTCTACCAAAGCAGTCTATCATGAGAGCAGTCTATCTTGAAAAGCAGTCTATCTTGAGTAGTCTCCTTCGGGGTTTATATCGGATATTTTTTCTGTAACACATTTTATTTGCGGCTAATTTCTTTGACATTTTCTGCTTACAAAAAAACAACAGAAAAACGTAGTTTCATTTAAGTCATCTTACATAATAGCAGAAGATGCTTGTCAGTATGTATATGTCTGTAGTGTCGGACAGCGACGGAATTATGCATAGAAGTGCTTCAGGACCAGAAAAATACGTTCGAATCGAATTAGTTTTTTAGTTATTATATTGTTTAACACGACTGAAAATATTATCACACGGTTTCTATCTTGGTGTCATCGGAAAAATCGAAGAATGTTAATTCGGGCGTTGTTTGAACTGATTCCGTAGGATATTTCCTTCATATTTGTTTTTTTAAATATATTGATATCTGCATTTTTTAGGTTATCTGGTACCTATTTCGCCACATCCGTAAAAAGAAGATTAACACAATTCTATAGTGTGGCAAAAAACTTGTGTGGATATCTTCGCATTCTAATAAAAATAATGTTATTTGAATTACTACATATTTTATTTTTTGTGATTTATCAAGCAAATGCAAGAATATTTAAATTACACGTACCGCAAATGAAGTCTTGTGGATTTGTCTTTCCTGTGGACTGCGCATGCCTAACCCACGGTGTGTTTTAAACCACGCCCTCTCTCTTAAAGAAAGGATCGTTTATTTCCTTTTTAACACTTTACAACAAAGTTGAAAAGTGTTTATGACTTTGTTCATTCATTCTGTCTGTCTGTCTATTAGCATGATAAATGTCTTAAAAATGACTTTATCAAAATGAAATTTTAGTATGTTGTTCAGACGGTCCGTGGGACCTATGGGAATATAAATCAATAATATCACCCAATTAGTTTTGGATTGAACCTGGGTTGAAAAAATGAAATACATTGAACCCTATGGGACCTAATTCTTCAAACATTTTTTAAGCGGATTTAAAATTCACAAATTGCTTCGACAGTTTAAGGAAGTATTCAAATTACCCCATAAAATATATAAAAAAAAAATTCAGCAAAATATATTCAGTTGTATTTTAAATAAAAATTAAAATAATAATTACACCTTTTATATGAAGCGATCACGTGACCATTATATGAAGAGATCACGCGACCCACTTCAAAATAAAATATGGCATCCATCTTTTGTCAAAATCGTGATTTTTAAAGTTCTTTTTTATTCATATTGAGTGTTGTATCGGTCCTAAAACCACTTTATTTTTGCTTAAATTCTGTGCATCTACATACTGAAACAACGCAATTTCAATATATTTGAGTTTAAATGCTCATCCAAATTTGATTATTTCTACAACGAAGCCTCGTTTTCATTTATGGAAAATGTAAACAGCAAAATATGTAGAATGAGTTGTATAAGAATTGCTGCATTTCTTTAACGCAAAATTAATTAGCTCATGGAGTCTGCAATATAGCTGATATCAATGAAATATTAATTGATTTTACAGAGAGACTGACGATATTTTTGGATGAAGTTTCAAGCATAGAGTTTAATTACTTGTACCTCCATGGTCTTAAGTTTTTAAATAAAATAAATTATTATAGTATTGTGATGAATTAAATGAATGGAAAAATGTTTATGAATGAAATGCTGCTTTTATAGAGAGAGCCTGGCGTGTTATATTTCGATGACGTCATTTGAATAAATTTCAGTTATTTTCAATGAAGTTTTCAAATATAATAAATTATTGTAGTATTATGATAATTTTATAAATATCACCGGGGAATGTATCGCATTTTAAAGATGTTTAAAACAGGCAATTTATATTTCAATGCCGTCATTTGAATGAAGTTTTTTTCGATGAAGTTTTAAGTTTTTAAATATAATAAATTAATGTAGAATTGTGATAATTTTTAAAATATTACCGAGGAATGTATCGCATTTCAGAGATATTTAAATAAAATTGCATTGAAGTTGGAAAGTGTTTCATAATCAATGCTTTATGTATGATTGATCTCTCTTGTTTATTTTGTTTTATTTATATATTTTTATTGTTTTGCATTTCACATTTGCGGAACGCATGCGTGGGAATTTGGTTTGAAACTAAATGTGGAAACTAAGGCGGTTTGAAGAGCTGATTGTATAAATGCATTATTTAGATATTGGGCGCTTATTTAGGACCCGATGGACGCAAAGTAATTCGTACTAGTAAAATATGTTTCAAGTTTATGCATTTTTTTTATCATGCTGGTGCTATATAGACTGCAAAGGAAAATATACTGTAAGGTAGCATCATGCTCCCATTGCAGATTACAGCATCCATGGATCGGTTTCTTGCAATTTATTCGCTTATCATTGTGAATAGTCTATACATTCTATGGCAGCAAGAAAACTTGCATGTGACACAATTTTGGGCACCTCTATCAAAACTGACAAATTCAGTTCTCTCACGCTGCGAAATATAAATTTTGTAACGATTGGGTTCGGTCTGAAACTACCGAGTTTATACTCGTAAATAGGGTGGGTTTTGCTAGTATGAATTTGGTAGTAACAGCAGTCTCAGTTCCATCTTTGAAAAAAAATTTATGCTTGCTGCGTGGTATGACTAAATGTGGAGGTCCCGATAGAGGTTCGCAAAACAATGGTAAGAAGCAAGTTTCTTGCTGCCATAAAAGGTATAGGCTATAGCGAATGCCTATAACGGCACACTGAATAGCGAATACATTGCTACCATTGCTATCATTTTCTTGCTACCATTACTATCCTTTTCTTGCTATCATTGCAAATATCGGTTTTCCCATGCTGATTGGCGGATGCAAAACAAGTTCGAAACTGGTCCATGAAAGCGGCTATCTTTAATGAAAGAGCTATTTTAACATATACAATCTTATATTATAACCACAGCAACAATAGACAAAGCACAAATAAAAATATAATACTCTGCAGTTAGAAATATTGGTAATTATTTTGATTGGGAGAAAATAAATAAAAATCGTCTGCTTTACCATTAATAGTTTCAATTTTCAATTTTTTACATGCAGAATTATAACTACTATACCATAAAGTATTATGATATGTAGAAATTTTGTCTACTTTAATGTACATTCAATAAAATTTCTTGCAATTTTTAAAAGTGTTCTATAAGATAAGTCAGATAATTTCATTATTATTGCACGTACTGATATTTAATTAAAATAATCGAGATTATTATATTACATGATATTCCACTAACGAATATTTTTATTTCCAGTAACAAGATTATTAGTAAATTCTTAAGATTTGAATTTGAAATGCGGATTGGATTATTGAATTATACAAGCCATGTATTTTTTTAAAATATTTTGAATTAATAATTTTCAATTGCAAATAAAATCAGATTAATAATGCAGTATTGCAATTTCTGTTCTTTCAATACATGCTAGAAACACTATATAGCATTTAAAAATATTTAAATTACATTGTAATTACACTCAACATTGAAATGAAAAAGTGAAATAAGAATTTTAATTAAACTATAAATTTACCTTTAAAAATAATCGAACAACAATAATTAAATTTATTCCATTGCGTGATATTCTATTAATGAAAATAGTACTAAGTAAAATTATCAGTAAATTTTTGAAATGCGACTACAATAAGCTATATATTCTATTACTATATTTTGCAATAATAAAGCTCAACTACAAAGAAAATCAGATCAATAATGGAAGATTAAATTTCTTCCAGTTTTTTTCAATACATGTGGAAACAATCATATAGAATTTTACAAAACATGTTTGCGTTCCATTGCATTTAGAAACCGCAAATAAGTCATTAATTTAAAATCATAAATTCGTTGTGGAAATCTGAATTCCATGACATAAGAGCCTAAAGTAGAAGTTTAGAATAAAACTGCGTTTAAATTTTGTTCAAGTAAACTGAATATATACAAATTAAAAAAAAATATTCTTATCATGTAATTCGAATACTATAATACTATATTGCAAACACAACACGATATGAAAAGGCATAAAGCAGAGAATGTTCTTAAACAAAAATGCAAAATTTACTAAATTTAAGACGAGACTTCCACAACAATGAACTGAGATAAAGTTCAAAAAAATAAAGTTCTCCAAAAAGTTTACAGTTGTTGATAACTGCTGTCTTGATAAGTTAAAAATATTTTACTTCACACAAACAAATTATGATTTTGATTTCTTTCAAATATAGTGGTTGCCACAAAATTTTCATTATTTTTAAATTAATCCGTCCTAAAACTACTTTATTTTTGCTTAAATTCTGTGCATCTACATACTGAAACAACGCAATGCCAATATATTTGAGTTTAAATGCTCATCAAAATTTGATTATTTCTACAACTAAGCCTATTTTTCACCTATGTAAAATGCAAACAGCAAAATATATAGAATGAGTTGTATTAGAATTCCTGTATTTTTTTAACACAAAATAATTTAGTCCATGGGGTCTGCAGGGCTGATATGAATGAAATATTAATTGATTTCATAAAGAGAAGGACGATTTTTTTCGATGAAGTTTCAAGCATAGAGTTTAATTTTTTGTAGCTCCATGGTCTTAAACAAAATGTTTAAATAAAATAAATTATTATAGTATTGTGATGAATGAAATGAATGGGAGAAAGTTATGAATGAAATCCTGTTTTTATAGAGAGATCCAGGCGTGTTATTTTTTCTATGACGTCATTTGATTTAATTTCAGTTGTTTTCGATGAAGTTTTCAAATATAATAAATTATTGTAGTATTATGATAATTTTATAAATATCACCGGGGAATGTATCGCATTTTAAAGATGTTTAAAACAGGCAATTTATATTTCAATGCCGTCATTTGAATGAAGTTTTTTTCGATGAAGTTTTAAGTTTTTAAATATAATAAATTAATGTAGAATTGTGATAATTTTTAAAATATTACCGAGGAATGTATCGCATTTCAGAGATATTTAAATAAAATTGCATTGAAGTTGGAAAGTGTTTCATAATCAATGCTTTATGTATGATTGATCTCTCTTGTTTATTTTGTTTTATTTATATATTTTTATTGTTTTGCATTTCACATTTGCGGAACGCATGCGTGGGAATTTGGTTTGAAACTAAATGTGGAAACTAAGGCGGTTTGAAGAGCTGATTGTATAAATGCATTATTTAGATATTGGGCGCTTATTTAGGACCCGATGGACGCAAAGTAATTCGTACTAGTAAAATATGTTTCAAGTTTATGCATTTTTTTTATCATGCTGGTGCTATATAGACTGCAAAGGAAAATATACTGTAAGGTAGCATCATGCTCCCATTGCAGATTACAGCATCCATGGATCGGTTTCTTGCAATTTATTCGCTTATCATTGTGAATAGCCTATACCTTCTATGGCAGCAAGAAAACTTGCATGTGACACAATTTTGGGCATCTCTATCAAAACTGACAAATTCAGTTCTCTCACGCTGCGAAATATAAATTTTGTAACGATTGGGTTCGGTCTGACAACTACCGAGTTTATACCCGTAAATAGGGCGGGTTTTGCTAGTATGAATTTGGTAGTAACAGCAGTCTCAGTTCCATCTTTGAAAAAAAAATTATGCTTGCTGCGTGGTATGACTAAATGTGGAGGTCCCGATAGAGGTTCGCAAAACAATGGTAAGAAGCAAGTTTCTTGCTGCCATAAAAGGTATAGGCTATAGCGAATGCCTATAACGGCACACTGAATAGCGAATACATTGCTACCATTGCTATCATTTTCTTGCTACCATTACTATCCTTTTCTTGCTATCATTGCAAATATCGGTTTTCCCATGCTGATTGGCGGATGCAAAACAAGTTCGAAACTGGTCCATGAAAGCGGCTATCTTTAATGAAAGAGCTATTTTAACATATACAATCTTATATTATAACCACAGCAACAATAGACAAAGCACAAATAAAAATATAATACTCTGCAGTTAGAAATATTGGTAATTATTTTGATTGGGAGAAAATAAATAAAAATCGTCTGCTTTACCATTAATAGTTTCAATTTTCAATTTTTTACATGCAGAATTATAACTACTATACCATAAAGTATTATGATATGTAGAAATTTTGTCTACTTTAATGTACATTCAATAAAATTTCTTGCAATTTTTAAAAGTGTTCTATAAGATAAGTCAGATAATTTCATTATTATTGCACGTACTGATATTTAATTAAAATAATCGAGATTATTATATTACATGATATTCCACTAACGAATATTTTTATTTCCAGTAACAAGATTATTAGTAAATTCTTAAGATTTGAATTTGAAATGCGGATTGGATTATTGAATTATACAAGCCATGTATTTTTTTAAAATATTTTGAATTAATAATTTTCAATTGCAAATAAAATCAGATTAATAATGCAGTATTGCAATTTCTGTTCTTTCAATACATGCTAGAAACACTATATAGCATTTAAAAATATTTAAATTACATTGTAATTACACTCAACATTGAAATGAAAAAGTGAAATAAGAATTTTAATTAAACTATAAATTTACCTTTAAAAATAATCGAACAACAATAATTAAATTTATTCCATTGCGTGATATTCTATTAATGAAAATAGTACTAAGTAAAATTATCAGTAAATTTTTGAAATGCGACTACAATAAGCTATATATTCTATTACTATATTTTGCAATAATAAAGCTCAACTACAAAGAAAATCAGATCAATAATGGAAGATTAAATTTCTTCCAGTTTTTTTCAATACATGTGGAAACAATCATATAGAATTTTACAAAACATGTTTGCGTTCCATTGCATTTAGAAACCGCAAATAAGTCATTAATTTAAAATCATAAATTCGTTGTGGAAATCTGAATTCCATGACATAAGAGCCTAAAGTAGAAGTTTAGAATAAAACTGCGTTTAAATTTTGTTCAAGTAAACTGAATATATACAAATTAAAAAAAAATATTCTTATCATGTAATTCGAATACTATAATACTATATTGCAAACACAACACGATATGAAAAGGCATAAAGCAGAGAATGTTCTTAAACAAAAATGCAAAATTTACTAAATTTAAGACGAGACTTCCACAACAATGAACTGAGATAAAGTTCAAAAAAATAAAGTTCTCCAAAAAGTTTACAGTTGTTGATAACTGCTGTCTTGATAAGTTAAAAATATTTTACTTCACACAAACAAATTATGATTTTGATTTCTTTCAAATATAGTGGTTGCCACAAAATTTTCATTATTTTTAAATTAAAATATGCGATAGATGATTTTAAATTTTTATTACTATTAATAGTGAAGTTAGACGGGATGAAGACTTGTCTTTAAATTAGTTTTACAATATATTCTAAAAATAAATGCAATAATGATACCGATAAATGAATAAATAAAAATTAGTCACATTCTAAAAAGAATTCAACTGAACTTCAATCATAAGAATTTACTTTTGCCGTGAAAGTTTATTCTCAACTAGACGGGCTTCAATTTGTTACATTTTAGGTCAGTGAGTAAGGAAAATAATGGAGTTAAATTTGCAAATTTGGAGATTCTTTTATTTACTCTTTTCATAATTTTTAGGAATCATTATTGATGAATGCTAGCCGATTTTAGGAAAAATATGCACGAGAGATCACGGTCACGTGATTTATGTGCAATTGCGCTTGCAATGCTAAATCAAGAAATATTTAGCATGCATATGCTATAATACAATATGTTTAAAAAAATATGCACCCATAAGAAATTAAGCTACAGCCGCGAAACTCGGCATGTATATATCGTTTGAAGAGATATGCAAATAATTAGAATTTGAGAGCAAAAAATATTTTATAAGAAATGGTGGCAACAAGATGATGACACTCTCATGGAAGGGTGTTAAATCCTCAAAGAAATTGTTGTGGACTTCGTGCAGTATATAGTCGAGCGTTGTCTTGTTGGTAACTGGAACCTAGGTGGCTTCTTGACAACATAGACAGGACAATTGGTTGCAGAATATCATTGAAGTATAAGCGAGCCATCAGATTGGCTTGCAGCACAACTAGAGGAGATCGGCTGTCCCATAAGATAGCTCCCCAGACTGTAACAGCACGTCCGATGACCAGGTGTTGCCCGACAAAAACGCGGGATCAGAACGATATCCAGTTCTACTCCACACACGTATGCGGCAGCCATCAGTACTGAAAGAGAAGAGGGATTTGTTGCTAAAAACAACATGCCTCCAATCGGACATTGTCCAAGTTGACGGAGTTCAACATCAATCTAAACGATTCTGCCTATGTTGAGGGATCAGTGGTAGGCGCCTTAATGGACGTCAACACTTAATACCATCTTCTGCCAGTTATCTCCAAATAGTATCCTTTGATAAATAATTGATATTCCTTCGTAATAGCTGATACTGACGCCAATTGGTGTAGTTATGGCTCCTATTTTACGATCCTCTTGAGCAGTTGTCTGTCTGGGGCGTCAAGAGTCTCTGCGATGGTTACATGTGCCTTTTCTGATCCACTGTTGTCAACACCGAGCAACTATCATATTGCCACGGTCAAGATGGTGACTGATACGTCTGTTGGACTAACCAACTTTCCTTATGTAACCTTTGATGTAACCTCTCTCTAAATACGACAATTATTCGTAGAGCTGTCAAGTACATCTCAAAGGTATTTTTGTACACAACTTGAAGTGTCAAAGCAGAAAGTCCAGTTTCAATTGTCTGTGAGTGAGAACACCGGTCGTTTTAAATGCTGTACGATGCGTCGTTTTTATGCTCGCGTTGCATGAGTCGTATAACATCATTGGTGCCGACAATTTGATCATTTGCATAACACTTAAAACGACATTTGTACGACGAATTTCGTGGCTATAGCTCAATTTTTTTATGGATGCATATATTTTTTTGCAGCAGATGTATTTTCATTTTACAATCCATTTATTCCTTCAAAAAAAAGATAGCATTTAGATGTCTTAATGTGCTGAATTACGAAAAAATAACATCAATTAATGACTTCATAAAGCTGTAAACAGTTGTGAAAATCCCGAATTGTGGGCTTGTCAATTTTAGTTAAACTTTTGTCGTCATAAGTGATATATATTGACGTTTCGTTGAAACATCTGCAATTTCTTTGCACAAAGTGGTCCACTGATAATCCACTGATCACTTGTGCAACACGGTTTTAAGGCTATTGCCGCTCGTCTGCACGATGTAAGAGATGGATGCCAGCAACATAAAGCTCCTTAAAACAAGGATGCTGGAATTTTTCCTGGTAAAAATATTTATTTATCGCAAGCCAGTAAAGATGCAGGGCTTTACTTTTGTTCTGCTCACCGTTGGCAAAATTTTAATAGCTAATGATTACAGTGAAGCAACCACTGTTCTATATTAGGGCGTTGCATGCCCTGTTATAGGCGTCATGTTATAGATAGTGCCCTATTATAACATGATTTTAATGATGTGTTACGGCATTAATCACGTGCCATAAATCACTTACTTTACTGTACTGGACAGACTAAGTAGTATATATTTTGAGCTTATTTGCAATAAAAACCAGAAAGTTTTTACTCTTTAGATTTATACATTTACACGTGAAATTTTAGAGCAGATTCCTAGTATTTTATGTTAAATTGAGCGTTTCTTATTGAACATTTTGTACAAAAAATATGATTACACATGCTTTCATATGGCGCGCATGTTAATAAATCAGAAATAATGCATTCTTTTATTTTGTTTTTATAATAGACATAAGTGTGATTTAGCAAGTTATATCACTTCTTATACAGCCATCAGGTGCAAAATTATGTGGTTGATTAAATTAAAACTGAAGCCTTACCAGATCTGAATGCTCACATAATCAAAGAATCAAATCTTCTTACCTAAAAGAAAGAAAATCCCAAATAAATACCATGAATATTAAAATAAAATGTGAAATACATAATAAAAATATCCTAAAGCGCGAATCTACTTACACTAAAAGCTGAAAACATTTTAATGGCAGCAATCAAATCGATGCATTACGTTGATTTGTGTTAAATATATGATACTAGATAGGCCAATGATGCCTGTTATATGACGGTCGGCGGAAAGTTGTAAAATATCGTCGTCCATTTGTCCGCCTACAGCACTTGCACTCTTAATATCCTATCTCACATGCGAGCCACGCACCATAATCAATATTGATAATTCTTATACGACTTCCTATTAAAACTTAATTATTATACTATCTCCCAGCAAAACGCAATTAATTTAAGAAACCCTAGCCCCCTAGCAAAATGTACCTGTTCTATAAACAATTAAATTTCCTGTATTTCGAATCAATAATATAAATTCGCTCAAAGTAACAAGAATTATCACAAAAATTCCACCTGAATTTTCCAATACATTGAAATTTCATCCATTTGGCGTCCTTTTCGTTAAGATAGCGTTATTTTTGCCAATTTCACAAAAGTCGCTGTTGGCAATATTTCGCAACATTTATCTCTAAATGTTACAGACATATGGAAAAAATGAATTTATATATATATATATATATATATATATATTCATATATATATATATATATATATATATATAAATATATATATATATATATATATATATAATAAAATATAAAGAGTAAGACTAATTTAATACATGATCAGTGTCATACCCTGGTTCAAAAACAATACGTAGGAAAATTAAATAAAGAGGATATGAAAGGAAATATCAGACAATAGGAAAACAGTGCTACCAAATAAGACAAAATGATCTTAATTTTAAATATCAATAATACACATGAATTTATCAACATTCAAGAGCGATGCAAGCAAATCAAGTTCAAACATCAAAGGATTATCATAATCTGGAGGCTCAATATATTAAAATGACAAAAAATAAGAGAAAAAGATACAATCCGAAAATATGAAATTGGATAGAACCTCTGTAGATCCAGCTTTTCAAGGATCTTTGCATTCACAGAGGTTCCAAATGTGATTCGCTCAACGATACAGCCACATGGCCGAAACATCGTCAAAAGATCCGACACATTTCCAGAAAGTAAAATAATAAAAGGAAATTGAAAAGAATATGATGAAAGTGCATAAAGCAAACAAATAAGTAATCTAACCAACAAACCACGATTCAGATAGAATTAAAGTCATACACAGGACACACATTTCGTTGCTCAGTATTAGGAAAAAGTACTAGAGAGCGCCATCTGTTGTGAATAATAGGAAATACTCCTGAATGTTCAACCAATGGACCATACAAATTTATATGTTTAAAACCCAAAAGTTAGAGATATAAAGAAAAATATGTTTACGAAATATACTAAGTAAAAATTAATTAGCAATTATATAATATGTATCCAAAACTTATTACTCAGACAATAAAATCTCAAAAAATATTTTAATGTTTAAAGTATACAATAGCAATTTCAAATTTGACTAAAACAATAAATAAAATATTATAAATTGAATTCAAAATTTCTAAAGTGATATTTAACAAAATTAACAGAATATGATTCAGCCTTACAGTATTGAAATAAATCTGCTAGATGGTTACTGTATTGTGTATTTTCACATAACCTAAAAATCCTATGAAATTGATTTATTAAAATATTTTCACTCATACATGAGTCAAAATTGATTAATCTTGTGAATTTTAAATGGAAAACTTTTTCTTTTGTCAAAAATGTTTGACAAAAATGAATATTCATTATCAAGAGATAGAGTTAAATCTAAGAAATTAACACTAGATGAGATGTTGCTTTCGTTTGGTATAAGGGATAAATTTGGAGGATAAAAATAAAAATCTATATCATTTGATGAGGGAGCTATTTTAATGAGAATTACATCGCCAATATATCTGTAAAAAGTATTATGTGTTATTCTTCACTATACTGTGAGCTACAGCGTCCATGTTTTAGATTTTGTAAGCTCAGGGATTATAAAGATATTAATAAAAACGCTTCCACAGAAATATCAAAGTCATGGAGAGAGAGAGGAATTAAAACTTTATGTTGAGAAAGCACCAAAACTGTTTAAGACAATCATCCAGGTAGTGCTGGGGTAAGATAATCCCCATCGTATTGTATGCATTTCTATGGCTAAAGGCTCGTATTGAATGAAAAATTATCTTTTTAAACAGCTAAATTTGTAGAAAAAATTATCAGTGTCATGCAAATTAGAGCGCCAATAATGAAGAATATTCCAGTATTCAATAATATTTTATCCTTCAATGTATTTTTGTTTCCGTATACTCTGTACCCTGTTCTACAACTAGGAAAAATACATATTACTGCAACTCACTCATTAGGGAATTTTACTATAAAAATAATAGAAAATACATATTCTAAACACTACATCTTCCTGTTGTGTCAAATGGGAATACATGGGCCTTTACTAACACTAGAGTCATCTAGATAAAATTCTCGAAGCATTATGATATTTTCAAGCTTTTCGTCCCGTTGTATTTTCTTCTTTATAACTCCATGAGCAAAGTGCATACGATTATTTTCTGAAACTTTCTTTGAAGAAAATGATATCATGTTGCTTAGCAACGGAATTAATTCAAATGCGTTTATACGGCGGACGATTTTTATTCGATCTATCCAATTTAAGTAATAACGAGAAAGATCAATCATGCATAAATCATTGATTATGAAACACTTTCCAACTGAAATGAAATTTTATTTAAGCATCTCTCTGAAATGCCATAAATTCAGCGCTGATATATTTTAAATTATCATAGTACTACAGTAATTTATTATACATGAAAACTTAAAACTTGATCGGAAAAGATGAACTTTATTCAAATGACGTCATCGAAATATAAATCATCTGGCTCTCTAAAGCAATGGATATTTCATTTATATCACTTTTATCTCAGACTTTAGAGCTAAATAATTTGGCGTGAAAAAATTCAGCAATTCTTATACAACTCATCTTACAATCAATTGTTTACATTCTGCATCCATTGAAATTAGGCTTCGTTGTAGAAATCATCAAAGTTGATCATTTAAACTCAAAAATATTGTAATTGCGTTGGCACAGAATGTAGATGCACAGAAAATACGCAAAAATAAAACGATTTTAGAACGGATGCAACACTAAATATAAATTTAAAAAAACTTTAAAAATCACGATTTTTACATTGGAAAAAGAAGATGGATGTCATGATTTAATTTTAAGTGGGTCACGTGATCTCTTCGAATAATATAGGTGTAATTATTATTTTAATTTTTATTTCAACTACCGAACATATTTTGCTAAAAAAAACTTTATATATTTTATGAAATAATTTGAATATTTCCTAAAATTTTCGAAGGAATTTGTGAATCTTAACTTCGCTTACAATATGTTTGAAAAATTAGGTCCCATATAAGGTCAGTGTATTTCACTTTTTCAACCCAGATTCTATCCAAAACTAATTGGATGACATTATCCATTCCATTGTGTCCCACAGACCGTCTCAACAACATACTAAAATTTCATTTTGATAAAGTCATTTTTGTGGTAGTTATCGTGAGAAACGACAGACAGACACACAGACAGAATGAATAAAGCCACAAACACTTTTTAACTATGTTGGAAAGTGTTAAAAATGGGTGCAAAAATATATTGCATAAGTGAACGGTTTTATATTTTTGATCGCGTTGTATCAGTTATGGGTTTGGGATATAATATTCTAGGAATGATTGGCATTTTAAATTTCTTATGTCATCTGTTTTATTTAGGCAAATATTTTCAAATTTATATATTTTTGTTGTGCCTAGCCGATTGTTGAAAGAGGATAAAAATGGCACGGGTATAATTTTGACTAATATTCTGTCGTTTTCTTTTAGACGTATATTGACAAATCTTCTACGTTTTGTAAATTGGTTTTTGAACGTGATCAGGATGTCTTATTCTTCAGATTTTCCAGTGCAAATTACTTTGTATAGTGATAACAGGGACTTTTATTCATCTTTTTAATTTAATTAGTTTAGATATTTTAATAATATTTTAAGAATAATATCCTTTAAAATACAACTCGAATTTGCACATTTTTTATAACGAGCAATGACGAGTATAACTGCTAGAAAAGCGAGCGTACTTCTAACTGGCATGTTCTTGCATAGACTACACTACCAGCATTTTCCCAAGAATTAATTTGTTTCTCCATAAAAGGAGTTCTGATGGGGGCAGCACATGACTCTCCCTAGAGTCTCAAATTCATTTTATTACTTTCCTTATATGCATAATGTATAAGGAAAGTATTGTGACGGGGTCGAAAATTCGAATTCGAGTTTTCGACGGGAGAGCACGTTTCAAGCATCCCTGATCACGAAACAAACATTTTTGAAGTGATGTCTGTGTGTGTGTGTGTATGTGTATCAGTGAGTCTGTGGAAACGATAACTGACGAACGAATGGATCGATTCGAATAAAATTTGGAACAAAAATCACAATCCGTAAACACTGGAAGCCTATTGTTTTTATACTCAATCGAATGGTCAGAACCTCCCTAAATTTTCGAGTGAAATTTTGAAAAATCGCCAAAAAATCAAAACCGCTAATAAAGTTATGCAAATAGACATGTATTATGTAGTTTTTCATTAGAAAACGATTGACATAAATTTTAGAACGCTAACATGAACCGTTCTCGAGATATTGCACATTTTTCAAAAAAATTATCAAAAAGTCATATAATATAAAAAAAAAATATTTCCTATTGAGAAACATGTTCACTTTTCATATGTAATACCATGCGATAAATTGGGTGACATCATTTTCATGGATCTAGCTCGTTCCATTCATGAAAAAAGATACTTTGAGTAATACTTTTGTATTTGAACGCCAATAGTCATTTATCTGCTGTAAGAATAACTTATTTCTTCTTCAACAACGCTTGGCGTGATTTTGGCGACGAATTTGGCGGAATGTCGCCAACTTGGCGACATTTTAAATTGTTGCCAAATTAACAAAAATCTCGCCAAATGGATAAAAATGGCGCTAAATCAATGAAAATGGCGACTAATTGAAAAAAATTCAATATCTTGGAAAGCATATAAGTATCTACTATAAGAATAACATTTTTTTAACTGTAAAAGTAGTAAATTCATTGCATTATATAAGGAAAGTCATGTGTTGCCCACATCAGATTTTTTCTTTCGTAATTCATTAAATTGAGTTTGCACAAAATAAGAAGGTAAATTATTTGAAATTGCACAATTTACAGTTTGAATTCACCTTTCGTTTCATTTGGCAACAGGGCGTATTTCCAAAGACGATGTTGGAAAAAAATTGCGAAAAACTACAACATCCCGAGAACGGTTGGACCTAGAGCAATGGAATTGGTCTTATTATTTTAAACGTCAAAAATTACGTATGAAACAAGTATTTAATGGATACATCTGTTCATACGTATGCCTTAATTTTAGATTTTGATGATTTTTTCGAGCCATTATGCGTAAAAAAGTCCCGTTTTTTTCCCAACTCATACCAAAATTTAATCAGTACCTGGGTCAAGCATAAGTGACCTGCTTACCAAATTTTATGAAATTTGGTCGAATAGAATAGTTTTTTTTTAGTTACAGTGGATATATATATTACACATACAGACAGACTTCATGGTAAAATAGTTTTTCGTGCTCTAAAAGTTTTAAAACGTGTAGATCCATCGAAAATTCGAGTTGCGATTTTCGACATGATTTCAATACTTTCCCAGACATCACCACATACTATAGGGTAAGGAATAAGTTCGTGGAAGTCATAAAATTTTAATTTTGCAAATCATAAAAATTTCTATCTAGTTCTAGTAGTTTTTCATACAATATATCTACATTTAAAATTTAAAAGCGGTACGCGCATTAATACTTTTGACTTACCTCGTCCGCATTTGTAAGTCAGTAAACCGGTACGCGCATTACTGTCTTACCTCTCCGTAATACTTGACTTATCTAGTCCGCATTTCACAAACAAAGACATAATATGAATGAGAGTACACAAAAATAATGAATGTCTGGGAAAGGGTACCTGAATATAAAGAGATGGAGAACCGGTCGATATAGAAGTTCAAATGACGACACTTAAAAGAAAAGGCGATCCATTGGTCAGATTATCAATCTGTCTTATTTTTATTTTCATACTATTTATTGTCTAAAGTACCGTTTCCGAAAATATTCGAATTCTAAATTTTTATGGATATGCACGCTGTAGGACCTCCTGATGAGATTAAGAACATTTTTTTAGATCTCTCCCTCTGTGTGTGGAGGTGGGGATTTAGATACGATAGCTCAAGAACAAAAATACCTATCCGATTTTATGTGTTATATGAAAACATAACACATATGTATGATGAATTATGTGCAAAACTGGAACAAGATAGAATTTTTGTACTTCTTATGGTCGGAACTAGAATGATTCGAATTTTAAGATTTTCATAATATTACTTTCAATCAAAAACAATGATTATAATATATCATATAGGATAGGAATGGATCATTTGAACGGTGCTACAAATGTTAATGATATAAAAACCTATATTATAATTGTCTAATGCGATTTTGTCTTGGTAGGTCCTTCAGAAATATTTCGGTGACCTAGAAGGCTGATTCATAATATACCCGGCCGCCCATTTTTGCTGCTCTATATCTTCGGATGAGTCGGACGGCCTGGGTTTTCGACTCATAATATCAACCACGGGGTTGAACATAACGGAGCGAATTATTAACCCCCCCCCCCCAGGGGAAGTCAGAGAAGATGGAGATTTTTCGAAAACTTTTTCCAGAGGCTCCAAAAACAACTGAATTGTTGCGCTCTTATAATACTGAACACGAGGCAGAGTCTAAGATTTTCGATTCACCTATGGGGTGGAAAAAAATGGAAAGTTTCGGAAAAATTTACCCCACTCTCCAACAGTACTCACTGCTGGTGACCGAGAAGGCTGTATCTTTGTTGACTTATAATATCGGCCACCGGTCTAAAACTGTAATTGAGCCGATTTTTTAATAAGACAGCTTCCTCAGACGTTTAGCGCCGTTCATTTGTCATACAAAATAAAACTTATTAAAATAAATTTGCGACTTAATTGTTTAAGAATGTTAGATTCCATGCCTTTAACATGTTTAAATACAAGTAATTTATATTAACGCGAATAAACCAGATGCATCTGTTGGAATCACGAAGCTGTTGCCAACATGAAAAATGAAACTTTTAAATAACGTTCGCAAAATATCTAAAAATAATACCAAGGGAACGAAATCTGAAAAAGATGCATCTTTAATTTCATTCTGATAAAAGTGTTGATACAAGTGGAATTTAAAGCTGTTGAATAGTAATGCATGAAAATGTCGAATGCAGACTAGAGTCCTGCATTGGGTTTCTAGATTTTTCATGTTTCAGGTAGGATTTCCCCTACTTTTAAAGCTGTGGGTTAAGTTAGGAATCTACCGGCAAACATTATTTTAAGGGCCATGCCATGGAGGCAAAAGTAAGGAGTTAAAACTTCATATTAAGAAAATGCCAATATCGTTTGAGACAATCATTCAGGTGGCGCTGGGATAAGATAAAATAGCCCTACATTGCATGCATTTCTATGGTAAAAGACCTAAAATACTTATTTAAACTGCCAATTTTGTAAAAATAAATTATTAGTGCAATGTAAAGTACAACTAAAACAATAAAGAATATTCCTACGTATTCCAAATTATTTTACCCTTCAGTATATTTTTATCTCCATATATTCTCTATCCTACAACTATAAAAGATTACTGGTTAATTATACTCATAATTAGGGAACCCTTAAATTAAAAATAATCAAAAATACATATACTAAATACAACGCCTTTCGGCTATGTCCACTTAGAATAACAGCTACTTTACTAGTACTAGGGATACCCAGATATAATTCTCAAAGCATTATGGCATTTTCAAGTGGTTCATCCATAGGAGTTTTATCTCCTTCTTTCTAACTCTATCGGCTATATATCATCACATTTTTGTGAGAGTAACTAGATAAATGCGTGAACAAAGGATACAAATTGCAAACGGCAGAAAATCGTGCGTATGCGTCAGAGATCTAAGATTTACGAAATAAAAATGCAGTTTGATTGCGGGTCGTGGGTCGGGTATTTGGGTCACACGCTGAGGATTCGAGTAGACAATTTTCTTTGTTGCGAGTGCGGGTCAAGTTGCGAGTCGAAAATTATATTTTGGGGGATTTCGGGTCGGTTCAAACTCGACCCATTCAGGTTTGCACTGCAGACTCATACTCCAAATCATGGTATTAGAGAGGAGCAGATAAAACTCTCCATGGATAAAACGTTTGAAAATGCCATAATGATTTGATAATTATGTCCAGAACTTGACAAGTGTTAATAACGCCCCAATCGTTTTTAACACTTTACAACAACTTTGAAAAGTGTTTATGACTTTGTTCATTCTGTCTGTCTGTCTGTCTGTCTGTCCGTTAGCACGATAACTGCCGTAAAAATGACTTAATCAAAATGAAATTTTAGTATGTTGTTCAGACGGTCTGTACGACCTATAGGAATATAAATGAATAATATCACCCAATTAGTTTTGGATTGAACCCGGGTTGAAGAAATGAAATACATTGAGCCCTATGGGACCTAGTTTTTCAAACATTTTTTAAGCGGATTTAAAATTCACAAATTGCTTCGAAAATTTTAGGCAATATTCAAATTGTTCCATAAAATATATAAAAAAAAAATTCAGCGAAATATATTCAGTTGTTTTTTAAATAAAAATTAAAATAATAATAACACCTCTTATATGAAGCGATCACGTGTCCATGATATGAAACGATCACATGACCCACTTCAAAATGATATATGGCATCCATCTTGTCTCAAAATCGTGATTTTTAAAGTTCTTTTTAATTCATATTGAGTGTTGTATCCGTCCTAAAACTACTTTATTTTTGCCTAAATTCTGTGCATCTACATACGGAAACAACGCAATGACAATATATTTCTGTTTAAATGCTCTTCCAAATTTGATTATTTCTACTATTAAGCCTATTTTTCACCTATGTAAAATATAAACAGCAAAATATGTAGAATGAGTTGTATTAGAATGGCTGTAATTCTTTAACACAAAATCATTTAGTCCATGGAGTCTGCATGGCTGATATGAATGAAATATTCATTGATTTTAGAAAGAGAAGGATGATAATTTTCGATGAAGTTTTACGCATAGAGTTTTACTTACTTGTAGCTCCATGGTCTTAATTTTTAAATAATATAAATTATTATAGTATTGTGATGAATGACATGAATGGGGGAATCATTTATGAATGAAATGTTGCTTTTATAGAGAGAGCCAGGCGTGTTATTTTTTTATGACGTCATTTGAATGGATTTCATTTGTTTTCGATGAAGTTTTCAAATATAATAAATTATCGTAGTATTATGATAATTCTAAAATTATTACCGAGGAATGTATCACATTTTAGAGATGTTTAAACCAGGCAATTTATACTTTAATGCCGTCATTTGAATGAAGTTAATTTTTTTCGATGAAGGTTTAAGGTTTCAAATATAATAAATTAATGTAGTATTGTGATAAGTTTTAAAATATTACCGAGGAATGTATTGCATTTTAGACATGTTTAAATAAAATTGCATTGAAGTTGGAAAGTGTTTCATAATCTATGCTTTAAGCATGATTGATCTTTCTTGTTATTTAATGCAACAGAAGGACGTAGTACTTAGCAAATGTTATTTTTTTATTATTTTTCTCATTTTGAGCAGAAGTAATCAGTATCATTTCCGTTTTGTAGAGCAGGGTACATAATATAGGGAGACACAAATAAATTAAAAAATAAAATGCATTTGAATACGTGTGAATATTCTTTATTGCTCCAATTTGCACGGTACTGATAATTTATTACTGCAAAATGAACAGTTTAAATAAATATTTTTTAATTCAATACGAGATTTTCGACATAGAAACACATACAGTGGGAAATTATCTTACCCCAGCGCCGCCTGAATATATGTCTCAAACGATTTTAGCGAATTACTAATATGACGTTTTCATTTATCCCCATGTACCAGATATTTTGTATTTGACACAAAAATATTCGAATTATTTTAAATAACGTCTCAGCAAAATAACTGAGCTTCCATAATTAGCCCTCATTCAAATTAATTGCCCTGCTCTGGAATCAACCAACCGGAAGAAATACATAATGGGGGCATCAATAATTGTAAATGATGACCCCCCTCCCATCCTCTTAGCTGTAACGAATTCGATTTCGTTTATCGCATCCGCTCTGATGCGGCCGTGTTTGCAGATCGCAAGTCCACATAAACTCGAAATGAATTCATAGAAAATGATTACTACAGAAAACGATTCAATTATTTTGGAAAGGATACATGAGAACAAGCAGTTGCGCAAATCGCTGATTAGAGTTAATAAACGTAAAATGGAGTTGTTGCCAGAAGAGTTCATAAATAAGTATTATATGTATGATTTCGGTTAGAGAAGCATGGTACAAATGTATAAAATCCATCTATTTAAAACTATTGATAAATAAAAATTTATTATTTTTACTTTCCTTATATACATAGTGTATAAGAAAAGTATTGTGACGGGGTTGAAAATTCAAATTCGAATTTTCAACGGGAGAGTACGTTTCTAGCATCCCTGATCACGAATCAAACATTTTTGAGGCGATGTCTGTGTGTGTGTGTGTGTGTGTTTGTTTGTCAGTGAGTCTCTGGAGACGATATCTCACAAACAAATGGAGCGATTCGAATAAAATTTGGTACAAAAATCACAATCCGTGAATACTGGAAGCCTATTATTTTTAAACGTTATCGAATGTTCAGAACCCCCAAAATTTTCGAGTGAAATTTTGAAAAAATCATCAAAAAATCAAAAGCTTTAATAAAGTTGCACAAATAGACATTTCTTATGTAATTTTTCCTTAGAAAACGATTGTCATGAACTTTAGAACGTTAGCATGAATCATTCTCGAGATATTGCACATTTTTAAAATAAATTTATCAAAAAATCCCATTAATTAAAAAAACTATATTAATTGTTGAGAAACCTTTTCACTTTTCATATGTAATATCATGCGATAAATTGGGTGTCATCATTTTCGTGGATCTAGCTTGTTCTATTCATGAGAAAAGATACTTTCAGTAATACTTTTGTATTTGAACACCAATAGTCATTTATCTGCTATAAGAATAGCTTATTTCTCCGCTTATAACGCTTGGCGAGATTTTGGCGACGAATTTGGGGGAATGTCGCTAACTTGACGACTTTTTAAATGCTGTTAAATTAACGAAAATCCTACCAAATGGATAAAAATGATGCTAAATCAATGAAAATGACGACTAATTGACGAACATTCAATACCTTGGCAGGAACATAAGTATCTACTATAAGAAAAACCTATTTTTTTACTGTAAAAGTAGTAAATTCATTGCATTGCATAAGGAAAATCATGTGTTGCCCACATCAGATTTTTTAAATATATAACCGATTGCTTGAGTTGAAAGCAATCGATTTCTATATATTAATTTTTCATATGCATTAATATTTACTACTGATCCCTTTGCAACGTTATGGAATATGTAGTTTTTGATAGAAGTTTCCGATTGTTTTAGCAACGTAAAATATCTGAGTGCATCTATTAATCTATCGTGTAAATATCGTTCTTATCTATTCATATTCCAATAGTTTAGTTCTACTTGCATCACACACATTATCAGAATTAAATAATAGATGAATATTTTTACGATTTTATGGCCATGTTATTCTTTTATAACATCTTGTAAAAATTCTTTAAATTTTTTTTAGAATAACAACAGCCAACCTAAAAAATATTAATTACCCAACTTGACAGCAATAAATGTATTTGGTAAACTGTTTTCCCATTAACATCATAAGTGCGCCTTATCAATTTCTCTTACATAAAATATATTACATTATAAGCTTCTGGAATAATCATTGCATTCTACAGAAAAAAATATTATAAAAATATTAAAATTCCAATTATTCGCGTTCTAATAATGAGGGTCCACATAATGTATCTGTACATAAAATTTGAACCCTATAGCAGCAATCTTCAGTTATGTCTATTTATTAATTAATTCTTAACAACCAATAAATTATTTTAATGTAATTTTATAAAATAAAAGCATCCTAGTTGCTATAAACAATTTAAATGGAATAGACATCCATTGAGCTATTTAAGCATAATAATTCTCTGACGTCAAATCAGCGTTTTCGATTGATAGTTTCCTCTTTGCATTTTTCTGAATGGCAGGAACCATTTATTCTGAAAAATTATGCAATTATTTATGGCAACATTGCGTTCTTCGGTACATTAAGAATGCGATTCCGATAAAACAAGTCGGAATCGATAAATTTTAGTTGCTTTCTGTCTATTTCTGAATGCATCATTTTTCTGTTCTGATAGAATGTATTTGAAGTTTTCTTTTATTATATTCCTAGCAAAAAGGCGTAGTAACGATATTTCTACTTTTGTAGATCTGTTAACAAAGCGATGTTGTCACACAAATGATGTTTAGTCACTAAAAGTTAGTCACTACTATACTAACTAACCTCCATCTCGTGCCCGCACTGTAAAGGTGGTAGCAATCCCTAAAAATATCTTTATTCATAAAAAATTGAGCAAATTATTTTTTTGATATATTGAACACATTTATGGGTTTGGAGGATATAAATTCCAACAAAATTTTTTAAGGCCATATAAGGCACACCCTAAATATATATATATATATATATATATATATATATATATATATATATATATATATATATATATATATATATTAGAAAGATATAATAACCAATTCAAGTAATTACAAAATATTAAAATCAACAATAAGCAGTTAAGACACGGCCACAATGTCGAAAACAGAAATATACAGCACTGGCTTAATTTTGAAGATTAATTAGACAAGACTCTTCCTCAGGTCTGAGCATCTAACTTTAATATATATATATATATTCGAGTTACAGCTTCTCACTTTTCTTTCATTGGACTTTCAAGCTATTATTATTATTATATATAAGGTGCGTCTCAAAAGTTTACGCACTTTAGTATAAGCAATAGTTATCAAAAGAAGAAGAAAAGAAATGCAATTTCATCGCTATATATTTAATAACGACTAATAAACAATATAATGCCATGAACATACCTGTTTCATTTGCAGATTTCAATAAACGAAGTAAACACGAAAAAAGCATCAAAAAACTTGTTTCAAAAGTTTATGCACAAGTAACAAAAAACGTGAGAAATCAAAATAAAGTATGCAAATAAGGTAGTAATTTGCATAAAACAGTTCTGCAGACGTTTGCCCACTATATACAAGACTGCTGCGTTTCACCCCCCACCATTCAGTACAATGCAGGGTATGAAACAGTTTACAAAGGACAAAGTGTGTGAAATTTGGAGATTAAAGGATTATGGAAAGTCTGTTCTTGATATCGCGCAAATATTAAATCGGGCAAAACGAGGCATTTATGCTGTGCTACAAAAAGAACGCGATTACAAAGTAAAAGATAGATCAGACCATCCAAAATGTACTTGTTCTCGAGATGACAGAAAACTTTTTCGTCTAGCACTGACTCAAGAACTACCGTTATCTGAAATACAAAGTGAATCAGGTTTAAAAGTATCTCTATCTACTATTCACAGACGTTTACAAAGTAATTGCAATATAATGCTCGCATATATGAAGCAAATTCCAAGTTTAACTGAAAATCATAAATTACGTCGTATGGAATGGAATCGGGAACATATGAACTGGGACGACCAATGGATAACTGCTATATTTAGTGATGAAAAGAAATGGAATATTGATGGCCCAGATGGATGGGCATCAAACCGGCATGTGGGATGCTGTGGGGGCGTTTTTCTTTAATGGTACGTTATCTGCGTTATCCTTAGCCTTTCTTAACGGTAAGAAAAATGCTCTAAATTATCAGCAAACGTTAAAGGATCACATATTACCAGAAGCTGCGAATGTAGTAGGAGCAAACTTCTGTTTTCAGCACGATTATTCTCTCATTCATACGACAAAGTCAAGGAATCTTTGGTTGCAGTGTAATAACATTATGGTTATGTATTGGCCGGCCAAAAATCCCGACTTGAATCCAATAGAAAACCTTTGGGAGATCCTACCCAGAAAAGTTTATGCGAATAGGTGACAGTTTTCGTCTTTGGTCGAATTAAAGTGTAAAATTGAAAACTGCTGGTATAATTTAGACCCAGAAATTCTTCATTCTCTTATTCTGTCAATGCCAGATCGTGTTTGTACATCATATCGTGAAATGGACATCACATTCGTTAAATAACTTCATTTTTTGTTACTTGTGCATAAATTTTGAAATAAGTTTATTGATGCTTTTTTTGTGTTTACTTCGTTTATTGAAATCTGCAAATCAAACAGGTATGTTCATGGTCTTATACTGTTTATCAGTCGTTATTAAATATATAGCGATGGAATTTCATTTCTTATTTTCTTCTTCTTCTACTATCTATTGCTTATACTAAAGTGCATAAACTTTTGAGACGCACCTTATATATATATATAAAGGGAAATCGCGTGATAGAATCAAAAACCAGAATTCTCTAATTTTTATAGATATGCTAGCAGTGTATCTTAGATATACTAGCAGTGTTTTACAGTAATACTTCGCAAGGGTTAATTAGAATTAGATAATTATAAATCCTTGTCTTTTGACAAACAAATCCATACATTAAATGTTAAAATATGCTGACATATCATGTAGTTCCTAAATAAATACGTAAATATTCTTTATATATAACGTCCGCTGCATGGGCATCCTCTCAGAGCCTTTGCTGTGCGGTCCTATGTGGGGTAGCTGGATCGGACCCCCGTTTCAAAAGGAACCTCAATTTAATCAAATTCAACATCGAAAAATGATCGACTGTTTTCTGAATACACATTATGCAACATTAGGTTTTTCCAGCAAAAATATTTATTTTGGGGATATTTTAAGATTTTTTTAAGATCTAGAGATCTCTATTTAGGGTTGTATAAGATCAAGAGCGTGTTAGCTTCTTCTCTGAGATAATAAAATTGCTAGTAATTAAAATTTCATTTAAATATATGAGAACTCCGTTTTGGTGAGAAATTTGTCAGTAATTAGAATTTCATAAAAACATCTAAGAACTTCATTTTGTATACTATCTTCTAGAATGCGATTATGTTCTTGAAAAAATATTTTCGTTCATTTCATACTTGCTGAGAGGTGAAGGGGGCCTATTAGGAATGTCTGCTCCGGGCTCCAGTTAGACTAAGTTAAGCCCTGGTTATAAACTCTAAATAATCGAGCATGGATCATGCAATACGGCTACGCAGCTTTCCTTAGTTTAAGCTACGAAGTATAGTCTTCAAAGCTAAGCTCTAACATAATTAGAAGCCAAGACAATAAAATTAGAAAAATTCCTAAAATTAAAGGCGCCTATAGTAATTAAACATACGCTTAGCATGTCTGTAGCCCTATTCTATGAAGAAATTATTGGGGTTTTCAATTCTTATAGATAGTTGCAGTACCTAAGCTATATGTGTAGCAATTTTCAATTTTCTAACTTGATTATGTCATACAGGATCCCTAAAATCCTCTTTTTGAAGGGTTATGAGGGGTTACGATTTATGTTTATGGTTTCAATACCTGATCTATATGTGTAGGGGTAGCAATTGTTGAAGTGCCGAACATTAGCCCGGGGAGAGAATAATTGGATGTCTCTGCATGAATAAATTGGCAGATTTAAAGCGCAAGTAAAATAGGTAAAACAATCTGATGTGGGCAGCACACGACTTTCCCTGCAGACTTGTATCCACGTTCTCTTTATTTTATTTAAATTTAATTCACTTTTAATTCAATTTTCGTTCTCATTTGGTAACTGAACTTATTTTCAAAGGTGGCGTAGATAAAATATGAAAAAACTAAAATATCTCGAGAACGGCTATGCTTAGTGCAGTGGAGTTGATCTTATTCTTTTCTTCGTTAAATGTTACGTATGAAACGAGTATGTAATGGATATATTTGAGCATACGTAGTTTTTTTATTTTAGATTTTGGCGATTTTTGCTGGCCAATTCGTAAAAGAGGCAGGTTTTTCTTTTCCGAATCGTACCAAAATCTAATCAGCCCCAGATTATCCTACAAGTAACTTATCTACCAAATTTTGTGAAATTTGGTCAATTAGTATTTCAGCTAGAGTGGATACATGAAAATTTTTACTGGCCATTTCGCAAAAAAGGCAGGTTCTGTTTCTACGAATCCTACCAAAAACTAATCAGCACCAGGGTCTCACCCAAATGACTTGCATGCCAAATTTTATAAAATTCGGTCTATTAGTTTTTTAGTTAGAGTGGATACATACATTGCACAGACAGACATAGTTTTTTCGTGTTCTAGAGGTCTCAAAACGTGTAGATCCGTCGAAAACTCGAGTTGTGATTGTCGGCATGATTCCAATACTTTCCCTATACATTACCATGTAAAAATTTTCAAGTTCTTTTAATTTTAATTAAATTTAATTAACATTTAATTCAATTTTCGTTCTCATTTGCTAACTGAACTTATTTTCAAAGGTGGCGTAGAGAAAATACGAAAAAACTAAAATATCTCGAGAACGACTAGTCCTAGTGTAATGGGGTTGGTCTTATTCTTTCTTCGTTAAAAATTACGTATTAAACAAGCATTTAAAGGATATATTTGAGCTTACGTAGTTTTTCATTTCAGATTTTGGCGATTATTGCGGGTCATTTTGCAAGAAAAGGCAGGCTATTTTTTTTCGAATCGTACCAAAATTTAATCAGCATCAGGGTGTGTTTGTGGGTGGTATCCTTGAAAAGCTGGATCTACAGAAGTTCTATGCAATTTCATATTGTCGGATTGCATCTTTTCTCTTATTTTTATTTTTGTCATTTTAATATTTTGAGCCTCCAGACTTTGATAATCCTTTGATGTTTGAACTTGATTTGTATGTATCGCTCTTGAAGGTAGATAAATTCATGTGTATTATTGATGTTTTAAAATTAAGATCATTTTGCCTTATATGGTAGCATTGTTTGAATTATGTCTGATATTTCCTTTCATATCGTCTTTACTTTATTTTCCTCCGTATTGTGTTTGAACCAGGGTATGACACTAATCATGTTTAAATTAGTCTTACTATTTTATTTATTTATTTTTATCTTTTTTTATTATATATATATATATATATATATATATATATATATATATATATATATATATATATATATATATATCCCATAAAAAGTGAAAAGGCTGTCCACTACTGATTTACATGGTACTGAACTACTTTGCAGTATTTTAGTAGCTTAACTTATGTTCAATTTCCGCTTCATATTTCGAAGTTTTAATATGGCACGATGTAACAATATCGATAATATTACCGAGAGTAATTTTTATCTCTGCAACTTCCGCCTTTTCCCCTGGCGGAAATTGAAAAATTCACGTACGACACCACATTAAATTCCCATCATAAAAAGCCATGTTTTGAAACCTATTCCGCTTCCATTCCTATTCATGTATCAAAGCAATGGCGCTTTTCTGTAAAACCCTTCCCTTTAACAAACATCGACCGTTCTTGGCATTCAATCTAGAAAACAACAAAAGATTGATTCGGTCGTTACTCATTCTGATGTATCGGATATTTGGTTATTGGATTGGGAGGTAAAACAAGTGGAAACAACATCGATTCTGTGTCCCTGCTTCCTGGGAATCGCAATTGTAATATGGCGGCGAACCGACCGTTGCCATAGATAATTGTGTAATTTTGCGGAATAAATTATCGATGCTATTTCAAAAATGGAAATAGGTTTAGTGGATCGAAGGAACAGGGGCAGTATGTCGTCTGCCGCTATCGGTTTCATTGGATAAAAGAAACGTAATCAAAATTTTTGCCGTGTTTTCGGATTATTTTTTTTAAACATAAAAATTGGAGCGGAGAATTCCGATTCTCATAATTTAAATGTATTTCTTTTAAATATTAAACGTTACTTTTATAAATTCTACATATTAGTTAAGAGATTTTGATAAAAGTAAAGTGAAATACAATAAATGTTTATCGAAAATTTTTATGCGAAACAAAATAAGATAAGATAAAACTTCACGCTTAACAGACAACGCCGATATACAACAAAAGAAGCATAAAAATATTTTGAAGACTATCAAAATAAATAAGAAGAAATATGCAGGATCTCTAAAAAAGTCCTGAAACACCCCAGCAGCTTTGTAAGGAAAGGTCCATGAGTGTACACGTTAGGTCTATATTCAATACAGTGATCATGTCCGACCGAAAAAATATAATTGAAGCGCTTCTAGCGAAGAATTTAAAAAGTTAGAATTATGAACTAGGCAGCAAAGCGATATAGACGAAAAAAAGGCAATTACAAAGCTGTGGAGCATTCAATATGTATAATACTCTTTGTGCGAAAGATAATAAAAACTTCAGCAAAGTATAAAAGCACAAATAATATAATAATGCAGCACACACCTGTTTCGAGGATACGCTGGATACCCTTCCTCAGTTCAAGAGAACCAATAAACCCGAAGTCCAAGAGAAGAATAGGAACCATTCCTCGAAAGAGCTGTATGCTGCAATATTGTATAGTTTGTGCTTTTATACTTTGCTCAAGTTTTTCTTGTAGAGCATTGTCTAATGAGTAGAATTTGATACCAGGAACGCACAAACTGTTTATACGGAGGGCAATAAATATCTGTCAAGACGTCGTAACGTCAGGGACTGTAACACGGTAACACCTGCAATGCTTGTCAAAATGTGCGATCATCTTCTTTCTAGAATAAATTCAAATATGTATTGTTGCTGATGTAGTGCATTGTATATATACACTCTAAGAGAAAAATATCGACGCATCAAGAAAGAGTTATTCAAATGAGACAAAATTTGGTACGTGTAATAAATTACAAAGTTGCGTAAAAAAGGTACAAAATTTTATGAAATCAATAAAAAATTTCAGGGGATTAAATTTGAAGAAATACAAAATTTTAATTTTCATAAGGCCCCAGTGCAGAAACATTTCCAATGAGTAAAATGTGTCCCATACACTAATAAGGTGAAGTACAAAATTTCAGCATTTTATCATAAAAAGTCCGAGAGATATAAAAAGACAAAAATGCTGACTTAAACCATTTTTTGATGCATCGACATGGGTTCTAAGAGGGGAAAAATCATGTTGGCAGATCGCGTTTCATGGATCATACACAAATTACGAAAGAAAACAATGATTACATATATAAATAATAATTTTGCTATTTATTGGTACAAAAGTGTCTATACTGTGTTGAAATAATAACTTCACACAAAGATTACAAAGGTTGCACAAAATGTTTTCCATCCATACCAAAGATCCATTAAGGAAGCTTATATTATTTGCCTATGATGCATTTCTGCGTTGCGTCATTTACACTCTTGCTGTAAAAATTTACATTTTAATTTGTGTTTAATCCCTCAACACCTTTGTTTAAACATATCTCTGGGATTTTTTATCATTAAATGCTGAAATTTTGTACATCGCCTTATTAGTGTATGGGGCACATTTTACTCATTGGAAATGTTTTTATACGGGGGCCGTATAAAAATTAAATTTTGTATTTCTTCAAATTTAATCCCCTGAAAATTTTTATCGATTTCATAAAATTTTGTATCTTTTTTTACGCAACTTTGGAATTTTTATGTATGTCTAAAATCAATATTTAAGGAATAAAAGCCGAGGTCAATGTTTTTGGGACACCCTGTATATATATATATATATATTTACGTAGTTATCTTATATTTTAAGTTATGGTTATATGAGTTACAGTTTAACTCTATTCTATCATTGAAATTTCAAATAATAAATATTAATTTTATATTCATATTACTATAATATTTTCTTAGCTTTTATACTTTTTCAACCAAATTCACTTTCAATGTTATTCACATTGCGATTTCGCATTTGATTACATGCTAGATCAAATCTAAGCCTACTATTTTTGTCAAAAGCTTTTCGTATAAACTCATAAACAACAGTAAAATTCATGATACATTTATCAAAAACCTTTTATATATCATAAAACTAAAGCAATTTGTTTTGAAAAGCTGCCATGCACAGTTTGTAAGACGTTCAACTTTAACGGGAATAACGTGTAGGATCGGGGTATCCAGCTGAAATCAGAAAGTTACGAAAAATGCCAAGCACTTTGGATCGATTTCTCTTTATACTCATTCATCGAAAATAAGTTTAACGAATTGATATTGATAGGTCCAGTCATCCATGCAGAAATTTTCATAAGAAATGTATTCTATTGACCATGAACCTCCATATGCAACAATTTGCAAATGAGTTCCTTCAATGATAGAATTTCAAATCCTGCTATAACCATTCTGACCAGGATACCATAACTCTTATCCTAATACTTACTTCTATCTTAGTTATCCTAATACTTACGTCTATCTTAGTTATCCTAATACTTACTTCTATCTTAGTTATCCTAATACTTACTTCTATCTTAGTTATCCTAATACTTACTTCTATCTTAGTTATCCTAATACTTACTTCTATCTTAGTTATCCTAATACTTGCTTCTATCTTAGTTATCCTAATACTTGCTTCTATCTTAGTTATCCTAATACTTGCTTCTATCTTAGTTATCCTAATACTTACTTCTATCTTAGTTATACTAATAATTACTTCTATCTTAGTTATCCGAATACTTACTTCTATCTTAGTTATCCTAATACTTACTTCTATCTCAGTTATCCTAATACTTGCTTCTATCTTAGTTATCCTAATACTAACTCCTTCCACAATTTTCTCTCTTTGTCGCCATCTAGCACTGTAAAAATAGGATCCCGGCTATCAAATAATAAGAAGAATCCCACTATTTTATAGGGTAAAAGGAAGTCCTTTCTTTAATTGAATAAGTGATGTTTCTGATTGTACTGAAGTATTTTATCGCTCGGTTGTATTTCCTGAATACGAGAGCTACTTTTATCACGATATACAGTTCAATATTGTTACGAATATAGAGTGTGTCCCAAACAGATTGAAACGCGCTTTAATTCTTTATCTGTTGAAGATATGTGGCCAATGTAAATTGCAAAATTGTTGAAAAGTTGGAAAGCAGTTAAAGTGATATGAGCTAAATTGAATTATGAGATACGTCAGAGCTTTGAAATTATATCTTCTATTTTGAGAGTTAGTTCAGTATTTAATTGCTGCTTTATTTATATGATAGCTATTTAGTGATCTTGTAAGATAGTTATCGAAATATTCGTTGTATCTTTTTCTTGTTTACGCTTATTAGTGTTTTTAAATGAAAGTGTTAGTTATCCAGAAATTTGGACTCATTCTGAAAGTACAATCACGTTTCCAGAGGCTAGGTCGTAACTATATAGATTTTGAAAGTTTTCAAACATAATTGATGCTCTCCATACATGTCCTGGGTTCAAACCCGGCTCCCAATAATAGAAAGGCTAAAGGGCAAACTACGGTCAAAGTATTTGTGAGACCAGAAATAGATCTCACATGTGTTTTGGTGAGACAAGTTTATGCCAGTTATTTATTTTGTCCGAAACATCGAACAATACGTGTAGTCTGGATGGTGCCGAGGTTTACAGCAAACCATACATTTAGGAGTGTCAAGACAGAGGGGGCTGAGACGGTCCTTACGAGGATGCCAAGTAGCGACATTGGTTCAATGATTAACCAATGAAGAAAGTGCTTGTTGCGTCACACTGAATGCTACAAATGAAAACAAAGGGAGAGTGACACCCCCGAGGGAAAAAGAGAGCCACAGCCTATGACTTGTGAAGGAGACTAGGGGCAGACTTATAGAGATAAATTCGAAACGATGATAAAATAACGACTTGTGGAATAACAGTTCGAGTTCGACATTACATTTATGACTTAATGACGTGTGCAGAGACTATAGAGATACTTGTGCGACATGATAACTTGTTGATGTGCGGGTGTGCACACCATGAGTACAAAGTGATCGTCGATATTACGGGTCAGTGAATAAGTACTTCGAGTCTATTCCGGTAATATGATCGGCGAAGTACCTGGTGGTGACAAAGTACAAGACAGACTTGAAGGTATGTGTTCCTCAAAAAGATATCTAGGTCTAAACAAATATATTAGGCCAGTTAGGTGATCTCACATGTTCCCCCGCCAAAACTAATAATTAATTGCGTAATGAATTAATAAGTGTTTATGTTGTTAATAAATGTTTTATTACTAAAGTTTAAATGGAGTAATCGATTTAATATTATACTAATAATATTCCTTTATGGAACTCACGCAAAGATAAATAATTAGAGGGTTTTATATAGCGGCACAACAATGCAATGTACAATAATAAATAAGTACCACTATACGAGTAATTTACGACCATGTATATTAAGTTTAATTTAAGAATATTATTAATAATAATAATAATAGTATTTTAATTATCTTTTTATTTAGCGCACCACATTTGGTACAGTACTACAGTATTGTACGACGATTATTATTTGTACGGTCACACATTGAGTACAAATAATAACGATCGATAACATGTACGGTAAAATGTCAATTTAAAACCATCAATACATCTCTTGAATATTTTTATGAATCCTTTAAACACCTTTAAATTTTTATGAAACCAAGGTTTTAGCTATAGTGGAAGTGCGAGATCATTTTGATGCATTACCATCTCGTTCACTCAGTGTTTATTATATAAACATGGGCGTATGCGGGAGATTCCCAGGGAGGTGCTAAATTGGAGTGCGTTCAAAATTTAAAGTTCACTGTCAACCTTGAAATATGCATTGTCACAAAGTAAATTTGAATAGATGGCATGAGCATCACATTTTAAGAATGAGTGTGTATAGCACTTTTAAAAATTAGTATGCACCCATTTTAAAAAATCTGGTGTGGGCAGCACATGACTTTCCCTTAAGAATTTTCACGTTCTCTTTATTTTAATTAAATTTAATCCATTTTTAATTTCATTTTCGTTCTCATTTGATAACTGAACTTATTTTCAAAGGTGGCGTAGAGAAAATGCGAAAAAACTAAAATATATCGAGAAAGACTGGTCCTAGTGTAATGGGATTGGTCTTATTCTTTTCTTCGCTAAAAATTACGTATTAAACAAGCATTTAATAGATATATTTGAGCATACGTAGTTTTTTATTTTAGATTTTAACGATTATTGCGGGCTATTTAAAAAAAAGGGCAGGTTATTTTTTTTCCGAATCGTACCAAAATCTAATCAGCATCAGGATGACCCACAAGTGACTTATCTACCGAATTTTGTGAAATTCGGTCCATTAATTTTTCAGCTAGAGTGGATACAAACTTTTGCGGGCTATTTCGCAAAAAAAGGCGGTTTCTTTCATTTCGAATCGTACCCAAAACTGATCAGCACCAGATTCATCACAAGTGACTTACCTACCAAATTTTATGAAATTCGGTCCATTAGTTTTTTAGGTAGAGTGGATGCAAAATCTGCACGCACAGACGTCACGCTAAAAATAGTTTTTCGTATTCCAGAGGTCTTGAAACGTGTAGATCCGTCGAAAGCTCGAGTTGCGATTTTCGGCATGATTCCAATACTTTCCCTATACATTACCATGTATTGCAGGGAAAGTAAAAATGAGTGTGTACCACCTTTTAAAAAGATTCCCCCCTTCATAACGGAATTCCAACCTTCCTGGAGACCGAGCAACTAAACTAACAATTTGGACATTTATAAACATACCAAATCCAATAATCCGAAGTTTTCCATTAAGGAATATTTTTATTAATATACACGTGGGAGAAAACACACAGTTGTGATTGAATGTTCTACTTGTAATTCCAAAAAGTATTTTTCTTATTTTTTTTCTCTCATATTGGCTTTTAATTAAATTAACAATTTTCCAGGGAGGTGCTTTGGCACCCCTCTAAATACGCCCATGTATATAAGAGATTAAATCCAAGGATCAGGCTTAAAAATAGTTGAAAAAACCATTCTAATTAACACATAACGCTTATTTCTCCAATATGGGATTCCAAATCATCTTAGAACATTGTACACTTTGCTTATATCCCTTGTGTGTTCACAGTTATCTGGGCACTCCTCCAAGTATTCTTGACCCAAGGCATTTTCAGAGTGGTGTGGACGCGATTTCCTGTGGGGAGGCTACATACTATCTTCTCTGATGCAGACAGCGATTATGGTATAGTTATCTCTTTCTTTTGTTATCCCGGTGGCATCACTTCCGTTAATGCGGCCGTGATTTCGCTTAATAGCTAGTGAGATGTGGGTGGGTGGTGGTGGTGGTGGGAGATTACAATAGAAATGCTCTAGTCATGATATTCGATATTGTTCAAGTTTTGCTTTTGTTGCTGGAGCAGGACGCTGTGGTATAAATGAGATAAAACTGTTTGACTTAAGATAAAATTCATATCACGTTCATTATCATACATGGTAATGTATAAGAAATGTATAGGAATAAGGTCAAGCAATGAGATTTGAATTTATTAATGAATTTACATGTTATGGATATTAAACACGAATCGACTAGTTTAGAGTGACATCTGCGTATGTGTTTGTATGTCTCCATGTGCAATGTATCCATCCACTAAATTAAAAACTATCGGACTGTACACAGTACGCGCATGTGCAAGTTGCAGTATTTTGTATAATTTCGAAACGACTCAACCGATTGGAACCAAATTTAGTACTAAAATAGAAGGTTTTATATATTGTTTCTGACGTTAGTGTTTATGAATACTATCCTGTGTTGTGTGTAGTAAATGTATGAGCAATTTTCAATACAATGTATGAACAACTTTTAAGTTACCTTTGTATCGTTAATATGTTCAAATAAAATTTTCAAACGTATCTATGAACGTTTTATTATATAATATATATATATAATTTAGCTTGTAAATACGCTCTGCCTTTAGAGGCATTTAATATGTGCAAATTTAATTTATTAGAATCTATTAAAAATGCTATTAGTGGTATTAAATTGTCTAGATGTTTATATAATATCTATAATATTAAACATTCCATTAATGATTTACAAAGATCTTTTGTTATCACCTATGTTGATAAAGCCTTTATGCAATTATCTGTAAAAATTTTTATATACAATTTCTGTTAGATTATTTAAAAAATAATAGTCCTTTTAAACTTGATTTACATTCCATTAATAGTATCAATTTGAAAATTAGCAATATGTATAGTGATTTAAATATTATATATAAGTATCTTAAATTTCCTTATATAGTGCTTATTCCAAAATTTCATAAAAATCTTATTAAATTTAGAACTGTAACTAGTGGTTATAATACTTACTCTACTACTCCGAGTAAATTATTACTAAATTCTTTAAATCTAATAAATAATAGTTTACACCAGTCAAGCAATATAATTATCTTATTCTAAATAATAGTAAAGAATTCAAGAATAAATTAACATCTCTTAGAAAAATAATAGGACGCAATCGGACAGCTCCTTCTTGGTGCGTCGATTTTTTTGTTACAGAATGTATATATATATATATATATATATTATGAGAATAGAGATTACGAATATAAATATAAATATGGATATAGTATTGATAATGTAATTATAATGTAATTGATAATGTAATTATAGTGTTTTTGCGCAAAGCAGCATAAAGCACCAAATACAATATAATAGGATAAAAAGAAAAGAAAAGGACGGCAACGTAAAGTGCTTACAAAATGGCGGTAAGGGGTTGTTGTTGTTGTTGAGACCCAGACCGTCCGACCTACCAGGCGGTAAGGGGTTGTGACCTTACTCCCCAGTTGTCAACATGCATGTCTCAAATGCCGTGGCATTTCATTATTACTGTTCCACCCGTATGGTAACGTCTGATATATCTTTCCACTTTCGCAAAGGTCTTGTGTTAATTATGATTAACACTCCGGATGATGGCTTAAGTCAGTGCTGACGACCAGGAGTGCAATGCCGCGGCATTTGAGACATGCATATTGACAACTGGGGAGTAAGGTCACAACCCCTTACCGCCATTTTGTAAGCACTTTACGATGCCTTCATTTTCTTTTCTTTTTATCCTAATATATATATATATATATATATATATATATATATATATATATATATATATATATAGAAACGTAGAATGAGCATTGACGAACCAGGTATGGCCCTTGATAACGTACATGATTTCGGAAATGATTTTCACTTTTTCAATTTATTCATTTTCAAAAAAAAATTTGGGAACCAGAAAGGCCTAGCTCTACGTGCAAAACATTTTTCTATTTTACAACTTTTCATCTTATACACTATTCTTGTCTTTACGCTATGTATGAATATGCAGGGAACAAGGAGATTAGTACCTTAAGTACCTGTATTACATATATGATTTATAACACAAATAAATGCCAAAACTCAGATTAAAAGGCATCAAGAAAGGAAGAATTGATAAAAAGAAAAAATAGGAAATCAAGTATTACTATGATGCAGGAACCACCCATCGTCCACGTTGAAGACCCAGACCGTCCGACTCATCCGAAGGCATAGAGCATCCATTTGGAATGCCGGTTCCATCATCCACGTGTAAGTGTAATAAGCCGCAACAGAATGAAAAAAGTCGAAAAGTACCGGGAAGAAGATGACGAAATATATCAGGGAGGTAGAGCAAACTGTTACAGTGACCTTCCCAGACCCGTCCAATAAGTTAGAATATGAGACAAGACAATTACCCATATAAGGAGAACAGAATATGAACATGAATCATAGATGAAAGTTCTTACTAAATAAGTGATTCATAGAAGAAATGAATAAACGAGAATACCACTAGCGCCATTATAAGGGGGTTCAAATCGTAGTATCAAATTTGCTAAATTTACATATTTTTAGCAAAAATGAAATTCAAAACATTAAATGTTAATGTATCTTATTTTCCGATTTTATTATTTTTCAATTTTTTTTAGTTTATTACATTATTTTTCATTTTCATTTAATTATATAATTAACAAATAATAATAATAATTATTACTTTTTTCTTATTAGCCGCCATAATTGGGAAAGTTGTCTCGGATATTATAGAGTGGTGAGTTGATAATTTTAACTACGAAATTGGGAGGATATGCATTATTATTCGCTGTATTTAATAATTCTATAAAATGTGCTAATTTATAATTTTCATCACAAATTTTATTGACTCTGAGAACCTGGTTTGATATAATATTTCTAAACACTGATGTATGCATACAAGAATCAAAGTGTTGAATTTTTGATGTATTAAAATTAAAATCTTGTCTTTTATCATATAAGTTTATAGCCAGATTACAATTTTGTAAATCTAAATTTAAATCTAAGAAGTTTGCAACATTAGAGTCATTATTACTTGGAGTTAATTGTAAATTATTAGGATACAAGTTAAATACTATAGGATTATTACTATGGGATACACATAATATATCCAGAGATCAAGATAACGCCTCTATACGCGTATTTCAAGCTATAAAATAAGCAAATACGCTTCATAAATAAATTTATGCGTATTTTTTACGCGCCGATTCTGTAAACAAAAAAAATATCTTTTAGAATCGCAAATTAAATAATTTAAAATTCATTTTATAATGTTTATAAGGTATATTAATTGTGCTATCAGATATATAATGCATATAGTTTATTAACATACATAAAGATTATAGTGAAATTCTGTTTTTATACAAGATACGATAAATTTAATAAATACCTGGAAATTTGAGGGTAATTGTACATTTGTTAAAAATTACTCCTCTGAAAAGCAAAATACGCCTTCAAATCAAGTCAGGAAGTATTTTTACTCTTCTGAAAAAATTTTAGCTCGATCTCTGAATATGTCATCTAAATATCTAAACATGTGCATATTATGTAACCCTGGATTAATGTTCTTTTAATAGTAAAATAAATACAGATTAGCCAATAATGATGAGGCATATATATATATATATATATATATATATATATATATATAGTTTATAGATATAATCTATCTATTTCTTCAGAAACATACATATTTTGTGTTTGCTTCGTCAAAATACTTGGACTTGAAAACCAATTTTACGAAGTGAACATTTCCATTTTTTTAAGCTTAACCCTTTTTCCACGTGCATAGCGATATAGCTTGATTTTTTAGATTTTTCTTTATTCGTTTCCATATCATTGAATTTTGTTGATTTTCTATAACTTGATAACTCGTGTTTTGTATTTTTTTTCCATTTGATTGTTGATTTGCTGTTATATTTTATTCTGTGGATGTTTTAGAAAGTTAGGTTTATCGTGTTGCAGCTTCTTACTTTTCGTTCATTGGATTTTCAAACTACTATTATTATATATATATATATACATATATATATATATAAGCCGTCACTATCTCGAGACCTGTATCTCATATATATTTCCAAATTCAAATTTCATCCGTTTAAAGAAAAATGAGTTATATATGCAAGGATCTTTGAAAGAGAAAAAAGTATGAGATGAAAAATAGCAGAGGTTAGAGGGAGATAAAGTAAGAATGGGATATAACTTAAGCCGGGAATATATAACAAAAAGATCTGGATGCTCGTTGATGTATGAAGGGACTGCTGCACGCTGATCCAAAGATTTCAATCTCTTTTGAAACGTAAACAAAGGATGAGAAGGAGAGGTGATGCAGAGATCCTGTATGGAGTGATGGGAGATTTGGGAACGGCGGAGGAGAGACAGAAAATGGTCAATAAGAGGATTTTGTGATGCTGCAAATGCGTTGTTCCAAGAAAATGGAATAGCTTTCACGAGACGTCGTGTAGGGTTGTAGACATATACAGGATCGGCTTGACGGAGGGACAGGGCGACCACAATAGGTCTCACGATCTCATGGGCCTCGCCCAAATAACATTTGAAAGCATTTTTTATTGTTGTAATTTAACAATGAAAATTTAGAAACAAAATGATAGTAATTTGTGGCCCTTTAAAATTTGGAAAATGGTAAAGGAAAGCCATATATATCAAAGGAAAAATGTATTTACAAATATAACGTTACTCCTTTTTTGATCTACCCGTTTTTCTACACCCTATGTAATGTATCTAGGGGAACATGTTTTACTTTGAAGGAAAATAGGGGGGTTGCAATTATACTACAGAATAGGAATATAAGTAGGAAAGCTGTGTGGCTACGCTTTCTATTATTATATCTGTTGTGTGACATATATATATATATATATATATATATATATATATATATATATATATATATATATATATATATATATATATATATATATATCTGGCAATTGTGAAATAGATAAATACTGTTATGAACTTGTAAAAAAGCTTCGGAGTTTCGTGCCCCAACTTGAGTGCTAATGACCTTCCCAAACCTGTCAAGGTGGCATTCAAAACCAGAGACGTGTACACTAAGGAGCCGAGTGTTTTGCTGAAACGGCTGAACCGTTTCAACCCGGAGCTGAAGTCTGAGGAGTGGCGTGTTCTGCAAAATTTTGTGGAACCCCACTCTGTAAGATGGATCTTCGAGGTGGATTCGGAGGCTGCGGAAGCGATTCGCAAAGCTGACCTTGGTGCATTCACCGGTTTGGACCGTGGAGTCTTTAAGATTCTTCGTGATCCAAACGAAAAGCCTAAAGGGAAGATGGAGATGGAGGAAAAGCCAGTAGACCGGGCGACCTCCTCTCAGGTAAGTATTGGTAGTCTTGAGACTACGATACCTAAACTTAATGAACTAGAAATTGCTTCTGGTTCTGATGTTACACTTCATGCTAACCCTCCGATTTCGGATGACGAGTTGGAAAAACGCATGAAGGACTTTGACAATGATATCATGCTTGATGCTGATCATTGTCATGATACTAGGTGAGCCTTTCTCTCCTAGGTTTTCTCTGCCCTTTTCTTGTTTTTGTTTATGGGCTGTCTTAACGTCGTGCAAATTAATCTGCATCATAGTCGATCTGCCTCTGCTATTCTTAGCAAAAGGCTTTTCAATGGTAGAGCCGATATTGCTCTTATCCAAGAACCCTGGACCTGTAATGGAAAGATTTTGGGTCTAGGGATCAAAGGATTCAATGTCTTTTATGAAACATCCTGTACCAGACCCAGAGCCTGTATTGCTGTCAGCAACAAGCTCAATGCCGTTCATCTGGTCAATTTCCTTGATGGTGACAATGTTACCATCAGTGTGAAACTTAAAACTGATGAACATATGATGGAATACATCTTTGCTTCTGCCTATCTTCCTTATGAAGATAAGGAAACTCTTTCTGAGATCATTATTAATCTTACTGATTACTGTAATAGTAGAAAAATGATCATTGGTTGTGATGCAAATGCCCATAACACTGTTTGGGGCAGTAGTAATTGCAACCGTAGGGGTGATGATCTTTTAGAACAGATCCTTCTCCATAAGCTTTATTTACTTAATAAGGGTAATACTCCTACCTTCGTGACTGTAAAACGTCGCGAAGTTATTGATATTAGCTTAAGCAATAGTCCTGCTTTTGAGTCGGTAATTAATTGGAAGGTTTCAGATGATATATCCTTGCCTGACCATCAATTAATTTATTTTTCTGTTAAAGGTCCTGTAAAATCCATAGAGGACAAGGGTAGGAACCCTAGGAAGACTAATTGGGGTTCCTACAAAGATGATCTCAGGGCCAATTTGGCTAATCACAATGGTGAGTATTCCTCTATTGAAAACCTGGATTTGGCTGTTGACTCTGTGCAACAGGCCATCATCCATACTTTCCATAGGAACTGCAGTACCACTATTGCTGACTCCCCAAGGATAGTTCCTTGGTGGTCTAATGAGCTCAGCCGGTTGCGTGGGAAATGCAGGAAGCTCTTTAATAGGGCTAAGAAGAATGGTGAGTGGCAGACTTATAAATCTGCCCTCACATCCTATAATAAAGCAGTCAGGGATGCCAAGAGAAATTCTTGGAGAACGTACTGCGAAGGTATTAATGATGCCCCTGCCGTTGCAAAACTTGTTAAGTTGATGGCTAGAGACAGAAATTGTAAACTTAACACTGTCAAGAAGTCCAATGGTGACTTTACTGTTACTGGTGAAGAGACCCTGACGGAGTTGTTCAGGGTTCACTTTCCGGTTTCTTATCCTTATGTTTAGTGTGACAGTGGTATTGCTTGCTCCACGTCCTTGTCTGATGATAATAGCTGGAACATTGCTAGGAGCATTGTTACTATTGATAGGGTTAAATGGGCAATTAATTCCCATAAACCCTATAAAACTCCGGGAACTGATGGCACCATTCCAATTCTTCTCCAGAAGGGAATTGAGGTGCTTGCTCCCATTCTCTGCAGTATCTACAGAGCCTGTATTGCCTTAGGTCATATACCAAATGCGTGGAGGCATACTAAGGTAATCTTCATTCCGAAAATTGGAAAGGACAATTATGAGGCCAAATCTTTTAGGCCTATCAGCCTTACGTCTTTTCTTTTAAAGACTATTGAAAAGCTTATTGATAGGTATTTAAGGGAAGTGATTCTGGCCTCTAAGCCCTTGTCTAATTCTCAACATGCCTATCAACCGGGCAAATCTACGGACACTGCTCTTTACAGTCTCTCCTTTATTTTAGAGAGAAATCTCAATGCCAAGGAAATTGCTCTTGCTACCTTTCTTGACATTGAAGGTGCCTTTGATAAGGTACCCATCGACACCATTCTTGTTGCTCTTGACAGAAAAGGTGTTGATACCACGATCTCTTATTGGATCAAGAACCTGTTATCTAACAGGTATATCTGTGCATCTTTACTTGGTGATAGTATGACTGTGCATGCACTCTCGGGCTGTCCACAAGGAGGTGTGCTCTCACCAATTCTCTGGTGTTTAGTTGTGGACTCTCTTTTGGAAAGCATCAATATCTCTGGCGTCTCTTGCGTTGGATATGCTGACGATGTTGTCATCATTGCCAGGGGTAAATTTGGCAACACTGTCTCTGACATGATGTCTACTGCTCTCAGGAGGGTTGAGACATGGTGTAAAAATGCAGGCCTTACGGTTAATCCGCAGAAGACTGCTTTAGTTGCGTTTACAAGGAAACGCATACTTAATCTTAGGAATATTTGCTTCTTTGGACAGAAGCTTATTTGCTCCAAGGAGGTTAAATTCTTGGGAATTTATTTTGACAAGGAACTCAATTGGAAGAGACACTTTGACTACCTGGGGGGGAAAACCTGGGGCTTAAATCCCAGAGCTATCCATTGGATTTACTCGATGATAGTCTGTCCTATCATTTCTTATGGATCCATTGTTTGGTGGTCCAGAATTAGAAGTGAAACTGCTAAACTTGATTTAGTTAAAATTCAAAGGATGGTGTGCATTGCAATTTCTGGTTGCATGAAAACCACTCCTACTGCATCTCTTGAACTTTTACTTGGTTTGCATCCGCTTTATATGCGTATTGAAGCAGAGGCACTTATCTGCATGAACAGACTCAAATATCTGAAACACTGGAAAGATTACTCAAGGTATCTATCTTGGGGCGAACTTAACAGTAATGTTGTTAGGCATCCTTATTTCTGTATGCCACCTGATGGCATACATGTCAAATTTACAAATTTACGTTTGATAAGCCTTATGAAATTCTTGTTCCCTCGCGAGATGATTGGAAGAGGACTCCTACCTACAATAAACTGAAATGTTTTGTATGGTACACTGATGGCTCGAAGATTGGCACAAGTACTGGTGCTGGTGTCTGTTGCCCTGATGATGGCACTGAGCTATCCTATCCGCTTGGCAATTTTGCTACTGTCTTTCAGGCTGAAGTATTTGCCATTCTTATGTGTTGTAGAATTTGCTATGACAGAAAGTATGAGAATAGCCAGATTTTCATTTGTTCTGACAGCCAGGCTGCTCTTATGGCTCTGGGGAAGTTCACTGTGACGTCTTCCCTTGTCTGGGAATGTTATAATGCTCTCTGTAAAATTGCTAGTAATAATAGTGTCATTCTGTACTGGGTGCCTGGTCATTCGGGCATTCCTGGCAACGAATTGGCAGACGAACTTGCTAGGAAAGGCTCTAGTACTCATTTTGTGGGCCCTGAGCCGGCCTTGGGTATTCCCAATGATCTTATCAGAAGAATTGTCTATGACATCTTCAGGAAGCTTCAATGTAAGAACTGGCGTGATACTAAGGGACAAAGGCAAGCGAAAATCCTCAACTGCAATTGCCCTAGTACACGTCAAAAAGAACTTTTCAGGCTCAGTAGAACTGGCATCAGGAGAGCTGTTGGGCTCCTTACTGGGCACTGCACCCTCAAGAGACATCTTAATATCATGGGTGTCTCCAAGGATTCGCTTTGCAGAGGCTGCAATTGCAGCGAAGAAACTGCAGCTCACATTCTATGTGAATGTGAGGCCTACTCTGCTCACAGATTCGAACACATTGGTCGTCATGTGATTGAACCCTGGGAGCTGAATAACATTCCTGTCAAGTGCCTGCTTATTTTCGCATCGGCTACTGGTCTCTTTTCTTAGGGATCTTCGTTTTCTTTTTGGGGTAGTACAATAGACCTCTGGTCGATGTGCTGGGCTCTTTTGGAGCCACCCACCTTTATTTCATTCATTCGTGCCCCAATCCCTCCTTACTGTCGTCTCTTTCGAAAACCAGACGGATAAAACACCCGTATAAGATATCCTTTCCCACGGCGTAAATATAGAGTAGCCATACGCCGAAGTTCAAAGAAGGGTTGCTAGATTTGACGATGTCTAGCCAATATGGCGACATCTGGCAACTTCTCGAAGGTACAAGAAACACCTCCAATTAACCAATATTCGAAGTGATATGATAGATTTCCAGACGTTTCTACGGAGAGTGTATAAAAAGGAGTCAGCACTCAGTCGGAGAGCGGTGGACGTGTTGGTGTTGTTTCTCATCCCCAAGACTAGCAGTGCTAGATCAGGTCCATAAGCCCGTTCACTCTCAGAAAGTCCAGTACCAAAAGGGGGTCTTGAGCCAGGTCCTGCCTGGTGAGCCCCAGACAGGATAAAATGTGGTCATGGAAGGCTTGAGCAGTAGAACACTTAGTGCAGATTTCGAAATGCTTACTACCACCAATGAAACTCATGACAGATGACCACTGAGGAAGCGAGTAAGTGTAGTTTAATCTCGTCTACTGCTGCCCCAAACCAAAGAACCGCCTGGGCTCCTACTCTGGCACCATGTGTGTACCGGTGGTACCATCCAGACGGCCTTGTTTTTTGCCTTACATTTAGAAAAGAGCTCCGAATAAGTAAGAGGAGCGACAGTCGTGATGGCCTCTTCAGCACCTGCTTTGGCCAAACTGTCCACAATCTCATTTCCAGCAACATCGACATGAGACGGAATCCACTGAACGTGGATCTGATGGGAAAGGGAGAGATGTTTTAGTTTCCTTAGGATGTCTGCACTAGCACTGTCCCTAACATCATGCCAGTCGGCCAGGTGCTGAATGGCACTCCTACTATCCGAGAAGATCCAGATATTAATAAACCGCGAAAGCGACATGATGGAGTCCAGACCCTCAAGAATTGCAATGAGCTCGCTTCGGAAGACCGAGCAGAGGTCCGGATTTCTTCTCTTGATTTTTAATTCCTGATCCCGAAGTTTAATATAAATGCCGCTGCCCGAACTGTCATTATCCAGTTTACTGCCGTCCGTATACAACTGAACAGCGTCCATGGGGACACTATTAATTCTTTCGAGAGCTATCTGTTTCAGGTAGCACGGCAATTCCATCTGTTTTCTAACCCTGACAGGAAGGTTAACATGAATGTGAACCCCGTCGAGACCCTCAGATGGGTCGATAATCTGTGATAGGCTGTGATGTTCTATAGAGCTGGCGATAAGGTTGCCAGTGACAACCTGTCCAAAGGGACTACCACGTTTGATCCTCTGGTTACTGCTCCACGAACCCAGGAATTTTGAAGTACGGTTCTGATAACCCAGACTAGAGAGCTTACTGTAATATTTCACCAAACACGCATGTGGTGGACGTGATATGAGCTACATTGAAATGTAATTTTTGTCAATGGTTTGATAATAGTAGCGGCTATTTTGTGAAATGACTTTCGTCAATGTTTTGAGAATAATATCAGTGTGAAATTTAAAGCGCATTTAAGTGCTATTTTACTGTATATTGTTCCTGTTTACGCTGCGCTTATGAATAAATGCTATCCAGAAATTTGGACTCATTCTTGTATCCTAAGCGCAAACCCACGATTCCAGATGATACATTCGTAACAATACATTTAATAGAACAGTGCAGCTCTTAATAAAAAAAAATGACGTATAAAGGTAGATGCGAATTATTAACATCCCGGAGAATTTTCACAGAGTTTCTGATACATTCATATTCCATATTAGTTGCTTTTGGTAAGAAGTTTGGCTGCTTTTTCAAAAAGACTTAAATTTGTAACAGTTGTCGATTGAGTAGTCGCCCACTGCTTCATCACGCTACTTAGGAATAAACCAAAACTAGGAAGGGAGCGATAATAATTGGAGTCACACATTGGAAGTCACAAAATTAGGAAACCTTAAAATTTAACATGCTTCATGTCTTTTGTCTGCTTGGTTTCCATGGAATAGTGAAAAGTAAAATAAGATAACTAAATTTTATCTCCGTATGACTAAAGATATTTTCGAGAATTATAGTTATAATGATAAAGTAATTGCACAGTAAAAAAAAATGGCGTCTCTGAAATTCAGGAAGTTAGACTTTAGAATTCCATCAATTTGTTCGTGTCTTACCAATCATCTACATTCTACAATCATTTGAAGGCTAACTCCGATTCTTAAGAGAATCGTCTGCTGGATACATTTATATGGAAACGGAGAATGTTTGGATGAATAGTTTTCAACATGCATAACTTTTAATTCAATTCAAATTAAAGAAAATCTCACCGAGGCTCATTGTCACATGAGTTGCTTTACTTCTGGTAAGTTTCCAGTCTAATTTTTATGCTACTAAATTATTCCATACTTTTTAATTTGGCAACAAATTCGGTGGTTTTGGCGACTCATTTTGGCAACATCGCCACCTTGGCGATTTGGGATTGGCGAGTTCTGCAAACTTTTGGAATTTGGCTGATTGGCCAAGAACAATTACGCGTTAGAAGCTTTTGCAGAACTTTCAACAGAGGGTATACAAGCACGTCATCGTTTGGGTCGGTGACATCATACCCGTAAAAGTCAATTGTGAATACGTTGCAGGCTAAGTAAACCAAGAAAGAAATGAAAGGGGGTGAAACGAAAGGGCCACTGTACTTGCATTGCCGATCTCAATACAGAATCCAACATACAATTTTCCTTCCGATTATACAGACTGATTAAAAAAACATGGCCCAAACTTTACGAGGTGGTACTACACACCAAACGGAGCATTTTTGTTATAGTTTACCGGGTTGGAAATGAAACGTAAAGGCGCCAGTGGGCGCTTAGTAGTGAAACTGATGAGATGAGGAGAACACACAAGAAGTTATAAAATGACATTTAATTAACCATAAGTACAGTGATGGCCCCAAAGAGCGAGCGCCAACTTAAATGTACGTCTCACAGCGGCGATGGAGGGATTGGTGAACTCTCTCGAACAGACCAGGCATGTCGCTCACTTCGGCAGCAGCGGCCGAAATTCTGGCGACGAGTCACAGACGAGACTCTTGAGATTTATCCCCACAAAAAGAAGTCAAGACACAACAGATCGAGCGATTGTGGGGCTCCATCGTCTCAAAAGTTGGAGCTGCGAAAAACTGTTGCAAACTGATAAGGCCGTACATTCGGTCTTACGAAACTTTGCATAAGAGTTCTCTCTCTCCCCCCAGATGAAATTTGCATACTTAGCTTTCTTCTTCAACCAGAAAATAACAACCAGAATGGCGCTTTTAGTTCGCGGATAGGGCGCTTCCCAACGAGTAAGTGCCTTTGTAACGTTTCATTTCCGAACCGGTAAACAATGGCGAAAAGTGCTTAGTTTGGTGTGTACTACCACCTCGTAAAGTTTGTCCCACCTTTTTTTAATCACCATGTATATACACTTTAAGCTGCATTATAATAACATGGTAGAAAAGTGTCAAAATTTTTACTTTTATTTGTATACGCCAGTATGCGCTAATCGCTTGCGCCGGCTGCAAGAGTGGCCACTGCATACGTAACATCTAAACTTTTCGTCATCGATAACTTCGTCGCTTGTAGTCCCATTCGGACGAAATAAACTGCATTCTATTAATCTATCGAAACTGTATAGTTCGCCCCTCCCCCAATCCCCTCAAAAATTAAAAAATTAAAAAATGTCAGGATACATCAAAACATGTCTTTTGTAACATCGTTTCACGCAACACATCTCATCAATCTTTTCTCATTCAAAATAGGTGAAACGACGAGCGACAGTTACTCAAAATGTTTTCAATCGGTATTAGTAAAAGAATACGAATCTACACATTATTAATTTCTGCACTTTAATTATACTGCTATAATTTTGCGTTTTTGAATTATCGAATTCCAGAGATACAAAAAAGAGGACATCTCCCCCAAAGTGTTCGAAATGTGTTCAGAGGGTCTTAAAGAATGATTTCACGAAAACTGCAAATTTCTGAAATACTTGGTTCTTTATACAACGGGATGATAAAATAAAAAGTTCGTTATGGTAAAATAAAAATATATAAAAGCTAGAGAGAGAAATATATAGAGAAAAGGGATATATAGTCTGACCAGGGATATAGATAAAAAGGAATATGAGGTTTTGTTGACTTTAGAAATGAAGGCGTTAGCCAATCCAGAGAAGTAATTCTATCCGTAGGGATTTAAGATTTGGAACGCGCTTCTTGACGCAAATGTCCCTTGGTTGATACTATAAGTTTGCACAGATTCAGCCTTCTAGGTCACCAGGAGACTCTGGGGTTTTTCAAAACCTTTTAGAAACACTCATTTTTTCTACCCCTGGGGGATTAATCGAAAATCTGTCTTCATTAGGTTCTATACCTTAATTGATACTATATGCTTACACAGATTTAGCTATCTAGGTCACCAGGAGACTTTTGGGAAGGGGGAGTCTGCAAAGCCTGGACAAAACCTTCATTTTCTCTGCCCCTGGGGGGGGGGGGTTCAAAAATCTGTTCCCATTAGGTTCTGTACAGCAGTTGATATTATAAGTAAGCAGAGATTCATCCTCCTAGGTTACATTGGGGCTTCTTGGGGATATAGAAACACAATAGATAATTGTATAATAATGATGTTCGATGTATATATTAAGGAATATGTTTAATGACGTCTAATGGAAATTTATATGAAAATTATGTGTTTGGTAAACAAGTAAGAAAGGGTTAGTACAATAGGATGTACATCTACTTTCATCTTCTCCCTTCTGCGTTTGTCACGTGGCCCATGTCCACCGGAAATGATTAAATCCTCATCCTAAACCGGATATTAATCTTTACGAATGGGCGCATAGAATTCATGCTCCAGTAAAAGTCCTCAATGGAACATTTTGTTTTAGAGCTATTCCCAAATCGAATAAAGGGAGAAAAAACACTAAGACAATTATATATATATATATATATATATATATATATTTTATTTAAAGTAATACATCCAGAAGACATCTTGAATTTTTATTTATTTTTTACTTTTTTTACAGTATGTAGTATATAGTATGTAAAAGGAAAGTTCTATGGTGGAGCCAAAATTTTGAGTTTTGGTGTTTAATAAATTTATACCTTAAGGAAATTCTTGAACAGTATTTATTTTATATACCAGTGCTTCTGTTTTATTTTCTTATTAAGATCGTCTGACCAAAGTTTTTTTTATTCTTTTCTTCTTACTCAGATCCACTGTCCCAGCTGTCGAAACTGTTACATAACAGTTTGGACAGACAGAACAGTGCCACCTAATTTAGACCGGAACCCAATGGGGCTAGACACCAGAGGAACCGTACCATCCTTCTCCTAACCTATTACTTCTCGTATGGACTTTCGAACCTACATATGTGACGTGCTTATACTCCGCGTAGACACGTATATAGTTTTAGGCGGTATCGGGGATCGAACCCGAGTCTACTGTGTGTGATCCCCACGCGTTAACCACTGGGCTATATATTTTGAGGACATGATATCTCTGGTAATTATTGACCAATTCAAAAGTGGTATAATTTATTCTTATTAAAGGGCATAAAACGCTAATAATTTTTCGTTAAATCGGATTAGGGCGAAGATTTCACTTTTCAAATATCTACTTAGTGAAAAGTGAAAAATATAATTTAAACATTGACTAATAAAGCAAATAGATGTTTATATGAATTTATATTTACAAATAAATATAGCACCCACAAAATATTGTATTAATTTAAAAATCCAAAACGTAAAAATCATGAGAAATTTGAAATATTCTTATTACCAAAAAAGTCGATATTACTTTCCTTACATACATAATGTATAAGGAAAGTATTGTGACGGGGTCGAAAATTCGAATTCGAGTTTTCGACGGGAGAGCTCGATTCAAGCATCCCTGATCACGAATCAAATATTTTTGAAGTGATGTGTGTGTGTGTGTGTGTGTGTGTGTGTGTGTGTGTGTCAGTGAGTCTGTGGAGACGATAACTAACAAACGAATGGACCGATTTGAACCAAATTTGGTACAAAAATCACAATCCGTAAACACTGGAAGCCTATTGTTTTTATACGCAATCGAATGTTCAGAACCCCCCTAAATTTTTGAATAAAATTTTGAAAAAATCGTCAAAAGATCAAAACCACTAATAAAGTTACGCAAATAGACATTTCGTATGTAATTTTTCATTAGAAAACGATTGGCATAAATATTAGAACGCTAACACAAACCGTTCTCGAGATATTGCACATTTTTCAAAAAAGTTATGAAAAAGTCATATAAAATAAGAAAAAATTTCCTATTGGGAAACATGTTCACTTTTTATTTGTAACACCATACGATAAATTGGGTGACATCATTCTCGTGGATCTAGCTCGTTCCATTCATGGAAAAAAATACTTCGAGTAATACTTTTGTATTTGAACGCCAATAATCATTAGTCTGCTGTAAGAATATTGGGACTTCAACAACGAAGATGTTAATAAGTTTGTTGAATCTCACTCAGTACCTCTGTCAAATGAATACTTAATTGAGTAACAAGAGAGAGAGAGAGAGTTAAATGAAATACACAATGAAAGTGAGGAAGAAGAAGCTGATAAAATCGTCAACACTTTGACAATCAAAAATATGAATGAAGCCTTCATGGATCTTGACAAATTTTTGACTATCATGGAAGAATGTGATTCCAATAGAGAACGTATATCTCAAGTACGTAGGGTGATTGAAAAAGACACGCAGCATGTTATAGAACTCTTTATCAAGAAAAGAAAAAAAAGGTGGTATTCAACTAACTCTTGACAAGTTTATAAAGAAAACACTTGAAAGCACTTCAACACGCCTCGTTAACTTAATTATGTATATTGATAAATAAATACTATTATTATTGATAAATAAATGTTCTAAAATACAATTTTTGATGGGGGGGGGGGGTTACATCCCTCTACTTTCGAACATTCAACATTCGCACACATTTTCAAGAACCAATTATGTGCGAAAGTCGATGGCCGCCTGTACGTTATCTATACAATAGTATGATAAATTAAACATCTCTCAAATGGCATATTTTTCAAACAGAGGTCACTTTGTAATGAATTTTCTGTTTGTTGCACCACGTAATACTTTTACACATAAAACATATCTGAATTGTTTGAACCATGTAAAACTCTCCCCAACCCTCTTTTAAAAGCTGATGCATGTTTTGATAAATTCCTTACTTTATACCATGAATAAAAGAAATAGAAGTATACAGAGAGAACACGAAAAGGAAAAGATGGTTTGGATTTCTCTGAAGGTGATCTATAAACTTAAAATAAAGAGTATAAGATCCAAAAATCAAAATATAAAACACAGCCGGATGAAGTGTAGGGAAATCTAAATATAGAGAGAAGAGTAAAGAATGTAGAATATAATCGATTTAGAATTTTGAAGAGACAAAGGAACACATTTTAGTATAAATAGGTAGTTCGTTAAAGCATTTGATCTATTGTTTAGGAGTTGGGTTACTTCTCTTCATATTTTACCTATTGTACTATAAAAGAAAAGCTCCCGACACATTTGGCGGCGTATTTCGCTAATCGTTGTGAATTTAGCTACATTTTGAAAATGGGGCCCAATTGAGAAAATTCCTTTATATTGAAAAATTTAATTGAATCTAATTTATCTGAAAATCCTTGTCGCTTTATAGGAGTCATTAATTTAATACTTTTGATTTTAAAGGGGGAGTTATCGTTCGTGAGAGAGTTACTTTTTGTTAAGAGGATTTAGGTTTTGTAAATGAATTTGCATTTTGTTAGGTACAGTTATTATATTTTGCTAGAGGGTCAAACAAACGGTTTCGAAAACTGTTTGAGCTAACTTTTAAAGTCGAAGATGAGCATGGAAGATATTTTTTCAGGCTACAAAAAGAGTAATGCACTGCTGAATTATCCTTTACAAGAGCGTTTTACAAAGTGTGTTTCACGAAACTCCAAAGGTTCCGTGACAATATTTTAGAGGTTTCGCAGTGTTCTAACTTCGTTTAAATTTTTTTAAATATTAAAACAAAAAAACGAGTAAAATTTAAATGCATAATTTGATCCACAAAGAACTGTTTCTCATTTTAAGTTTCCCCCATCAAATTAAATTTTAAAAGGGTTCAGTGACTAAAAAAGTTATAAAAACATTGATATAAAGATTATCAGAATTCAAGTAAATAAAATCTCCTTTCAAATAAATCTCAGATGTAGTGCGGACGTGTGCAATGATTTTTGCCTGAGAAAAATAAAAAGCAGGATTCTCAGACCAACAATGTTGGGTAATGGCTAAACAAGATGTTTCTTGTTTAATTATCATCCTGAACTGTTCTTTGATATGCTTCTATTTGTCTGACCAATGTAGGCTAAATGACACAGACAATGAACAGAATAAATATCCCTTTTCAGCAAATCTGAAATAACAGTTGCAAAGAACGGAAAATGGAATGAATTTATTAACTTGTCAAAAAATGACTTTGAATTTGAATTTCGATAAAACTTTTGAAATTTGAAAGCTTAAACGAGTTTAAAAGTCTAGACGATCAACTTTTAAGGAACGAAATATTCATCAGAAGAAAAAAGGGAAAGGATACTCTGCTTCGTAAATTTGACCAAAGCTTTATCCATGATAGAAGGATTAAAACCCTGGTTTCAGCCTAAAGATTTCAAGAAGTTACTTTCTGAAATTAAAGAAGTTGAATCAGAGCATAAATAGATTGCGCGATGCATATATACACCCATTTTCTGTTGGGGAGGATGGTTCAAAAGAAAATATGGAGGCATAGAAACAGAGAAAATTTTTCGAAAAAGAAAAATACTAAAAGCTGCTTTCAAGGCAATTAGAAAGCTATATTCTCACAAGCAGTTTCATCTCTTGTGTAACTAAAATAGATTCGTCTAATTGTGAAAACTATTAATTGTTATTATTAGAGCCCAGACCACGTGCAACTCACCTATTAAGTATTGAGTAATTATAAGTATTGTAACTAATTAATGTATTTATTTAAAATGACAGAGAATTTGCAGTTTTAAATAATTTCTTCGCTCTTCTGATTGCCTGTGGCACGTTATTAAAAAGACACACATATATATATATATATATTGTAATAATTTGAATTGCTTGTAAATCTCCAATATTTGTGACTTATCCCCCATTAAAGACAGCTGCTCGTAGAGAACATGTAAATGAGTGCTACCCAATGAATTGCACAAGAACACGCCGGTTATACATAAAACAGGTACTAAACCTCTCATTTCCTGTTCTACACATAAGATTAAAATAAATTAACAGTAAAATATCAAGCAGATATAGCTACGATAGCAGTTAAGCCGGTAACTGCACCCATATGGAATTATATTAAAATCCGTCGAAAATTCTTATATGTAATACAGATACTAAACCTCTGGTTACCTGTATTAACATACATGGTGAATGTAGAAAAAATGTTAAAGAGCAGATTAACATCAAGCAGAAACTTCAACACACGGAGTTAAGCCTTTTATCGACGTCCAAATAAAATTGTGACAGAATCACACTTAAGAATGAAAATAAAATAAGTATTTTTGAAACCAGTTGACGTTCTCAAGGGGCCATCTTTGCGCGTGAGATTGAGTGAACGCGCAGACTCCCAGCATTGAGCAGAATCCGACGCCATTTGCATTCACGGCGTCAGTCTGTTCGCTTCGTATGCTTCGTTAAAGTGTTTAAGAAAATCGAACCCCCGCCAACTGTGAAATACGGTCAGTCATCCGATTCTTAGCAGCAAGAAACATGACATGTGAGGATATTCATCGTCAGACATATGAAGTTTAGGGTGACAATGCAATGAGTGTCAGTAAAGTGCGAAAATGGGTGAGATTGTTCAAGGGAGGTCGGGAAAACGTCCATGACGAATCGCACTTTGGGCGGCCATCTGTGATCACTGACGCTTTGGTGCAGGCAGTTAACGTCAAAATTCACGCAAACAGAAGATTAACAATTTCCAAGTTGTTATCGGAATTCCCACAAATTTTAAGGTCAATCTTGTTTAAAATTGTGTCTAAGAACTCAGAGCTCAATAAATTGTGCTGTCGATGGGTTCCTAAACTGCTGAATGAGGAACACAAATAGAAAAGTTTGGCACGTGCTCTAACATTTTTGACCCTCTACGACAAAGAGATGATGACTTTTCGAGTCATATCGTCATAGAAGATGAGACATGGGTGTCCCACGTGACTCCTGAATCCAAACAACAATCGATGAAGGGGCGGCACACATCATCGCCGTCGGCCACACATATTGCTACCGTAAACCCTAGGGTTGGTCGTGTGGTCTGGGTCTTCAACACATCATCGCCGGTCAAAGTGAAAGCAAAGCAGACACTTTCAAAGCGCAAGTTCATGGCAACTGTGTTTTGGGACTCGCAGGGTGTGTTGTTAGTGGACATTTTGCCGCAAGGAACAACAATTTACTCAGCTTCCTACTGTGAGAGCTTAAGAAAGCTTCGTCGAGCAATCCAGAACAAACGACGTGAAATGTTGTTAACCGGTGTCGTACTGCTTCATGACAATGCAAAGTCACATGTTACGGCTCAAACTCAATCTAATTGAATTTTTCGGATGAGAGGTATTCGATCACCTGCCATACAGTCCAGACCTTCCGCCTAGCGACTACCACCTCTTCTGCCATCTGAAGACCTTCCTGTGCGGCAAGCGATTAGACACTAATGAAGAAGTAAAAACGATCGTGAGTAACTGGCTATCATCACAAGCGGCAGAGTTTTATGATGACGGTATCCAAAAACTGGTATATCGTTTCGATAAATGTTTAAATCGACAAGAAAATTGTGTAGAAAAATAGAGAATTGAATGTAAATTAAAAAAATAAATGCTTTTTTGAAAAATATATATTTACTTCGTTTTAATTGCAAAACGGACCTTACTTAAAAAGTAACCCTCGTATATCTAATCATTTAACATTTAATTCATATAGTTAAGCATCTTTATACATTTTACTAACTAGATGTTAACATTTGAGAGAGCACATAAATTTGTTAGGAAACACAAATTCAATTCGGTCCTTCGGTTCCCTAAGAATATGTACTTGTTATCTGAATCAGTAAAAATACTCAATAATTTGAATCAAGAATATTAAATTAATAATTTATCAAAGAAATTGGATTAAAAAATAAATTATTTTCAGATATATTAAATTATCGCCAACTTGGTGAAATTTTCCAATAAGTGCGAGGTTGAATTGTCGCCAAGCAAAACAGACAGACTATATTAGTTTTTCATATGTATATAACTAATGATATTACAAATTAATGCAGAAAAAATAACTTACTGAAAATGGGCTACCAACATCAGAACTTACCTAGAACAAGAAATAATATTCAATTAGATTTTACAAAATAAATGCACTTCACAAATTGAAAAAAAGACGTGAATAAAATTTTTTCTTAGATTATGAATCAAATCAAGTTAAGGATTCAAATATAACGATTTAGGCCGACGCGGTTTTCGCTTGTTACATTCATTGATATATCAAGCAAACAGAAATTTTAATTTGATCATAATAAACTGAGTTTAGAGAAATTTAAGATTATATTTGTTAGTTAACAGCCGCACATTATTTCTTAAGTATTTGAGTATTGAGAAAAGTTATTTCTCGCATAAAAATGCGTTGTACACTTTTTCAAAATGATTCATAAATGTGTAGCGAGGACTATAGTTCTAATATCAATAATATTACAAAAATTTCCTCGATTTTCTAAATTCGTTCAAAACATGCATTTAAACATGCTATCACGTATTCATCTGATTAAAACATTATTTTTTGTTAGTCATGTGACTATTTAAAAGTTCATTCCTTACATAACTTAATATAGGTATTTTGATGTAAAACAGTTTGGGACACGAGATATGGAGCAACTTCTGAAAAAAAAAATATGACGAAAATGTAACGAGATTATGTAACGGAACTGCCACCATACACACCGATTTATGTGCGCTATATATACGAATATCGCTTGCGCCAACCGCACGTTCGCCCACTGCGAACACCCAACAGTTAGTCAATAATTTCGTCGTTTGTGGTTTGATTCGGACAAAATAAAATGCATTCTATCACAAACTGAAAACATAAAAAAAAATTAATTCGAATTTATTACCTAGGTCCATTATACCATCGCCAACAACACACATCAATATTTTCCTGTTCGAAATATGGAAAAGGAGAGAAGTTTCACATTAATCTATAACAGAGTTCCTCACAGAGTTACTCACTATTGATTTGACTCTGCCAAAAATATTCCCTATATATATAAATACATAAGACCAGCCTTTATCTTTGTCTACCTATTTCACTTTATAACAAATTTGTGGCAATATTACCAACTTGATGACTTAAGAAAAATATCACCATGTTAACGATAATTCAATATTTTTTAAAATTTGATTCCTTCGATATTTCCAATAGATCTTTGGGAATTGTTAAGTTAAAATGCTTGATTTACAGTTTAGAAAGTTTCTCAGTTTGAGGGGCAGGTTCGTTTAATTTAAGGAAGGTCAAGGAGAAAGTATACTGTAAGAAATTCTGCAACCTTTGCTCATTTTTTTTCAGATACTTAGTGAATCATTTCAGCAAACTGATAAAAAAAGTCACAATTAAAGCCGTTTAAGAAATTTTAGCTTCATTTCTGAAATATTCAGCTAATTATCGTCTGGGAAAGCGTTATTTTTACATTTTTTACTTTCCCTGCAATACATGACAATGTATAGGGAAAGTATTGTAATCATATCGGAAATCGCAGCATGAGTTTTTGACGGATCTATACGTTTCGGGACCTCTGGAACACGAAAACGACTATTTTTTGCGTGACGTCTAAGTATGTGTGACTGTGTAGATTTTGTATCCACTCTAACTGAAAAACTAATTAACCGAATTTCATAAAATTCGGTAGATAAGTCCTTTGTGGGTGATCTTGTGCTGAATAAATTTTGATATGATTCGGGATAAAAAAAACCTGCTTTTTTGCGAAATGGCCTTCAAAAATTGCCTGTATCCACACTATTTGAAAAATTAATACACCAAAATTCATAAAATTTTGTAAATAAATCACTTATAAATCACTTTTGTATATAAATCACCTAGCGCTGATTAGTTTTTGATACGATTCGAAAAAAAAAGTATCTGGTCCTTTTTTTTTTTGCGAAATAGTCCGCAATCGTTAAATCTAAAAATAAAAGACTACGAATGCTCAAATATATCAATTACTCCATTAAATGCTTATTTTATACGTAATTTTTAACGATGAAAAAAATAAGACGAACCCCATTACTCTGGGACTAGCCGTTATCAAAATATTTTAGCTTTTTCGCATTTTTGCTACGCCACTTTTGAAAATAAGTCCAGTTACCAAATGGAATCGAAAATTGAATTAAAAGTACAAATTCAGTGTCATTTAAGATAAAGATGGGTGTTATTTTGTGCAATTAAACTCAATTTAATGATTTATTGAAGAAATAAAGTGAACGTGAATATAAGTGTCTCCATGGAAAGCACTGTGCTGCCCACATCAGGTTTATATATATATATATATATATGCAGCATACTAAAGGAGTTAAGGATACTTTGCAAATATGAATTATATTTCAACCCACACTATTGATATTTATTGATTATCTTTAGCTTGATGGCTAGAAATATGCATTTTATTTTCCTCATGATTGATGATTCTCTATTTAATACTTCTTTTTAAGTCGTTGGCATATTTTAAGTTAGGGTTTTTTGAATTACAACTTCTCTTTATTCTATCATTGGATTTATCAAATTATGATTTTATTAAATATATATATAAATATATATATATATATATATATATATATATATATATATATTATCTATATATATATATATATATATATATATTTGAAATGTAATAATAAGAATTATGTAAAAATAAAAAAAATAAAAATACAATTCAAGTAAAATTAACATCACCATAGAAGCAAATTCACGGCCATAATGCCGATAAGAGAAAAGAACAGAACCTTCCCAAATTCGATGATTAATCAGAATGAACAAGTCGAAATTCTACCAGGGAGGCAGTACGAACGTTCACGGAAATACTCCCAAACCCGTCCAGTGAGTCTAAGCTGGAGACTGGACAAGCAATTCAGAATACAACTTCCCAAACATGCAGAACTAAATATGAATATGAATCAAAGATGAAAATTCCTACTAACCAAGTAATTCATAGGAAAACTGGATAATCGAGAATGCCACTATACACCATTATAAGGGCGCTCAAAACGTAGTTTCAATACTGACAAAAGTTACATTTTTTTGCGAAAATAAAATTCAAAACATCAATGTTAATGCATCCATATATATATATATATATATATATATATATATATATATATATATATATATATATATATATATATATATATATATATATATATATATATATATATTATCTATATATATATATTATCTATCTATCTATATATATATATATATATATATATATATATATATATATTATTATTATTATAACTATCAGGAACCTTACTCCCCATTACGCACAGCTAATTCTCTTGAAACTAGCAGTAACACGCTTACAAATGTTCTACGGTCTGTTTGAACTTTGTTAGGGAACTGTATAGTATTTATTATTTGTCTTGAGGTCGTGTATTACTCATGTTTTATTAAACTTTTGCTTACGGGTGGGACTGCGAACGAAGAACCTCTCGAAAACACAGGTATTTGACATACCCTATCCCAAATAGTTCGATCTGACGCCAGTGAACCTTGAATAATTTTTATAAAAAGTGTACCCAAACATCGAAAATTACAATTAGAGTAAATTATATAGGGACATATATTAGTGCATATTTACATATTTGACATTGTATTTTGTTTAAACCTACATAAATTACATATTTTTGAAGTCTTCTCTTTTTGATCTATCTTTCAATCAAAACTGATAAATCGAAATTTGAATCATTGTATGTACTATCTGTCCTTAATATCTGTTATATGTAAATATTATTAATATTCTGTCTAATATTCAAAGATTTTCCTACATAATTTTTGTTCATTTATAACGTCACTGCACAAATTTAACCTCTACGAAAATTTCCATCGCCATTTTTTCTAAAAATAAATAAATAAATAAATAAATAAAAAGTATCAAGACTGAATAAAAGTCATACACAAAAAATGGCACAAAGGAAAACCGCTGACTTCAACATTTTCATTTCATCCCCACTTTACATTTCCAACAAGAAAAAAAAAGAAAGATATTGAAGTGTTTTTCTCCGAGAGCTATCACCGCTTCACGCATCTCTACCTGTCGCCAAGATCTTTTAATAACATTTTCCTTCCCGCAAGAGATCAAACAGACGCCCTGGCAAAACTGAGGCGCAATTTAATTCATCGTCTGCCAGTATTGTTTTAACTAAAAGGAAATTGCGACCACCCTCTAAGGAACAGAACTGCGAAATTGTTAGGCAGCAAACTTGCTCATCATTTTTTCTCCATTATTATTTTTCGTAGTGTCAGAATCGGGGAGCAATTTCCGGCTCGGGCGAAACTTTTCGTCATTTCCGGTTGACACATGTCAGCATTCGGACGGAAAGAGAAACCGGTGTGATAAATATGAAAGAAAAGTGAAGGGTCAAAAGAGAGACGCCATTTTTGACCACTGCGAGAAGAATAATCCTGCTTCGTCATCAAGCCATACAGTATAATTTTCAGTTCGAGTATCACTATTTGGCCCGTTTATACGAATTCTACCTTTTCTTTTTCTACCCAGACCGTCCGACCTACCCGTATGCGTAAGATATGTGTTTCGACGGCAGGGAAGTGTCATCCATTTTAAACCGGAACCGAGTGGGGGAGGCACCTACAGGGACAATACCCTCCTTCCCCTACATCCAACCTCCCCGAAGGACTTACGGACCCACATATTTAACGTGCCCGTACTCCGCGTGAACACGGCGATAGTTTGAGCAAAGGCGGGAATCGAACTCAGGTTGTCAGAGTGCAATCCCCGTGGCTAACCATAGGGTGTCGCACCCCATGGACTCTACCTTTTAAGCGCATGATGCTATATAATATTATGTATTTTTTTATATATACAAAATCTTGGTGGTATTGATTTTCAAAATGATCGGCTGAGAAAGAAATATGTCCTGGAACGCTGATGATTTCATGGAATGACGCTCGATAACCTGCAAGGAAAAGGTGTGGAGTTTGCTTTTTATAGATGATACACGTATATGAATTTGATCACTTACTTTTGTTGTGACGTCTGTAGCGTCATTTATTCAGCCCCACCGTCTCATATATACGTCTCTTACCTGTGACCGCATGCTTCAATGGTCACAATAATTGGAAATAAATTAGTCCTCATTCATAAAGAATTCATGTAAATTTAATCAAATTATAATAAATCTCTGTCACTTTTTTATTAATAATAACAATAAATAAACTTATATGGAGCCATGCATAAGGAGTATCTATACAGGCTTACAAGAAAAGTTCTTCCTTATGTTAATATCTCACGAACTATGGTAGCTAGCTATGTACTTGTGTCTAGGAACTCCCCATGACCCATACAATGAAGCCAGGGGAAATTTAGTAGCCCCTCCTTTTTTAGAGGGGAAGGGGGTGAGAGTAGAAATCCATTTTGATCCTTTTGCAGATAGGGGGAAAAGTCGATTTGAAAGTTGCAGAGCGAGTCAAATGTAGTACAAAAATGTTTTAGTTCTATAGTAAAAGATGGAAAGGGAACTGGCAGCCTCCCTCTAGAAAATAAAAACATCGGGATGCAGCAATCAAGTATTTAGACAAGTCAAAAATATGCCATTGCAACCCTGTATAATATATCTAATACACTTTTTCTTTCCATACTCTCCAGAAGCCCCATTGGTCACCGAAAAAACTTCATTTTTACACAATTAAAGAGATGGACGCGGTGATTTTTATGCACCCGGCCAGCTGCTCATAACCTAGGGTGAGTCGGGTGGCCAGGATTTTCCACACTTCTAGTATAGGCGCGGTAGCCCAGTGTTTAGAGCACCGGAATTCCACTCGGTAGGCCCGGGTTCAATTCCCTCCTCTGCCAAAACTGCCGCCGTGTTTACGCAGAGTACGATCACGTTAAACATGTGGGTCCTTAAGTCCTCCCGAGAGGTTGGTGGTAGGGGAAGGAGGGTACGGTCCCTGTGGATGACTCCCCCACTGGGTTCCGGTCTAAATTGGGTGGCTCGTCCCAGCCGTCCAAACAATTACCTTACACCTTTCTGGTAGGTCGAATGGTCTGGGTCTCAACAAAAGCAAGACTTATAGAGAAAACCACGGAGCAGAACTTAACGGAGTCTAACATTAAATTTCCCTTGCCGTGGCTAAGGAAATATATTTTATCGAAAATAATTTATAGGTGACGTAGAAGGCTAAATCTTTGCCCATTTATAGTATCATTCACGGGATAAAACTTAACAGAGTCGAATTTCCGATTTCCTAACGGAAGAGTAGAACATGAGGAATTTGAAAACTCTTCCCAGATCCCCTTAGTAGCCCCCCTCCTGTTGAATCTTTGCATACTTATAGCATCGATCAAGGGACATATCTAAACGGAGATGTATTTTCAGTTCTAGGAGCTATACAAAACATGCAGGTGTCAAAAATTTTTCTAGACCACTATTAGGCTTACATAGAGTGCTGAAACTTTGATCTCATATTCCATTAAAGTAACTATTTTCGACGCTAAGCACCCAACATTGTTCAACAAAATAAAACAAAGTTGGTGACAACGTTATATTGAAAAAAGTTCAATATAAAATTGCAAATGAATTTTTTAAGTGTGTTAATTTCACTGTCTTTGATAGGCTTTATTATTAGTAAAGTATATAATACGGACACCTACATGCACGCCCACTACGCATTGCATAACTGAGTAATTATTTTTGAATATTCGTAAATGATACCTACATGTCGACAAGCATAAAATATTTGCAATTCCATCTGTCAGGTTAGGTTATATAAGCGTCTAAAATGCTTGCAAATTTCCAAACACCACGATTTCAGCCGGATATATCAATCTTAGATGTTTTTATATCAAAACTATGACCACCTAATTGACTTTTGTAAGTATATTCCTACGTAGTGTATCGAAATTTCAAGCATCTTAAAAAAGTACAATGACCCCCACATAGTTGAAAGTGCTTTCCGTGAGAAACAGTTTCATAAAAAATGAAAATAACATTACCGTGCTTGCACTGAAAGACAATATTTACTAATAACATTTTATTTATAACACTTTAGTTTAAATAACACTTTGGGTGAAATTCAAACTCTGACATTATACGTGTTTGGTGCTTTTTGCACCTTTCACGCTAAATTTCCGCTGGAGATTTTATAAACTACTTTTTTTGCAGTAGAATCGCGTCTGTATATATTTAATTTTAATTATTTTAATCATTTTAATTAATTTTAATATATTTTCTGTATATATTTAAGTTTGGCTGAATTTAAGCGAATACAAACTTCTGCAGAAGATATAGGATCCCACTTCTAAGTCACTTAAACCCTTGTAAAATCATATATTTTTTTCAGTTAATAAATTGAAGTTTTATTTTTCTTGCGTACACCTGAATATATAAAAGGCAATGTACTTCTTACTCGTCACCGTATCTTCCTAACCCCTAAAATTAGAAACCTACAATTATGGTAATGAATTCCTCCAGCATCGGAGGCAACCGCAACGAACCGTAACCTAATTTTAACGAGGGAACGAATCACGCGAATCACAAAAGTTATCGTTACTAGTTTGTCCATATAGTCTGAATGGAAATAATAGAGGAAAAAACAAATAGCTGTTTTCTGTTACGATTTATGGACAAAATATTCAAAACCTTTTTTTCTTTAATGGCTCATCATAGTCAGGGTAGGATTTCAGCCCTTGATGGTGAACGGTTTGTATCTACCGCATGGGTCTCGTTATTTTTAGACTGTTGTACGAAAAATGTGTGTGTATCTTTGTGTGAATGATACCTCTTGAACAAATTGACCGATTTAAATGAAATGGAGTACGGTTATTTCAATCAGAGACTTATTGACTTTCGGAGAGATCAGACGGAGGAAAAGTCCTCAAGTTTTTATATATAATTTTATATTTAAAAGCAAATCCCATCATTTACAGGAATCTGCCGTTTTGGATATATTACTCGATTTTGTCCTAAAATAAAAATAAAATTGTTATCACTTTCCTCGAGCTAAGCTAGAGTAAAGCCGGGTGATAGTGACTGTGTCTTGTATTACTTTTCTTGATATATATGGCTTTTAGCAGTAGATTATCTACCCTAAGAAAAGTGATGTGCTCGGGGCTGTTGTCAGAAACACCGTAGAAATGTACCCAATTTTCATGCGTTTCAATATTTACTAAAATAATTACAAAGCTGCTCTTCAGGAACCATTTCTTTATTCAAAGCTTAACATTCCAAACCGTGCAGCTGATTCATCTGACCTCGAAAAATAAAAAACCGAGACTGTTGCCATAGAATCATTACAAAAGAATGGTGTTGCCATTGCGAGAACTAAAAATAAACACATTCACAATAAATACAATTTTAAATATAAAAACACAATTTTAAATATAAAAATGAATTACTAAACTAATGTGCGTTACTTAACAACTGTAATTAATCGTTGACATATGTCGAAATCGCTGTTTTCAACGATTCTGAATAGTTGTATTGTGTGTCCCGAAGTTGTGGAAAAGAGAATAAGAACCCTTAAGTTATTGATAAAATTCATCTCTTTCGGAAATGCCTGTTTGTCGAATCGGCGAGTGCTCTAAGAGAAATGAAGCCGGATTTTCAACAAAATCAGACACGAAGCTTACGATCATGCGAAATCTTTATTCTTCGCAATAATTCTACAATGTGCCACGTTCATATCTCTGAAATCGAGAAGCATGTGTGTGCTTCTAATCTCCGCATCATCTCCTGCTCACCTTGTGATCTCATATCCATGCGACTTCTCTGACGGGTGCCTCGTGTGTAATATCTTCCTCATCTCGTATTTTCATATATATCATTTTTATAGACCACCCTGATAATCAGGCCACCGTAGCATATTTCTTCGAATTTCGTCTGAGAATTCAATGACGCATAGACCAACCACGCGAACTCAATTCTTGGAATCTTAGTTCACCTCGTGTTTGATAACAGGCCTAGCTTTTATTCTACCTCCCCGAGCAGATTCTAGTGGTGGCGAAAATCTTAATAGCTTTGTTTTTTTAATTCTTAGCTGGGTTGCCTCTACTCGGAGGTCTCTTACTGCGCAAGCGCCAAAACATATATAAAACTGTTTTTCTAAGGTTATTCTGGATTTTTCACAGGGACTGAATTACGTTTTCACCGTAAATACATTGGTGGGGTCACTACCTGCCAGCAATGACTTTTGTCGGTCTGTGGGTGGGTGTCAAATCTTTGGCCGTTCGTATTACCGAAAACCAATACAGCGATTTGGACCCAACTTGGGTTATAATCTGTATATATTGTCCAGATGTGAATGCAGAAATAAATTTAGAAAAATGTATATAGTTCGGCTCAGTTGAATGCCCACTTGCTTTATCTTGCATGCATGTCATCTATGCGATTCAGAGGTCACTGTGTATGTGTGAAATGTCTTGAGATCCTGTGGTTATTTAATGAGTCTCCGATTTTCAAATAGTCGCTCACTGATTTTAATCGGAAATAAGCGGATACCCTTGTATATGACTTATTGCGGGACGTTCTCGAGATATTAAAAATTTAACTTTTTCCTCTGAAAGCACGATATTATTTTAAGAATAAAACGAATACCTTGAAATTTTACTGTTGCTGTCGTTTAATCGGAATAAAAAAAAACCTGTTAATTTTTAGCGCAGTCGAGATATGAAAACAATCATCTGTGCATGGTCGCCCATAGGGCGCCCCTTCTTGAACGTTCAAGGTCACAAAGCTAAGCATCAAGATAACTGATATGCTCCACTCTTGGAAAAAGTTTTATGGGCGTCCATGCATCTGTTTACATTTTCCCCACAATATCTAACTTCGTTAAGGAAAATCATGACTATGTTTCTATATAAAGTATTTATGGCCTATATTTAACAAAGTATTAAGGTATTGAGAAACTAATAAAACGTTAATCTATTTCAGAAACAACATGGTAGATTATTACTTTCCTTATATACATAATGTATAAGGAAAGTATTGTGACGGGGTCGAAAATTCAAATTCGACTTTTCGACCGGAGAGCACGTTTTAAGCATCCCTGATCACGAATCAAACATTTTTGAGGTGATGTCTGTGTGTGTGTGTGTGTGTCATTGAATCTGTGAAGACGATATCTCACAAACAAATAGAGCAATTTGAATGAAATTTTGTACAAAAAATGAATACTGGAAGCCTATTGTTTTTAAACGTAATCGAATGTTCAGAACCCACCTAAATTTTCGAGTGAAATTTTGAAAAAATCATCAAAAAATCAAAACCTTTAATAAAGTTACGCAAATAGACATTTCTTATGTAATTTTTCCTTAGAGAACGTCTGACATAAACTTTAGAACGCTAGCATGTTCTCGAGATATTGCACATTTTTAAATAAATTTATCAAAAAATCCCATAAATTAAAAAAATTATATTAACTGTTGAGAAACATGTTCACTTTTCATATGTAATATCATGCGATAAATTTGGGGACATCATTCTCATGGATCTAGCTCGTTTCATTCATCAAACAAGATACTTTTAGTAATACTTTTGTATTTGAACGCCAATATTTATTTATCTGCTATAAGAATAACTTGTTTCTCCGTCCATAACGCTGGGCGAGATTTTGGCGACGAATTTGGCGGAATGTCGCCAACTTGGCGACTTTTTAAATGTTGCCAAATTAACGAAAATCTCGTCAAATGGATAAAAATGACACTAAATCGATGAAAATGGCGACTAATTGACGAAAATTCAATATCTTGGAAAGAATATAAATATCTACTATCAGAAAAACCTTTTTTTTTATTGTGAAAGTAGTAAATTCATTGCATTATATAAGGAAAGTAATGTGTTACCCCATCAGATATTTTTTGTTATTTGACTCAGTATCAAAAAGCTTTATCTCTGTAGTTGTCCATCCAGCTATAGTTTTGCTTCCCACTTAGTTTATTTTTTCGTTCTGCAAGAGTGGAATACATTTTAGAACCCAATACAGAAAGCAAAAGAAAAATAAACTCGGAGAAGCCCCCTATTGTTTCTCCTGTCTTTTGCTTTCAGACCGGGAGTGGCGTTTTTATTTTTAGCAGTTGACAGATCTAAGGTTCTGGGGGTGAAATATGGGTTTTATCTCGGAAAGTTTAGGGCTCGTTTTGAAACATATTTTTCATTTTGGAAGCAGTTATTTTGTTGTTAATTGTATCAGAGAATCCGCAACAACAATTTTGAGTTTATTTATATATTGAGATTTCCACCCGCGCTGAGCACGGGCGAAATGTTTAGGGATCACTTTATGTGTGACATCAACACTCTTAAAGTTTAGTGGTCACTCAGTGTGTGACATCAACACACTTAATGTTTACTGGTCATTCAATGTGTGACATTAACACACTTAATGTTTAGTGGTCACTCAATGTGTGACATCAATACTCTTAATGTTTAGTGGTCACTCAATGTGTGACATTAACACGATGTTTAGTGGCCACTCAATGTATGACATCAAGACACTTAATGTTTAGTGGTCACTCAATGTGTGACATCATCACACTTAATGTTTAGTGGCCACTCAATGTGGGATATTAACACACCTAATGTTATTCATTACTTATTTATTACACTTAATATTACTTATATTACTATAATATTCCTTATATTACTATTTATTACTAATTACTTATATTACTAATTATAATATTACTTATTTATTACTCATTTATTACACTTAATGTTATAATTTATCAAGAAATCGAATAAAATTTAAAAAAATGTATTAACTATTGTGAAATATGCTCACTTTTCATATGTAATATTATGAAATAACTTTGTTATCGCCATTCTCGTGGATCTAGATCGTTCCATTTACAAGCAAAGGTACTTTGGTTAATAGTTTTGCATTTGGAAGCCATTAGTCTTTTATCTACTATAAGAATAACCCATTTCTGCGTCCTTAACGCTTGGCGACATTTTGGAGACGAATTTGGTGAAATATCGCCAACTTAGCGGTATTTTTATAGCTGCCAAATTAACGAAAATGACGACTGAAAATTCAATATCTTGAAAAGAATATAAGAATCTGTGAGACCAGAAATGTATCTCACACTGTGGTGAGACAGCTTTATGCCATTTATTTATTATTGTCAAAACGGCAAACAATATTGACAGTCTGGATGGCGCCGAGTTTTACAACCCGTGAACCTAAAGGTCAGAAAACCATAAATTTAGGGGCGCCATGACAGAGAGGGCCGAGCTGGCCCTTACGAGGATGTGGAATGGTTCCATTGGTTAAATAAGTAACCAATGGGAAAAGGAGCTTGTTGCGTCACATTGAACGCTACAAATGAAAGCAGGGGGAAATGACACCCCCGAAAAAGGAGGGAACCACAACCTGTGACTGAAGAAGAACGACTAGTGGAAAAAAATATACTGGTGATGACTTAAGAACGAGGAGAGATATACTAATATGACTTAATAACGACTGGTTGGAGACTGGTGAATGGTTCGTGCGACATGATGACTTGTGCAGATACTTAATTATGACTTGTGGAGAGAACAAACAGCCTAAGAGCATGAAATAAGTGGAGTGTTCGAGTCAGCAGTGGTCGACGAAGTTACGAGTAGATGCATTACACTACGAGTTAATGCGAGTAACTATATACGAGATTAACCACGTGCTGCTAACAAGACCCAAATTGAAGGTATGTGTTCCTCAAATATCCACAAGTTATTAAATACGTTAGGCATATGGTTAAGGGTCTCAGATGCTATGTCCTCTCACATGCTATCTTAATAAATACTTAATAAGCAGAGTAGTTAATGTAATTGAATTTAATAAGTATTTTATGTTTTTAATAAATGTTTTTGTTAAAGTTAAATTGGTGTAATCCTTTAGATAAAATAGTAATTAATAATTCCTTTACAGGACTGACGCAGAGGTTAAAATAATTGGAGGGTTTTATATAGCGGCACAATAATGCAATGTACAATTTAATAATAAGTTCACTATGTACGAATTTACGGCCATATTAAGATATTTTATGTTAATGATAATTAATCAGCAAGTTCAACTTCAACAGTTTTATTTTTAAAATGTGTACCACAGAATCTACTATAACACTGTAGATAAAGATACTTTGGGAAATAGTTTAGTATTTGGAAGCATTAGTCGTTTATCTACTATAAGAATAACCTATTTCTCCATCCAGAATAACCTATTTCTCCATTCATAACGCTTAATGATATTTTGGCGTCAAATTTAACGGAATATCGCGAACATAGCGAGTTTTTAAATTTTGCCCAATTGAAAGAAATGTCGCCAAGTTAATAAAAATATCGCCAAATTGATAAAAATGACTCTAAATTAATGAAAATGACGATTAATAGATAAAAATTCAATATATTGGAAAGAACATGACAAACAACTATAAGAATAACCCATTTCTCCGTCCGTACGTAATGCGTGGCGAAAAATTTAGGAGGATGTTGCAAATTTGCCGACGAAAATGCTGTCAAATTGATAAAAACGACGCTAAATAGAAGGCAATACTTTGCACATTTTTAATTCCGTTATATGACGGGCATACCATTCTAGTATATAAGAAATGCGCTTCTCTCCGTTTGTTTGTAACATTAACGATACATACGGTGAACTTGGTGAATAATCCAGCGAAATATTGCCAACCTGGCAATGTTTAGTCCCATATTGACGAAAATATCGTCAAAATTACAAAAATGAAGCCAAGTTAATGAAAATGACGCCTAATTAATGAACTTGTTATTAAAATATTTTAATATATGGACTATATTGTTTATAGAAGATGCTATCAGTATTGATAATTGTTAATGCAGAGTTGAGTAAACTATAAGTTAATTGGGTATAAAATAGCTTTACATATTATTATGCGGAAAAGCATCATATGTACAATTCAACTTTACAAACATTGTGGTCATGAATCTTTTCATCATTTTTCAGACGTAAATTCATTGCATTATATAAGGAAAGTCATGTGCTGCCCATATCAGATTTTTTTAAAGTTGTAATGTCACAACATTTTTTCTTATTCTAAACATATATTTTAATCTATTTATTCTTTCTTTCTCTATTTTTAAGGCATTTGTTGGTTTTTGAAAATTTGCCCCGAGTTGCAACGGAATTTTAATCAGGAATTTGCATTTTAAAGTTCGGGCAACTCCGGTATTTCTTGTAATTTTAAATAAAGACATGAAACAAAATTGACAAAATCTCTTTTAGATTTTGACAATCTTAATGGCTTTGCTCAGTGTCCACGCTATCTTAATTTGTTTGCCACGCCGTTTTCTCTTTTCTGAAGCTCGGCGATTTTATAACAATACATACAAACACTGGTGTAATTATAAAAGTAATTAAAAGAAAAAAAGGAGAATCCCTAATTGCTTTTCCTATTTTCTCCAAAAAGGGAGAGAAGATTGTTTTCTGGATTTGACAGTTCAGGATACAAGAAAAGGTCTGATGTGGCCAGTACATGACTTACTCTACAGACTCAAATTCATAAACTATTAAATTGAGTTTAATTGCTCAATATGACACGGATACGCTTTTGATACTATATTCTGTATGCAGTCTTCTTAATCAGTAGGAAACCGTATACATTTCAAAAGGTCCCCATCTTCTCAAAATTTAGAGAACTTCAATATCTCGAAAACAGTTTGTTCCCAGAATAATGGAGTAGATCTTATTTGTCTCGTCGTTAAAAATTTACAATAGAAGCATTTTATGAGTACTTTTATACATATTTAATCTCTTATTTCAGATTTTGGCGGTTTTGGGTGACATTTCGCAGAAAAGGCTAGTTCTAATATTCAAATGGTACCAAAATCTGATCAGCACCAGAGTAATCGCAAGTGACTACCTGCCGAATTTTAAGAAATTTCGTTCAATAGGTTTATTTACTATTCGAACATCATCAGCTTCGACAGTTTGAATATCCTCAGAAAAAAACAGAAAAAAAGATTCTCAAAATTAAAGAAAAAAACCTTAATATCTCGAGGATGGTCAAACTTAGACAAAAAAAAAGTTGGTCTTATTATATTATGTTGGTCTTATATATTTTGTCGCTAAAAATTACGTATAAAACAAAAATTTAATTAATAGTTTATTAATTAAGAATTTAATTAATACAGCATATTTAGTCTTATATTTCAGATTTTGGCAATTTTTACGTGCCCCTTAAGAAAACAGGCTTTGTTCGAATCTTACTAAAATCTAATCAACAGAGTAACCCACGATGACTTATCCACCAAACTTTATGAAATTGTGTCGAATAGTTTTTGACTGGATACATGCATTGCACAGGCATACAGACAGGCGTTACCCTTAAAAATAGTATTTCCGTGTTCCCGAGGTTCCGAAACGTGTAACGTCTATCGTAAATTTGATATCCGATTTTTGATACGATTCCAATAATTTCCCTATACATCACCATCAGAAATATGGGTTTATACTACGTCATAGCCTATGAGTCAAACTAAAATATATTTTTAATTTCGAAAGCAGTTATATCACTTTCCTTACATACAGAGTAAAATGCGCATAGAGAAATTCTCCTAAACGAAATCGAAAATTTAAATGTTTGTTTTTAAAGGATATATATGGTATTCGCATCCCTGAATTTTAATTGAGATGCGTTTGCGAGCTTGTCTGCGGATACAATATTTTAAAGCAATGAGATAGCTATTTGAATGAAATTCGTGTGGTAATAATCTACGAATACCGTAAAGCTAATATCTCGAGGCTCTAAGCAATTGTGTGTGTAAACATTTATTTTTTGGCTAAAAGTACTTAAGAACCATTCTCTCAATTGCTAACAGTAAGTATAATTAACTTTATTTCATAATTTTTCTTCTATTTTAGATCAAATTCGCAGTGCAATATCTTGAGAACGGCACATCCTATCGTCCAATAAATAATCTACTTTTCTTTTCTCCAATAAATTCGGAATAAAAGGTCTTTAAGGGGATCAGGAAAGGAAAAATTTACTCAAAAAACTATGTTTATTTTATTGCTGCATTAAATAGTACAGAATGTCCTCTTTCTAGCTATATATCACACTTCTAAATCGAAGAAGCGGAAGTTTGTGAATTAAAGATGTTTTCCAGAAGCACTTAGCAGCTGATGCGACATATCAATATGTTTAAATCTGTTTTTCTCAAAATATCGATTTTTAAGGTTTGTGTACCTTTTCCTCATTACCTATGAAACTTAATGACTTAAAATTTTATGATATATATGTTATATAAAATTTTGCATATTTTAATGTAAGGATTTCGTGATTTGTTGAGAAATGAGTTTTTTTTTTAAATTTAAATGTAATGAAAAATGCAAGATGAAAAGTGGCCTTCAATTAAAATTTTCTATAAATTATAATTTTAAATATAAAAAAACTAAGATGTTAAAATGTATAAAACATAGCACTCTAACTACCATAAAAATTTTATATACCTAACCCTTATAGTTTCTGAGAAAAAGGCACATGATGAATGGTGAATTTAACATGGTGAATTTAGCATTTACATGGTGAATTTAACATGGCAGTGATATGACAGTCCCGGTCCCTTTAAGCTCACATGCTATGCCTATCTGTAGCAAAGAAACCATGCCCGATGGATTAAAAGAGTTTGCAGCGCTTCTAGCAGAAAATAAAGATAATTGAAGAAGTTAGAATCACAAACTCGTGAACAAAGCGACATAGTAGAAAATTGTCAAATACACAGTTATAGAGTATTGCCCAATGAGTGCGAATCGTATAACTAATAATCACGGAACGGGTATATTGAACGCAATAAATATCTGTCATACTTCAATGTCTGCTATAGATATACAGCTATATTTACTATAAGAAAGTATAGTGTAACATTCTTTCTCGTTTAAACCCGTTAGTAAGTTAATACCCGCCCATTCTACCATTAATACTTTATTTAAAATATATTATATATAAAGTATATTATATATCAAGTATATTGCTTTATTTAACGTATATAATTTTATTTATACTTTCTTTAAAAAAATACTTTATTTAAAGAAATTATAGTGTAACATTCTTTCTCGTTTAAACCCGTTAGTAAGTTAATACCCGCCCATTCTACTATTATTACTTTATTTAAAAAAATATACTTTATTTAAAGTATATTATATATAAAGTATATTACTTTATTTAACGTATATAATTTTATTTATGCTTTCTTTAAAAAAATACTTTATTTAAAGAAGTTATAGTGTAACATTCTTTCTCGTTTAAACTCGTTAGTAAGTTAATATCCGCCCATGCTACTATTATTACTTTATTTAAAAAAATATACTATATTATAAGTATATTATATATAAAGTATATTATATATAAAGTATATAATTTTATTTATACTTTCTTTAAAACAATACTTTATTTAAAGAAATTATAGTGTAACATTATTTCTCGTTTAAACCCGTTAGTAAGTTTATACTCACCCATTCTACCATTACTACTTTATTTAATAACATTCGTTCTGATAAATTTAAAGATAAAAATGACTTCAAGTGTCAAGCTGCGGTGTACGATGTCGCCCTATTATATCCCGAAAATAATTATAAGTTCTGCATTGGTACCATCTAACGTACCATCTTAGCGTTCCGTCGGTATTCGTTTATCTAAGCATGCTCACGATATTAAAAATGAAAAACTATCCACGGCTCAAGCCCATTTTGTTATTAACGATAATTTTCACCCTATGTTCGATAAAACTTTTCTCTTAATTAGCTGTAATAACCCTCGTAATATCTTACTTTACGAATCCCTTTCCATTTATATTTACCGTGATTCTATTTGCAATTTTGATCCCGTTCAGACCCTCAGTTATACATCGCGTCTCGTTCTGGACTGTGTTAAACCATTGTATATTTTTCTGGATATATAGTACTATTTTCTTTGCTTCTGACGTCGCGTATATTGGTTACACTGTATTTTATGATCTCTTATCGTTTATGTACATTGTAATTAAATTATATTTTATAAATGTATCGATTTTAAAATGATCAATGTGCAAATGTTATGTCGCGTTTCAGGGCTGTATATGAGAGTTCATGTTCGTCACCTACAATTTACTTTACCACTGATGAAGGATGTAATAATGTCTGAAAGCTCTCTAGTTGTGTAAGTTTTATGTACGTTATTAATTGTGTCCTTATTAAAGACATTTTATTTAACTAACTTTAGTTGTCTTTATTTCTAAAATTATTTCTCGAATTCAAATGTGCACTATTAGTGGTAGAAGGCAATTAGAACAAGCTTTGCACTTTGTTCCTGAGCATGCTAGTGCTATTTACTGCATCCTTATTGGATATAACAGCAATTTGCTTTTAACCCTATAGTGGCAAATAAATGCCTCCTGTAATCAATTGAATGGCAATTCTTAACGTCATCAATTCTCTGCTAGGGACGCTGAAATCACCTTTATTGGATCGGGCATGGTCGATGTAATTTAATAGATTTAGTATAAATAAACTTAACGTGTCTGCTCAAGTGCCTCCTATTCCGACGTTTAACTTTCAAAACACACATTTTTGTCTGATCCAATATGACTCAAAAATTGTCACCCTCATTTTGGGCTCGACACGAACTTCTGAAATAAAATGTAGGCAGGGTAGCACTTAGGCTCCTAAGTAAAGCCTTACGTCGTTAGACTTCTATAGTCCTACACGAGAAACAAAATGGACGGTCAATATCAACTTTGACATTTGATATTGGAGCGAAAAAGCTCTATCTATCCATTTAGTCATTGTTTATTTTACCACTTTTTTCTCTTTCTTCCCCCCCCCCCTTCTTTCAAGACGTCGAATATATTTTATAACAATATACACGCAGAGAGGTAAAAACAAAACAAATAAAAAATACTTGGAGAGTCCCTATTGTTTCTTTTCCTATTTTCTTCCGATCAGGAAAGACGTGTTTATTTTTCGGAGTTGACAGGTCTATGGTCCAGGAGAAATATGAGTTTAATCTGGTGGATAGTTGGGGAGTCGTTCGAAACTATATTTTTCATTTCAGGTTATTTTCTACTTTATCGAACTAAAGCATGGCTAGCAAACTGTTTAAATTCATTTATGAATTTAAATAGTTTGCTAGCCATGATTTAATGCAATATGCATGCTTTAATGCTAGTCATGCTTTAATGCAATAAATAGCATCGTAATTGGATCAAAATTTAATGAAATGGACTTGGGAGAAGCAACTGTTTCGTGAATGATATTCGTGTGTCCATCCGTGGAACAGTATATACAGAGTTCTAGTAAAATTGTTAAGAATCCCAATAATATTATAAGGAAATGTCCATCAGTGTACACGCTAAATGTTTTTATAGTAAAGTGATCAAATGCATGGGTCATACATCAATGTATAGTAAAGTGATCAAATAAAAGCGATTACAGCGTCCATAGCGAATTTAAAATTCATCGAAGTATGGGTCTCCTCAACTTATTCATACCAAAATTCATTCTTAAAATTTTTTTTTCCAAATTTTGCATCAAAATACGAGCATTTGAAAAATCTGTATTGTTGGTCAAACTGATCACAGTTATAGCATGTTAATCTTTATTTTAAAAGGCTTAAATTAAGGACCATTTTAAAGGGCTTAGATTAAAGAGCTTAAAATATTTTGATTGATACTAAGTATGACAACGTACTTCCTGGTGGAGGGGTAACTTGAGCCTTCCCAGGGGGGGGGAGGGGGTAGAGGCAAAAAAGAGAAAAAGCAATAGCAATTAGCTAAAGATAAAATATCAAGACAAGGAGAACAAGGAGTTGAAAGTAATAAATGGTGACAAAACCATGCCATTAGACTGTAGGCTTACAAATAAAAAATGGTGGTTAATTCGGAATTGCACACTCATTAGAACATCCATGCAATCCGAATTAAAACCGAAAGAATAGCAATTTTCTGACAATGGCGATAGAATATCACTATAAACCCCATTGGAATTGTCTACTGGCTAATAGAAGGAAAAATAATAAAATCCAAAAGAACTAAGAAACAGAAACTTACATGTGAAGCGGCCACATATATATATATATATATATATATATATATATATATATATATATATATATATATATATATATATATATATATATATATATATATATATATATATATATATATATATATATATATATATATATATATATATATAATGATAACTATCAGGAACATTACTCCCCATTACGGATAGATGATTCCCCTGAAACTTTCAGTAGCATGATTGCAAATGTTTTACAATGTACCGGATCGCAATCTAGAGGTTAGGAACCAAATTTTTCCTACTCACTCACGCATCATTTGAACCCCAGAGAATCATAAGTTTTCCGAATTCGAAATCCCAACTTTCAGATCTGCACCAAATCTCAGCTGTCATTATTACACCACAGTTTCGGGGCGATTCATTTAAAGCGAGAAATTTCGCCCTCTAGAAACTGGCTAACACAGAAACGTCAAACTCCGCGCGTGGGAAATTAATGATTTCTCCCTCCGTTGTTCTCAACAAAATCTTGTCCATCCCATGCCAGCGGCGACTGGGTCATGCCGCAGGTTTGTGGAACTTCTGCCGCTTTCCCAGACGAATGTTAGTACAAGTCGTCACAATTATGTTGCTGTTCGTGGAGGAGTGTGTACGTGTGGTTGAAATTTCAGTTACATCTAAAATTAACTTTCAAGGTTTGTTGGTGTATTTAGTTAGGCATTTTGATATATGTGGAACGGGTCTTTGTCATTTTGTCATAAATGGACATCCGTAGAAGCCCAGAAAGTAATAAAGTCTCTATCGGTATTTCTCAAAGTGTATTCCTTTTAACTTAACCTTTTCGGACCTGGCTTATTAACGAATTATCTCAGATTATTACTTTCCATGCAATACATGGTAATGTATAGGGAAAATGTTGGAATCATGCCGAAAACCGTAGCTCGAGTTTTAGACGGATTTACACGTTTTGGAACTTCTAGAATAGGAAAATACTATTTTAGCATGATGTATGTGTGTGTATGTCTGTTAGTGTGTGTGTATGTCTGGTTGTGTGTCTGTCTGTGCAACGTACGTATCCACTCTAACTCAAAAACTAATGTACCGAATTTCATAAAATTTGGTAAGTAAGTGACTTGGGTGTGACCCTGGTGCTGATTAGTTTTCGGAACGATTCGGGATAAAAGAACCCTTTTCTTGCACAATGGTCCGCAAAAATTACCTGTATCCACTCTAGCTGAAAATCGAATAGATCAAATTTCACAAAATTGCGTAGAGAAGTCACTTGTGGGTTACTCTGGTGCTGATTAGATTTTGGTACGTTTCGTAAAAAGTAACCTGCCTTTTTTTACGAAATAGCCAGCAAAAATCGTCAAAATCTAAAATTAAAAACTACGTATGCTCAAATATAACAATTAAATGCTTGTTTTATACATAATGCTTAACAATGAAAAGAGTAAGACCAACCCCATTACACTAGGGCTAGCCGTTCTCGAGATATTTCAGTTTTTCGCGTTTACTCTGCGCCACTTGTGAAATAAGTCCAGTTACCAACTGAGAACGAAACTTGAAGTAAAAGTGCCAATTCAGTGTCATTTTAAAAATTTGTAGGTGTTATTTCGTGCAATTAAACTCAATTTAATGACTTATTGAAGAAATAAACTGAACGTGAATATGAGTCTGCAGGGAAAGTCATGTGCTGCCCACATCAGATTTTTTTTTGTGTGTGAAAATACACTATTTAATGATTCAAATGATTGCTTTTAAATTCATATTTTTTCATATTTTTACTTTATCATGCGTAGTATTGAGAATGTATTATTTTCACGAAAATTTTCGATTCAGAGATTTTGATGCCAGTATATGTTTTAGGACATTTCTGAGCACGTTTTGATTATTTTTGAAGTAATGACCGTCCGTCTGTCTATCTGTTTATCTGTCGATTTCTTGTGTAAAAGATATCTGCTACGAATATTAATGGATTTTAACGAAACTTTATATTTATCTTTGCTAACGAAAAGCTTACAATTAGACATTTTCTTTTTAAATTTGAGCGAAAACTTCAAAATTAATTCGAATGGACAATTCCGATTTTTTTTTTAAACTTTTAAACCAATTCTTATTTAAACAGATTTTTTTTTCTGCTTCCAAATATCCAAGCGAAAATCTCTTAAAACAATTATTTATTTAAATATCAAGAAAAGAAAAACGCAAAATCTGAGCAAACACAAAACGCCTTGTGATTGGCTGTGACGTTATATTCCCCGTTCGACGTGAGATACAACATTCTATTGCGTTTCGTTTTTAGATATTTGCAGGGTAGTTAGGGTTTAATTTTGTGTACAATTGAATTTTTACATTTTGTACTTGGTCAGTTTGAATTTGGATCATTTGTTGATTATTTTATTTTGTGTAAACATGGATCCTGGTTTATGAAGGGGAAATTAGACAATTTGCCTAAGATCGATTTTACTGTGATGGCGCCCTATTTCAGAAACAATAAATATTTTGTGATAGCTGAATCTCGAGGTGTAAACTTGATACCCTTTTCTTGAAGCTTTATTATTATTATTATTATTATGTGAATAACATCTACGTTTGGGTATCTGTAGTGTGAATGGGAGCATTACGAAAAATGCAAACACTTTGGACGCCAATTTCTCCCAACCTGATAGATAAAATTGTACATATTTTTTCTTATTTTGTCGGTCCAGTTTATGAATATATAAAATAATTTTAATACTTTGAACTTTTTTTTCAAAACACGTAAAGCATTTGTCCAAGCGACTGATTTTTTAATTGTTCTTACTTTCACTCAAACTTCAAAAAATAAATAAAAATTATAAGCGACAAAAATATGTATTAGGAAATTTAGTTTCTAAATTTATTTTTGAAAAGAAAAAGCTAATTTATTGAACCTTACTGACTTAGTTTTCGAGTAATCGTCTTGTCAAGTTGAAGATTGAAAATTTTTCGTTTTACAAGTTTGTAATGCATATATCTCAAAAACTAAAAGTGAACAAACAATAAGCAAGAATTTATAGCTCTTTTAAAATCATGCAAGTATATATAATTGGGTTTTGGATCGAGTGATTATAATTTTGATAGCTTAGTTTATTAACCTGGGTTTTCCAATAGCTGAGAAAGCTGAAATATTTCAAATGTCACAATTGTTGCAGTTCAATGTCTTTACTTACGTCTTGGTGAAATATGAGTGCACAAGCACGAGATATTTTATTTTGGTTAAAAAAATTAGAAGGTTAAATAAACTTGGGGATTCTAAAGATGTTTAATGATTGGTGAGGTTTAAACGGAATCAATGGAAATATACGTAACCAAGTACATAATTATGTTCCACCAGACAAGTTTATAGATTAATTTGAAGGTAAAATCTAGTAGGATATATTTTAAGCTTAACATATATACCGCAAAGAATGTTAATAAAAAAATTGCATATTTTGAGAAAATTGCATATCTAGAGTCGAAGTATCCAGATGAAATCGGGACGAAAACTAAAAGTGCTAGCTAGCTATATACAGTTAGCAAGTAATTTGTAGCACTTTGAAAACCTGTAAACGAAACAAATGAGTATGAAAAAAAAATCGAACAAATTTATTGAGCCTTACTGAAGTTGTGTTTTACAAAATATTATTTACGCAGAACCATTTCCGCTCCATCAAACTGGACGACCCACAGCTGACTTTTTTTTCTTTTTTGTAATGTGTTCCGTAATTTTTTGGTTGCAAATAGCCTTTTGTAGTTAATTTTGTTATACAGGGTGATTATAATTAAAGTTCCCGGTTTGAAAATGGTCTCAAATAAAAAGAACTAGTCAGAATGATTTGAAATTTTGTGTGAAAACTCGTGTAGTAATGAAATTTTGTTTGGTTAAGAAAACAATAGTAGTTCAAAAAGTCGCCGCTAGGAGAATAATTAGCGCTTTACTACACTAGAATGCAATACAAAAGTAATAAACGTTGACTTCCTCATTGGCTAATGACGTAATAAATGTTCAATATGTTGTTCTTCGAATACGAAATCAAAAGTCGATCTTTCATCATATGCATGCAAGTAATGAAAAAAATAATTCATCCATTGAAATAATATTAAATTCTAAGCAAACGTAAACCGTATCTTTTTCACAAAAAGTGGAATTAACTTGTTTTGCATAATTCCTCTTCAAATGCTGCTGCAAATTTGCATAAGACAGTGACGTTGCAAAAAACGTTTGCTATAAAAAAGGAAGAGCGGAACTTGTTTCTCATAACTTAATGGAAAATATTTATTGTTCTGTCGCAATGACTCTATCATTAAAAGATTGTTCTCTTCTTATCAAATTGTTTTATGAGAATAACAGCTCTTGTTTAGTAGATCTTAGAAAGTTCAGAACGTTGAAACAGTTAAAATCTGGTCCTCTGTGTGGCAAAAGCTTGTGCAAAATGATTTTAAAATTTGAAGAGACTGGCTCTTTGGACATCAAACCTGGCAGGGGACGGAAAGCAGTCGATGGAGAGATAGTGGAAGACGTAGATACATCGTTAGAAGAAGAGCGTAACTCTAATGCATCTACGAGTGCACGTGGAATTGCCCGATCATTAGACGTTCCCTCCAGTAAGGTGCAAACAATTTTGAAACACATTTTGAAATGTTATCTTTACAAACTGACCCATGTTCAACAGTTGCGACCTGCGGACAATGTTGCACGTGAAATATTCGCACTTCAATTTCTGGCTCGGATACAAGTGGACGATGATTGGCCCTGGAACGTTTTGTGGACTGACGAAGCACACTTCCATCTCCACGGAACTGTTAACACGCAAAATTGCAGAATCTGGGCAACCGA